>CM029378.1:25570779-26274907 GCA_017165825.1 Hepsetus odoe
TGCGAAATGAAGTTGGCCCTATCTACATCGCTACTACAAAACAAGAGCAGCTCAGTTTTTTCGGGGTTTAGTGAGAGGAAGTTGTTATTCATACAATCCCTAATATCACTGAGGCAGCTAATTAAAGTGCCGGTTGATGCTTTATCACATGATTTAAAAGATAAGTATATCTGAGTGTCATCAGCGTAAGAGTGGTAACTAATATTATGCTTCCGTATAATAGTGCTTAGTGGGAGCATGTAGAGGGAGAAGAGCACTGGGCCCAACACCGACCCTTGTGGGACTCCATAGTTAACTAGTGACATAGGTGAGGGGGTGCCATGATCATCCATTTGGATGAAGTAGTAACGGTTTGTAAGATAGGAGTTGAACCATTTAAGGGCTGTTCCGCTAATACCGACAGTGGAGTGAAGCTTATTTACTAAAATGGAGTATTCTTTATCTTGATAATTTTTTTTATTGAGCATTACCTGAGTTTTCCAAAATTTCACTGGCGATTTCAAGTCTGCGCTTTGCAACCTGTTCCAGGCTGCTCCGAATGTGGATGTGTCCAGGCAAATCAGGAAAGGAGCAAATAATGCTGGATCCCATCTGTAGGAAATAATGTAAACATTAACAAGCAATATAATAACAACTAATCCTGAGACACAGGTGGTCACTTGCAACACAGGTGGTCACTTGATCTTAGTGGTATGAGATTTTACACACATATATATATATATATGTGTGTGTGTGTAAAATCTCTTACCACTAAGATCAAGTGACCACCTGTGTTGCATGCACCAATGATGCCTTTATACTTTGATAGATTAACCTGTAACACCCAATTCCTATCAGTGTTTGCAGTTTGTATACAAGCCCAACACGAAGAATTCTTTCAGTGTTGGGTTTTCATTCATCATATGTAGATGAATATATGCAGATGAGGCAAATATTTTTTCCAGCAAGCTAGCCAGCTCAGTTTTTCTTTTTCACAGTTTTTCTTTTATCCCTTGAAACCTGATGAACGTGTTTTGTGGCACACTAAGTAGTTATTAAATAATAAAGCTTCAGATTGCTTTTCTTGAAAATTTAATTTATAATTTAAATTTAATTTTTAATTTAATATAATTTTCTTGAAAATATCAGTACCTGGGACCTTGTTCAATTGGATGCTGTAGATGAACTGATTTGGATGCTGAAGCAAAGTCTCTTCTTGACCTTTTTATGGCCCCCAAATAAACAGTAACATGTGTAGGTTGAGAAAATCCCTCCTTCCCTCCTACCCTCTACCCAAAGAGGATTGTGAAAATACTACAGGAAAAACTTTAGCTGCATATGAACAATTTAGTCAATTTAATTTCTTTAATCAATTTAAACCTTTAACGACCTTTAATGTTTACAATTAACAACGGTAGACTATTTAAATATAAAATAACGGATATGAGGTATAGCAATTAATTTCACAAATAATGTGTGGGTTTCACAAGTGTCTGAATGCATGAAATGTAGAGTTCCAGTCATGTTCTTTCAGAAAAAGGTGAAATAATTGTGCTAGGTATAGATTTTAATGTGTTATTAAAATAAAACCTATAAGGCAGGTATATACAAGATAATGGATATAAGGTATATAAATTAATTTGACAAATAATGTGTGGGCTTCACAAGTGTCTGAATGCATGAAATGTAGAGTTCCAGTCATGTTCTTTCAGAAAAAGGTGAAATAATTGTGCTAGGTATTGATTTTAATGTGTTAACCCAGCCACTAGGGATGCACAAGCCAGTGTATTTCTTCGTGCCGGTCCCAAGCCCGGGTAAATGGGGAGGGTTACGTCAGGAAGGGCATCCGGTGTAAAACTTTGCCAAGTCAATATGCGGACAACGATACAGAATTCCATACCGGATCGGTCGAGGCCCGGGTTAACAACGACCGCCATCAGTACTGCTAGCCTACAGGGTGCTGGTGGAAATTGGACTACTGTTGGCCAAAGAAGAAGAAGAAGAGGAGGAAGGCATGTCCAGAGGGAGAAGGAGAGGAGAGTGGAAGTGAGAGTAGGGACTTTGAATGTTGGCAGCATGACTGGTAAAGGTAGAGAATTAGCTGATATGATGGAGAGAAGGAAGGTTGACATTTTGTGTGTGCAAGAGACTAGATGGAAGGGTAGTAAGGCCAGGTGTATTGGAGGGGGGTTTAAACTGTTCTACCATGGTGTGGATAGAAGGAGGAATGGAGTAGGTGTTATCCTGAAGGAAGAGTATGTGGAGAGTGTTTTGGAAGTGAAGAGGGTGTCAGGGAGGGTGATGAGTTTGAAGCTGGAAGTTGAAGGTGTGATAATGAATGTTGTTAGTGCTTATGCTCCACAAGTTGGTTGTAAGATGAAAGAGAAGGAAAAATTCTGGAGTGAGTTAGATGAAGTGATAGAGAGTGTACCCAGGGGAGAGAGAGTGATGATTGGTGCAGATTTTAATGTTCATGTTGGTGAAGGGAACAGAGGTGATGAGGAGGTGATGGGTAGGCATGGTGTCAAGGAGAGGAATGCTGAAGGTCAGATGGTTGTAGATTTTGCAAAAAGGATGGAAATGGCTGTAGTTAATACTTATTTTAAGAAGAGGGAGGAGCACAGGCTGACGTATAAGAGTGGAGGAAGATGCACACAGGTGGATTATATTCTTTGCAGGAGGGTCAGTTTGAAAGAGATCAGAGACTGCAAAGTAGTGACAGGGGAGAGTGTAGCTAAACAGCATAGGATGGTGGTCTGTAGGATGACCTTGGAGGTCAAGAAGAGGAGGAAAGTGAGGGCAGAGTCAAGGATCAAGTGGTGGAAGCTGAAGGAGGAGGACTGTAAGGTGGAATTCAGGCAGGAGTTAACACAGGCATTGGGAGGTGTTGAAGAGCTACCGGATTGCTGGGAAACTACTGCAGAAGTGATAAGGCAGACGGCTAGAAATGTACTTGGTGTGACATCTGGAAGGAAGAAAGAGGATAAGGAAACCTGGTGGTGGAACCAAGAAGTCCAGGAGTGCATTCAAAAGAAGAGGGAGGCAAAGAAGACATGGGACAGTCAGAGAGATGAAGAAAGTAGACAGGTGTACAAGGAGATGAACCGCAGGGCGAAGAAAGCAGTGGTGAAGGCCAAAGATAAGGTGTTTGGTGAATTGTATGAGAGGTTGGACAGTAAAGAGGGAGAAAAGGACCTTTACCGATTGGCTAGACAGAGAGACAGATCTGGGAAAGATGTGCTACAGGTCAGGGCGATTAAAGATAGAAATGGAAACGTACTCACAGGTGAACAGAGCGTGTTGAGCAGATGGAAGGAATACTTTGAGGAGCTGATGAATGAAAAAAATGAGAGAGAGAGAAGACTGGATGATGTGAGAAGAGTTAACCAGGAAGTGCAGCAAATAAACAAGATGGAAGTAAGGGCAGCGATGAAGAGGATGAAGAATGGAAAGGCTGTTGGACCGGATGACATACCAGTGGAAGCATGGAGATGTTTAGGGGAGATGGCAGTTGAGTTTCTGACCAGATTGTTTAACACAATCTTGGCAAGTGAGAAGATGCCTGAGGAGTGGAGACGAAGTGTACTGGTACCGATCTTCAAGAATAAGGGTGATGCACAGAGCTGTAGTAACTATAGAGGGATAAAGTTGATCAGCCACACCATGAAGTTATGGGAAAGAGTAGTGGAAGCTCAGTTAAGAAAAGAGGTGAGGATCAGTGAACAGCAGTATGGTTTTATGCTGAGAATGTGCACCACAGATGCAATGTTTGCTCTGAGGGTGTTGATGGAGAAGTACAGAGAAGGTCAGAAGGAGCTGCATTGTGCCTTTGTGGATTTGGAGAAAGCATATGACAGGGTGCCTAGAGAGGAGTTGTGGTTTTGTATGAGGAAGTCAGGTGTTACAGAGAAGTATGTGAGAGTAGTTCAGGATATGTATGATGACAGTGTAACAGTGGTGAGTTCTGCAGTGGGAGTGACGGATGCATTTAAGGTAGATGTTGGATTACATCAAGGATCAGCACTGAGCCCATTCTTGTTGGCAATAGTAATGGACAGGTTGACGGACGAGGTTAGACAGGAGTCTCCGTGGACAATGATGTTTGCTGATGATATTGTGATCTGTAGTGAGAGTAGGGAGCAGCTTGAGGAGAACCTGGAGAAATGGAGATATGCTCTTGAGAGGAGAGGAATGAAAGTGAGTAGGGCAAAGACAGAATACATGAGTGTGAATGAAAGGGAGGAAAGTGGCGTGGTTAAGATGCAGGGGGTGGAGGTAACAAAGGTGGAGGAGTTTAAATACTTGGGATCAACAGTTCAGTGTAACGGCGAGTGTGGAAGAGAGGTGAAGAAGAGAGTGCAGGCTGGTTGGAATGGGTGGAGAAGAGTGGCTGGAGTGATTTGTGACAGACGCGTACCAGCTAGAGTAAAAGGGAAGGTTTACAGGACAGTAGTGAGACCAGCTATGTTGTATGGGTTGGAGACAGTGGCACTGACAAAAATGCAGGAGGCGGAGCTGGAGGTGTCAGAGTTAAAGATGCTGAGATTTTCGTTGGGTGTGACGAGGATGGACAGGATTAGAAATTAGTATATTAGAGGGACAGCCCAGGTTAGACGTATTGGAGACAAAGTTAGAGAAGCAAGGTTGCGTTGGTTTGGACATGTGCAGAGGAGAGACAAGGATTATATTGGAAGGAGGATGTTGAAGATGGAGCTGCCAGGAAAGAGGAGAAGAGGAAGACCAAAGAGGAGGTTTGTGGATGTGGTGAGAGAGGACATGCAGGTGGTCGGTTTGAAACAGGAAGATGCAAAAGACAGGAAGAAATGGAGACAGTTGATCCGCTGTGGCGACCCCTAAATGGGAGCAGCCGAAAGAAAAAGAAGTTTGATTTTAATGTGTTATGATGGCCTATAAAGCAGGTATATATGAAATAATAGATATGAGGTATATAAATTAATTTCTCAAATAATGTGTGGGTTTCACAAGTGTCTGAATGCATGTAATATAGAGTTCTAGTCATGTTCTTTCAGAAAAAGGTAAATAAAGAGTCAGCTATATGTCATCTATTTACTAAATAATGTATATGAATCATGCAAAATTGCTTCTCATGTGACTTTTATTTTGAAAATCGCAGACTTTCAGAAGGTTTACAGAAACAGCGGTAACGTTTCATATTTTCACAATTAATTGAAGGTGTTGTTTGACTAATTAAAGTGTGTAGTGAATTTCACAAACAATTCTGAATTTGTGAAAGTGACAGTTGCCTAACCGAATATCTGGCGAATGTTGAACCCACTGCCAACGAAAATGAAGTTTCTGAGGTAAGATTTAGAACAGAAAAAACTTCCCACACAAATCATTTTAATAGTCTTTGACAACGTATTCATAGAAAATGTTACATTTTAAATTATTTGATTATTTATTTCACATTATATTGTTATATATTTTATTTGTTTCGGTTAGTGTAGCGCACCGCTTTTATTTTGAAATTCCGGTCGCTAACTACTTATGTCATTTAGCCGCGACTCATTTCTTAGTTGGCGCCAGTGTGGAGAGGTTAGTGTTTACAGTGATTTAAACTTCTCCTGATTTAATGGATAAAGTCAGAGATTTTACTGTATTGATTTAATGGATATTTTTCTTTTCATAAACATCTATAAATTTGATTATTGAATAATAAAAACTGAATGTTGAGCGATTCAGTCAAACAGAACAGTTGTTTCAGAAAAGATGGGACTGAGATGTGGGGGATTGGGAGGAACAACTTGAACTCTTTGTTCCTCAGTCGGTTCCTGAACAGTATTTGCAGTGTGGGGGACTGTTAACCTGCTGAAAGAGGACACTGCTGTTATGGGACACTGTCAGTGAAGGAGGGAACTTTGTCTGTAGAGACTTTTAGGTGTCAAAGTTACGTCCATGAATGCCGGACCCCATGTGTCCCAGCAGATCATTATTCAGTGCATTACACGTATTTCCTAGTGTGGATTCTTCTCCAGGCACTGGTCTGAAGCTCCATACACAGCTACACTGTGTGTTCTGACACATTTCTGTCAGAACCAGCAGAACTTTTTTAGCACCTTCTGCTGTAGCAGCTCTTCAGTGGGACCAGACCAGAGGACTAACCTTTATTTACAAATGCAACAATGAATCTTGAGCACCACTGTCCCTGTGGCTGGTTCACTGCTTCTTGGAGAATATTTGATCTTTACTGACCATGGCATACCAGCACTTTTTTTTTTTAATTTTCTGATCCGGTTCTTCTCGTTTATCCACTGGAGTCACTCTAATCAGATCATGAATGTTTTAGTTTGTTGTTTTAATGTTGTAAACAAGAGAACTGGAAATGTGAATCCTTTCCCCCGACTTAAAAAAACTTTCATCCCTCATAAAAGAAAGCTGCAAGCACCAGAGCTCTAAACTAAATTTAAATCATAGTTCTGAGATTTACTGAACATTAGTTACTACTACTTCATTGGTTTGTCCGATTTTCATGTTGAGGTTTAATGTGTTTTCTTTTCCTCTTTCCGAAATATATGATCTCTTGTTGCAAGTCCCCTTCAGCTCGTAGTCTACAAACATCAGAAAGCACCACCAAAAGGAAAACCACACACTTCTGAAAGAGGGAGAAAATAAACGTGGGAATATGGAACTCAGACGAAGCTCCAGAGCTGTAACTTCACCCAGTTCTGTCTCCAAAACTCCTCCTGGAGGAACAGAGAACATTACAGACAAGAAGGACTCTCACCAGTGCTCAGAATGTGGGAAGAATTTTTCTACAAAGTATCATCTCAGACAACACCAACAAATTCACACTGGAGAGAAACCGTATCAGTGCTCAGAGTGTGAGAAGAGTTTTTCTACAAAGTATCATCTCAGACAACACCAACGAATTCACACTGGAGAGAAACCGTATCAGTGCTCAGAGTGTGAGAAGAGTTTTCGTACAAAGTATCATCTCAGACAACACCAACAAATTCACACTGGAGAGAAACCGTTTCAGTGCTCAGAGTGTGGGAAGAGTTTTAGATATAGAGGTGACCTCCAAAAACACCTGCTTATTCACACTGGAGAGAAACCGTATCAGTGCTCAGAGTGTGGGAAGCGTTTTAGAGGTGGAGGTGCCCTCAGACAACATGAGCTGATTCACACAGGAGAGAAACCACATGAGTGCTCAGAGTGTGGGAAGAGTTTTAGAGACAGAGGTGCCCTCAGAAAACATGAGCGAATTCACACTGGAGAGAAACCGTATCAGTGCTCAGAGTGTGGAAAGAGTTTTAACCAAATGTCTTCTCTCCGAACACACCAGCTCATTCATGCTGGCCTGAAACCACATGAGTGCTCAGAGTGTCGGAAGACCTTTAGAGACAGAGATGCCCTACGAACACACCAACACATCCATGGTGTGGAGATGCCTTATTCTTGCCAACAGTGTGGGAAGGGTTTTAATAGAAAGATTTATCTCCAAAACCATCAGCGCATTCACACTGGAGAAAAACTGTATTACTGCTCAGAGTGTGAGAAGAGTTTTAACCAAATGTCTTCTCTCCGAACACACCAGCTCATTCATGCTGGCCTGAAACCACATGAGTGCTCAGAGTGTGGGAAGGGTTTTAGAGACAGAGATGTCCTCCGGCAACACCAGGTCATACATGCTGTGGAGAAGCCTTATTCTTGTGAACAATGTGGGAAAGGTTTTAATAGAAAGGTTCATCTCCAAATTCATCAGCGCATTCACACTGGAGAAAAACCATATTACTGCTCAGAGTGTGGGAAGAGTTTTAGAAACCTACAAACTGCCAAAGTACACCAGCTGATTCATACTGGAGAGAAACTGTGTCAGTGCTCAGAGTGTGGGAAGAGTTTTAGAAACAGATGTAACCTCCAAGCACACGAACGCATTCACACTGGAGAGAAACCACATCAGTGTGCAGAGTGTGGAAAGAGTTTTAGAAACAAATGTACCCTCCAAGCACACGAACGCATTCACACTGGAGAGAAACCGTATCAATGCTCAGAATGTGGGAAGAGTTTTAACCAACAGGGCCATTTCAATATTCATCAACGCATTCACACTGGAGAAAAACCCTATCCATGTTCAGAGTGTGAGAAGAGTTTTAGAAGCAGACACAACCTCCAAGTACACCAACGCATTCACACTGGAGAGAAACCATATCATTGCTCAGAGTGCGGGAAGAGTTTTAATTACAGCAGTAGCCTCCGTAAACATCAGTGTATTCATACAGAAGATAAAACTGGACAGTGCTGAGATTGTTATTATGGATTCAGGTATTTAGGATTGAACACTCATGGCTTAAAGTTCTCATTATAAGGCTGTGAAAGTGAGCTTTGTTAATCACTAAATACTAGAAAATATTGTTGAGATTTGTAGCTCTACTGGATACTGAATGCTTTCTGCTCAGAGAAATACTGTTTGTTCCTGTCTTCAGGTGGACTTTCAGTGTTTGATTTATGTTGGACAATTCTGAAAAAGTTTGGACTGTGGTGGAAATGGTAAAAAATAAACACGAATGAAGAACAGAATAACTCTAAATTACTCCTCTTGCCTATACGTGTGAATCGTACTGAACTATATATCGCCACAAATATGTTCGGTGGATCACTCCATTTTAGTAAATAGGCTTCACTCCACTGTCGGCATTAGTAGAACAGCCCTTAAATGGTTCAACTCCTATCTCGCAAACCGTTATTACTTCATCCAAATGCATGATTATGGCACCCCCTCACCTATGTCACTGGTTAACTATGGAGTCCCATAAGGGTCGGTGTTGGGCCCAGTGCTCTTCTCCCTCTACATGCTCCCACTAAGCACTATTATACGGAAGCATAATGTTAGTTACCACTCCTACGCTGATGACACTCAGTTATCTATTAAATTATGTGATAAAGCATCAACCGGCACTTTAATTAGCTGCCTCAATGATATTAGGGATTGGATGAATAACTTCCTCTCACTAAACCCCAAAAAAACTTAGCTGCTCTTGTTCTGTAGTAGTGATGTAGACAGGGCCAACTTCATTTCACATATCCGGGATGCAGGGTTGAAGTTTTCAGTTAGTACTCTGGCACGTAACCTTGGTGTTATTTTTGATTTAAATCTTTCATTTAATCCCCATGTTAATGCAATTGCGAAGACATGCTTCCTGCACCTTAGGAACATTGCCAAACTGGCGTTTTCTGTCAATGGAAGACACGGCAAAAGTAGTACATGCATTTGTACACAGTAGATTAGATTACTGTAATGCCCTACTTTCTGGAAGCTCTCACATTAAGCACCCTACATTGTGCATTCAGAACACAGCCACTAGGATTGTTAGCAGGAGCAGGAAGTACGACCACATAACTCCCATACTCTCCTCGTTTTACTGGCTTCCTGTTAGGTACAGGGCTGACTTCAAGGTCCTCTTAACCTACAAGGCACTTAAAGGTCTTGCCCCAATATACCTAACCGAACTGCTTAATACCTATACACCTAATCGCCCACTTAAATCCCAGAATAAAGATCTCCTAATTGTCCCTCGCATAAATAAATGTATAGGAGCACGAGCTTTCAGTTACAGGGCCCCTAGATTGTGGAATAGCTTGCCTACTTCTGTACAGGATGCTGAATCAGTCTCAGTCTTTAAATCACGGCTGAAGACTTACTTTTTTAGTTTAGCTTACCCGCACCAATCACTATAGTGCACCATTACTAATGTTGCTGGTGCTGCTGTACATGCCATTGCACTGTATTGTTTCATTTCTGTGTCTGTCACTACTGGAACATGCTCATTACTGACCATCCCCATTCCATTTCTCTCCCCACATGTCTGGGGGGGCCCACTGTGGTCATCACCTGAGTCCAATGCCGAACTACCATCTGGTCTGTGCGATGCATCTGTGTAACGGTAACCCTAGAACTGGGGAACTGCAGTCTAACCCTAGATACAACATGATCTATACTAGGTGACCTATACCTAGTCATAGACACAAAGTT
The DNA here is from genome assembly GCA_017165825.1 of Hepsetus odoe. Taxonomy (NCBI): domain Eukaryota; kingdom Metazoa; phylum Chordata; class Actinopteri; order Characiformes; family Hepsetidae; genus Hepsetus; species Hepsetus odoe. Next base: position 25,580,753 of record CM029378.1, read on the forward strand.
TACACATACCAAAACCACCCGTTACGCGTAGGCTTAACCTACCTAATGAGCCGCGCTCTGTTCTGACTCATCGGGGCTTAAATAGTCAGCCCCAATGATGCACACCTGCCCGCAGGGGCTCAGGTGTGCTTAGTCAGAACAGAGCGCCCTCTAGCGTACCCATAACACCTCCTGTGACAAATACCTTGTGTGATAAAGAGCGCCCTCTAGCGTGCCCAAAACACAACACAGGTGACAGAGGGCACACTCTAGCGTGCCCAAAACACCCCACGTGTGACAGAACCCCCCCCCCCAAAGGCGCGGCTCCCGAAGCGCTAGAACATAGCCGAAACCCAGGGGGGAGGCCAAAACAACAAGACTACATAACACAGAAGTCCCTTGTGGGGACACATGGTCAGGTCCACAACGAAAAAAAAAAAAAACACCTAAAGGACCTCCGACCAGTCATGTCAGGCAGCTGGCGGTGGTGAGGGGAATCCCAGCAGTTCCGTCCACCTTTTTGCCCGGCGCCTGAACTTGGCTCTAAAGTCCCTGGAGGCTTTGCCTGACTCCACGGAACGCCTGGACTCGACAGGACCTGAAAGGGAGCTACACAGAGACGTTACAGGGTTCACAGAGGAAGTCTTTTTCAATGAGTCTAAACTCTGCTTACAACCCCTGTCAGCCGGGTTCCGCGCGTCGCTTCTCCCCGAATCTCTGGTGCCGAAGTTCTTGTCCGTCTCCCTGAACTGATTCGTGCTGGTGTCTTTTGCCCTTTTCCTTGTCTGGGTCATACTTCCTGGTCGCTTGGGGCCCGGCGACGCAGTGTCCCAGCTTCTGGTTTCACTCTGAGGAGTTCTCCTTGGCTTCCTCCAAAAGTCACCTTGTTCTGGGTTTGCTGAATTGTGGGGGCGAGCCGACGCTAGGGGGCCTGAAGGCAGCTGCTCCCTCTCTGCATTCGTTACCCGTTTCTCCGCTGGACTGTTCTCCGGATGCTCTGTTTCGGCTTTTGCCCTCTGGGTTCCAGCAGGCACTGGTGTCGGAGAAGTGAGTAGAGATTCGATGAGGGCCAATGTACCTTCCATACCTCTGACCTGGTTTTCTAGCTCGGTGAGCCTGCTGGCCTCATAACGGGCCTCTCTCAGGTCAGCCTGCAGAGCGATGTTGTGGTCCTGCACCCGTCTCAGCTTTGTCCGGCACTGATGCAATTGCCCCTCCATTGTGGCTATTTTAGCCTCCAGCTTCTCCTGAGTGGTTGGAGTCTCAACTCTCCGTGTTATCTGGTCTACGATCTGGTTTCTCTGTTCCTGTATTCTCCTCAGTCCCTTTCTTTGGGAAACCATCACAGTGTGTATCTCGAATCGAAGGACCTCTCTGCCCTCTCTGAATTGACTGTTCCTTCCGTGACGCTCACCTTTTACTTGAGCCAAAGTCTCCTCTTTTTCCTTCCTCCGGTCCTTCGAGACCGTGGCGTTCACCTGTGGCATGGAGGCTCTTTCGGTCAGCTGCTGGTAGAGTCCCGTCAGCAACTCCTCCTGTTCAGCAAACCGAACATTACTGCAGCTGATCTGCTCACCTCCGAGGTGGGACTGGATTGTCCTCGCCTCCCTGTGCCACACGGCCCGATCCCTCACCGGCTCCTCTCTTACTGACTTCTGCAAGCACATCACAGCCCTCCCTGTGTCTTCTGAACGCAGCCTGAATCAGGGAAGCAGCCTGATGGTGCAGGATCACAGCCTTTCTGACCCTCTGACCTCTGAAGCAGGCTTGCAGGAACATTGCAGCAGAGCGCAATGTCAAAAACTCCTCTCTCTGTTTTCTGGCTTCACGTGTGGAACGATACTTCAGCTGGATTGCAACAACAGTCTGTTTGATGTATGAGTATCGTGCCCGAGCACAGTGTGCCCTGTAAGCCCTTTGTATAACCGTGGCAGCCTGGTGCTTCAGTTTCAGAGTCTGTCTGGTCTTCATCCCTCGGAATGCAGCTTGTAGAACAACGACAGCCCCTTTTTTCTCCTTCAAAGACCTCATTTCTTGCCTCATACTCTGGTTAGCTCTATAATATCGCTAAACATTAATATCTTGGCTGCCCATCGTAGCCTCAGGTAGTACTTTCTGTTTATGTGTTTCCTTACCTGTGCCTGAAGGGTTACTGCAGCCTCATGCTCGATTTTCCTCTGTGCCCGAGCTTTCCTCTTCCTCGGTGCAGCAGACTGGTTCGTGGTGCTGGGCTTGGGGGTCGACTCCATGTTGCCCCTCTCGCTGCTGCAAAGGGCCCTCCTGGTCGACCTCCCCGGTTGCCGGATGCCGGATGCCGGAAGTGTCTTTTTCTACTTTGTTGCTGCTACTCACTCTGGTTGTGTTCTCAAATTCAGGGTGCCAAGCCTGCTTCTCCTGAAGTTCCCCCTTTACTGAAGCCCTCTCCTCCTGTAGGGAACGTATTTGAGATTGGTGACTCACCTGCAGCTGGTGTGTCACGGCCTGAAGAGATGCGTTGTCCTCCTCTAATTTTTTACACTTCGTTTGCAAGGCGGTCAGATTCAGTCTTTGTGTACGGATTTCTTGCTGCTTGGTGAGAAGCTCCGCCTCCATTTGCTGGAGCTGCTCGACTACCATGTTTTTGTTTTGTCTCTCTGCGCCCAGAACAGACAGCCAGACCTTCGGAGATTTCTGTAGATCGTGTTCTAACTCCTGAACTCTTGCAGTTAATACTCCTGCCTGAAATGGCTCTGTTGAGCCGGGAGACTTCTCTATCAAAACGTCTCTATTAACTGTGCAGAGAGCCTTCCTTACCGTAGCTTCCTGGTTTGGCACCGCCTTCGCTGATGGAGCATTGTGATTGGAACTGGGTGCTGTCATCGCGAATGCGGTGCTGTGATTGGTGAATGCAGCGGGTTCCGCTGTCCTCGCGAATGGGACGCTGTGATTGGTGAATGCAGCGAGTTCCACCGATTTCCAGCGTTGTGCTTGGTCGGGAGCAGGGAAAGAACGAAGCGCGAACGAAGCCTCTTCCTCGCCGGCGCGCCTTTTTTTTCTTTGGCTTCGCTGAGTTCTCCCCTTCCGACCGCGTGGTGCACAGGGCGGGGCCTCCGCAGACGGACCGCTGTGGTTGGCGCACAGCGCTGTCACCGCGGAAAGACCGCTGTGATTGGTGAAGGAGGCGGGTTCCACCGATTTCCAGCGTTGTGCTTGGTCGGGAGCAGGAAAAGAACGAGGCGCGAGCGAAGCTTCTTCCTCGCAGACGCGCCTTTTTTTTCTTTGGCTTTGCTGAGTTCTCCCCTTCCGACCGCATGGTGCACAGGGCGGGGCCTCCGCGGAAAGACCGCTGTGATTGTTGAAGGAGGCGGGTATCCCGTGTTGCGGTTGGTGGAGAGCGGGGTTCGGTTCAGAAAGGGGCGTAAACGAAGCCGCTTCCGCGAGGGGTCGCCCCGATAACATTGCCTCTGCCAGGGCCCGAGCCGCCCTCTTCACTCGTTCATTGAACTCCAGCGAGGGGGCGAGCTGGATTGAGCGATCCAGCATGTCCAGGCGTCGCGAGATCTCCGTGGCGGTTACTCTTTGCACTTCACCGCTCCGCTCGCATTGCCCCAGCTGCCACGATGGCAGCGCTGCTCGGAGATCCTCAATCAGGACCTCCAGTGCTCGCTCTATCTCCTCCAGGCCCTCCTCTCGGCTCCTGGCGTCCCAGTTTTGGCGGCTCATTTCTGTAACGGTGGCGGGGTACCGGATGGACGCCAGTTCAGAGCCAGGAGTTGGGAACAAACTTTTATTAGTCACACTTACAAAAACAAGGAACGGGGGACTGCAGTTCTACACACGAAACCCTAGAACTGGGGAACTGCAGTCTAACCCTAGATACAACGTGATCTATACTAGGTGACCTATACCTAGTCATAGACACAAAGTTTACACATACCAAAACCACCCGTTACGCGTAGGCTTAACCTACCTAATGAGCCGCGCTCTGTTCTGACTCATCGGGGCTTAAATAGTCAGTAAATTAGTCAGAACAGAGCGCCCTCTAGCGTACCCATTACACCTCCTGTGACAAATACCTTGTGTGATAGAGAGCGCCCTCTAGCGTGCCCAAAACACAACACAGGTGACAGAGGGCACCCTCTAGCGTGCCCAAAACACCCCACGTGTGACAATCTGATGCTAATGACACTAATCAAGCTTACTTGTCCATGTGGAGTCCTTCTACAGCTCTCACTGTTGACTGCACTGATGGAGTGCCATCACACTTTGTAATGAATTTAGAAAGAGAGTCCACCTGGACCTCAATGAATTCAGTAAACGATGCTACTTAAACATTTTACACTGCCAATCATCCCTTTTCACCTGAGTCCTCTGACACCTGTCCAGGGTGCTTCTCCGCCTTTCGCTCTGTGAAAGGTGGGATGGGCTCCAGCACCATCTTTATCTCTGTAACGATGTAGTGGGGCTGCACATCATCGCAGAGCCAAGAGGTTCGTACTGAACTTTAATAATGGAAATAACATGTGTAAAACATAACATAAGCACACAGAATGCCCAGCGCCCTGCTAAGATTCATTTGGGCTTATAACACCAACCCCCGATGAGGCACACCTGGCACCCTGGAACCTAGAATTGTGAGTTCCAGCTCTGTTCCATGCAGGCAGATGATTGGCTAATGCCTATTCTAGAACTGACCTCCAACATTCTATCGATCCTTATTAACAGCAACCAAGTTTGAATAATCACAAACACAAACACACACCTCAAAACCACCACATTCAACAACCTTTCTCACAAACTTTTACAACTGTGCTCTTTTGGAAGCTTCTTATTTTTACAGGAATGGTAAACATTCATGTTTATTTACACATTCTAAATCTGACAAAACACTTCTGTTGCCAGAAATTTAAATAAAAAATCACAGAATCTGTAAAATGTGAAGTGTGATATTTCAGGACCAGGAGAGTCGGAGCTTCACTGGCCGTTATGGACTCCGGAAGAGGATAATACCCTCAAAGAGACTGAGGGACTACTTGATTGAGGAAGAGTCGACATCTGAAAGTAACTATCCTGTCTAACACAAAGAGTGACAGACAGACAGACAGACAGATAGAGAGATAAACATGTTGCTAAAATATTGTTCTGTAGTCTCTGAGGTCAAGGGTCGTAAGAGGAAACAGGCCAAGTCTTGACGTGTGGCTACACGAACCAGAGGTGGGTACAACACAGGCCTGGAAATATATTATTATTGTTGTTGTTGTTGTTATTTTTGTTTAAAATGTATTTATTTATTCATAGAATTTAAAAATTATTTATTTAAAAACAACAATTAACTATACATTATCCTTCATACTTATTTTTATTTAAGTTTTTTTAGTTTTATTTGTCAACCATGATTTTACTTTTTTATGTCACATAATAACAATTTCTTTCTATAACTGTTTTTTATTTTTTACATTTTTAATAAATGTTAATAAACAAAAAGTTTACCTAGTTATGAGGACATTAATTTTCATTTCAGTATTGTTATGATGTTGATGTAAATTAGAAAGTCAATTGATTAAATTGTTGTTGGACTTGTTTTAACTCTTTATATTTTGACTAATGAAAATCATTTGAAATTGAGTTTGGTTGCTGCAGTTTGAATATCTGAATAAATAAACATGTGTTTTTAGTGCTATTCCCAACAAGGTTCACTCTTCAATAGGAGCTCTGAAGCATTTTAGCTATAGCTTAGTTATCACCACCTGTACTAATAACTGGGACAGTGCAGTCATTTTTAAACGTTAACATCTTTATATAATAAATATATATTTCAATTGGAACATTTAATGTTGAAACATTTGTTTTTCAAGTCATCATGGATTTGAGTCCCAGACCAGTAGAGTGTCCTGAGCTAGCTTTGAACGAGGTATTGTCCCCAAAAACATCTCCCCCGGGTGTCAGATGTATGGCTATCCCCTGCTACACAGTGTGTGTGGGTTAAATGCAGAGAAGCATTTCATTTGGTTCACTGTGTGCTGTGCTTTTACAATAAATACACTTCACTTCATGATACTAACCATAAAAATGTGCCTGTAAAGAAGTCAGAAAAGAAGTTAACTCCACTTTTATGTCCAGACTCCATCTGCACTGATGTGTATGTAAATGAGAGAATATAATGAGTTACTACTCACCTCTGACAGGGACAAAGCTGTCTCTGCAGGACAGAGTGGGAGGAGACAGTTCTGCCCACTTTGACTGGACTGAGCAAGGCAGGGACCCTGCAGACATGTTCTTCCCTCACTTATCAGACTCATCCATGAGAGCAGAGGTGCAATCATATGTAATGCACATTATCTTTAACACATGAGAAATGATATTTGACCAAACAGGTTTACCACCATATTAAATATTACATTTTAAGTTTTAATATTACATGCACTTTACTGCTCAGTGTTTATGTAGTGAAATGACAAGAATGCACTGCTGTACACACACACACCTTCACACTCACTCACATTCCTTCTTTCATTATTACAATGTGATGACCTGAATTACGTATAAAATGTTGGGGAAGTAAAAGCAACTTGACAAGAGGTTTCTGTTCATTCTGAATAGGTTTAATTTCCTGAACAGTGCAGATGTATTTCAGTGAGGCTCAGTGAACAGGTGTTAAATCTTCTTCTTGTGTTTCTTTAGACTGCAGAGAGAAGGAGGAGAGAAGCAGCACTGCAGGAGACACTGCGGGAGCTGAAGGAGCCTCTGGAGGGGAGATTTATCACCAATGCGGCTGTCCTTCCAGACCTTCGTCCATTCCCAACCACGGCTGCTTCATCAGCCCCAGAGACAAGCTCTCGTCCCCTGCTGATCCATGGTCAGCACATCGTCTGGACAGCCCCCTCCCTGCAGTCTGAAGCTTGGTCATGTTATCAGTCAGCGCCTGTAGGAGACACTCAACTGTCCCACTCTCAGAGAGGAATCCCAGCTCCACATCAGTGAGACCTTCAGCCCTCCATCTGTACAGCACCTTGCTCCTCATTTCACTTTGGACACCAGTGGAGAACCTGCACCTCAACATCCTAAGAAGAAGCCAAGACACTGATGTCGCTGAGAGAAGCCCACAGGATACAGGATATTTTATACAATTATTATTATTGTTGTTGTTGTTGTTGTTGTTATATTTTTGTTTAGTTATTGTTGATAATGTTATCATATTTTCTATTATTGTTATTAAAAATAGTAATAATTGTAGTATTACCTTTATGATTTATAGCATAAGTACTATGTATCATTTTAGTACATAGCACTAATAGGTATTCATTTTATTTATTTTGCATTATATAAATTAATATTATCTCTTGTCCTTCCAAACCTTCATCCATTCCAGGCCACTCCTTCATCAGCCCCAGAGACAAACTCTGCTTATCTGCTGATCCATGGTCACACCATAGAGGAGTACCTGACCATCTTTCACTGTAGTGGACCCCATGGTCAGCACATGATCTGGACAGCCCCATCCCTGCAGTCTGAAACTTTGTTTTTTTGTTATCATTCTTTCATATTATTATTATTACTATTACTGTTATTATTGTTGTAGTATTATTTTTATTGTTGTTGTTGTTGTTGTTGTTATTGTTGCTATTTTAGCTGTTGTTGTTGTGATATTAGTGTTATTATTTTGATCATTATCATTGTTGTGGGATCATTATTATTATTATTATTGTCATTATTATTATCATCATTATTATTGTTGTTGTTATTATTGTTGTTGTTGTAGTTTTTGTTATTATTATTATTATAAATAGAAATTATTGTGGTAGTACTATTATGATTATTATTATATATTATGACTGTTTTATTAATTATAATTATCATTACTGTTGATTTTTTCCCCCTTTATATTATTAATAATTGTAAGTGTAATAGTATAATTATGGTACATAGCATTATTAATTTTATATATTATTAATATAATTATCTGTTCTTGTTATATATTTTTCTTTTCATTTAATATTTTATGTCATTGTTATATTAGAAGTTGTTCTGATTATGTAAAATATTAAACACTAATCAAATGTTTCAAGTTTATTTCTTAGTGATTGTGTTTTATTGTTCATGTGCTGAAATAAGTGGGTACTGGGCCTGACATTGGCATAATTTTCAGAGTTCTTTGATCACCTTTTTGAAGGTGAACTCACATCACAGCACCTACATCGTTAAAGTGAAAGTGACCGTTCTTGTCATTCTGAGTACATGGCTCAACACACAGTGAACAACAACATTATACTTATAATTTTGCTTATAATTTATAATTATACTTATAAAATATATAATTATACAACAAAATTATACTTTTAACCAACACACACATGTAACCAACACGTGCAGCAGGGTGCAGTTATTGAAAGCTTCCAGAGAGCAGTGATGGGTACAGTACCTTGCACAAGGGCAACCTACTGGTAAGGGATTCAAACCAACAGCCTTTCGATCCTAACCACTAAGCCACTACTGCTGCTTTAAATGGCTTGTCTATCTTCTTGGGAAATGAAGCACCTTTATATTAGCAGGACAAATCAAAGAGTACTTTTTTCAGTTTTATATTCCATATTCAACATATTCACATATTCAAAAAATAATCACAATATTTGATCAAATATTTGGCAGCGGTAGCCTTGTGGTATGAGAGTTGTCCCCGGATCAGAAGATTGAAGGTTCGATTTCCTCACTAGTAGGTTGCCTTGAGGTACCCTTGAGCAAGGTACTGTCCCCATCACTGCTCCCGAGCGCTTTCAATAGGTGCCCCCTGCTGCACGTGTGTGTATGGGTGAAACACAGTGCTTGAGTTTCGTTGTGTTGTGCTAGGGTCAGTCACTTTCACTTTTTTTCACTTTCAGATGTTTTTGAACTTATTACTGTATAAACTATAAAGGTCCAAACCTTTGTTTTTCATTCCAGATATACAGACAAAACACATTGTTGATATATATAGTTTGGAACAGTCTACTGCTTTTTTTATTGTGGCATATTAATATTAGCACAAATAACAAATAAAAAAGTAACATCATAACCTATAGATAATGCTAAAAAATATATATTTTCTCTGTATTTCACTGCATTTCTCTTTATGCTTTATTTCTGTAAATGTTATGGTGTGACCCGCTACTAACACAAACAACACTGGATTAGGACCCAAGAGCAACACCTAAAGCTGCCAGCACCCGAAATACTCAAGGAAACCCGAGATACCACAGTCAAAGAAGAGGAGAAGAGGAAGATCAAAGAGGAGGTTTATGGCTGTGGTGAGAGAGGACATGCAGGTGGTTGGTTTGAAGGAGGAAGATGCAGAGGACCGGAAGAAATGGAGACAGATGATCCGCTGTGGCTACCCCTAAACAGGAGCAGAGTCCAGAGTAGAAAAGAACAATGGTAATGTAATTCTCAAGGGTGTTTTTGGATGTTTTGCATGTTCAAATGAGAAAAAGTGCACTGAGGGGAGGGGAAAGGCTCAGTTCATTCTATCTGAATATGACCACTTTTTCCATAGCAACATTCAAACGACCTAACACCATCATTTATGGGTTCTAAGGAGTGCGTTATAATAAAAGCATTCTATAACTGCAGGAGTTGATACTTTGGTCCCATGAATGTTCCCCAGACCACAGAGTAAATAAGAGATTTAGGAGAAAATGAGCTGTGACTGAAAAACTGAATATATGCCTATAAATCAGGATATAAACAAAATATATGAAAATAATGATACAAATCTTTCATCAAAGTCCTTCCAAAAACATTGAGTGCCAGACACTCAATGATCAGAAGCATCTGGTTCTATCCCGTCTCCCTGAACGTGATGGGCAGAGTCTGTTGATTGACCACTGCTGTCAGTTGGTGCTGGGAGAATGGAACTCTAGGCAAGATGTCCTCAGTTCTCTGACATGGCTGTCCTCGCTAGTGGATGGCACACTAGGACCGGGATGGGTATCACCCTCCTGCCCCAATCCAGGGCTCTCCTGATTGCCTCCACGTACGTTCTTCTCTTCCTGTTGATGGCTCATCACTGTCTCTAGCCTCGTCTTCCGACTTGTATTGCTCTGTGTCTCATGCTTACCACCTTGTGAGGACCAGTTTGTCTTGGTTCATTCCACTTCCTCCTAAAAACTCAAAGGGTTCGCTGGCTCCTCTTCTGGTTCTGGAACACGCCTCTGCTCCTTTTGATAAATAGCTTTATGTACAGCAGTTAGTTCCCTCAGATGGGGTACAGGCATGTGTCTACCAGTAAGCATCTGAGTCAGATGAGTGGTTCTGTTAGCTTGCATTCAGTAATGCATCAAAGCTATGGGGCATCCAATTAAATCCAGTTACGACACAAATTTTATTTATCTTTGCTTTTAGAGTCCCATTAACTCTTTCCACCATCCCCTGAGACTGGGGGTGATAAACATATCTCAATCATTGTTTGTCTCTCAATTGTTGTAATACCTTTTTAACAGTCTGTTGTATAAAAGCTAATCCATTGTCTGAACTTATTTGTGATGGAATTCCAACCCTTCAGATGACTTCTCTCATCAAAAACTTAATAACTGTTCCAGCACCTTGATCTTTGGATAGGGCTGCTTCCACCCATCTACTAAATCTATCAATAACCACAAGCATGTACCAGTATCCTCTTACCCTTTTACTTATATCCACACAGTCAATCACCAGATGTTGAAATGGTATTGTATGGTACTGGTATGTGTCCAGCTGGGGTAGTGATCCCCTTCCACACATTATTTTGGGCACAAACATCACATCTGTTTAATAACTCATCAACTGTTGCCTGCAAATATGGAGACCAAAATCCTTGTTTCTTTATTTTTCTCACCACTTCTCCTCTAGCGCAATGATCTAGTCCATGAGAATGAGTGATTAGTATTGTTAGTAATGTGTTAGGCGCAATCAACAAATCTTCGTGATTTCTCCATAATCCATTTGCATCTTGTTTAACTCCGCTGTTACTCCACATAGTCTTTAAATACAATGTTGCTTGTCACTGCATCACTACCGAGTCATCCAGTGTATTTATAGGCTCTATTGCTACCATTGGTGCCATCACAGGTTCCTCAAACTTAGAAGCCTTTTTAGCTGCCTCATCAGCTAAGTGGTTCCCCTTTATCACATATTAATTTCCTTTTTTGTGTTCCTGACATTTAAATATTGCCAGTCTTCTTGGCAGCATCATACCACTCATTAAATCCAATATTTGCTGCAATTGTTGTATTGGGGTACCATCAGTCTTCTTAAATACTGTTTCCATACTGCCCCAAATAAATGTGTAACTCCATTAGCATACGCTGAATCAGTAAAAACATTAACACACTTCCCTCTTGCCAATTTACAAGTCTCAGTTAAAGCTTTCAACTCTGCTAATTGGGCATGGCTGAGGACAGTGTTCAGCCTTTTCTAACTCAAAAACCATTTTTCTTTCTCACCACTGCATATCTGCATAACTCTGCATCCGGAATTAGTGTAGACTCTAAATCAGGTCTTAACTTAGAGAATGCCAATTAACTAGCTTTTGCTCCATGTGCCACCAGTCATCCCAGGTATTCTATATGTGGTTGACAATATCGTAACTTTGCTTGTGACACCTTGTGACATTTTTTGAGAACTTCATGACATTGTTCTACTGTCGTGGAACACAAGATAAAATCATCAACATACAGTAGCATTGTGCTGTTTAGATCTAATTCCTCTAGATCCTGTCTCAAGACTTGATTAAATATATGACGGGAATGTTTGACTCCTTGTGGTAACCTTGTGTAACTGTACTGCTTCCCTCTGTATGTAAATGCAAATAGAAACCTGGACTCTTCTGCTATTGGAATGTTAAAAAATGCAGAACACAAATCTATTACTGTAAAGTACTTGGCATCTGGTTAAATGTTCATAAGTAATGTGTGTGGATTGGGCACTTCCACTTGCCAGTCTTCTACCGCTGCATTTACTGCTTTAATGGGTGTAGTTTTGCCATTCACCTGAACCTGCAGCATTGGTTCCTCATCAGCTCCCCTGCTCACCAATAAGAACTGACCCTCCCCTGTTGGACATTCTGGGCCTCCCTAGCATCCATTTTGTCCACCCAAGTAGTTCACTGGGCCGGAATTTTGATTTGATCCGGACCAGGTAGAGTTCTGATTCCCTCTTGTCCACGGTTGTCCTAAATTTGGGTTTTGCTGTGAATGTTCTTGACCCATTTGAGGAGTTCGCCAGGCTGCACCTCCCCACACTCCAGGTCCTTCCATGGATTTACTGAACACCTTCGTCAGGTGTGTCCTGCTTGTCCACACCCCCAACACACTGCAGATGGACCTTGAGGCTGTCGCTGCTGTTGTCTTCCTCTGAATTTCTGTTTGTTTGGTCCACTTCCAGCATAAACAGCATAAGCTGTGCATAAACATTGATGACTGGAACTGAGGGAGTTGTGGACTGTGAAGGTTGTTGGAATCCATTCAATTGTTGACTCACAGTCTCCTCTTCACTTTCTGATATTTCACCTTCATCCCTTCTATTCTGTCTCCTTGGACTTTTTCTCTCCATAGCAACATCCAAAATTTCATCCAAATTAGTAATTGATTTACTTATTCTTTGGATACAATCATGAAAACTTTGTGTCATTCAGCTTTTGGGCTTCCCCCTTGGCGCACTCCATCCTACTCTCCTCTCATTTCTATTTATCTTACTCCTGCTCAACTTCTTCCTTATCACCTCTCACTGACCATGCATCTGATTCCCTTTCTCTCCTTGCTGCCTCTTCGCTCTTGTGTACTGCACTTTTCCTCTTCTCCTGCTGTAATTTGCTGAGATCTGGATAAATTGTCTCACTTCTCTGCTGACTACGCCAACTTAATATGTCGTGGAAAATTGAAGTGTGAGCCTAAGTCAGAAACTTTTTCTAAGTCAGAAATCAAACGAAGTCAAAGAGATGTGGCACAACCACTTTACTGAAGAGTTTCAGCATGGTACATGGTACAGTGGGAGCAGCTCCAAATGCTCATCCCAACCTCGAACTTCCTACACCAAATGCTCATATCCAGTTTCAAACACCTTTGTCCTCCTTTAAAATGTACATAAATCCATGCCATTAATAGTTTTCCACCAAAATATTTAATGCTGTCATGATTAACACCTCAGTTTCCCCGCATTTACCACTTCGCCAACAATAGACAAAGGTCTTTTCACTGATGGCTCCCTGTCCTATCTGCTACCTTCGTTTCAAGGTTGCTTCCCATCCAGTTTCCCATCATTTTCTCAATTATAAATGCAGCTGTTTGATTAAAAATGTAACCATTTGCTACTGGCTGTCTTTGGAAACTATTGTTCAATTAAAAATGTAACTTTGCTGCTGGATATCTTCTGGGAACTCGTAAGACAGCATAAGACACTGGACAAAATGTAACTATTTGCAGATGCAACTGCTTGCTTTCTCATGGGAACTCATGAGGCACTGTAGGACAGGGACAAAAGTAAAGGGATTTTTACTATACTAATAACTGAGTAAAATGTGCTAGTTAGTGAGTGAAATATGCAAATTACTGAGTTAAATATGCTAATAATTGTCAGGACATGGGGTGTTTTGTTTCTGTTTTATTCTCAGTAGAGGGCGCTCTGTTCTGACGGAGCACACCTGAGCTCATATGACACAGGTGTGCTACATTGAGGCTGACTACTTAAGCCTCAATGAGTCAGAACAGAGTGCGGCTCATTCACTTTACTTCTGTTATTGTTACGGGTGGTTTCGTGTCTGGATTTTGGTTCTAGTTTCGGTTTTGGTCCAGTTCCGTGTCTGGTTCCATGTTTATGTTCAATAAAAGTACCTCAAGAATCTGGCTCAGCGATGACGTCCTTCCCCTTGTGCGCCCCTCAGGCCTTTTGTGTTTCTGCTCGCTCGCTCGCTCTCCTCTTTTGTTTTTTTTAATATCCAGACCCTTACATTCCTTACAAACACCTTTCTATCCTGCAGGTATGCTGACCGGTTCTCATGCCATGAGTTATATAATCGGGTGTACACCTATATCCTCCAGCACCTTGAAGAGGTTGTCCAGCCTCAGGTGGAGGAGTTCCTTGAGCTCTCCCTGCCTCAGCTGAGTGACGTCCTGGAGAAAAACTAGCTTTGAGGCGAGAGGAAACAGTGCTAAAGTGCACCTAATGGCCACTCCAAATGCATTGTGAGTGGTAGGCCTGTGCTTTACAAGGTGGGGTTAGGCATAGTTTAGCAAAGTAGGAAAAAGTACAAAAGCAAGCCATCCTGAAGTCTTACATACATCAAAGACTATGAAAACATGATTTCTTTCAAGATTTCTGGCCACTGTACAACAACAACATACATTGTAAAATTTTATATCTGTTATAAACTGTTTAATTTTGAAATTCCATGATAATCATCATCAAATAGGTGTTTTTTAAATAATTGACTGGGTAGGTGATATTCTAGAGCAGAGACAATGATAAAGTTCCCATACCTTCATGCTGTGGCTGATCAGCTTATCCCTCTGTAGTTACTATAGCACTGTGCATCACCCTTATTCTTGAAAATCAGAACCAGTAAACTTCTCCTCCACCGTTTACTCTCTGTTTACTTGTATGTTTCTATTTTTATCCTTAATCGCTCTGACCTGCTGCACATCTTTCCCAGGCTCTGTCTCTCTGTCTAGCCAATCATTATAGGTTCTTTTCTCCCTCTTTACTGTCCAACCTCTCATACAATTCATCAAACACCTTATCTTTGGCCTGCGTTCTTCGCCCTGCGGGTCATCTCCTTGTGCACCTGTCTACTTTCTTCATCTCTCTGACTATCCCACTTCTTCTTCACTTGCCTCTTCTTCTGTAAACACTCCTGGATTTCTGGGTTCCACCAGCAGGTTTTCCTTATCCTCCTTCCTTCCAGATGTCACACCAAGAAACTTTTTAGCTGCTTTGCCACTTCTACAGTAGTTTCCCAGCAATCTGGTAGCTCTTCAACACCTCCCAGTTCCTGTTTTAACTCCTGCCTGAATTTCACCTTTCTTCTTCAGCTTCCACCACTTCATCCTCAATCAATTGTACTTTTTAATCTTTTTTTTTCATATAAAAAGTCTCCAAGATGCCTTACCTGCTTTTTCTCATCATTCTTTCTCTTTAGGTGATGGGTGAACATCTGGATATAGCTGGTGGCTTTCATGGATATGGGGTCATTTCCTTTTCTGAGTATTATGAGGGGGAAAATGACACATGGTATGAGCTTTATGCAGATGTTAGGAGATCAGCATTGTTAAAGTGCTAATTTGAAAATAATGAACTGATTGATTTGATATTTTGATAGTCCTAAAAATATTACATTCGATAAGTACATTTTCAAGGGCAGTAAATTTAATCAGGATGCCATTAACTGTAATAATAAAGACACATCTTGGTGAGTCACTGTCTTGCATTACAGAAACATCATCTTTTTTATACCTGATGGCTTGATTAGTCTTTGTAGGTCTTATGCACAGGATTATGCATGTGTTACGCAGTGCGCTGAGCTGCTGCTGTTTTGTGTCTGGCTTTCCCAGTGTTTCAGATTACACCTTGCAGCACCACCCTCTGCAGTTTTAACAGCTTTACAGACACAGCTCACAGCATCTTTCTGGCCCCTATTTTTGTGTAAGAAGGATAAAACAGGACAGCTACAAATAGCATTGCATTCTTTTGCATGGTTTATATTTTTGTCCAGTCATTCATTATCTAAGATGCTTATCCTAACCAGGGTTGTGAGGGCTACTGCAGCCAATCCCAGCACTCACAAGGCAAAAGGCAGAGAAACACCATGGAAAGTTTGCCAGTCTATCATGATGATATCTCAAACAATCTCTGACTATCTGACTTCATTTCTTTCTTTCGGCCTCTCACCATTCATATAATACCAACTGGTGGTGCTGTCTATAATAATGCAGAAAGCACCTGGATGGTCATTGTAAATACATTAAAAACCCATAGTGAAAATTCTTAAGATCTTCATTGAATTACAAATGAAATAAGACCTCTCATTTAATAAATATTGTTCAGTGCTCCAAATTTGCTTCAGTTTAAAAAGTGACTTAGGGATGGTTTACAATCTTTCATTTTACAGATTAGAAATGTGTTTTCATTTCTAAAATCTCTCAAACCTTCTGCTGTTTCCAGGTTAAAACAAAACCATCTCAGATCCTCATAGTGGACCCAACCCAACACCCAGTATTTTAACAAAAACCAAGTCCGAACTAACTGTACATTAAAATATCTTCTCTTTAGGAGAATGTGCAACAAAATGTAATTTTTTATTTTACTTATTTTCTGGTATCATTTCCATTGTCACTCATTTGTAAATTTATATGCTATAATAAATAATATTGTGTAATTACTTAAAGTACAGTAGCTGGCCAACCTAACTTTAACCTCTGCCCCATTTAAGTCAGAACTGAGTTTTTTGATCAGCACACCACCAGTGCAGAATTTGCTCAGGAATGGCAGCAGGCAGGTGTGAGTGCATCTGCACCCACCATGAGGTGTAGACTTTTGGAGGATGGTCTGGAGTCAAGAACCCAGTTCTCTCCCAGAAAAAACATTAGGGACAGACTGATATTTTGCAAAAGCTACAGGGATTAGACTGCTGAGGACTGGGGTAAAGTCATTTATACCCTTTTTACAATTGTTTGGGGCATTGAAATTTCGGGTCCATTGAAAAGAAACTCCCCAGACTTTAATTCCATTGAGAACTTGTGGTCAGTCCTTGAGAGGTGGGTGGACAAACAAAAATCCACAAACAAACAAATCCAATTCTGACAAACTCCAAG
This sequence comes from Hepsetus odoe, assembly GCA_017165825.1. Taxonomy (NCBI): domain Eukaryota; kingdom Metazoa; phylum Chordata; class Actinopteri; order Characiformes; family Hepsetidae; genus Hepsetus; species Hepsetus odoe. The sequence continues at coordinate 25,597,525 of CM029378.1, forward strand.
AACTGATTATGCAACAATGGGCTCCATCAGTCAGGATTTAGCCCAGAAGTTAATTTAAAGCATGCCAGGGTGAATTACAGAAGTCCTGAAAAAGAAGGAAATATTGATTCCTTGCATAAACTTAATGTAATTGTCAATAAAAGCCTTTAAAACATCAAGCCTTTCAAAATTTGAACCGCAGCAAACTTTGTGAAAACCAATACATATCATTCTCAAAACCTTTGCCCATGGCTGTACAAAATGAGCAGAAAATACACAGATCATGTAAAAGTTAATGTGAAAAAAAATGTGAACTTTACTCACGATATTTCTAATGTGTACAAAATGTTTTGAAGTGTAAGAACTCTCTGTTTTAAATATGTCAAAGTGGTTGTCATTGTGAATACACAGCACTACACTCAGTGAACCCAAATGAAATGCAGCCTCTGCAATTAACCCATACACACCATGCAGCAGGGGGCAGCTATTTATAGCACCTGGGGAGCAGTGATGGGGACAGTACCTTGCTCAAGGGTACCTCAGGGCAACCTACTGGTCTTGGTTTCAAACCCATGACCTTCCGATCTTGGGCCAACTCCCATCACTAGATGGGATCACTAGACCAGTTGAAATGCCAGCAGGTGGCACTAAAATCCTGGTCATGGCCAGTTAGGGAGCAAAGTACAGATCTCTTGATCAGTGCATCGTTCTTTCACACAAAGACTGGTGGAGATGTCTGAAGGGAGCACTATACTTGGTAAAAGTGCAGCTGATTTTTAATAAAGTGATTTGTGGAATTTGTAAGGGTGGTGGTGGTCTAGTGGTAGGATACTTGCCTATGGACCTATGGCTCAAGAGGTCCCAGGTTTGAATCCCACCTCTGGCACTACCACCACTGGGTCCCTGAGCAAGACCCTTAACCTTGAATTGCTCCAGGGGGACTGTTCCTGTAATTAGGACATGGAAGTTGCTCTTTGGGAGCAAATTACAGATATCTTGATCCGTGCATCATTCTTTCACACAAAGACTGGTGGAGATGTCTGAAGGGAGCACTAGCCTTGGTAAAAGTGCAGCTGATTTTTAATAAAGTGATCTGTGGAATTTGTAAGGGAGGTTGGGGTTGCCAGCGAGCGAAACCATGGCCATGTTTGGCACAGTTTAGCAATGGATGTTACTAGATGTTGGGGCTAAAGGGAATTTCCCCCAAAACCACACAAACCAACTAATTCCTCATAAAAATGTTGTTTTTCCTTTATTTAAGATAAAGATGATTTTAATCTGTTAAATTATTTAAATGGTGAACAACATGATAATTCTTTGTTTTTTCCTCAGGCGGTTTCACTGGTAAGTTCCTTTTTTTGAGCCCAACACCTGCTCACATAAAGCTACTACCTGGGAGATCTGAGGTTTTGGAAAGACAAAGGTGAAGCATGATAATCTCTTTTTACAAGTTGAAGCTTCCCACACCAAATAAATGACTGAATAAAATCTGAATGAAATATTTTTGTAATTTATCACAAGATCTGCTCATATTTTGAAAGTACTGTAGAGAAAAGGCAGCAAGAATAAGCAGCAAGAGCATGATGCAGCAAGCAAATATTTTAGGTTATGAGAGAATTAAAAAACAAATTTTATGGTAAAGTTGATTAGAACAGAACTCTGTAATACACCTGATTTGTATATAAATAAAAATTAAAGCTGCCATGTGTTTGAGGATTGTCATCCAGTTCAGTCAAAATTTGGCATAAAACTTTATATGTGTGTGTGACCTTTTGCCCAGGGAGTTTGTTGTTGTTGTTTTTAATCACACTTACACAATTGATTTGTTGTGTTGAAAATATTTAATAAAAAAAAATCATTATAGAATAGAATTATAATGTTTAATCTTATTGTTGGATTTTAGAAAATAAATCTGTCAATATCTATTTCCATCCATCCATCCATTATCTGCCGCTTGTCCCAAACGGGGTCGCGGGAGAGTGCTGGTGTCCAACCCAGCGCACACAGGGCGAGGACGGGGGACGCACCCTGGACAGGTCGCCAGCCCATCGCAGGGAGGAGCTGGACGGGGACGGCACCTTGCTCAAGGGTACCTCAGGGCAACCTATTGGGAAGGGGTTCGAACCCCCGATCCGCCGATCACGTGGCCGACGCCCAAACCACTAGGCCACCACTGACCCTCTATCTATTTCCCAAAAAAAAAAAAAAAAAAAAAAAAAAAAAAAAAAAAAAAAAAAAGAGGTAGCCATTCCTGCAGTGTCCTGAGCAAAAACAGTAAAAGATGGGAAAATTAAAAACAAAAACACTTAAATAGTGATCTCAGTTCTCCAACTAGTTTAAAAATAAAATTACTTTCCCTGACCAATCAAATGGCAAAATTCTAAAGAACAAATCGGCCCCTCGTCAAGCACAGAGAAAAAAAATCGAAGCAAAAATACATGAAAAAATTACATTTACTGCATTTAGCAGACACTCTTGTCCAGAGCCACTTCCAGTTCCTAATGACAGGAACAGTCTCTTAAGAACAACTTCAGGTTAAGGGTTTTGCTCAGGAACCTAATGGTGATAGTGCTGAAGGTGGGATTTGAACCTGTCACCTCTTGGTCTGTAGGCGAGTATCCCACCACTAGACCACCACCACCAGAATTCTGACTACTGAGAAGAGATTGGGTTGTTCAGATAACTTCAAGTTTAATCCTATGTGATTAAAGTGTGTGAATTAGTAGAAAATTTGAAATCTTACCCTTCTTTGCCTTGTTATACAAAAGTCCAGTAATGGAAAACTGCTGAAAGACCTTAATACTGGTCAAAACCATCTCAGGAACACATCCTGCACATCGTTTGGGATTGGTCCTTGTATAAAAATCTGCTATTTTCTCCGCCTCTGGTTTTCACTTTCCATTTCTGACACATCTCCATTCTTTCTCTTTATTAAAACCCTATCACAAAGTTCTCCAAAACTTTTAATATATCCATCATTCTTAGTAGACTCTTTGCTCTTAAAAAGCGAAACACTGAAACTTATGAAAACACACTATCTACAGTTTACATGCAACAAATTCTAAACAATAACAGAAAAAGCTTCATCTCATGTTCTTCTGTGCCACAAAAGAGACAGAGGAGAAATTTGTGTGAATGTGTTTTATTGCAAATCTTCGCAATCCACATCTTGCTGTGCATAACCTGATCATACATGCAAAGCAAAATATTTATAATAATTTAATCACGTTAAATTACTTTACAAGGGCTGGAGCGGGATGGGACAGGACCTTCTCTTTACACCACTGGCCTTTTTCAGTTACTCACACACATCCACGCAGACCTTGATTCCCCTCACAGGAAGCTAAATATCTTTGGGCTCACTCACTTCGGCATGAGACAATAAATTCCCATTTCTAGCCAATAAAAGTACCAAAAAAAAAAAAAAACAAACAAAAAAAAAAAACCATAAACTAGGTTTAATTTCTTTACAAAAGAAAGCAGACTAATATATACTTCCAGCACTCTTCCCACAAGCTCGGTTATTACTTCAGCTGGACGGCGAAAAGCTCAATGTAGGACTGATAACTAGACCTCTAGCTGGCAGCACTGCATATTAAATCTATTTCTACGGAACTGTAGTCACTGCACACCACTGCATCACAGCTGAGTGTAAAGATATAAGACTTCAGCACAGAGGCTCATCCAAAGCTCCACCGAGTTCACGGTCTCCGGCACGCACCGATTAAAAACTGCACAGGAAACCAGAATACAACGTGCAGTTGTGGGAATAAAAAGTTCAGCGTTACTTAAATCGACAAAGATGTAAGGTTCTCGAAGTGTGTAGCACAGGCTTTTGGAAAGAAAAAAAAATAAATAAAAAAAAAATTAATACAAATTTATGTGGAATAATGTCTCATGTAAAAAGACCAAAACAGACCCACTTTAGAAAGAAAGCTCAGACAAACCAAGCAACTGGATGGTTGAAATGTGGAATGTGTGATTGCCATTAATCATGAAAGAAAACTGACCTCATCTTGTGTAACAAACATACAGTTCTCGGTCCAGCACATGGATTAAGCCTCATCCATATACTTAAACCAGACGCCAGGCATGATTAAACTTAATCAGGGTCTGGAAAATAGTCCCAGACAAATGGATCATGAAGCACAAAAACAACTTATCTGGTTACTGAAGAGGCTAATAAACTGGATGAGGTATTTTCTCTGCTTGTTAACGTGAAGACAACTCTGCAAGCGATCACAGTATGAGGACGTCTGCCTAACAGACGAGGAATGACGATGACGACAATGATGATGATGATGCACATCTGCATGTGGGCTGAAATCAGAAAACCCATCACTGAGGAAATGTGGTCTCAGGAGTGTACAGTTCAGGATGTTGACAACATCTGCATTTTAAAGTCTGATAAAGGAATATGTAAGGACCGTGTGAACATCATTTCTATACGAATTGAGGTAGAAAGAAAGAATCTAGAAAAAAGGAAGAAAAAACGAACGAATGACAGGAAGGGGGGGGGGGTTTAAAATTAAGAATATGGTGAAATGGGAAAGAAATGAAAGATAAAAGAAAATGGAAATATGGAAAAGGAGAACTACATATAGAAAGAAAAAGTAAAAGAACAAGGGAGAAAAGGAAGGGGAACAAAATAAACAGACATAAGGGAAAATGCACTTTCCTCAGACCCTTGGCATAAACATGTCGTGACAGTTTTTATGAAAGTTTATATTCCATAATCTGCTACTGTCCTGCTACCATTCACTGATTATAACAACTGATGATTGATTTCAGCAAAAATAAGCCTCTGACTGGAATAAGAGCAAACATTAGGACACCAGTCAGGACAGTTCTGAGTAATGCTGACAGGACAGTATTACTGAGAATAATCTGTCCTGGGAACCCTCCATGGGACACGTTTATGACGGAATTATGCCAATTTTAGGATGCAAAGGTCAGACACTACTGAACAAACTCAAAACGGCTCCTTTTCCCTCAAACTCATACAAATTAAAGGTACAGTTCAGAGAACAAAAGCAGTTTCTTCCAAATGGACCCAAATCAGCCAGGAGTGAGGCAAATGTTGCTAATTTATAGACCGCTATTGGAAACTATTCCCTTTTCCAACCCGTCAATGTTTATGGGCCATGCCACAAACCAAAACTTTAAAATACCTAACGTTTCAAAATCTTGACTGTAATTTATGTAACAAAAAGGATTTATGTCAGAGTGTGACAGCTGAATCACTCCAGTCCTTTGTAGAAGTACGAGGGCGCATTACAAAAGTACTGAAATAGGGTCTCCTGTGACCCTTCGCCAAATAAGTCAACATGTCCCGATCAGCGCACTTGGGAAGACGGGACAAACAGCATTATTCTTTTAAGAAGTGGGAAATTTTGGCATGTCCCCCAAAACAAGTGCTTTGCACTCTTTCCACCAGTGCAGAGCCCAAAGATCAAGCAGGACTTGTCTTTGTATGACACATGGAAACAGATTCCCACCAAATTCAAAAATTAAACAGTTAAGATGCAGACAGAGTAGTTCAGAGTTGTGTGATGCGAAATGAGTCTCTCAAAGGGACCGATTTCTTTTTAACAGTAATAAATGGAACCAAGGGTTTATTTATGATCTACGATCCAAACCCACCAGTGAACCTACAGTTTTGTTAGTAAAATGATGAAAGGCCTTGGACGTACCCCTCAACCATTGCTGGAATCTAAAACTGTTTCAGATCAAGAGACGGACGCAAAATCCTCATAAAACAGGGTCTCTGGCATCAAGCAATTTATAACTGATCACCATGACTTAATGTGCAGCAGCTTTTAAGGACAGCTCTTCCAATGTGGCACTCCTGCTAGAGTTCCTACCGGAGCAGTTCAAAACTCTCTCAGTCATCTTAACAAGTGAATTAGTCTATGAATATCAAATAAACCCCATTTAAGACTAGATTAGAGAGGGACCTGGCCAGACCACAAAACCCAGCCAATTGTTTGCCCTCACTCAGAGAACACGGAGGAGGCCATCTTCACAGTGACGGAATGATACTTCGCAGTCCCTCATGACTGCCAGCAGCAAAATTAAGGCAAAATATAAGCAAGGCCATGAAGCAGAGCTTCAGTTTTCACAAGTAGGAAAGGAAACAAATACAACCCAATACAATTGATATACTTGATGCAAGACCACATCGTTCTCTCTGTACATTATGATACGTCTCTAATATAAACATTTATCACATTCAAAACATTCTCTTTGACAAATCCTGGCCACTTCATTCACCTTCCTCAAAGCAAACACTGGACCAAATACGAACAAACAACATTTATAATGGAATAAGAACAGAGCATGAGGCCATGGCAATGGCGGAATGTCACTACGTTTTCTGCATTTCTGGCATCTCCTTCTCGATGGCCCCCAGCAGTTAGACTGTTAGCATTCGATCTGGGACTGCAGCTGCCTGCGCAGGGTTAGCGTGCGACGGTGCAGCTGCTGCATCTGCTGCATGCGGTCCCGCTGTCGCGCCAAATTTTGGGGCATAGGATAGCGCTGGCAGCCATAGAGGAAGCGGTAAGGGATGCGGACATGGCAGGCGGTGGCCCGGCAGCGTGGCTGAGGCATGGGAGGCAGGAGCATCCAACGCTTTCTCTCAGCACAATAGCGATAGGCCTCCTTGCGGTACTGCTTATCCACATCATCGCTATTTTTCCAGCCACCAATCACAAACACATCGTCGCCAAGGTAACAGATAGCAGCCCCCTCGATGCTCGTGACCTCAGGTGGAAGGCTCTCGAGGATATCATCGGAGATTCTGGCGCTGATTTTCTGCCGCGCCATTTCATCACGGATGTTGGTGTAACTCCTGGGACAGCAGGAGGCGGTGTGGTAGAAGTTGGTAGAAGCAACAGCCATCTGGAAGAGGCAGTAGTTGTCAATGAGCGGGAGGGAGTCGACTTCCTGCCACTGTCGGCTGTCCGTGTCATATCGTGTGGTTACTGTCTTCAGGCCGTCGTCGTTGTCCGTGTCCACCGGGGTGCGTGCTGTCACATAAACGTAGCGATCTTCAACACTGATGGCTTTGACATCTCTCAGGATCTTAGGTGCCGACTCCAGGTTGTGCCACTTGTCCTGCTCCGGCTCATACACGCTCACGTCCTTGAAGCCAGGGCTGAAGTTGCCGTGGCCACCAATGCTGTATAGGATGTTCTTGATGCAGGTGAGACCAAAGGAGTGCTTGCGTGTTGTGAGGTTGCTCACTTGTTCCCAGGTGTTGCGGTTGGGGTTGTACCGCTCCACCGTTTTGGCAAATCCCGGTTCCATGGATCCCGCCACGTACACATGCGAATCTGTGGCTGCAATGGCGTGGCCATCTAGATGATTGTGGATATGTGGAAGATTGACCCAACGGTCCTCATACACAAAGTAGCCCACGCACTCGCTCAGGTAGTCCCCTCCTTCAGACACACCGCCAACAATCATGATGACGTCCATGTTTTGACCAAACCTGGGCTGGAAGGCAGCCATGTAGGAGGCCCAGAACTCGGTGTCGGCAGACTTGAGGTTCTCAAAGCGGATAGCGTGACCTTCCACGGCGTCAGACACCAGCTGAAGGCAGGCGGCATTCTGTGCCACCAGTGGTTCGTTTTTCACCACCCTTGTCAGGTACGTCGGCTTTATCTGTGGCAACCTCAGGAGACGGAACAGTTCCTCAAAGTATTTCTCCCGGTCCTCTGCATTCTTCTGCACCCACTTCACAACAGCGTCGAACAGGACCTCTTCCGAGTCCACCGTGATCTCGGCATCGGAAAGCCAGTCCCGCACCAGGTGGAAGGGCAGTGTGTAGAACTCCTCATCCTGGATGACCTTGTGGAAGTTGCGGCGGATCATGTCAGCAGCACGCAAGGCCAGCTGGTCCAGAGTGTACATGTGTGCAAGGCTGTGGACGGCCACGCAGTTGGCCAGGCTCAGCTTCCTCTTCAAGAACTCGCCACAGAATTCCTTCAGCTGCACCAGCAAGAACCTGATGATAAAACAATCAAATAAAATAATGCTCATAGAATTTCAGTTAAAGCAACAATATAAATAATTAAATAAGTAAAATTCATATTACCGGTCCAGCCTTGTAGGCACTGGATTCGGAAATACACTCTTCAGCTATTATTTAAAAATTGCCCATCCTAACTAGCACAATCCAGACACTGGATATCTGTGAACCAGACATAGATATTGGGCTTATCTAGAAATTGATTGCATATAATCATAATAATAATAACAACAACAACAACAATAATAATAAAAATAATAATAATGATAATAATAATATTGCTACTACTATATAATTGTTGTAAATTATTTCTTTTAAACCTTACTCACATAATTATTGTTTATATTATTAAAGTTAAATAACAAATAATTTTACATTCATTTTATCAGTTGGCCTAAAATGCTTGCATAGCATTTTCTGTCATAAGAATCACTAATGTTCAGATTCTGTTGTCTGAGCATTAGCGAAGTGTGAAACACTACCGCTGAAAAACGATCCCCAGTTCAGGAATGACAGTTATCTTAATTTTCTGGCTGCAGAAAGGCTGTCTTTACTAAAGAAACAGAGTGCGCATGAGTCTCTACAATTAAATTACAGCCATGAATTACAGTCTACACTATAAAACTACTGTCTGTGCAAAACAAAAACCTATTGCACAATCTCTGCCAGCCCTATTAAAATGGATTGTTCACTCATTAGAGGACAAGGTGGCCCAATTCAGTCGCTTTATAAACCAGCCTAACTTTTATTCACAGCCCTGAATGTCCCAAGAGATAACAATTAACAAAATCACTATATTTACCCTCGGCAGCCATGAAAAATGAACAATCTGATTAGTGAAGTCAAAGACTGACAGGAAATAGATATTATTCTTTTAAAAAGGAGGTTTTTTTTTTTTTTTTAAAGAGTCAATCAGGACCAATATTTTACTTTCCAAATTGTAAAGTGTTCATATAACCACAAAAAAAAAAATTTATTTAAAAATTTTTAAATCCACCCCCTCTTTTAGAACCGAATCCTTATATAAAGTGAAAGTGACTATTTGTCCTTGTGAATAACAACATACAACCTCTGCTTTTCGCCCACACACACCGTGCAGCAGTGGGCAGCACCCGGGGAGTGGTGATGGGGACGGTACCTTACTCAAGGGTACCTCACAGCGACCAACTGGCCATGGATTCTAATCTACAACCTTCCGATTATTAGGCCTAATCCCTAAACACTAGGCCACCGCTGGAACTGATATATGCAAATGAGCTCTATCTTGATTGGCTGTTATGAATTGTGATTTATTCAGAAAGCAGTCCAGCCTGAAACTGTTTTGACGGGTGAGGCTACTATGAACAGCGAGGTTTATGTGACTTAGCTGAGTGCTTGTGACATCACAAACAAGGCAAAATTTATGTTGACCTGGGAGCAGAAAATGAAATTTAAAAAGAGATATGCCCCTTTTTGAGAAACCAAATAATATTTCAAAAGCACTGTCAGATATGAACACCAGTTCCTCTTATATCCTGTTATGTCAATTAAAGACATCAGTAGATACAAACCACTTCATTCAGCCTATAAACTGAGCAGCTCAACAACCAATCAGCACAAAAATCACTTCCTCGCCTGCTACAGAAATCCGAAAGAGTGGAGAGTCTCCTGATTTAGAAACTCTGTGGCCACGGGCCACGCATGCGCAGACGCCCCGGTGGCGAAGGGTGGGGTTTAACGTTTCCCTCGACACGAAAACAAACAAGACTCGTTCCGGTTTTTAAGGTGGTCTTATTGCCGGTCCTTCACCGATTTCACTACAACTATGCTCCTTTCTGCCCCCTTATGATTCAGTTCCCAAACATCTCCAATCCGCTTGAGCAAAAAAACTAAATAAAAGAATACAAAAACAATGTCCAGCAGCGGGGGGAACCCACCTGTCAGCGAGCTCCAGCACCTCGTGCACGTTGGCGGTGCTGACCCGGATCTCTCCGGTGTACATGAACTGCACCACGCCCTCCACCGTATCCCGGTCCGGCCCGGTCTCACTGCTCCACTCCTTCATGTCCACCCGCCGAGACACGGACTCGGAGAAGTGTCCTCCCAGCAGCGGTGTGAAGTAATCAGTAGCGGCCGCGAGCACGGAGCGGTGCGCGCGCAGCTCAAAACTGGAGCTCTCTGAAGAATAAAACAATTAAAACACATCCTTTACTCATCAACTATTCTTTCACTCATCCTTCTTCTCATCCATCATCTCATCCTTCACCTCACCTTTCTTCTCACCCTTCACCTCACCCATCACTTCACCTTTCTTCTCACCCTTCACCTCACCCATCACTTCACCTTTCTTCTCACCCTTCTCCTCACCTTTCTTCTCACCCTTCTCCTCACCTTTCTTCTCATCCTTCTCCTCACCTTTCTTCTCATCTTTCACCTCACTCTTCTCACCCTTCAGCAGGGACATTAAACTTACAAGAGTAAATAACAGTAGAGAAACAGATCAAACTGTACACACACAATCTATTCATCCACCCTTACATCCACCAAAAAAGCTATTCATCCATCCATCAGTCATATATATATATATATATCCATCCATCTTTAATGCTATCAACCCACATATCTACCATTTATCTATCCATGTATCCCTCTATCTACCTATACACACACATTATATATACACATTACAACCTTATTTTATTGCATATACACACATACGTCTGTGTGTGTGTGTGTATAGTCTGATGTTTTTATCAAAGTTGAAACGTTATTTATGTTATAAGTGTTCAGTTGGAGTGTATCAGGTGTGTCTCAGGAACAGTTTAAAGTGTGTGTGTGTGTATAAATATTTCACACAGCAGGTGGGTGTGTAGAACTCTGGAATAGAGTGTGAGCGGTGTGTGATGGAGGAGGTGTTGGTTTTGGGGAAATGTTATGAGGAGGTGTTTGGAGGAGGCGTTGGTCTGGGGGAGGCGCTGGTTATGAGGAGGTGTGGCTTTAGATGTGTTGGTTATGAGGAGGTGTTGGCTTGGATGAGGTGTGGGTTTAGAGGTGTTGGTTATGAGGAGGTGTGGGTTTAAATGTGTTGGTTATGAGGAGGTGTTGGTTTGGATGAGGTTTTGGTTTGGATGAGGTGTGGGTTTAGAGGTGTTGGTTATGAGGAGGTGTTGGTTTGGATGAGGTGTGGGTTTAGAGGTATGGGTTATGAGGAGGTGTTGGTTTGGATGAGGTGTGGGTTTAGAGGTGTTGGTTATGAGGAGGTGTTGGTTTGGATGAGGTGTGGGTTTAGAGGTGCTAGAGGAGGTGTGGGCTTGTGTCTGCAGGAGGAGGTGTTATTTGGATGAGGGGTTTAAATGGTGTTAGTTTGGATGAGGTGGGGTTTAGAGGTGTTGGTTATGAGGAGGTCTTGGTTTGATGAGGTGTGCCTAGAGGTGTGCTGGTGATGAGGAGGTGTGGGTTTAAATGTGTTGGTTGAGAGGAGGTGTTGACGGATGAGGGGGTTTAGAGGTGTTGGTTTGGAGGAGGTGTGGGTTTAGAGGTGTTGGTTTGGATGAGGGTTTAGAGTGTTGGTTTGATGAGTGGGCTGAGACAGGCTGACAGAGGAGGTGGGTTTAAATGTGTTGGCTGGATGAGGCGAGGTGTTGACAGAGGAGGTTTGGATGAGGTGTGGGTTTAGGGAGGTGTTGGTTTGGATGAGGTGGGTTTGAATGTGTTGGTTTGATGAGGTGGGTTTAGAGGTGTTGGTTATGAGGAGGTTTTGGCTTGGATGAGGTGGGTTTAGAGGAAGGGTTTGATGAGGTGTAGTTTAAATAAAATACAGAGGAGGTATGTTGGTTTGATGAGGTGTGGGCTTAAATGTGTTACAGGAGGAGGTGTTGGTTTGGATGAGGTGGGTTTAAAATGTGTTAAGTTAGAGGAGGCGTTGGTTTGGATGAGGGCTTAGGAGGTGTTGGTTTGGATGAGGTGTGGGTTGAGGTGTTGGTTTGATGAGGTGTGGGCTTAGGAGGTTGGTTTGGATGAGGTGGGTTTAGAGGTGTTGGTTTGATGTGAGGCTGAGGTGTTAGCTGGGATGAGGTGGTTTAGGTGTTGGTTTGACAGGGGTTATGAGGAGGTGCTTGTTTGGATGAGGTGCTGGTTTAAAATGTGTTGTTATGAGGTGTTGGCAGGAGGAGGTTTTGCCATGAGGTGCTTGGTAATGAGGAGGTTTTGGTTATGAGGTGTTGGTAATGAGGAGGTTTTGGTTATGAGGTGTTGGTAATGAGGAGGTTTTGGTTATGAGGTGCTGGTAATGAGGAGGTTTTGGTTATGAGGTGTTGGTAATGAGGAGGTTTTGGTTATGAGGTGTTGGTAATGAGGAGGTTTTGGTTATGAGGTGTTGGTAATGAGGAGGTGTTGAAAGTGGGGTTTGGGAGGGTGTTATTTTGGTGAATGTGAATTTAGTGAAAGTCTTTAAAACGGAGTTCAGGGCGGTTTAACCCAAACAGCCCGACTTCAGAGGAAAGTGAGAAACGAGAAGAGACACAATCTGGATTTAATCCCAGTCCGGAGTATAAACACTCACCTCCACCTCCACCTCCTCCTCCTCCTCCTGCTCCTCCTCCGCCGCTGAACACCAGCGTCACGTCGCAGAAGAGCCCGAGTTTCCTCTGCTCGTTCTGCCGGCGGGAGAGCTCCGAGCAGTGGCTGGAGGAGGTGAACTCTTCGGCCTCCTCCGACTCTCCGTCGGCGGACAGAGACCCGCCTCCCGCCGCCGCCGCCGCCGCCGCGCCGCTCCGGCTCGACTCCTCCGGACCGGGAGCCGCCATGCGGACCTCAGCGGGCCGGGAGCGCAGAAAGCGCAGTAAAGCCGTCCGGTAGAGGAGACTGAGACACACACACACCAACATACACTACAGTACACTCACACGCTCATGCATATGCGCAGGCGCAGAAGAGCATAGTGACGTCAGCGGTGAGAGGAAAAAAAAAACAAGCAGAACCTTCATCCTGAAAATCAACAGAACCGGATCCCGAACCAGATCACTGAAACCCAGGAGAAAATGGAGGAAAAAATATATCAAAAAAATTATATTAATAAACAAATAATAACAGTAATAATAATAATGTTGTGTGTATTATTACTATTAATACAATATAATGAATTATTATTAATAATAATTATATCATTAGTTTTTTAATCAGATTTTACCAGGTGGCCTAAATCATTTGCATTTGACTTTACTAACCTAAGAGGGGGTAGCGGTGGTTTAATTTAATTAATTTAATTTTAATTGTGAAGAGCATAGTGACGCCAGCTGTGAGAGAAAAAAAAAAAACAAGCAGAACCTTCATCCTGAAAATCAACAGAACCGGATCCCTCTAACATCTAACCTCTTGTCATTGTGAGAACACACAGTGAACCAGAACAAAATTTGACCTCTGCATCTAACCCATGCACACACCGTGCAGCAGGGGGCGGCTATGAAAGCACCCAGGGAGCAGTGACAGGGATGGTACCTTGCTGAAGGGTACCTCAGGGCAACCTACTGGTAAGGGGTTTGAACCCACAATCTTCCGATTCTGTGACCAACTCCCTAAACACTAGGCCACCGTTTAGTGTTGAGGCCCCATAATAAGGTTGTGGGTTAAAATCCTAGACCAGTAGGTTGCCCTGAGGTACCCTTGAGCAAGGTACCGACCCCTTCACTGCTCCCTGCTGCATGGTGTGTGTGGGTTAAATACAGAGAAAGTATTTTTTTATGTTTCACAATGACAAATAGTCACTTTCACTTCAGTTAGAGGATTAATAGATTAGACTGGCTGAAGTGAGGAATTCTGCTGGGTGGATTCAGTCTGAAGTCCTGAAGGTGGAGCATCCAGACCGCAACACCTTTGATCCTAGTTTTAGAAATTGTAGTGATTTTAGTCAGTTTGAATCCCAGGTTAGTAGGTTGTCCCGAGACACCCTTGAGCAAGGTACCGTCTCCATTACTCCTCCCCAGGTGCTGGAAATGGCTGCTCACTGCTCCACGGCGTGTGTGGGTTCTGCAGGTTAAGACAGGGCACGAGATGCATGTTTTCTGAGGACACAACCTCTCTCAACACCTACCTCTCAATTTTATTTAATATCCATTTTGTAGCAGATGTTCCTGTGGATCTCTTGCTTATCTGAACATTTAGTCCCTTTGGATTAAAGTGCCACATGAGGAAAGCTGAGTATTAACCAACACTGAGCCGTTTTCTTTTTTTAAAGGCACATTTTTAACTGAAGCACCAAGAATGTCTCGGATTGTCTTGTTGATGAACAAGCCTTGAATTCAGTCTATATTCACCATTCGCCTGGATTCTGCTTTTTTTTTTTTTTTTTTAATCCTCCTTTATCCAATCAGAATTTTAGTGCTGGTATCAGTAGGATGCAGTACCAGGTGCATCACACTCAATACACGCCTTTTCTCCACCGTCCACTCTCCCTGTCTTTGCTTACGTCTCCTTCTGCCTGGCCTTACAGAGGTGGACACAGAGCGACTGCCTTTACTTTGTGTTTTTGTCCATTTAGGCTGAAAAGGGTCTGGATGTTGGGACAGTGATGTAAAATAAAAACAGACTTCCCCTCAAATACAGTTAAACTAAAGTAAGGAGTCTGTTCTAAAAATGTAAGGAGTAGAAGACACATTTGGGTTAAAATAAAGGGAGAAAAAGGACAATTATTTTAGAAAAATAAGTACAGACCTGATAAGTAGACTAAGAGTCTCTGTACTTTTTTCTTTTGAACTGAAATGTGTAAGTGTGGATCAATATTCCTAGAGCAAAGACTATAAACACAGACTTAACCAAGGAAGATCTTTATTTATTATTCTAAAGTATTAGTTTCGGGGCATATATTTATAAAAAAAAAAATTTAAAAAAAAAGCCAGCACATTGTACTTCATTTCACATTTAAATAAGAGTACTGAGTAAAACGTAAAAACAGAATCGTAGTCTAGAGAATACCAGTCTCCCCAAAAGAACTTGTAAATGATAAAAAAAAAAAAGAAAAAAGCGTGTCTAAAAGAAAGAGCGAGAATCTGACAGAGCTGAGAGGTACGCAGCCATGAGCGGCAAAGACAGTCATGCACGTCAAAAGGCAGATGCTTCTCAGGCAAGTTACGACGCAGGCACCGCCCCCCCCCTCATGTTTGGGACGGTCCCGTAAAGCTGTCAACCCTTCATGTAAAGCCTCTTTCTTATGTAACAGTATTTCGCGGCGTTTAAAGTGCAACGTACTGTTCAATCGAACGCCCTCGTGCTCATGTCACAGCGATCCTGTGTGTGGTTTCATCGTAATTTACGATTTTATTCAACACAACACACTCCATAAGTTTCTGGATGCCACGTTATCTCTCAGTAACAAAAAGGTTTTAGTTACCCCAACCCAAAATCTAAGGTCACAGCAGTGCAACAGTTTAGATTAAGACCTGCTGCAGAAACTTTCCGCTGGCCTGGTTTGAATCGAAGCATCTCCCGGATCTAAAACAGAGCAGCACAGAGGAGGTATAAACAGCGTTAGCAGACACAGCGAGGCGACGGATCCCAAATAACACACCTTGCTAGTGCCCAGATACGTAACGGTCTTCCTACAAGCATTTTTTTTTTTTTTTTTGGTTAAGCGACTGTGGTTGTATCTTAGTGTTAAAAGAAAGAACCTGAAACAGGTTCTTGTGCCACTAAAACATTAGCTTGTCAATCAAAATTCAGGACTTCTATATTGGGTTGGTACTTTTAAACACTCTTTCTGCACTTACTACCATTAACTGTTAAATCTGATTTAAATCTTTGTAGTAGGTGCTTACAAAGAGGTGTAGTGGATCCCCACCCCCCAAAAAAAGGTTGTGTTTAGTTACAATATAAATAACTGCTCTCCCTTTGTCCTTATACCCTCCACCTAGACGTTTCCAAAGCAGTTTTTTTTTTTTTTTTTTTTTTTAAAAGAAGACAGGAAGAGCAGGAAAAGAAACGTTAATTGCTGCAGAGGTGGTCAGGCTCCTTTCAGGGTCCGACAGGATCACATGGACATGTGTTCCGGAAGCACGTAGGAGATGTCATCCCATGGGTGGCGGTAGAGGCCCTGTTTCAGACGCTTCTGGTCCAGGTAGTGACCTGGCAGAAAGGGAATGGAGGAAAGAAAAGATGGTTCAGGACTGATTAGACACAGTAAAATCAGTTGCTTTTTATTTTATTTGCCATTACTTAAAAGGAAGAGAGAGAGATGAACGGATAAAAGAACAAAATGGTAGACATGAAAAACAGATCGCGTACCGATAAAGCCCATGCTGCGTCCTAAGACAAAGATCCCGTTGAGAGCTCCAATCTCCACAAACTCATCTGCCTCGTCTCTGCAAACAGCATACAAATGGCCATTAAAAAACAAAACAAAACGCTGTTCCTATAATAAAAAACTGCACACTAAAATATGATGCAGTTGAAAATTCAATTGACTGGTTCTTTACCGAGTGAAACCTCCACACGTTCTCAGTAGATCCACAAAGGCCACACCGATAAAACCGTCAACATTTAGGATTAGGTTAGGCTTCTGTGGGGGGAAAAAAAAAAAAAAAAACCTTTGTGAAGACCCTTCAAAAAACTTCTGTTTTATGTATGAAACTCTAGGTTTAGACAAACCCTTGCATTTTATTTGATGCTAAAAAATAATTAGACCATACTTAAAAAGGCAGTCTTTGTTTTGTGCTGTTAAATTTTAAACAACTGACAGGTAAAGTAAATAACATCATCACGTTAGTAGAACCTGTAGGAAGGTGGGATTTATTAGGAATCACGGTCCATTTTAAGAGCTGATGTGTTGGAAGCAGGAAAAAAGGGGAAAAGGATCATTGACAGTTGCCCAATTCTGATGGCCAGGACAACTCGGTCTGAGCATCGAGACAGGTGGGGTGTTTCTGGTATACAGTGGTTATTACCTACCAATACCATCCAATCAGACACAACAGTTATGATTGGACTTTTCTGAAAGGGCATTTAAAAGCAGATACATAAGGTTTTTCCACACAATCACCTTGGAGGTGGTGATTTTCTCCACATCAAGGGCATAGTCCAGTAGCTGTGTAGCAGGGAAGTGCTGTTTCACAAAGTCCTTCAGTATCTGTACCCTCTTATCAGGATTATTGATCTGAAAAGAGATTTGAACAACAGTCCAGCAAATTAGTACAAAACATCAGACGACAAATATATTTTTTGCTCCGAATTAAGCTCTTAATAAAGTACATCAACTTACTGATTTCACCCTGTGTCCGATACCCATGATAAGTTTGCCATCTTTCTTCATTTTGTTGACAAACTCCATTGGCAGCATGCCACTGTCAAAAGCTTTACTGAACTGCTTAGCAGCTGCATCCAAAGCTCCTCCAAATCGGTCCCCCTGCAAAACAAAGCCAAACCCATGTTGATTTTGAAGCAGGTATCAGGAAGAGTATCTTAGTACAGTTCAGAGTTTGGGAATCCATAGGCTACAGCTTCAGTTCCATGAAATTATTTACCCCAAAAAAGGTGGAACCACAGTCAGTCTAAAAATCAATCAATCAATCAATCAATCAATAAATAAATAAATAAATAAATAAAATCTCTCACAGCTATAGTATATGTGCATGTAGCTGTTACATTTCTAGCAGTCAAAACTTTTATAGAAGTACGTATCTGTGAAAGACACTAAGCCTTACGATGGTTAGCAGGCCAGAGGTGAGGCTAGAGATGAGGTCTTTTCCTGCACGAGCACATACGATGGTGTTGTGAGCTCCAGACACTGCAGGTCCGTGATCCGCTGTTACCATCAGACACATCTCAATGAACTGACATGCATAGCGGGGTAACCTGTAGCAGGAAACACCCACATGAGGGCACAGTCTGATTATTTCACGTGCAGCCTTAACAGAAAGAACCAAATATTTAGCAATTATACTAAATCAGCCTGGCACAAGGCTTCTTCTACTCTTATTAGTTTGTTACATGTGGAAAAAAAAAAATACCATTGTCTATAAACACTAATCAATTACCCAAGACATGTTCAGTGTCACTAAAGCTATGAAGCTTATATAGCTTACATTTAACATCATGCAGACTGAACGCCAAAGTCAAAGCCATTGACACTTACAAAAATTACATGCCCATTACACGTAAAGCACAAATATGTTTGCGTTCTTATAGAAAATGGTAATCACATTTATAGATAATGTGGATAAGATCACATTAATGCCTGGGATAAACACGCATTTCTGAGCAAACTTTGCAGATAGTGCCCTGTACTAGAGCGCTAGAACTAGTAATATAGTATTAGAATCACATCCCAATAGTTTTATACAACTAACTGCAGCACAAAGTAAATCAAGGCACCTTCTCTGAAACCACAGCAGACCAAGCACTCCTCCCAAACCCATCTCCTCTTTGAAGACCTCAGTGATGGGCATGCCTGCATAGATCAGCTCTTGACCTCGCTCGTCACAGATACTTGTCATAAAAGATGCTGGCTTACGTATCAGACCCAGTTCCTAAATACAGACAGAAAAAGCATATGATCAGCCACAACATTACAACCACTGACAGGGAAAGTGATTGGCATTGATTTTCTCATTGCAGCGGCACCTGTCAAAAGGGAGGGATACTTAAGGCAACACTTTTTAAAGCTCTCAGCTCTTGTGCAGCAGTGGCATAAGGGTTAGGAATTATGCTCCATTATCAAAAAGTTGTAGCGTGCCCAGCACTGCTCACTGAGTGCTGGATTTGACAGCCCAGTGTGTGTGTATGGGTTTAAAGCAGGTTCACTGTGTGGTCACAATGTCAAAGAGTAACTTTAATTTTAATTTGATGTGTTGCAAGTAGAAAAATGAGTTTGACAGGGGTGAAATGATGACTGAGGATAAAACTACCACAGCTTTGCTGACTTCATTCTCTGAGATGGTGTAAATAAAAAGGCTTACCCTGGCCCAGGAGTAGTCCATTGGCACTGTTGGAGGAGGAACTTCCTGAGCTGGAATTATAATGCCATTTTCTACAAGATCATCATAAACGCTCCTGTAAAAACACAAACATACGGATTCATTCCAGGTTTAACAGCTTCTTTGGCAGGGTCAACCTGATTCAGTCCCTTTTCATTTATTCCGCAATACCTCTTCAGTTTCTTTAAGAAAAGCACTGAATTACTGAACTAGTGATATGCAGGTGATGGGAAAAGCTGACCTGATGACCTCTCCCAGCTCGTCAAAACTCTTGGGCACAAACACACCGGCCTCCCTCAGAGCCTGGTTTTTAGCCACGGCCGTCTCCGAGGCCTGATTAGCGCAGGCTCCTGCGTGACCAAACTGCACCTGAAATATCCCCCCCCCCACACACACACACACTTCATTAAATAATACTTTTATTCATTTCTACAAACAATTTTTTTATTCTAGTGATACATGCAGTGGATTTTCCTTCTGGCTCTTCTATTCATGTGCATATTGAGAACTGTCTCAGTATCACTTTTCAATACCTTTATTCCATCAGCTGAATTATTACAATACCAGCAAATTGGAAACTGGAAAGGGTTCAAGTTTCAAATGTTTTTTTTTTTGCAATAAAAATACAGCAACGTCACACACTGTTGAGTAACACCAAGACTGAAACATATGGAATAGATCTTTTCCTTAATATTAATAATATTTTGTTTTTAAAAGGTTTCAAGACTTTATTCTAAAGGTGATATGATGAGAAATTTGCATAAAAGGCAAATAAGCGCAGCGATGTGTGATAAAGCAAATCAGCTGACCTCCGAGGAGAACATGGTGGCACATGTGCCAATACACCAGCACACCACAGGTTTTGTGATCCTGCCCTCTTTAATTCCCTCACATATCTTGTATTCCTCCATGCCACCAATCTACACAGAGAACAAAGTGAAATGTCAGTAATGCAAGCGCTTGAACCTGCACAACATAATTCACAGCAAGTGTACAAAACCTGTAATGATTTTAAGGGGGCACTGAAAAAATTCTGTAAATCAATTTAAAGAAATGTAAAACTGTATCCGACATTTCCCTCATCTTTACTTGTCCTCAAAAAACACAGTCAGTTAGCAAAACTGGACAGGTTCTCAGTTTCTGCACTAAATAATCCAACAGCATAGAACAGGTTTCGTTCTTGTTTGGGCATCAAAATTGACCTGCTTCAAGCGTTTGGCCAAAAATACATTTTCTCAGAACCAGTATAGTTGGTTCCCAGCTGGGAAAACAAAAAACTATTGGTCTTTAGCAGTATCTTTTTCTTCTTGTTTACAACTGTTTGTGCCCCTCTTCTGTCAAACTGGTGAAAATGTAGGCTGATTCACCAGAACTGGTACAAAAACCAGTATCCGGTTGGTGAGTGTTTGACTGGAGAACTTGTTTGCAGACCCGAGGGAGATAAACAGAAACGGCAGCAAATTTTTTATAAAACACTGAAATTGCGGAGTCGCTTGTTACAACCTTTGATATTGAACTTATGAAGCTGGCTTCTCATTTCCATTCACCTTAAATGGTTATGAATTCTGTAACGCTTAAGGTGGAACAGAAAAACCGAAACTGGAGCTCTAAAATAAGCAGCACAACAAAAGTTTTAAAAGACATTATTTGTTGAATTTCAGCAAGATATTAAATTATTTTCTGTACATTTTTATAAAAATGGATTCATGTGTAAAACTATCCCAGGAATGTGCTAAAAAAGCAAAATATGTTGAAATTACAGTTTATAAATATGAGATGTTTGTTTTTAAAAATTGCTTTGAAAATGCGCATTTAAACTTTTGCCTGGAAACAGCAAATATGCAAAGCCTACAAAGAACTGTACAGATGTAGCATGACATACAAGTATTTTCCTTACATTTCGGCAAAAACGGTCGGTAACAGAATGAAAACAAAAACAACTGGACAGTCATGCTGTCAGGCTTGAACAGTCCCCAGTTGGGGAAGATGAAATGCATAGTTATTAAGGGGGAGAATAAAGCTCTGACCTCCCCAAGCACTATGATCATCTTTACTCCTGGAGTGTCCTGGTAGCGCAGAACGTGGTCCATGAATGTAGAGCCAGGATATCTGCAGGGTGGGTGAAAAGGAGGTTCCTTATTTTCATTATACTTTCATTCTCTACTTCACCGCTGAATGTCAGTGAAAGCTCACCTGTCTCCTCCAATTGCCACGCCTTCAAACACTCCATCCGTGGTGCGGGAAATTATGTTGTTGAGCTCATTGGACATGCCTCCGGAGCGGGACACATAAGCCACGCTGCCTGGTCGGTACAGCTTTGATGCCAGGATGTTGTCCAGCATCCCTCCTGTGTTACCAATCTTAAAGCAGCCCGGCTTTATGCCACCAACCTATAAACACAAAAGACCCTGAGACCCCAGTTTGGACTTATATGATCCTTCCACTCTCTCTCTCACACACACACACACACACAGTTACTAATGGCATGTGTATTTACGGTTGCTGGGCCGATGATTGTGACTCCCTTCTCATCTGCGGTTTTGATCAGTTTGCGTGTCAGTGCTTCAGGAATGCCCTCAGCGATGATTGCTATAGTGTGGATCTGAGAGCAGATAAAAGAATTAGGCTAAAGTTCAACTCTAAGCTAAACTGCACAAGTCCCACACTGTGGGGAGACTCAATCCCAAACATAAAATACCTTTAATTTGTTTTATATATACACTGTATAAGGAAAGAGTAATGTTCTACACTAAGGCTCTTGCTATCGATTAGTCAGAATAGTCAGAAATGCAAAGAAAAAAAAAAAAAGCGATACAGAATAAATCCTCCCAAGAGACATGCTTGGAAACATTATTATTTAACTGACTGTAAGATAAGCATCTTTTAAATTATTTTTTAAAAAGTTCGTCTGAATGTAAACAGCCTTTAAAGGGAAATATGAACAGAAAACAGCAATAAGTTCATATGGGATGTTTTAGTGGCGTTTTAAAATCAGGAGGTCAAAAAAGTCTAACAATAATATTACCAACAAAAGCAACTTCAATAATGATTTATTGTAATTGGTAATTATTATTACCAGCAATTAAAAATGGCTCATTTTTATTATTGCAAATTATTTCCATCACTAATATCTTTATATAACATCGTAATATATATTTATATAATATATCTGCACTCCTAGCTCAAATCCACCAGGGGGAAGAAAAATAACATAGCAATGGGAGAAAGAAGGATCTGTGATAAAAAAAAAAAAAAAAAAAAAACACCTTTAGAGAACACTAACCTGTGGGTACTGCATGGTTTCCATGGTGCTGTCGAAGGCTGAGCGGAGAGAGGCAAAGCTGATCAAGACGTCTACCTCTGGGTGCTTCTTCATGGCATCGGCCATGTTCTTATAGACCGGTAACAAGATCTCTTTATGACCCCAGTAGAACTTCTGCTTGTGGTCACCTCTGATTAGAAAGAAAACAGTAAATGAAGCACACACCCCAGCAAAAACATGTATAACAAATCAAATATGTTTACACATTGCCTCTGAAATCAACTCATGGACCAACTTTCTATATGAAAACGTGAAAGTGAAAGTGACAACCCTTGTCATTGCGAGGTCACAGCACTGCACACCATGAACCACAACGAAATTGGACCTCTGCTTTTAACCCATGCACACAAACACCGTGCAGCTATTGAAAGCGCCCGGGGAGCAGTGACGGGGACAGTACCTTGCTCAGGGGTACCTCAGGGCAACCTACTTGTGAGGGAATTGAACCCACAATCTTCCGATGCCGGGCCAACTCCCTAACCACTAGGCCACCGCTGCCTCATATTTATATGAGCATAAACTAGCGGTGGCCTAGTGAGTTTAGGGACTAAACTCCAGCCCCAGGATCAGAAGGTTGTAGGTTTGATTCCCAGACCTTTAGGTTGCCCTGATGGACCCTTGAGCAAGGTATTATCCCCCATTTAAATAGCTGCCTCCTGCTGCATGGTTTGTGTGGGTGAAAACCACAGAACCCTGTGAAATGCAACCTCTGCTTAACAGTGAGTTAGTCACTTTCACTTGTACTACACAATCAGCCACAACACTACATTTACAGCATTTAGCAGATGCTCTTCTCCAGAGCGACTGCCAGTTCCTGGTTACAGGGCCTTCCCCCCTGGAGCAACTTGGGCTTAAGGCTTTTGTTCAGGAACCCAATGGCGGTAGTGGGATTCGACCCTGCGATCTCTAGGTTTATATAAGAGTATCCTACCACCACCCACGTGTTAAACTGCCACCCTTCTTCAATTGCAGTAGTAGTAGCAGTGTTTGCTCCTCTTGCACTTCAACAAGCCTTGGGCACCTTTCCCCTACTGTCCTTTTTATTTTTTTTCCTTGCATCCTGGCAACACCCAACGAGACCTGCTGAGATACTCTGAGCCAGGAGACCAGTCATCACACTATGGCACAAAGTCACTCAGACCTTTTTATTTTTTCAGCTTCCAAACCTATAACTGACTGCTCACATGCTGTTCAACACCATGGAATGAGATCATTAATGATTCTCTTCACCTGTCAAAGGTTTTAGTGTTGTGCCTGATAGGGGTGGTATTATATTGCTATAAAATATTCTATATGCTCTCTATATATCTATAATCAATGTCCACCTTCACACTAATTAGACAAACATACATATATGGTGAAATATGTTTGTCTAAACTGTGTAAGGAGCATTCAAACCACACCACAGGATCATAGGGACACTGAATATATGCCAGTAGAGTAAAAACAAAGACGATGCGTCCGCAGGTTTAAATAAATCACTAAACTTACGTGAAGGGGTAGACCATGGCTGCTACTGAAGGCTCCTCACGAGAGCAGACATAGTCAAAGTCCAACATGCCCTGCACAGCTCGAGTCTGCATGCCCCACACGATAGACTTTGTGTGGTTGCTGAACAAGGTGGTTGCTTTGGCTGTAGAAATAGAGACAAAGAGAGACACAGGTCTTTTCTTCCCTCCTACTGCAATATATAAAGTGAGCTAGTTAAGTACACTTAAATACAATTCAACAACAATTCTGCTCTGCACATTTTTAAGGTTGATCACACCTCAGCCAGCACAGTACTGCTAGTTAAAGCCGATTTATACTCCTGCAACATTGCACAAGTTTTCCTGGCATTTTTATGCATTCCTCTTACAAAATCATGTCTTTTGGATCTCTTTAAACACATGATAATCTTTTTCCCCCACTTTATGAATTAATACTGATAATCTTTTACTTCATTCCATTTGATCTCAACTACAAAAAGTAATTTTTCATGCATTCCAAGATTGAAAAGAGACATTTAGTCATCAGTTTGTCTACATTTTGTTTTGGTTTATGCTCCTTAGTGACCAATGTTATAAAGTATTATTATTAAAAAACAACAAAATGGAAAATGTCTGAGAAATGGGGCTGGGAATAGCAGTACAAGCTTTGATAATAGCATGATCTGATAATTAATTTCTGTTGTATTTCAAGTTTCGCCCCAAACAGTCTGCCGACAAACACACAGCATGACCACCATTTTCAGAACCTCAGTTCTCACCGGGCTTTTCAGGCTTTGTGTTTAGTCTGACTTCACGACTGTTTGCTACTTCTACCAGCTATATGAGAAACATCTGCATGTGATTTATGCACATGTTTAAAGTTGTGCAGATACAGAAGTAACAAATGTGCTTTAACTCCAGTCAGGTGGGATTCATGACAGACAACACAAACGTGTGCAAGTTTGGGAACACTGGGTTAATACAAAGGGCAACAATATGAATCGGTTACACATGATCACAGGATTTGCCCTTCTTGTTTCTACAATTATAGTTCAATGCAATAAGCTCCTAGGTGCCAAAAAAAATAAAACGAGTAAAATTAGTTATTCATCCTCGCCTGCTAGCTAAAAACTAAAAATGTATTCATTGGTGTAAAGATGTTTAAAAATGGAACACTTTTAGCAAGAATGTATTCAGAGAGTACACAATTTAATAACATGGCTGTCACTGCAAGTGTATGATGATGCTTTTTAATTTGTAAGCATTTTTTTTTTTCGAGTCCTCTTATGTTTCCTGAAGATTTCTATTTTGAACTACAATCTTCCCTTTTCAAATTTGCTTGTTAATCATGTTTGTCATGATTTTATTTGATCTTTATTATTTAAGTTTAACAAATGGTTCTTAAAACATGTGTGAATGAGGGTCCTGCGCAAGATGAATGAAGGTCAGGTTTTGTTTTTTTTTTTTAATGCAAAATGCATATGTGATTTAGCCTAATGCCATATAATGCACTGGACAGCATCTGAGGCTTTTCCCCCCACAGGTAACAATAACCGAGCCATATCCAACATCATTTAACAACCCAGTTTAAGTCTGCTTTTCCCCCCCTACTTTTTAGGATCAAACTGGTAACACTGCATGATTTAAACCCAAACAGAGGTACGTTTTCTCACTACTTGAATCTTGCTAGAGCAGAAATGCCAAATCGAAAGAAGCACACCTCCCAGTTTCCCAGTTGCAGCTTTGTAGTTGGGCTTTTCCCATTTGGCACCAAGAACCAAACTGGGTCGGGTACCGTTTGCTTCATTTACTTTGAAAAACCCATCTTGTTGTGCAGCTTGGGTACTGCTTGGTTCCTGCAGCCAGGGGAACAGCTCTATTTGGTGTTTACTGTTTTAGCCAATTAATCAGACCTGTTGCCCACTATTCCGTTTAACCTTCTGCACCTTGAAAACATCCTGAAATGATCACAGACTTAAACACTGCGTAAGCAGCCTGGTTACAATTACTTCTGTTCTGGGGAATAAAGTCATGTTCAGACTTCATTCTGGGGAAAAACACTGCAAAGCATAAGGTCTGTTTCGTCATGGTGACCAACCCAGCATAT
This sequence comes from Hepsetus odoe, assembly GCA_017165825.1. Taxonomy (NCBI): domain Eukaryota; kingdom Metazoa; phylum Chordata; class Actinopteri; order Characiformes; family Hepsetidae; genus Hepsetus; species Hepsetus odoe. Next base: position 25,623,377 of record CM029378.1, read on the forward strand.
GATCAGCAACAGCAAGTGTGAACACAGAATACTGAGTGTTTGAGAGGAGTTTTTTTTTTTTTGGCAGTAACCATGACGACAAGACCAAAACCACAGCAACTCCGGAGCAAACAAGGAGGGGAGGAAAGACAGCAAACAAGAAGAGGGAGAGACAGACAGAGAGAGTGAGGGGCAGAGAGAGAGAGACAGGGAGATGCTATTCCCTACCTCCACTCCTGTCTGCAGTGCTCTGTAGTTCTGTTCACCACACAGAGACCACAGAAAAATGAAAGAAATTTTAAATGATACAAATAAGGAAAAATAATTAAAAAAATAAAGAAGAATACAACAATAAATGTTTTGCTCAACCAAGTAAAAGAAATCTAAACCATGGACATCAAGGGAGCCAGGGGGCCCCCCCAGACCTTTCCAAGCTACGGAGTTAGACACGTCAAAAGCCCAAATACGGGAACCCACAGCCAGAAAAGGTGGATATTCAGGTCTTCTGTATGCTTTTGTAATATTTATCAGCAGTGCTGTGAATTATCACACACATCTACAATACATATTTAAAAGTTTTTGGATACTTGCTCCTTAATGATTAACAGGGAATCCCCCTCCATTTTGGTGCAGTTCTGCCCAATACGGCATGTTAAACTGAATTCTCTAATGAGGTGTCTGTAAACCCTACCCAGTGTCATAAGCAGACAAGGGGGGCTTTGACATACTGTTCATTTAAAAAAATAAATAAATAAAAAGTTCAAACGAACGAATGGAGCAGAGATAATATTTTGTTTCTAACTTTGATATTTTAATGACTCAATTTTACATAAAAATGTTACTTCATCTCAATATTTGAGAATTTATGCATCGTCTGCTTTTTACAACTCAAAAAGAACTTTCATGAGGTGAACATGCTTCATTAGACAGGCCCTTTATCATCTTTCTTGCTAGAAACACACCTTGTACACACAACTCTGTAGTCCGATTTATGCTATTTATGAGATTACATAGTTACGCATGAAGTTACATCAGTTAAGAATATGCTATTTGAAATAAGTCATCTTAATTCAAATATCTGTAAATTTCACTAACATCCTCAAATGCAGCTGACGATAATCATTTAATGTAGTGACGTTATTTTACAAAGCATCTAAATTAAAACTATCCAATAGGAACAACACTTCTGGAAGTCGACAGAACTCCCACACTGTCAAATACACTAAATAATTCAGCACTTCCACAGATCTAACACTCCAACACAGACCACCTTGGGATAGGCTACTATACCCTTTACACATCAGGCAGATGATTACACTCAAAGAACACTGTATGTAATGAGGGATTATTAGTTTAGGTGGGCAACATTGAGTATCAAAAAACACAAAACATTTCCCTGAAACACAAAACATGTCATTGTAAATAACCTGAAAGAGTGAAAAGGGGCAAAACTGGTTTGCAATGATTCACTGTGCTTTCAAATGGATTTTCTGCACACGTTAGTTTGTAGCTGGCCAGGTCCCTCCTGAAAAGAAAATTCTCCTGGTCCAGTATAGGAGCAGCCGTAAGGCTAAAGCTAAAATCCTGCAAAAAATGTGAGCCCACAAAACCCAAGATTAACCCATTTAGAAAAAGAAAGAATGACGTTCAGCTTTAGATCTTAAGGAGTTCATTGTAAAGTATGTAAGTAAGCCTAATATTTATAAAGCTCATTTTAAACAAACTTGAAGTGAATTTTGCAAATAGACATGCCACCTCTGCTGTGGCTTATAAGCAACTTGATGGCAATAATCCACGTTTCATAATGAAATATTTGTGAATATTGGCAAAACTTCTTTAGCAACTCATTCTAACCTGATTATGCTTCATAAAAAAACAATAATGATAATCCCAATTATTAGAAAACTATTTTTCCTTTTTTTTTTTTTTTTTAATTAGTAAGGAAATCAAAACACTCCAAGCAGTTATTCCCACTCAGCTTCAATATAAAGCCACTAATGAGAGGACAGAAACGCCATTTAGAGTCATGCCTTAAGTCCTCACTGCAGACCTTAAAAATGACTCCATTTGAGGACTGATGGCAGAAGAGTGGATGGAAAAAAGGTAAAAGCAGAACCCCTAAAACTCTTACCTTGGACACTTGCATTGAGCATATTCTTCACAGGCCAAGTTTGATAAAGAGAGGAGGCTTAGAGGTGTGGAGGGAGAGAGAGAGAGGTTGAAAGTAAAGAAAGACAAAGATAAATGGGAAAAAAAGGAACAGAGAAATTAAAAATGGCAAAGAAAGATGTATAGGAAAGGTGAAAAAAGGATGAACAAAGTCGGTTAATGAATAGAGAGAAAGAGCAGAAGAGTAGAAGGGAGGAGATGTGCCATCCATTCCAGACATTGGTCTTTTTGTATCCCAAAGTTTCTGGGATATTTATTATCATTATTATTATTATATATAGTATCAACAATGAAAAAAGATGTTGAGTGTCATGTCTCAGAGCCTGTTTTACCTCTTCATCATGAATGGATATTTTCTTTTTCTTTTTTTTTTTTTTTTTTATAAAATATCTTCTTCAGAACCTCCAAACAACAAGGTCTCAAGCATCTGGCAGTGTACTGATAATTATTTTATGTATAATTTCTGTGGGGGAAGTTTAAGAGGCATTAAACGCAGTGAACTGCTTTGTTTACCATTTCACAATAATTTTTTTTTATAAAAAAAAAAACAAACATACTTTTGCCACTGTCAAAAAAGCACCGTGTAGGAAATCTGGCTTCATAAATAGTGTCACGATCAGAGTTCAAGTTTTGTACCTTAAATGGGTTTTTTCCAGAAGAAAGGATTTGTACCTTTCACAGCCTCATATTTTAAAGTAGTAAAGTATAGTAAAGTAAGTAAAATATAAAGCCTGGAGTCTGGAAAGTTGTGCGGTGTCAGTTTTAAAAAAATTAAATAAATAAATAGCTGCAGGGGAATATGGTGGAATTATGATCCCTAACTAAAAAGTACCAATGACACACCACCCTACTCCAGTCTGTTTTTTAGGAAAACCTGCTTATTTAGGCATTGAGACCAAAGCAGATTGCACTTTTCTACATTGTTCTACAAACCGTAAAATTTTGGTCTGATTACCTGCTGGAGCTCCTGGCTTGGATTTCTTAGCAGGTGTAACATCGTTGGCCAGCTTTTGCTCAGAGAATGAAGCGGTCCTTGTTGTTGCTGGAGTCTGAAAGTGGAGTAAAACATGCAGAGAATAAACGACGAACATTCGACGGTATTCATAGTTATTGCAGAACAGTGTCACAAACTTATTTACTTTGATCCATTTGGATGTCTTGAAGTAAGTAGTGTAACGATTTAAAGATGAAAAGATTTTAGTGTGTGTATTACATTTACAGCATTTAGCAGACGCTTTTCTCCAGAGCGACCTCCATGTCCTAATTACAGGGACAGTCCCCCTGGAGCAATTCAGGGTTAAAGGTCTTGCTCAGGGACCCAGTGGTGGTAGTGCTGGAGGGGGGATTCAAACCTGGGACCACCTGAGCCATTGGTCTTTAGGCAAGTATCCTACCACTAGACCACCCCCATACCATTTATTAAAAATAAACATTCTGTATTAAAAAAAAATTCTGAAAACAAGCTGGCCCCTAAAATACTGATGGGCAGAGTACATACCCATACAAACAACAATGCCCATGTGCAGACCTACCACAGCATTCCTACTGGAGTTCAAGAGGAAATTGGCTGTGTGGGCGGCGACTGGAGGCTGGTTGGGGATTGGTCGATGGCCAAGTGCCATGCCAACAATGGCGGTCATGTGGGTCTCTGTGCCAAAAACATGAATGGGAATCCCAGTTGTCTTTCCTGTAGACACAGTGGATAACAGCACTGTTACAAATATTGATAATGATGATGTATTACATGAGTGAACAAACAAATCATACACTCAGGTTTTTCATACACTCATCAGTTTAAAAATTATTATTTAAAAATATATATTGTGATATAGGGTATATCAAACAATTCTCAGTGGAAATGAAATATTAATGACCATGAAAATCAGTGGAAAACAAGAGTTACAATGATATAAAACTGTATTTGCTGCATGAATTATTTGTATAATTACAAAACGGTCTATAGAGGAGTTTGACCAGTGTTTCCCCAAACTGGGTGGTGTAGGCAATCCGAGAGTTAAACACATAAGGGACAAAAAGCACATAAAATGTGCTGAGCAAGGGGGCCCCCCCGGACCTTTCCGAGCTACTGAGTTAGACACGTAAAAATGAGGCGTCTGTAAACCTTACCCAGTGTCACGAGTGGACAAGGGGGGTTTTGACATGTTGTACATGACTTTAAAAAGTAACTTTTAACTTGTGTAACTTGTGTGGAGTTAAGCAGCCTTCCACACTGTAAGAGCCTTTCATAAATTCCAGTATTTTACATCTTGTACACCTACATGCTGGGTATGATGTCCTTAATGGTGCAAGGACACTTAAGGCAGCACCACTAAAGAAAAGTACATGTGTGCTTTGTTCTTTTTAAGCTTTTTCAGAGGCCTGTTTGTGTAACTGGCCACAAACATGGAAAAGGGAAGGCATGTTTGCATAAAAAACAACACTATACTGCCAGCCGCAGGATGAGATGAAAAGACACATCATGGTGGTAGCCTATTGTTTTATTAAATAAAAGGATTTCCCCAGATCATGTTTAACTGTTTCCTCAATCACTTCATCCTGATATCATGCCTGTTATATAAATGTCTGTGACAGCCTGCATGAAGGATTTGAAGAAAGTTACAACTTGCAGTGAAATATATCCCTATATTGCTCCAAGACTGTACAACAGCATGAAAGAAATACGAAAGAGAGAGAAATGTAAAAAAAGGTGTGTAAACTGCATAAAATACAAAAAAAACAAAACAAAACAAAAAAAAAAAACCCAGAAAATATATGAATATACGAAAATGAATGCATTGTTACAGTATTTTTCATATTATATTATTCACATACACACATGCAAGTGGCATGATGAAAGAACTCTGACATCTTAGATGAGAAAAATCAGCACCAATGCTTACCAACTTCCCCCATCACCCTGAGCCCCTCCTGATAATTTGGCCCTCCGCGACGGACAAAAATGGTGACTTCATGCTCTTTCAGAGGACTCTGGAAATCCTTTATGGCTCGGACAATGCCCTAGATAGAGAAGAAGGGGTGCCATAGCAACACAATAGTTTTTGTAGAAATCACAATCATAAAACTGCAGCAAATAAAAGGGCAGTATTACACTTTAAAAGTGAAAATAAATAACGTTACACAGCACTGTGCCATTATGCTTTTCAAAGTCAAATTAAGGAAGAAGAGCCTTACTTTAAAGGTCGCTGCTACGTTGGTGAAGTTGGCGATACTTCCACCTATGATTAGCACTTTTCCTGAAGGACGTGAGAAAATAGCACAGTTAGAACTGAAGTGAAACACTTTCAAACAGCTGATTTAAACAACTTTATTTAATTCACTTTCCACTTATCAGCAAATCCTAGACACGTTTTTTGGGCTCTTCTGTAATCATCCAAACACTCACCGTCAGGGTGTTTCTCGCGGGTCATGAGAGAGAGTATGGTCTTGGCGTAGTCATATGTCTGTTGCTCACTGGGAGCGCCGGAGTATTCCCCATAGTTTGCCAGCTCATTCACTCCACCCAGGTCACATATGGTGTCACTGAGCAGACATTGGATCATTGCATCTCACTCAGAACATTGCATCTCACTCAGAACAGACGTCTGAACATTGACACTAAGATAAAGTCAGACGTTAGTCACTCCTGGAAAGCTCCAAAAATTCCACTGATGTCCTTTGAAATGGTCTTTTCCTGAGGCACGTTATAATGTACGTGTGGTTCTGTGCACCCAAATAAAATGTTTGTCCACCTTGACATGAAATACATCCTTTATTTATGCCTTACAACTAAACAGGCAGCTTTTGTTACAGTGTTTTTGAATGTTAAATTACCTGTAGACCACCGATGCACCTCCCCCTGCTACCATGGTCCAGATGCGTCCTCTGGGGTTCAACAGGGTGAGTTTTAGACTAGCACCACTCTTAGCATCCAGGTCTGCAATGTAAGCCTCCTATTTTCAAACAAAGTGGAACATAACATGTTTGGAAGTGATGTCAATTTTTTCAGCCAAGAATCTCTTCCAATATGATCCCCAGCCCAAACCAAATCCTTTGTGGTTATGCTTTAAAAATAAAGATTTAGAGGAGTCAGAGTTTAAGTTTGCACCTCTTAGAATGTGAAGCAGGGGTGACTCCAGTCCTGGAGGGCCAGATTCCAGTACATTTTTGGTGATTTCCCGCCTTAAACACACCTGGTTCACACATACTGGTCGGTGTAGTGAGTGTGTTTGCAGAGGGAAATCACGAAAATGTGCTGGACTCCAGCCCTCCAGGACTGGAGATCCACACCCCTGGTGTAAGGGGTGCAAAATATGGAATTATTAATTAAAAATAAATATATATAAATCATTAAATTTATATTTTTAATAGTAATAAAGATTTAAACATTTTAGAATCCCAGATTTCCACTATGCAAAATTAGACAAATAAATAAAAATTAATGTGGAAAAGTGCTTATTTAAGAAAACTCCATAAAGGACGTGGGCTTATTTTTTACTTAAAATCAACAAAACATGTCATTTGATTAGAGAGTGTTCTGACATTTACAGTGAGTGAGCGAGTGAGTGGTTTCCTTCACCTCAGGGTAAGCCTCCCTGCCAAAAGGCGGAGGAAACTCCACGTTGCCCCACTTAGGCTTACAGATGAAGTCGGCAGTTGCATCGATTTTGGCCGCCATGTCCAGAACATAAACGCCCTCTTCAGTGACAACTGCAACAGGAACAAGCAAACCAACAATGTCACGGCAACAAAGCGTACTGTACTGACGGCCCAGTATCTAAGTGGGTGATAAATGTTGATCCCTGATAATAAACTGGTGTTCAAATACATTCCAGACTGACTGACTGTTTAACCATATCTGTACAAACTGCTGCAGAACAGATCTAACCAAACCACTAATATAATCTATTATATTACAGTGATAACAGTGATAAAGCTGGCAAGCTGCTGCTATGGTCTCTCTTGCAGGACCTTTGCTCAAGAGGCCTCCAATCAGAAGCCTATTCATTATATTAATATTTGCACATTCATAATCAACAATGATGTAACCTTAAAGACATAGCTGTACCTGAAACTATAAATTAATTTAATACTCAGAAGTAACATTTCAGGCACATTGCTAATGAATAGAGCCATCAGACTTGGCTCTCTCACCTCCAACAACCAGAAACTGCTGTGAGCTGGAATAAAAATATTCAAACTCTGTTTAAAGATTTTAAAATGAAAATTATTTCATCCAGGGCACTCGTATGAAAGATTTTTCTGCAGTCATTATCAGGTAATAAATATATGCACAATCACAAAATAAGTAAATAGCTACTCACTGCATTTCCCACCCCACACACACTCTTTAACTGTGCAGTGGTGAAATGTGATCAGAGCGCTTAATAACTGGTGGAGTAGCCAAAGCTTTAACAGAGTAAATTTGTGCCATGTGTAGAATGACTCCTTATTCCTAAAACTTGCAATGAGATATTTTTTGCTGCTCATGCATCATTAAAAAGTCTTGACAAAACTGAAAGGATAAAGTGTACCAAGTGGGTTAATCTCCAGGTACGTGAAGTACAAATCCTCATACAGGTTAAAGAGCCCCACGATGAAACTGGCCAGAACTCTGAGGACAAAACAAAAACATTAGTTAATTAAATTTCATTTTATATATAGGCCTAGTTCCAGATTTTTCTCAGATATACTGATCCATTAACTGTAAAACACCATCACCAGCACCAGATTAAACTTAATGAAGCATTGATTAGCCAAAGGAGTACACAAATTATAACAGCATTTCCTGAGAAGAGGTGAAACAAGATTCTGAAATCGTAAGTAATTATTTGGTCAAATAATACAAATATATACTGTAAGTAGGGATTTGATGTATTTCAAAATCTTTATCATTAAGAAATCCCAGTATAATTACGTGTTTCTTCTCAATACCTGGTTTGGCTAATCAGTGCTTGAGTCCTCTTTGTTTCTGTTGAAACTATTTAAATAAATAAGTAAAGACAGAAAGAAAAAAAGGTGGATGGGTAGACAGACAGATGGACTGATGGATGAATAGATAAAACACATTGATGGCTAGATAGACAAACAGTAAGACAAACTAAGACTGAGAGACAGTATTGATTCTGGGGGAAATTTAAAAACAATCAAGTTTTTTCCTAACACATTTTATAATATAAAAGCAAGTATTAAATATGCATACGTATTATAATAAATAATATTTATGCATGTTTGATCTTATTTTTCAATATTGAAAATCTGAATCAATATTGACCAATAATTATTCAAGAATAAAGGTTTCAATCAGTTTTCACTGGAAATTATTCAGATATACCAATTTGATCGTTTTACCAAGGTAGACCAAGGATAACTTAAAATAATACATAATATTTTGATACATATCAATTTAAATGATGCATTTTAATGTGCTTTGTTTGATTCTGCTCTGCTTCACTACTGGTTGCTAAAGTTCTGTTGTAGATAATTTTTGACCCTCTTTTTGATCTAATCCTTGGGTCTACTGATCTACTGTCTACTGTACCATATAGACAATAAAAATTCTCACTCACTCTTTCTTGTCTTCAGGAACATGTGTCAGCAGTTGCTCAGCAACCACATCCTCAGTCAGCTTCTCATCCACACCCACCAGCAGTCGTAGTGCTTTGGAGTCCACATCTCCAACCTCCACACCCCCCTCGTGATGAAAGAGCACGTAATCGCCCTCCCGCATGGCGTAAATACACATATAAAACTCCTGCTCCTGGGAAAGGGACAGGAACTATGATAAGACACCTCTTTTACACTGTGCAAATAAAAAAGGCTTTTTTTTTTTTTTTTTATTTCCACTGAAACTCACAACAATGTGTAATACTGTCAAACTTCAATTTAGGACAAACAATTTATTACCCCCCCCCCAATTTTAAAGTTTGGGTCGTTTCCTCTGTTCTGACTGGTTGCTGCACCTTTACATCAGCAACCCAGGCTTAACAACTGTTGTGTCCTAAATACATTGGTTTTAAGGGTAAAATAAATAAAATATCCACCAAAAAAAAAAAAAAAGTTGTTTGCTGCTTAGTTTTCATTATTTAAAGCCTGGGGAGTGAAAAGCATGTGCCAAAACATTAACACTGATTATAAACCATATAAAACTGTTTTATTCATAAAATATTTATGGTTTTAAGAAGCCAAAATTAAGAAACCTTTCACCCTCTGTTAAAGGCAAAATATAATGTTTTATACACATTAACTGTAACGTTACTGTATCACTGGCTGACCCTTTTAGACACAGTTTACTATTCATTTATTTAGTTCTGTATTTGTTTATTACCTGCGTGTGCGGCACGAATGGTTCGACAAGGAAGTTCTTGAGGATGCCCTTCGCCTTTCCGACCTGTTTAAAAAAATCTCATTACACTGTGATCATAAAGCAAGGTCAATGGAAACTATGGATGATAAAATCCCAAAACATGTCTAAGGCCTTTTATTAAAATGTTTTTTTTTTTTTTTTAAGGACCTTTATACTTTATCTGGCTCTCTTATTTGATTTTGGCCAGTCTGTTATTTCTTCCTACTGCTGCACCAATATGTAACATTACAAAACTCCTGAGGCTGAACTATTTAAACGAATCACAATTTAATTAATTTTTTCAAAAAGGCAGCTGATGTCTTATGTTAGAATAATTAATTCAAGAACAAATAAGTTTGTGTTGCAACTTAAAATTTAAAACTGGAAATAGGAGTATAATTGTATTCATGTAATTCACAAAGCATGTTTAGAAACGATCAGATGATGGCAAATATTTTCATCAAAGTAATTAAAGCCAAAGAAGCAGAAGCTTCTTCTAGCATGTGACAAGATTATCAGGTCTCCTGATCTGGAACAGAGTGTTTGAATCTTATGAAACCTGAATGCAGAAGGTCTACTGTTTTGTTCTTTTTTTTTTTGTTCAACAAACTAACATTTTTTATTAACTTACTGTGGTTTCTTTCATCAGGCGTGATTGCAGCCACTCTCGAACGCCTTCCAGATCCAGATCCACACCGACCAACCCCAGCTTCCCTCGTCGCTTGATCAACTGATCAGGCTTCACCACCAGTCGCTGGAAAAAGTCAAATGGGCAAAAAAAAAAAAAAAGAAAAAAAAAAAAATGTATTTCATGTTGTCTGATCTGTAGATGCATGGCACTACTTTTGGAGCACTGTTTACAAACTTCATGACCTTATATTAAAAAGGACAGCAGTGGTAAAGCTGATTATTTAAGTGAACAGGCAAGTTTATCAAACATCATTTTTATGGTCATTGCCTTTCTTATGGTCTGTGTCTGTCTAATGCAGGTGGTGGATCACAGTGGGAATCAAAATTAGACAACGATTTATAAATATTTGATTTATTCTGACTGTTACCTATTTTGCAGTATGATGGGGCATTGACTCGCATGCAAATCACAGGCTGACTGAGAGACAATTGCAGAAGGAGGTTCAGATAAACATTTGCATTAATTCTTCAGCTGTACAAGACACCCAACTCCTTCTGCAGAAAACAACCATAACATTACCTCCTCCAAATTTAACTTCTTCTCATCACTTAAATACACTCTGCAGCACAAAACATGCTCCTCAGCAAAGGTGAGTCGAGCCTTTTAATTCTTTCTGCTTAAGAGAGATTTGGTCACTGAGTGGACCTTCAGTCCTAACTGTCTTAAACAGCGAGACATTGTGTGCCGAGACAGATCCTTGCCCTGTTCAGCACTGAACTGGTGAGCAATTCCAGCTGCAGTGTTGAACCGACTCCCCATTGAGAGTCTTTGCAGAATCCTGTCCACTCATGCATTTGTTTTACATGGATGACTAACCATTTAGAGGGAATTGAATGAATGTCCTTGTAAAGCTTTAATTATCTTGAAATCAGAGTTTGGAATGTCCAACTTCTCTTGCAATGGCTCAGACAGTCATCCCTTTGGTCTTCATCTGGACAACCTGCTGCTGCAGGGTTTCAATCATCTTCAATCATAAAGTAACTAGTAGATTTTCTGAGTAAATTTTCACCCAGTGCCAGATTAACACCAATAACTGGGAGATATCTGAAAGTGTCATCTAATTTTGATCACTTTGTTTTTCTGAAGAAGAAAAACAAGCAGTGGGATAACCACAGCCGATGTTTGATCAGATTTGGACAAACTGTGCTCCATTCGGGACGCGATAACTGTCCAGCAACAATTTCTAAGGCTCTCATACACTGACCTCAGTGAGAAGCCACGGGTGGTCCTGTGTGAGGCGTTCCCAGTCAGTGTCAGCGGTGACTGTAGCATAGCGGAAACGGTTCTGCACGGCAGCCGTGGTACAGATGTATTTATACAGGAACTCTTTCCCCATCTGCTCCGAGATGGCTTTGGCAGACATCGCGCCTCAGTCACAGCAGCCCTGCACATAAACAGCACAAGAAACACCGGTGAGCACTCAGACACTTGGTTTTTAAATGACCAACATTCAACGGTTTGGTTTATTCTGCTTATCCAATCTGATAGTGGTGTAATCACAGTTGATGCAGCAGCTTGGTTTTGTTCTGATAGCTGTGTCTTGAGATAGGCAAGTCTTGAGCTGGACTTTATTTCTCAATATGCTGCTATGAAAATAAGACAATAGGTGCAGTGATTAACTGCTGTCCCAGCATATGTTACAAACTTAAAGACCGTATCATTCCACCCAGCTTTAAAACCACCGTTATTCTTCAGCTCAACCTGAACTCTCTGAGGCAAGCCTTCTTGTTCATTTCTTTAAGTCATCTTCAAGAACAGTTCTCCGGGCTTCTTTGAAATGTTGGCTGACTTTTGTTACAGCCTCTTTGGAAATGTTCCCTCACTGATCCTGCATCAGGTACAGGGACTGGACTGTAAACCAGAGCAAAAAGCTCTGTCTTTCTGGAAGCCTGGAACTATTACTCAACTTTAAAAATGCAAAAAAGTATTGCTCTTTCTAAGCTAAACCTGAAGTAAGGTGTGGCTAAAAACCTTTGGAAAGGACTTCCTTATTTGCAGTGCTTGGAGTGAGAATAGCTCCTTGCAAAATAGATTAATGCCTATATTTAAAAAAGAGATTTCATTCCCAAATCTGTTTAATAAATTCCTGAATATCATGTAGAGCAGTGCTAGATGCTAGCAGCAATAGCTAGGCATGCTACAACACAGAGAGGGTACATTTACAGCTCAGAAACACTTGATTGAGCCAAGCTTGGAGGAATTAATGCTGTCGTGGATGGAGCCATGAAGCTGCCCTGGCTCCACCATACAGACCAAAAGAGCCTAACACATTACATGTGTACAAAAACACTGGGACAGCTAGCCATGAAAATTTGACATCCTATATGTTTCAATACGGAGCCGGTCACCCTTCTGCGGTTGAAGCAGCTTTACACAAATTCCAGAACAAGGAAACTCTGAAATAAAAGTGACACTGAGTGACCCACATTTGTGGGACAGAAAGACAAAAACCTCACCTTTCTATGGTAGGTTAGATTGAACATGACCATTTGTTAAAGTGAATACACAGCACAGCAAAAATGAACCACAACGAAATTCTCTCTCTGTATTTAACCTAAACACAAGCAGCAAAGCAGGAGCAAAGCTATACATCCACCACCTGGAGCATTGTTGGGGACAGTACCTTACTCAAGACAATCTCAAGGTAACGAAGTCTGGAACTCAAACCCCTGATCATGAGGACTAGTCCCGATTCGGCCACTGCTGCCCGATGTTATATGGGTCAATGGTATGATAAACATAGTAATGTGCAACAGTGTACTGGGGCTTAAGATTTAATAATTATTGATTTCATTAATTTCACAAATTGACTAATGAACTTTAATTAAAGTTGTTTATTTTTCTTTCTGCTCTCTTTCTAAACATCTGTTTAAAGGGTTTAAGCGTGTTTTCCCCATCCACAGACGTGGGACAAGAGGTGTGTTTTGGATACAGCGAGCCAAAGATTTATTTATTTAATTAGTTGGGGGTTTTTTTTGTTTTTTTTAAAAGGGGATCTGACTGAACATTTACCATCAATTCTTTTTATATCAGTTTTCATCCCAGAGAGTCCCAAGTTTCAGTTTCAGAGCATCACCAGTGGATGATCAGGACCATTTGGAACAGTTGCCTGCTCATGTAAACAGGACAAGATGGTCACACTCCTGATGGGTGGACAGCATTTACTCTCAGACAAAACACACCACTAGGTAATGCCTTATAATGGGAGGTAATCAGCATATTGGAGTCAAGAAAGGTCCTCAAATATATAACTTTTGTAATATTCCAAGAGAAAATTATTCTATTAAAACAAACAATCTAATCCCATTATTATTGAAAAGCAACTTTAACATTAAAGGGCCTGCCTTTACATTCAAATCAACACAACCCAACTTGCATCAGCGTCAACATGAAGCTTAAATTTACATGAGTGTGCAAGTGCATCTACTAAAGTGCTATAATCTGGTTTGTAATTCAGCCTTTTCCCCCCACCCTTAGTCTACAGAAGGTTTGCAGAAAAAGCCTGGGCTGACGTGTCTTCGCACTAGCTGATATTCCTCGTGTTGAACTGAACCATATGGACAAAATATTAGCACTGCAATTGCAAAGAGTTTTTAGTCTGTAAAAAAGACATTTAGCATCTTTCTAGAATGAAAAAAGCTTCTAAATATTTAAGTTTTGATGAAGTTTCAATTCAGAGCAGCCAATCAGTAAAGAGATCATCTACATTCTGTTACATGAATCCTCGATATACCAGGACTTGGACTGATTAGAGGCTCCTTTGCATATTGCAGCTCTTGGTTGTAATTCCAGGTGCCAGTATAGCAAGAGTGACATAAAACAACCTATTGCACTGCTCTGCCTCAGTGGATGAAATCTGAAATTTAGAAAGGGCTTCTCAAAGTGAGGAGGGAAGGATGTTTGTTTGGTCAAAAGTTACAGAACAATAACGCAACATTCAGCAAGAGAACAAACATCGGTTTCTCATTATGTCAACCAACTGACAGGGAACAGATGGAGACATTTTCTAACCCACTAGGATCAAACTCTACTCTCTCAGAATTGCCTTTCCTGTACCTCCTCAGAGAAGAAGACGGACAAAAGGAGGTTTATGATTCATCAGTAAGTTTTCATGAAAGAAGCATCAGTGTAGGTCACAATATATATATTCTGGTTAGCACCTCGCTTGTTTTTGGTCCCCCCCCCCATGATCTTTAAATATCTATTGTGATTTTACATCATGGTTCCATTTCTTACACTCTAACCTCCCCCACTAATATAAATGTACAAAATGTATTAGTTTAAGGATTTAAATCTTTTTGGTCCTACTAAATATAAAACACAAAAGCTAACAAATGAAATATACTATTAATTGTTATTATTATACTATTAAAGAAATTTGTCTCTTTTAAAACCTCATGTCATAAAAAGTGAGTCCTGTACAGCATGTTAGAACCCGGTCAGACCATCCTTTGGTCAACAGTGCAGCTCCGGTTAATAAAGGATCACTGGCTTTGGCACAAGGACATGGACATTTACATTTACACCATTTGGCAGCAGCTCTTATCCAGAGCGAGGCACTTGAGTGCGTCTTAGTTTCCAAATGTAACAAAATGTTCCTCACACTAGAAAGCCTAGATATGAAATAAGAGCTGCTAGCAACTACAAATTCTACAGGACATGAAGCTTTAAAGTTCTTCCACATTATTTTAAAGGCAGACTTCTTTTCCCAAGTCCTCTTGCCGCTGCCGCCACATTATTGAATTGTTAATAGTGCAAGAACACATCAGCATTCATATCATCTGGTCCTACAGGAAACACTAGCTCTTTTTGGTACCTCTTTCTGTTGCAATAACAAAGACTTTTTAAAGGGTATAGCAGGTTTATCGTAACACATATAAAGCCTTTTCTTCTTTCTTGCTTAAGTCAAGTAAGTGTTATTTAATCCATGTACACAGTCCACAAATAACCTCTCCTTAAGGACCACGTTGCTACACATGAGAAAAGAAAACATGACGCAGAACATGACAAAACAACAAGTGAAGATAGTACAACATAAAATGTAAAAAGTTTAAAAAGTTTTGCCTTAGCGAAGAACTTTTGGACCACTGGGAAGCGCTTCTGTTCTGGTTCAAGTTCTGATGGTTCTGCTCAAGCACCACATCTTGAATCATTTCAGAGCACTTTGACAAGTTTAGAAACTAAAAGGCCAAAAAAAAAAAAAAAAAAAAAAGGTACAACAGCAGCAGTAGTAGATGGTGTTAGTGGTAGTGGTAGGATACTTGCCTATGGAGCAATGGCTCAAGAGGTCCCAGGTTCGAATCCCACCTCTAGTACTACCATCACTGGGTCCCTGAGCAAGACCCTTAACCCTGAATTGCTCCAGGGGGACTGTCCCTGTAAAAAGGACATGGATGTCGCTCTGGATAAGAGCGTCTGCTAAATGCCATAAATATAAATGTAAATGTAGTAGATGCTCCCAGTCCAAACTGTTGGAAATGCAAGCTGGATTAACAGATGGTTCAAAGGATCTTGAACGGGACAGTTCAAGAACGGGTTCTCTGTTGGTGGGAAAGGAGTTCCTCCTTCTGTCATTAATGGGACAGTGAATGGTGTGATCTCATGTTGATCATCAAGGCCAGGTACATTATCTCTGTTAAGAACTAAGTCCCAGTGTGAATTTCTGTTCTCTGGGTGAAGACTTTGGGACACAGTGACTCTAAACATTAACAGAAAGTTAGATATTTGATGGGCAACAGAAACAGATCCTGAAAAAAATACAACAGATAAACAAGTGAATCCTTGTGGCCCTGAATAACAGCAGGAACCAGAGGAAAAAATATGCACGCTGTCCAACCAGCACAACTTGTCCAACACATACTGCCAGCTGCACCATCTACACACCTCTTACACACCCTTACCTCATACGCTCTCTCTGGTGTGTAAGCCCTGGCCATAAACGCCTAAACCGGATGTTACAAGGAAATAAAAATGTGAGAAAATACAGCTGTACATCCGTAAAAATAAACATTCAGACAGATGAGGTGCAGCTCTTCATTAAATTATTCATTTACGGGCTGAGAAAGATACAGATACTTATCATTATGGTGAAAAAAATTTTTCCTCTCATGGGCAACAATGAATATCTACAATCCTCACAAGAAAAGCAGTTTAATTATTTAATTATCTAAGTTGTTTATCTAACCAGACAGGGCAGGTGGGACAATGCATTTATTTTTATATCAAAAACTATTTGAAAGAGTGCAATTTCCAAATCACACAAAGCCTACATTTTACACTATTGATACATGAAGTATAATATTAAGATAATAAATGGACACTTTGCCACATTACATTTAGTGTTCAAGCCTCAAGCCTGAAGAAAAAAGTTTAATTTGAAGAAAAGGTCTCGTTAGGGAAACAATTTAAGAAAATAATCACTTTTTCATTTGCAACTGAAATATTGACCAAAGTAAAAAGATAAACCCCCCCCCAAGTCATTAAGCCCTATTGTAGATCAGAGGAAAGTTGGAAGCAACCAAAAAGAAACTGTCTAAACAAAGAAAGTGAGGCTAGGAGGGTGATTTACAAAGCAAAATTTCTATCGAGTTATCCCGATAACTTAAAGAATTGTCCAACAGGAGTTTCCATCTTTACATATTGTGAAGACATCAGTGATCTGACTAAACTGAGAAATCCTTATTGGTGAAAATAATTTTCAGTCTTCAGACATCATGACTTGACTTAGCCACCATCTGACCCTGATTTATTCAGGACATGCTCTTTCTCATGGTTGTGGCAGCAGGATGGGTAGAGTCATTGCTGTCCTTTCTCCTCAGTCCCTCCATTACCACACCATCAGTCCTTTAACAGTGTTTGTATGATTCAACTGGATCACCAGCTTACTCTCAGTCTCTTAAAGCTGAGCTAGAAGACATCAGCATGGCTTAGAACAGCCAAAGCGAGGGGCTACAAAGCTGCATCAGAGCAGCCTGCGGCCTCTTTATTGAACTATCCGTTCCACCTTAAATGATTCAGATGCTCCATCCTGTTCTACCTAAATGATTCAGCAGGGGTGGTTAAAATGAACCGTTTAAGGGGGACAAGAGAGTTCTTATAAGAAGTTGTTGAACAAGGCCGAGAACTGGGTTGGGGGTGGGGTAAAGGGGGGCTCAGAGGAAAGACTGAGGATGAATGAATGAATAAGCTGTTGACTCGTTTTTCAGTTCACTTTGAAACTGACTTCGAGGCTGGTAGGTAAACTTAGCCTAGCCCGTTAGCGATTAGCCGGAGCTCTTAAAGACAAGTAAAATGAAGTGTGTTTAATAAACACCCCAGAGCGCTTACCTCAGAGATTCAGACGATAAAAATACTCGACTGCCCTTTTCTTCCCGACCCCACACAGCCGGGTTCTCTGCGAAAAACCCCGAGCAGAGCCACTCTGTCCCTCACCTCATCACCTCAGCATAGCGTTATCCACACCGCGCCCTCCGATAGGCTCCCAGATCAGACCGCGTATTTTCATTGGCCCCGTTTCTCGTTTCGCATTCTCATTTGCTCCCACAGCTCTGCGAGTGCTCATTGGCACCAGTCTAATAGCTTCTGACATTGCGCGCTCTCATTGGCTCTTGTGTGGAACTGCGCATACTCGTCGGTTCATGTGTGATGAGCATTCTGATTGGCTACCATTTCATTTTAAGTTTTCTCATTGGCTCCCGTTTCACTCAGTGTGATACACACAGTGTGGTACGGTGCATTCTCGTATTTTGTGGTCTCCGCTTGACTCTTGTCCAACACAGTAAATCGGTCTGACAACAAACTATATTACTGGCTGCTGTTTTGAATATGTCAAAATTTTATTACAGCCTGAGGAAAAGATGATGAAAAAAAGTTCAAATAAAAAATTTTATTAACTGAAAGTCAAGAAAGCCCTTTTATCTTCTGCTATAAATGTACAAAAATCATTGTTTTCGATTTCCTTTTTTTTTTTCTTTCGGCTGCTCCCATTTAGGTGTCGCCACAGCGGATCAACCGTTTCCATTTCTTCTGGTCCTCTGCATCTTCCTCCTTCAAACCAGCCACCTGCATGTCCTCTCTCACCACATCCATAAAAGTGAAAGTGACAACCCTTGTCATTGCGAGGTAACAGCACAGCAAGCGTGAACCACAACGAAATTGGACCTCTGCTTTTAACCTATGCACACAAACACCATGCAGCAGTGGGCAGCTATTGAAAGCGCCCGGGGAGCAGTGACAGGGACGGTACCTTGCTCAGGGGTACCTCAGGGCAACCTACTTGTGAGGGAATTGAACCCACAATCTTCCAATACGGGGCCAAATCCCTAACCACTAGGCCACCGCTGCCCATAAACCTCCTCTTCGGTCTTCCTCTTTTCCTCTTTCCTGGCAGCTCCATCTTCAACATCCTCCTTCCAATATAATCCGTATCTCTCCTTTGGACATGTCCAAACCAATGCAACCTTGCTTCTCTAACTTTGTCTCCAAGACGTCTAACCTGAGCTGTCCCTCTCATATACTAATTTCTAATCCTGTCCATCCTCGTTACAACCAACGAAAATCTCAGCATCTTTAACTCTAACACCTCCAGCTCTGCCTCCTGTCTTTTCATCAGTGCCACGGTCTCCAACTCATACAACATAGCTGATCTCACTACTGTCCTGTAAACCTTCACTTTCACTCTAGCTGGTACCTGTCTGTCACAAATCACTCCAGCCACTCTTCTCCATCCATTCCAACCTGCCTGCACTCTCTTCTTGTCCTCTCTTCCATACTCATCATTACTCTAAACTGTTGAGTACTTAAATTCCTCCACCTTTTTTCAGCTCCACTCCCTGCATCCTAACCACTCCACTTTCCTCCCGTTCATTCACACTCATGTATTCTGTCTTTGACCTACTCACTTTCATTCCTCTCCTCTCTAGAGCAGATCTACAACTCACCAGGTTCTCCTCAAGCTGCTCCCCATTCTTGCTACAGATCACAATATCATCAGCAAATATTGTTTGCTGATGGTTCGAATCCCACCTCTGGCACTACCACCACTGGGTCCCTGAGCAAGACCCTTAACCCTGAGTTGCTCCAGGGGGACTGTCCCTGTAATTAGGACATGTAAGTCGCTCTGGATAAGAGCGTCTGCTAAATGCCGTAAATGTAAATGTAAATGTAAATATCATCATCCTCGGAGACTCCTGTCTAACCTCATCTGTCAACCTGTCGATTACTACTGCAGACTCTTTGTCTCTGTCTAGCCAATCAGTAAAGGTCCTTTTCTTCCTCTTTACTGTCCAACCTCTCATACAATTCCCCAAACACCTTATCTTTGGCCTTTGCCACTGCTTCCTTCACCCTGCGGTTCATCTTCTTGTACACCTGTCTACTTTCTTCATCTCTCTGACTGTCCCACTTCTTCTTTGCCTCCCTCTTCTTCTGTATACACTCCTGTACTTCTTCTTCTTCCTTCCAGATGTCACACCAAGTACATTTCTAGCTTTTTGCCTTATCACTTCTGCAGTAGTTTCCCAGCAATCTGGTAGCTCTTCAACACCTCCCAGTGCCCGTGTTAACTCCTGCCGAATTCCACCTTGCAGTTCTCCTCCTTCAGCTTCCACCACTTGATCCTTGACTCTGCCCTCATTTTCCTCCTCTTCTTGATCTCCAAGGTCATCCTACAGACCACCATTCTATGCTGTTTGGCTACATTCTCCCCTGTCACTACTTTGCAGTCTCTAATCTCCTTCAGACTAACCCTCCTGCAAAGGATATACAGTACTGTGCAAAGGTTTTAGGCAGGTGTGAAAAAATGCTGAAAACAAAGAATGCTTTCAAAAATGGAAGTGTTAATCATTCATTTTCATCAATCAACAAAATACAGTGAGTGAACAAAAGAGAAATCTAAATCAAATCAATATTTGGTGTGACCACCCTTTGCCTTCAAAACAGCATCAGTTCTTCTAGGTACACTTGCACACAGTTTTTGAAGGAACTCGGCTGGTAGGTTGTTCCAAACATGACTGTGTTTCAATCTACGTGTGACATTGATGATCATCAGCACCTGTTTGGTAAAACTGGTTGGTCATACACCGACTATAATCCTACAGAATCCCTGACTTTGTACATTTGAAAAAAAATTATAAATTGCTAAAGAAAAACAATCATTATTTATATTTCTGAAAGCATTCTTTGTTTACAGCATTTTTTCACACCTGCCTAAAACTTTTGCACAGCACTGTAATCCACCTGTGAGCATCTTCCTCCACTATTATACATCACACTGTGCTCCTCCCTCTTCTTAAAATAAGTATTAACTACAACCATTTCCATCCTTTTTGCAAAATCTGACCTTCAGCATTTTTCTCCTTGATACCATATCTACCCATCACCTCCTCATCACCTCTGTTCCTTTCACCAACATGACCATTAAGATTTGCAACAATCACCACTCTCTCGCCCCTGGGTACACTCTCTATCACTTCATCTAACTCACTCCAGAATTCTTCTTTCTCTTCCATCTCACAGCCAACTTGTGGGGCATAAGCACTAACAACATTAATTATCATACCTTCAACTTCCAGCTTGATTCCTAGATGGGACTGTCCGGGTCCTTTCTGTGTGAACATGTTCTCCTCATGTCTATGTGTGTTTCCTCCAGGTGCTCCGGTTTTCTCCAGCTGTCCAAAGATATGGATATCAGGTGGACTGGAGATGCTAAACTGTCCCCTTGGTGTGAGTGTGAAGGCTTTTGTCTGTGTTTCTGTCCTGTGATGGACTGGTGACCTGTGTCCCCTTTGAGAGCTGGGATAGATAGAACCCACCCTGTGACTCTAATTAAGAAAAGTGGCTCAGAAAATGACTGAGTGAGTGGTTTTAATGTTGAGGTTGATTGCTATGTACCAAACTTTCAGAATAAAATAAAAATAAAAATAGAATAAATAACATAAAAAATAATTTTGTTTAAAAAATTTATCTAAAGCCAAAAATGGTCAGGTTAAAACAAAGACATTAAAGGTTTGTTTGAAAATCAACCCTTTTCCCACATGTAGTAAAGCAGATGGTTGGAGTCCAAATTATGGATTTTCATTTAAAGCTGGAGCTGGAAATCAATAGTCATTCATTCATCAGTTCTGTTAAAAACATTCCTGAAATGTCTCTTAACCCACTTGAACCACATCCATCTCTTCATTAAGGTGGCACTGATGTCTGGATTTGGTTAATAACACAGTGAAATGAAAAATTTGTCACTGTGAATACACAGCACAACACTCAGTGAACCCCAATGAAATGCAGCTTCTGCATTAAACCCATACACACACACACGTGCAGTATAGTAAAAATCCCTTTACTTTTGTCCCTGTCCTACAGTGTCTCACAACACTGAGTTCCCATGGGAAAGCAAGCAGTTGCACCTGCAAACAGTTACATTTTGTCCAGCGTCTTACGTTGTCTGTCTCACGAGGTCCCAGAACACATCCAGCAGCAAAGAGTTACGTTTTTAATTGAACAATAGTTCCCAAAGACAGCCAGTAGCAAACGGTTACATTTTGAATCCAGCAGCTGCATTTACAATTGAGAAATGGGAAACTGGATGGGAGGCAACCTTGAAATGCTGGTAGCAGATAAGACAGGGAGCCATCAGTGAAAAGACCTTTGTCTATTGTTCGTGAAGTGGTAAAGGCAGGGAAACTGAGGTTATAATCATTACAGCATTGAAGACTATTAATGGGATGGATTTATGTAAATTTTAAAGGTGATTGATTTTAAAGTACGAAGTTGGGATGAGCATTTGGAGCTGCTCCCACTGGACCACACCTGCTGAAACTCTTCAGTAAAGGGATTGTGCCGCATCTCTCTGACTTCGCTTGATTTTTGACTTTGTTTGCTTTCTGACTTTGGCTCACACTTCAGTTTTCCACGACAGCAGCAGGGGGCAAGTATTTAAAATGCCCAGGGAGCAGGGATGGAGGCAGTACCTTGCTCAAGGGTACCATAGGGCAACCTACTGGTCCAGCAATCAAACCCATGACCTTCTGATCCTGGGGCCAGCTCCCTAACCACTAGGCCACTGCCACCCCTTAAGGAAGGCTGTTATTAACACCTACAGTTCTTCGCTCTACCAACTGAGCTATCGAAGGGAATTCACTGTGAACTTACTATAACTTACTGCGAAGATAAATGTGAATGAAGGGACATGTGGATGAATATAAAAGTGCATGTCCATTCCTTTACCTTTGACTCATGCATCTTTATTTTCTTTCTTGCACTTTTTAAAAGGTAAACTTAAACATTATTCTCATGCCTTGTGGGGTGGTTTCATTGTTTCCAGTTGCACCCACAAGGACCAGAACTCGCCCCATTACATGACACAACCAGCACTGGGAGAGCAAAGGTCAGCACAAGCTTCCTCCAATGTAAAGAACAATGTAACTGGAGGTGTTGGAGTTGAAAATGCTAAGGTTTTCGTTGGGTGTGACGAGGACAGACAGGATGAGAAATTAGTATATTAGAGGGACAGCGCAGGCTGGACGTTTTGGATACAAAGCTTTTTGGAGACAAAGGCGTGGACATGTCCATAGGAAAGATGAGGATTATATTGGGAGTAGGATGTTAAGGATGGAGCTTCCAGGAAAGAGGAAAAGAGGAAGATCAAATAGGTTGTTTATGGACGTGGTGAGAGAGGACATGCAGGTGATCGGTTTGAAGGAGGAAGATGCAGATGACAGGAAGAAATGGAAACGGATGATCCACTGTGGTGACCCCTAATAGGGGAAGGAAAAATAATAAAACACACTTGCAAACCCATGATGAGGTGCGTTTAGACAAAATTGGCACTCTGACTTTCTTTTTTCAATTTTCACCAAAAAGAAACCTTTTTTGTTTTCCATTTGCTTTTTCACAAAACAGCTGCTTGGATAAACGTAGTGGCCGGCTCAACTGCTCAGCAGAGGAAGTTAACACTTTCCTGCATTTTCCTACACTAAGCGATCCATCGAGAGAACAGGTGCTCGAACCCAACAGAGCCCTCATTAATCCATCTTCCCAACATCAGTGTTTGATCTGAGGGAGCTGAGCCTGAAGGTGGTTGAGGAGATGGTTAAGGCAGCTTGCTCAGCCTCTGTGCCATGCCCCAGTGGTGTGCCATACATTGTATACAAATGCTGTCCTCAGCTCTGGCGTCACTTCTGGAAAATCTTGAAGGTGATATGGCGAAGGGGAAGAATTGTTGGTCAGTGGAAGTGCGCAGATGGAGTGTGGATCCCTAAAGAGGAAAACTCGTGGCACATTAGTTTCGGTTCATCTCACTATTGAGTGTCGAAGGAAAGGTATTTTTTAGCATCATTTCCTGGAGGCTCACTGAGTTTCTCCTCAAGAACAACTACATCGATCCCTCAGTGCAGAGGGATGGCATTCCTGGAGTACCTGGCTGCTTAGAGCACACTGGTATAGTCACACTGCTCATTAGAGAAGCCTGGGAGACTTGTGTGCTGTGGCTGGATTTGGGCTATGCGTATGGATCAATTCCACACAAGTTGGTTGATCTTGCTCTACACCGCCACCATGTCCCCAGTAAAATCAAGGACTTCATCCTGGACTATTATGACAATTTCAGAGTGAGGGTCACTTCTGGGGAAGTAACATCCAACTGGCATCAGCTGGAAAAAGGGATAATAACTGGGTGTACCATCTCAGTCATTTTTTGCCGTGACGATGAATATGGTGGCCAAGTCAGCTGAGGTGGAGTGCAAAGGTCCTCTAACCAGGTCTGGCGTGTGGCAGCCCCGCATAAGAGCTTTTATGGATGACCTCACTGTTACAACAACATCAGTCCCAGGAGGAAGGTAGATCTTGCAAGTTCTCGAAAAACTTGTCACCTGGGAAAGGATGAGTTTCAAGCCTACCAAATCAAGATCTATGGTGTTAAAAGAGGGAAAGTAGTCGACAAATTCCATTTTTCCTTGGCTGGAACGATCATCCCCTGAGCAACCGGTGAAGAGTTTGGGTAAGCTATTTGACGCATCTCTGAAAGACTCCACCGTCATTCAGAAGTCCACCAAAGAGCAGGAAAGCTGGCTCACTAAGGTTGACAAGTCAGGCCTGCCAGTTAGATTCAAGGCCTGGATTTACCAGCACTCCATCCACGTGTCCTGTGGCCTCTGCTTGTTTACTCGGTTCCAGTGTCAACTATGGAGTTCCTGAAGAGGAGAATTGCTAACTTTCTGCACAAATGGTTGGGTTTCCCCCGCTGCCTCAGCAGTGCAGCCCTCTATGGAACCAGTAACACCTATCAGCTCCTGTTTAGTGGTTTCACAGAACAATTTTAGGTGGCACTTACAAGAGAAGCCCTTCAGTACAGGGACTCCAGGGACCAGAACGTGTCAGCAGCTGGTACTGAGAACAGGAGGAAGTGGAGAGCGGAGAGAGAAATAGAGGTGGGGTGGCGGTGGTCTAGTGGTAGGGTACTTGCCCGGTTCGAATCCCACCTCTAGCTCTACCACCACTGGGTCCCTGAGCAAGACCCTTAACCCTGAGTTGCTCCAGGGGGACTGTCCCTGTAATTAGGACATGTAAGTTGCTCTGGATAAAAGCGTCTGCTAAATGCCGTAAATGTAAATGTAGAGGTGGCAGAGTCACGCCTCAGGCAGAAGGCGCTGGTGGGGACGTTGGCCACCGGGAGAGCTGGTTTGGGTCTTTTCCCAAAGACCCAAGTGGGGAAGGCCCGAGGGAAGGAGAGACACCAGCTAATCCAGGAAGAGGTTTGAGCAGGTTTGGAGAAAGTGTGAATGAGTAGGACAGTGGGGCTCAAGCCACAGGGGGCATGGACGAAGTGGGAGAATATCTTACAGCAGAAAGTAACTTGGACAAACATCATTGAGGCAGACTTCCATCATGTCCGTTTCCTTGTTCAGGCAGTATATGATGCCTTACCAAGCCGAGCCAACCTCCATGTGTGGGGCAAGAGTGAGACACCAGCTTGTCAGCTATGCTCTGGAAGGGGATCCTTACACTTGCTGAGTAGCTGTCCAAAGTCCCTTGCAGAAGGTTGCTACCGCTGGCGCCATGACCAGGTGTTGAAGGCGGTTGCAGAACGTATAGGCAAAGTCATCATTCCTGGCAAACACCATCTTGGCCCAAAGAGAAGAATTGCCTTTGTCAAAGCTGTAGAGGAGCCCTGTCGGCAGCGAAGAATAAGGTCAGGTCTCCTCTATATAGCCTTGGACTGGCAGCTGCAAGCTGACCTGGGGAAGCACAGTTGAAGTTCCCTCAGCACATCACTGAAACATCACTTCAGCCAGACATAATTATTGTCTCGGCAACAAAACAGCTGATTGTCCTCGAACTCACCTTGTCCTGGGAAGAGCATATGGAAGAGGAAAATGGAAAAAAAAAACATGCCAAGTACCAGGAGCTGGTAGAGAAGTGCTGGGAAGGAGGTTGGAAGACATACTGTGAGCCAATAGAGGTGGGCTGTAGAGGCTTTGCAGGATGCTCACTCTGCAAAGTGGGCCAACTGGGCCTAACAGGAGTGGCTAGGAAGAGGGCCATCCGGTCTGTATGTGAAGCCGCAGAGGCGGCCACAAGGTAGCTGTGGATAGAGAGAGCTGATCCATGGGTGGCTGCTGCTGGGATCTGATCAACCTTAGCTGGGTCGCCTGGGCGAGGGTGTCTGATGTTGAAAGACCTGAAACACCCAATAACCCCATGTTACATCACTGATGATGCGTCCCAGTGCATCCAAAGATGTATCTTGCACATTCAACAAATAATGAAAAAAAATTTAAACACAATCAAAATGTTGTAAAAGCTCATTTTTGCCCTCCTGGTCATAAAGGTTTGAGCAACATCCAGCCCAGGTGTGTCTACATTTATTTGTTTCCAATTATAACTCATACACTTTAAGAAAAACACATTTTGATTTTATTAATACACAATTTGATGGATTGATACATATGGACTCTTTTGAAAAGCAGTGCTTGATGGGACTAAACTGCTGCAGAATTGATGGGTGTATACTGATGAAGTAAAGTTCAATGACATGAAAAAAATAAATTGAAAACTGAATGCTTTTGCAGCTTATTCTCCACGATGGACCACAGCATGGGGAGAAGACGGCATGTTTTAAAACTTACATCAAAATGACATTTTCTAGAATATTGCGCTTTAATATCCATTTTAACGATCAAGGATCACCTGGTTAATTAAAAAAAAAAAAAAGCAAATCCAAATATGAATTTTACAATTTATTGGCAACTTTGACTTTACAAAGTGTGAGGATGTTCAGTTTTGTCTGTACACGGCAAAAGCTGATTAATTCATGTTTCTCACTGCATTAGATCCAGTTTCCTGCTTAGTGGCCAACAAAAAAAACGTGAATTAAAAAAACTAAACCAGAAAAACATAGATGAGGCATAAACATCAATTCTGGTTATAGAAATAAACCAATAACAATACGTTTCCTTTCAATGGATCTGTTCGTAGAAAGACCACTAGCGGTAGCTGCATCCCTATGCAATAAATACAAACATATGACAAAAAAAAATTAGGAATATCATCAGTTAGAAACACAATCTTTACATTCCAGGAAAATAAACCAATGAAGCAACACAGGAGAAAGAGAACCTGCCTACGAGTGTGTGTGTGTGTGTGTGTGAGAGAGAGAGTGTGTCTGAGAAATCACAAATGCAAATTTCACAGATGAGTTCAGGTCACCCTGACAGCCATTCACTCATTCAATATTAGTAACATTAGCATTGTTGATTAAACCATTATTCATCATATAGACCTGAGTGCAGCACTATTAACTGAAAACTGCAGGGTTTCTCCTAATCTAGAACCTGAAATGGAGTCTTGTTCACATTTTTGCCAAGAGTCCTTCAAGTCTTGTTGTCATGTACAACAATAATCTGTGTGGTCGCAGTAGCACCAGTTGCTTTTTCGCCAAATATTAAAAACATCACGAATAAGATCTGTTTAAGATGGCACTGCATGTGCGAACGTATGCAAGAGTTTGAACACTCCCAGCAAAAAGCCGTCTGGTTGATTTTATTGCGGCATTTGAGTTTCACATGGATCCAAAATAAAGTGTGCTATAACACTTGCACAGGCCTCATTTAGTTAAATTCTGAAAATAAATGTGCATTAAAATTTGCAAAAAGGGAGAAGATGAAATTCCCAATCTTAAAAAATAAAAACAAAAATGTTACCAGGGGTGTGCAAATGTTTGCATTCAACTGGACAATCTATAGTTTGTAGGAACCATGAACAACGTGGCCATAAAGTAGCGCTGAGGAGCCCTGAGTTTGGACAGCTTTGGTAGCAGAGAGGATACTTGGGGTTTCCAAAGAAACACTCAAATCCCCCCCCCCCCCAACCTATTCTCAACCAGCAGTGTCTGTAGATTTCAGTTGATCAGGAAAAATTTCAACTTTAACAGAGCAGCTTTCTCTTCTGAAAATGTATTCCTGCAGCTCAGCAACCATCCAATGGCTTTCACAAAAAAAAATTAGCTTTGCATCTTTTTTTTTTTTTTTTTTTGGGGTCACTTACAAGGGAAAAAAAAAGTGTTGCAGTGAGTGTGTGGGGTAAATGACATGATGTGGCAGATTGAGAAGAGGTTGAAGAAAAAAAAAAAAACACAAACCCAAGAGCATTTCTTTAAAATGACCATTCTTGTGCAAAAACAAAGTCTTTTAAACCAGGTAGTAAAAGACAGAGGAACAAGACATAACGTAATGCTCTGCTAATCATCCCGTCACTCAGAATGGTCCTTGTAAATGTGTGAGGCTCAGAGTGTGGAAGGAGGTGTCTTCCTCCCTCTTCATTTTCAAATTCATTCATGTCTGGTCCTACATTCTAGATGTGTTTTTTTTTCCATTGCTTTTGATATTTTGTGTAAAAACATCAGAACAGAAATTAAAATGAGGTGAGAAAGTGATAAAAGGAGAGTTGAAAAAGTTTTTGAGAGAGGGAGGGGGGGAAAAAAAAAAGGTTCTTCCATCTTGTTCCTGAGCTGATGGCATCGCAGGAGATTTAGCCAAACTGGAAAAAGAAATTTCCAGGCCCATTATCTGTAAGAAGGAGAATGTGGAGTCAGAAATGTTTTTAAGGCTTGGTCACATTTGAAGGCTAAATCGATCTTCTGATTGGTTTAACACTGACTTGTTTCAAAGGTGTAGTTTCCAGGTCCCCCACCAAAGAAGGCCTTGAAAATGTTGTTGGCATCAAAGTCTGGAGGGCAAAGAAAAGACAGAGAAAAAAACCCACATGTGAGTCAGGATCACTAGTTCTGATCCTCTAACTCAAAGTACCTGTGCATAAATTGTGGAGACTGACCTCCCATGCCGTCATCATCCATGTCCTGGCCACTGTCATAGCGAGATTTTTTCTTGGGGTCGGAGAGCACGGTGAAGGCCTCACCCACTTCTTTAAACTTCTTCTC
Organism: Hepsetus odoe; assembly: GCA_017165825.1. Lineage (NCBI taxonomy): Eukaryota > Metazoa > Chordata > Actinopteri > Characiformes > Hepsetidae > Hepsetus > Hepsetus odoe. The sequence continues at coordinate 25,651,988 of CM029378.1, forward strand.
CTCCTCCTTCTGCGCCTCAGCACTCGCTCCACTGTGCCGATCTGAAAGCAGCCAGAAATAACGGGTGAAGATGGGATTTTCAAGAAAAACTGTTTCACGAAAAACGCATCAAAGCTGGAGATCTGACTTCACCGTGGGACGTTCGAGTTAATTCTAACAATCAAACTTTCTGGTTATTTGCTAAAATTAATGGGATTGCCTGCTGCTCTGTCTGTGCACAGTCCATAGTTCTGAGAGATTATGATTATTGATTCTTTAGGAACCTTATATGCTGCGACACGGATTTTCTCAGAAAAATTCTTGAGTGATTTTGTCCAGTCTATGTTCTACCTGGATGGTGCATGAGCGCCCGCTTGCGGTAAGCTTTCTTTATCTCATCCTCCGTCGCGTCCTTGGTGACACCGAGAACCTTGTAGTAGTCTTTCCTTTTGCTTTTCTTCAGCTCCAACTGAGCGTTTTTCAACAGACTTTTATGCTCTGGATAGCAGACAGATGGAGAAAGAGACAGTGAGAGAATTACTATGAATTGTATAGAAGGTTCTTTCGCAATAGTCAGCACTCAAATCTAATACACATTTTTAAAAACGATGATTTAGAGTTTTCACCTTAACTACTGGAAAAAGAAATACACTAGAGACAAACAAAATCAGTCAGGATGGATGGAGCTAAAATGCATAGATAAATAATGATAAAACAAATGCATGAAGGAATGAACAAGCACAAAGCAACACAGATTTTGTCTTAAATCTAGATTCACATTTTGGGCTAGGATTTATACGAAACTGAGCAGATATGTGCAGAAAATTCTCAAGTCTATTGAGGTTGAGGGAAAAAAAAAGAGCATCTCTTTGAAATGGCCAAATTTACTTGCGCAAAAAAAACAAAGTCTTAAACCAGGTAGTAAAAGACATAACGTAATGCTCTGCTAATCATCCCGTCACTCAGGATGGTCCTTGCAAACGTGTGAGGCTCAGAGTGTGGACGGAGACGTCTTCCTCCCTCTTCATTTTCAAATTCATTCATGTCTGGTCCTACATTCTACATATGGTTTTTTTTTTTATTTGCTTTTGATATTTTGTGTAAAAAGCATCAGAACAGAAAGAAAAAAATGTGGCAAGAAAGCGATAAAAGTGTGGCTGTTTAATAAAGCAAAAACACCATAAGTGAAAGCCTATAACTGAGAATTGTTTTATTTCGTAAGAAGAGCTTCTTACCTTTCGTCTTTTCTGTGTGGTAGACTTTCTCATAGTCCCGAACAGCTTCTTCATACTGCTCCATATCCATGTAGCTGAAACAGAAATACACCTGTAAGCCTGCAGCTGCTATGAGGGCTGTATCTGGAGCTCAGAGTAAAGTGTCTCTCACCACTGGGCTCTTCTCAGATAGGCTTTAATGTAGCTCTCATCCAGTTTGATGGCACTGCTGCAGTCCTCAATGGCCTGGTCCAGTTTTTTCAGCTGGGAGAGGAAAGACACACATTATAATGATCTAAAACTGCTTACAAACATTTTCATGAAACTTCTATGATATTATTGTTTCTCGGAATTTGACCAAATAGATCCAGACTTGAATTTATACATACGCTCAATTTCAAAAGGTATCATATGAACCATTTTTATCCGCCCCAGGTCTGATTCACATTAGACAACAGTTTTCAAATAGCAGGGAGCTGTAATTTTTTTCTAATTATGTCTTAGAAGTGTTCAGAACAATGCATGGAGCTTTAGGATGGTTCATGAATGAAAGTAAATAAAATGAATGAGTGAAATTAAAGTGATGATTATATTAATAAAAATATTACATTTACAAAGCACCTTTAGCACTCTTCATAAAGGTATCTCTGTTTATGCTTATCCATCTATTATATATGGTAACTGAGTCTGTGTGAAACAACAGCATACTTCTCTCTAGTTCTCTCATTTAGATATTAACTCAAAACGAGAAAAAGCAGTAATGTGAAAGAAAAATGAAAAACACAGACACAACTTCACATATAAACTTCTTTAACTTTATAAATAATAAAAAGCAGAACACGTAAAAAAAAAGTCTGAAATGAAGCCTAACATTAATTCATGCAATAAATTCACAATAAAATGTATATTATAACTTAATATGTTCCAGAAGTCACAATTACATTCATATCATCCATCTGTTTGCATGATGTAACCCTGAAGCATAAAACTAGAATTTATTTGAAACAAAACAGCATATTTGTTTTTATCTATTAAATTAAAGATTGAAAGGAACAGGCAAAAAATTTCCTGATAGAATCTTCTAGATATAATCTCTTATAGAATCAACATTAAATAAATTATTTAATTTAGAACAGAAACGATCAGAACAGGTCACCACTCTCACCTTAGCCCCTGCGGTTGCTCTGTTACAGAAAAGCTTGGCGTTGGTTTTTATGTTGTTGGGGTCAATGGTCAGAGCTTCTGTATACAACCGATATGCAGCATCGTAGTCACGATCCTTAAAGGCATGATTGCCCTCATCCTTCTTTGCTTTCAGAGCTTTAGCATTCTAAATAGAACACAATTAACCAAGATATTACATGCCCAGTTGATTTATCCACTTTAAATTAACACACACAATGCCGTTTGTGCTTCAGCATGAACACAAAGTGTGTTTTCAGTTAGTTTAATAAAATGTCTGAACATTTTTCCAGTTTCTTTTCGTAAATGTATTTCTGTTTATGCTTATCTATCTATTATATATTGTAACTGAGTCAGTTTGAAACAACAGCATACTTCTCTCTAGTTCTCTCATTCAGATTAACTTATTGAGCTGATAATAGCTATTTTGAAGAATTAACTTACTCTGCATGCTAGGCGAGCTTTCTCATGATCAGGTGCCATGCGAAGTGCCTGGACGAAAAACTGAACGGCCTTGTCGATGCAGTCCTCGTAATAAAGACACAAACCCCGGACGTAGAGTGCATCCGAGTTAGTGGAGTCCATTCTTAGTATGTCACTAAGAGAAAAGAGGACTTAGTTTCATCACGTGATCCAGTACGTAGATAACATCACACAATAATCAGTTTCTCCTCCCAACACCCTCACACATCAATGAAAGTGACAGGAGTAACAGAACAGAAGAAAAACGCAGGATGATTTTTGATTCAGGTAGTTAGTCTCTGAAAATCAGAAATATTTTAAGCGGATCATTACAGTTAACAAATTCTATAAATGTTGTTACTGTCCCAAACTGTCCTTCAGGACACTGAGTACCTGGCCACAGACTGAGCTTCAGGGTATCTCCCCAGCAGAGCTAAACACTCTGCCTTCATGATCTTGAATCTGTGACAGGCACAAGCGAACTCCAGTGCTCGATCCATGCAGAAAACAACCTATGCATTCAGACAGGGACAAAAATCAACCCCTTGGATGCTCATTAAGGGGGCTTGATGTGAACTGTGTATTTGATCTTAAGCAGATCACATTTTTACATGTGGTCACATTAAACTGAGGTAAGTACTTAAAACAACAACGTCTGAAAACATACATTCGCTTCAATGAATGTGTTTTAAAAAAAAAAACAAAAATAAAAAAATAAACCCAACTATACCTTTCTGAAGTCTCTCTTTTCAAATCCAAACTCGGCCATCTTCTCGTACTCCAACAAAGCTGCCGCATTCTTGTGCTAAAAGAAGCACAATCATTTCAGAACAAAACGTTCCCCTCTGGCCAACAAGAAAGATATTACTGAGGTGTATGGCGTCTTAAACCAGTATTGAATCTATGTGAACAACTCAACTGAGGCAAAGCTGCATAAATATTCACACATACACCTCAAGCTGTGAATGCTCTATTTACCATAAAACAAGTGGTTAAATAAGCCTCCAGGTTGCCTTGGATGATCTTCTACTTTCAGGGTAAGGAGGAAAACTGAGTAATCTTACCTCTTGTAAGGCCTGACTGTTGGTGGGATCCAGTTCCAGAACTTTCTGAAAGCAGCGGCTAGCAGCCATGGCATTGCCCAATGATAAGTGGCACTTCCCTTCTCGAAGATGACCCTAAAAATGAGATACACATGGTTATACTCATCAAGCTCTCATCCATAAACCAGTCTCTTCTTTATTCTCTTCCATCAAGATCCCCTCTTTCAAACAAGTGATAAGGAATGCAAGCACTGAGCAAATCAAGATTAGTTATCAAGGATTTTTCCTTATCAATATCACTGATTAGCTGTTGCATCTCATGTTTAAAATGCTACAATGTTGAGCTTGTTTATATTGTTAGAGGCAAGAACAGGTGATGCAGCAAAAAAAAAAAAAGGACAAACTATTTGCTTGATTTTACAGCATAAAAACTACAACAATTACTTAATTAACACTTTGGGGAGGTGGAATTCCCTCACACACACACACACGGCACAGTTTTCAGTCCATCGAAGGCGTTGCAGCTGTTTCATGTATTTGCCCTCATACCTTCATAAAGCATTCGTCAAGTCGCACAGCCTGCTGGGAGTCCTCCAGCGCCTCTCTAAAACGGCTCAACATCATCAGGGTGGCAGCCCGGTTGCCATAGTAACTGGCATTCTTAGGGCATGCATCTATCAAAATGGCAAAGATATAAACACCATTTATTAATTTGTTCTCCCCATTTGGCTAAACTGACCTACTAACTAGCCCATCTTTTGACAAGGCTGGCGAGTGCTTCCACCAGAACGCCACCTCAACATGCCTGGAGGAGAACACTAGCAGCCTGTTTTGTCTGGAAGCAAGCCAATATCAGCCCGCATGTCACTGTGTGGCTTCTAAGTCAAAAAGATATTGTGGTTTTCACTCTTACCGATGGCCTTCGTGTAGTAGTTGAAAGCTTCCGAGTATTCTTTCTTGCTGTAGAAAGCGTTTCCTTTCTCCTTGAAAATTTCCGCCTCTCTACCAAGACAAAAACAAACGAAAAGTAGTTTAGAAATTTGAAACTAATCTAATATTGTTTCCCTCTATCTACACACTGGCATTGCGGCTCCAGAATTCATGGCTTGCTTTCGCCCCCCACATTTTAATAAACATGACTTCAGTAAAGAAGACAGCCTTTCCGGAACGTCTGGATGTGAAGCTCCACTTTCATGACACTGATTTGCACTCATCTTTGTCAAGATGCCGTTTAAATCAAAAATGAGAAAAAGGTAAATCTCCTGGCCGTGAATCCATGGTCCAAAAATATCAGGGGTTTAAAACTACTCTGAGCGATTAAGCTGCCAAGTTTGCATCCAGACAAGCCCCGTTGAAGCACATAAAATCACCCTCCAAGAGAAACAAAGATCAGTGCCATCAGACCTGTCAATGGACCTCCTCCGGCCGACCAGGTAAAACGGCATGACCGAAGGGAATCCGCAGCGATGCCAGGCTGGTGGGCACCACAGACTGTCAGCCCAGTGCGGTGGGTCAGGGAAGTGGGTCACTCAGTCTGAGGCTTCCCACGGCTTAACGTTAGTAGGTCATGGGCTGGCACGGCAGTGGTCCTTTTAAAAACCTCCTCAGTTCCGACTCTGGGGATTTTTCACGGTATTGGCATCCATTTCATCCTCTTCTTAGCTATTATTTCACCTGAGTGTATTTTAATTTATTCCTTCATCAGCCTCCTGTCCCCTTGATCAGTTTTATTGTGTTTAGTGTTACACTGACTGTTGTTATTTCAGCTCCGGGCTTTAGTCGTAGTTTCGTTTCCTTCGCGGGTTGCCAGATCGCCAGAAAACGGCCGTCAGTAAAATAATGAGCAATGAAACTTCAGACATTTAGGAGGTCAGGTTTGACTCGTGGCGTTAATAATGGCGCACATTAGGGTTCCTAACAGCAATTTCTCTCCTTTCTGTTCGTTTTAAGGGAGTGTTTTTTGTAGAAATGCCTCCAGAAGGTGGGCGCCGTTAGCATGTGCGCTAACTTGGGCCGTAAATGTGCAAAGAAGCCAGAGGAAGAGGCGCTTCAGCACAAAAGAGGCTTAAAAGGCAAGTTTAGACATATAATATCTGATCTCCTGAGGAAAAACAACCTCCAAACTGGCTGTCAGCTCTACACGTAGCTCCACGTTTTAGCCATGAGCCTGAGAGGAAAGCCGGCAACGGCTCCCGCATTATTCTCCTCACAGAAATACACCTTAATGGCGACAATGGGTGTAAATGTGGTGCTTCCATGTCTTTGAGAAAACAGAAAGGCTATAAAATCTCCAAAAAGTGGGTTTTCATGATGTTGGTGAACACACGAAGCCCGGCCCTCAGAGTTAAAGCGGGCGGCTGGAAAAACACGACGGTTTAATGAAGGGCAGCTTTAAAAGACTTTGACTCCAGATGTAAATACCTCTCCAGATCTTCCTGCGTTAATATGTTCATCTCCGGCTCCACTGGCATATCGCAGTCCACCGCCGCCATGTTTCTCTTCCTCAGGTTTTTTTTTTTTTTAAACACGCCACACATCCGGCATTGTGACGCCACGAGCGTGCCGGCCGCTGTATTATGACGTCATCTGGTCTAGGCCGGCGTTCTACCGATTACTAGAACGCTCCTCCCAGATTTGGTTCTTCATTTTTAAGATTAATATATCCCTCTTAAAAATCACTCCAATCAACTAGTTTGAAGATCACACTTCGAAATTTCAGGATGCAACTCGTCAGAATTACATTTTACATTTACGGTATTTAGCAGACGCTCTTTTCCAGAGCGACTTCCATGTCCTAATTACAGGGACAGTCCCCCCTGGAGGAACTCAGGGTTAAGGGTCTTGTCAGGGACCCAGTGGTGGTAGTGCCAGAGGAGGGATTCGAACCTGGGACCTCTTGAGCCATAGGTCCAAGTATCCTACCACTGGACCACCACCACCTTCTGTCTAGTCAGAAGTGAAAGTGAAGTGAGAGTGACTGTTGTTGTTGTGAAGACACAGCACAGCATACAGTAAACCACAGTTCTCTGCTTTTAACCCATCACACACACAGTGCATCAGTAAACAGCCATATATCCCACACCAGGAGAGCATTGTTGTGGATGGTACCTGACTCAAAGGTACCTACCAGTCTGGGACTCGACCCACAACCTTCTGAGTCGCTAATCACCAGACCACCGCTGTTCTTGGAGCAAAATGGAAAACAATGACATTACCTTCTCTGCAGCTTTTTGGGGAAATGCTAGTCCATTTGCTATAGAGCAATAGAGCACTGATTCAAGTTCAGTGCATGTAAAAAGGTTAAAATGGTTCACATTCACATTTAAACACATTCAACGACAAATCACTGTTAACCGTCCATCAGTGGTGAAAGTGAGTATTTTTCAATGTGAACATACTACACAGCACAACAACACGATGCTTCCTTTGCATCTAAACCCAAGTGGAGCAGTGTTAGGGATGGTACCTTGCTCAGTGGTACCTCGGGGTAACCTACTGGTTTGAAACTTAAATTCACAATTCTCCAATCAAGTGATTGACCACTAGGCCACCACTGTTGCAGTATATCCATATATTTGATCTGCCCCCTGTGTGCTTGCACGCTTGGAAACATGATGTTATCCTGCTCAATTTGATCCAAGCAGTGTGAACTTAGTATGGTTGAAACACTGGATGGCATGATTAGTCTAGCTGACAGTTTGGTGTGACCTGGCTCAGTTGAAAACTCATTCCCCATTTCCATGAAGGCCATGGCTGGTAACAAAATAAGATAAACCAATCTTCACAAGATACGTTGAACACATAACATTGAAAAAACATTTAAACAAGAAAGAGAAAATCATGAAAAAGGGTGTGCGAGGACCCAAAGGGCAGATCACAGTATCAGACATAGCTCAGTTTCTTTATCTCTAGTGTATCTATGACAAGGCCTTGGCTGCTCACAGTGAAGTAAATCACACAATTGCAGGATGAACCAGGCTGTGTTTAAAACAATGTTTTGCTCATGCGATGAGTTTTCCATTTCTACAAAATGGGGCAAATTAGCAGCTGACATGGATCAGACACTGAAAGTATCCATTACTGAACCCGAACTCCTCCATATTGAAAAGTTAAGGGTCACCTCAGCTTGAGCATGATCATTATTTCAGAATTTCCCTACTTGTGCCAACCCAAGCTGGCAACTCACATTTATCATTATTGTGAGTGTGCTTCAGTTTTAGTTCCTTTATTTACTAGAAGTGGATAAAAAGAAAGCATTCCTCATTTTTATCTTTCTATTTATAATAGAGAACAAGAGTTCTCACCATCAATAAAAAAAAAATATATAATATATATCTTTACAAAAAAATATATTATTGTAAAAAAAAAACATTTAAATTAAATAAAAAGTGAAGCACAAATCACCCTGTGTTTCAGCAACGTAGGAAAAATCTAAATAAACATTTTCTGTTAGAGTTCTTTTTTTTTCAAGTCTCTCAAAATGATTTGGTTGTTGGCTTGACCACTCCAACAGCTTGATTTTTTAATTCCCCTTTACCCTTACATGTCAATTTGCTGATGTGTCTGGGATCACTGTCCAGTTGCGTGACCTAATTTTGGACCAGCTTACGCTGCTGGACAGATGGCTTCACAAGAATCTTCTGGTACAAAGTGGAGTTCATTTTTGGGTCACTGACTGCAAGTCTCTCAGATCCTGTGGCTGCAAAACAAGCCCAATTCTTCACACTTCCACCACCATGCTTGACAACTGGTATAAGTTATAGGTTATAGATTCATTGTGTTTAGTTTTAACCTCACCTTGGTTTCATCTGTCCAAAACACATCGCTCCAGTACATCTTTGGCAGATGCAGTCCAGCAAACTTATAATGGTGCTTTATGATTTATAAACCCTTTAGAGTTTTCTGCATAATTATGGTCTAAAAACATAATCAAATGTTCATACAAATACTAAAGATAGACAAAGAGAACCCAGTTGAACAAAGGTGAAAAAATAATTTACTTAAACCTATTCATTGATGATCCGATAGTACATACAATAAACTGACAAAAGCATTGGGACACTATTTCATCATTGAATTCGGGTGTTTAAGCCAAACCAGTGAGCCAAATCAGCCATGAGTGTAAACAATCAAACACTTAGCTATGCTGCCAGGTTCACCAGCATGTGTAAGAATGGATTCTGATTAGTGTGGTGCTGCCATAGGATGCCATCTTTGCATTAAGTCAGTTCCTGTATGACTCTGCCCCAGTGCACAAAGCAAGCTCCTAAAGAAAAGGTTGGGTGAGCTTGGTGTTGAAGAACTTGACAAAGAACAGAACAAAAACTGTGAGCCAGACCTTACAAATGCTCTTCTGGATGAATAGACAAGAATTCCCACACACTCCAAAATCTGCTACCTAGAAAAAAAATGAAAGCAGTTAAAGCTGCAAAAGGAGGATCAACTTTATTGTGACACCAATGGATTTAGAAGGATGTCATAAAATTACCTGCCAATGGCCTCTCAACACCTAGGGGGTTATTTAGCATCTCTAATCCACCTGACGTACATGTCTTTTGATTGTGGGAGGAAACCAGAGCACCTGGAGGAAACCTATGCAGAATCTCTGCTACCAGTGTACTTCATCTGAATAGTTAGCAAATTAATAAGCCTATCATGGGTTGAGATGGGCTCCAGGGCCAGAGCTGGCAACCCATGTTCTAGAGACCAGACAGGCTGCACTAATTGTGTACCTCTGTAGCAATAGTTTAGGCACCATAATTGTATTAGCACCACTCCTTCCTTGGTGTTGAAGGTCCCAAAGTTGAGGAAACACCCTAAACAGGTCACTAGTCCATTACAGGGTGGACACACTGACAAACACACTCCCTTACACACGCCTTCACAACTATAGGCTATTAAGCACAATTGATCCATATGATAAGTATGCAAACCTTCTCAATGCGTAGTGACAGTGCTACCAAGTGTGCCACCATGTTATTTACATCATAACGGGGCAGCGGTGGCCTAGTGTTTATGGATCAGGCTCCAGGATCGACAGACCGTGGGTTTGAGTCCTGCAGCACCAGTATGCCCTGTGGTACTCTTGAGCAAGGTACTGTCCCCATCACTGCTCGCTGCCCCCTGCTGCATGGTGTGTGTGGGTGAAAAACCGATTCACAGATTGGTGTGTTTCACTGTGTTGCTGAACATGAAAAACAGAATGAATAACGTTCACTTTAAAAATAAAATGTGGCTTGATATTGAATATAAGTTTTATTTACATATTTATCGCTGTAATTTTACTACAAATGAAAGGTCATTAGTTTTGCTACAGTAAATCCTGAGTTAATTAATCCAATGGTCCGTTCATGTGTGCAGGCCAGAAAGGGGCAGCAGCAGTCCAGTGTAAGAGCTCAGTGCTGCTGATCAGCAGAATATAGTAGAGAAAGTGAGAGTGAGAGAGGGACAAGGAAGGAATTTTTTCAGGGGACCAAGGGTGACTTTTCTGTTTCTGTCAAGCAGTCCATAGCTTCTACCTCATTAACGCAAAAGCATGCAAATGAAGGCAGCATGTGTGCATGAATCAGCGGTTTGGTTTTCGCAGCAGAAGGCCAGGGCAGCCTACTTGTCACTGAAGGCCAGAGAACTTACTGTGAAAAAGCTGGTCAACACAATGGGAGGACGACATGAAGGCAGGGACGTCCTTAGTCTTGCAGTTCCACCACTTTTCAGCTGGACTGCAAACTGCATGCTTTGGGCATTCAGTTAATTCTGGATCTTTAGAAATTCAGGTCTTCCTATCATTACACTCAACATGAACAGGGAGAAGGGTGGTGCAGTGTGTAGTGCTGTTGCCTCATAGGGAGAAGGTCCTGGGTTTGATTCCCAGTCTAGGTCCTTTCTGTGTGGTGTGGACATGTTCTCCATGTGTCTATGTGGGAGCTTCGGTTTCCTCCCACCATCTTGGAAGTCTTTAAGACTTGAAAGACTGGAGACATTAAATTGGCCACTAGGGTGTGTGTGTGTGTGAGTGAAAGCTTGCCTGTGTGTGTGCTATGTGATGGACTGACATCCTGTCCATGGTGTGTCCGCTTTTCGCCCTGTAAGAGCTGGGATAGACTCCAGTACCCTTAATCAGGACAAGTGGCTAAGATAATTAGTGAGTGATAGAGTGAACAGAGAGGAACATCAGGGGATTCTAGGCTTATATAAGGTCTGATGATCTCTTGGAATAATCAGTTTGAACTTAACCTTCAAAACTTGGCAGCACCACTTTTTGTTATAGCGATATGATTGGAGTAGCATTCTTAAAACACCCAAACTAAACCAGGTTGGCAGTAGGCATACTCTGTCAGGTAAACTGCAAATGACATCCAGTGGAATCATGTGAACACATTGGTTTCAGACGTATGGGACCCATTTGAAGAGGGGAACATCACTCCAGGAAGTCCAAAGCTTCATGGAGTGATGTTTAAATACAAAAAAAAAATTAAAATATAATTTAAATATAAATAATAAATATACTTTTAGTTTCAACTATAAAGTCTTTAGCATCAGAGAATCTGCTTAGTGGCTAAATGTAAATGTAAATGCAATATAAATTCATGTCAATGTAAAATGTCATTCAGTGATTCACACCTTTGCCAGCTGAACAAACTTAAAACGCTATCCTGACTAAACCACAAAATCTATACTCTTATGGGCCATTATTTTTGTTTATGTACTAAAAAGAACAACTTTGATATTGTTATTATTTTAAATCAAAGTGAAAGTGACAATTTCATCATAGCGAACTACAATGAAATGCATCCTCTGCATTTAACTCCTACACTGGTTGTGGAGCAAGGGGCAAGTACATCCAGTGCCCAGCGAGGAGTAATCAGGACAGCACGTTGTTCAAGGGTACCTCAAGACAACCTTCTGAGTCAGGTTTCTCTGGGTGCTCTGGTTTCCAGTCTAAAGACTGCACATTAGGTATCAGGTGTGTGATTGAGTGTTTTTGTGCTGAGATGACCATCTAGTCTAGGAAATCTAGACATAAGGGAGAACGCATTTATCAGTGGTGTCGAACTCCAGTCCTGGAGGTTTGACATCCAACACACTCCTCAAACACACTCAATACACCTGGCAATACGTGTGAGGGGGGAAATCACCAAACTGTGTTGGACATGGGCCCTCCAGGACTGGATTTTGACACCCCTGGAATATACAAATTTAAGTGAATAAACAAGGCAGACGTCCCAGCAGATGGCAGTAAAGTTCTTTCATTTTTTGTTGATGAAAATTTTTGTTGATGAAAATGACAGGCTTCATGCAGGGGCCTGAAAAAGCACTGAAAAAACTCTGTCAACAACCGATTGCAAGAGTTCAGCAATTCTGTCCACTCAGGCTGCGATAGACTCATTTATTTATCTCATGCTGTGACCTGGAGATGTAAAGTCACATCAAAACACATGGGGACGAGCTAGATTTTGGAGATGCTTGTGTTTTTTCCATAAATGACGCCCCCTCGTGGTTCCTTCTTCAGTAATTAACTGCTGATGCCAATGGATCCAAAATACACAAAGACTGCTCACAGCATCCACTTAAGACATGTTTGGAGTCCTAATTCTGTTACTGTAGCTTAGAAGTGAAACTAGGAGGGCAGTGTTCAGCATGTTCTCACCCAAATCCACTTCAACAAAGCTTCTCCGACCCCACTCATGTCTTTATTAAAGCATTGCAGACGTTGGAGGTTGTTAAGGACACATTATGACTTACTGTCAACCACACTGTATGTTATATCATACAACACCAGGTCTGGCAAGCACTGATCTTGCATCACAGACAGTTGTCTAAAAAGCCTGGCACAGGGTTTAGCTACACTGTGAAATGCACTTTAAGTCACACCAAGCCCTATGAACTGGTGTTGATAAAGTTTCTTTGGAAGTCTTTGCAGAAAAGGTTCGTTTGTTTAGCGATATTTTAGCTCCAGTATAACTGCTATGGTGCTTCCAAGTCAAAATTGTGCTGAGAATGGCCCACCACTCAAAATGTGGCCAGAAATGGACTCACGAATAATAGAGTAGAGGCTGATCCAGTCTAGTAGCCAATACTTGAGGATTAAAGAAAACATCTTTAGTTTACATCTGCCTGAAGAGCAATGCAAAGGTCAAGTACATAGTTTAAAATGTTAAGTTATGCACTGAATGTGCATTAACAGAAAAGTGCTAATGCAGGCCACTGCAGGAGAATACTAAAGAGAAATACTAAAGAGAATAATAAAGGAACCAATTAGACCAGCACTTCAGAAATCTGATAATTTGAGGTCATGTTATTTGACATTCTGTATAAATACCTGTCCTGTTTTTAGTCTTTACCCAACAAATCCTGCAAACATATGGATATAATGATGTTCTGTGGACTGATGAGCCAAAACAATGGTGAAATGTTTTTGACATGGGTGATAAGGGTGTCACAAGCCTTTTTAAAAGATTTAAAAAAAAAAATCATATTTAGTTAATAAAATGATCATTAGAATTATCACTGTCTATTGCATTTGGCATCAAAAACCATATAAAGTATAAAAATGTTTATAAAAATGTCTCCACAGCTCTAATCCTGTAAATCAAATATAATAAAAGCTTGGCTTTGTCAGCTTTTAGGTTTTTAAAAACAAATTTAAATAAATTTAATTGATCAATCAATTGGCTTTGTGTAAAAAGTAGCAAATGTTACACATGTAAAGACCATCCTTTCTTTTAATAGTATTTTGATGAATCATGTAGGCCAATGAAAGTAAATCTCAATATGGTATTTTGTACATATCATGCAACTGATTCACCCCACAGGTCATTATGGACCATTTGAGCTAAAGGTCTGAGCTGTTGGAGCGAAAACACAAATCGATAAGTGAAAGTGCACTAGAGCCATTAATTGCACATGGATTGCATAAACCTACAGCTGAAACATGCTTTAATGTTGTAATGACTTCGGCTCGTGAAACTCTAATCGATCCTCTTTACCAATGCAGATATTCCGCATTGTAATTAAATGAGAGGAAAAAAAAACAGAAGAGGGCAGAAGGCTTTTATGGTATTTTTCTTTTATATGACCAATTACAACAATCTACTATACACAAAAGTTCTATGAATGGCTTTACATTATTGCAAGGGATACCCAAAATCATCCACCAGAGACACAACAGGTGAAGTTTCAATAGAACTTAGTACACATGAGCTGAAATCATTTAATGTTCTACTGCACATTATAAAATCACAGAGAAACGGAAACAAGTATGACAGCAGCTTCGCATTACAGTTTATACGACCTCCTTGAGCTGTGTTACAGTATATTTATTCACCTTATGCTCTATTGCAGGATACAGTTGCATGTGAAAGTTTAGGAACCCCTGGTCATGTTTACTGGAGCTTTCATGAAATTTCATGTTTCGTGAAACTCAAATAACTACTTGAATGCATTATTATTTCTTTGCTAAATTTAACATAAATAAAATGTGGCATGTACAAAAGTTGAACACCCTTTTGGAGAATCCATTGACAATTCCAGTGTTATGATTTTGTGACCCTTCACACCTCTCAGGAAGTTGTGCTTACAACCAGTACTAAATATACGACTAAATATTCATATAACTAAATATAGCTGAAAAATAATAAAAATAAAAAAAGAGAAAAGATGGCCAGTGATGAAACCAAAGAAGACGCTGGATAATACAAGAAGGCATTGATCCAAAACATCCATCAAAAAGCACTTTTTATGTTTATGTATGTTTATGTTTATGTATTTTTTTCTAATATGTTAAATTTTGTAATTAAATATATTATTATATAATACTACATATTCTAATAAAATCCATCCAGAGTTGGTCTTAACTTCTTCTACCCTTAATGTCTAATTTAACCAATGGTGCCAAATGTTCACATTCAACTGTATATGACTCCCTCGTTCAGGTTATAGTATGTATGACCTCAAACTCATTGCAATGCAACCTTATACTGTAGTCCAAAAACACTGCACCTCTTTCAAAGGATGCCGGTGAAAGTGCTTGATATATTAACGAATCAGATGACACAGGGACACAAAACTGCTCATAAAAGGTAAAAAGACATTGTATTGCACTTACCACATAATACACTGTGTAGCATCCTTATGGCACTGTTATTAGTCTTTAAAATGACAAAATAATCCAGCGAGGTGCAATTGTTTAGTTAAACCATGTAGGAAGGACAGTAAAATGGACTTTGTAATGATTTATTACCTGCCTGTGGTGCTGAAATTCAAAGGAAACATGAATGGCACGTGTTGATGAAACCTTGTATCTTTGAAATGGCATTAAATAAGAGGAAGAAAAAACTGTAACATACAATAAAGTTAAAAAAGTTTTGGACCAATACTATTGGCCCATTTACTGTGAAATGTCAACAGAAAGTTTTCAAGGCATGTAAAGAAGTCTATCTAAAGGGGGAAATGGAGTTATGAGGTATTGATATGACAATGACCTTTCTAAAAGCATGATAATGCGGCTCATTCATTTGCAGTACTATCAAATCTAAACGGATGCATCCATCTCTTTCAGATTAAGATTTTATGTAGCATTAGCTTATTAGCTTTGAATAAACAAATATATGGCTGTGTGTACATGTAAATAGTTTTCTGTTATTGTGTTTTTATTCCATTTACCTGTTTGTTGTCCCTGAAAATGTATTTCGCACTCATCTCCTTTCTCTTGTTCTTAGAAGACGCCATTGGCCTTCATTTTTTCATTTATTACTTTTCATATCTGGGTCTGATTCATCACCACTGTCTAACCTAATTTACTACCCAGAATCCTCAGAAAGTCCACCTGACTGGAACTGATTGTCGATGGCTGAAGAAAACAGTATCTCAGATAACATGGTGAGAGGAAGCGGTTAAAGAAAAACAGCAATTTTCAACCATGTCTCTATTGGTCGCTTCTGAACGGTATGGTCAGTTACCACAAACGACAACGTTGCCTTACAACACGCTATTTTGAAATATACTTGTAATAGAAGCCAAAAAGCAGTTGCTGAATTCCACTAGGAATTACAAATTAAAGTACATATATATATATATATATATATATTTCTATATATTTATATATATATATATATATATATATATATATATATATATATATATATATTATATATATATATATATATATATATATATAACAGCATTGGAGGACGATGCATTCCCACTGGGTAGGCTCATTGCCTCATGCTAGGGTTCAAGTCACCACTTCAGCAAATGCAAATTAAATAACAGAAAAATGTTCCTTCAATTACAGATTATTAGGCTACAGATTATTATTGCTCATATTAACGACCAGGGATGGAGGCAGTGGGAGGGCTGAGGGGGGTTACAGCCCTCAGTTTCAGGACTGTTTAACCCTGGTCAGTGATGCTGGATACAACAGACTAAATGTCGTGGGAATGCTGACTGACAGAAACACATATTTTTTGCCCAGAAAGACAGGGTTTCAATGGGGCCTCCAGTGTAATCATATTCCTTTCCAGCCTTGAACTGTATAATAATAATATAAGGGGCAGCAGTGGTCAAGTGTTTAGGGACTAGGCCCAGGATTCGGAAAGTCATGAGTTTGAATCCCAGACCAGTAGGTTGCCCTGAGGTTCCCCTGAGCAAGGCTCCCTGGACACTTTCAATAGCTGCCCCCTGCTGCATGATGGTATGGGTGAAAAGCAGATATTAGTTAATGCACAGAGATGTGTCTCGCTGCTGTGCCGTCTTTCATAATGGCAAAAATAGTCACTTTCAGCTGCATTGTCACTGCACTGTCTAGAGAAGTTGTCAAATAAATCCATAAAGATGAACCCAACACTGATTGCCATTTGGGATCAGTGATTCATTTCATGAAACATGTATTGTTGTTATTAGCATGGTTGTTAGCCAACACTAGCAATAGACTGTGTTGAGATTGTTGACTAAATTGAACTAAATTGTTTTAAATGTTTAAATTCTTCAAGGCTGTGATTTTTGCTAACTTTTCATTCATTCAGGACACGATTGTACACCGCAGATAAACCGATAGGGAACAGGTTGAAAAACACTGGCGTTTATCTTTCTATAGTGAATCTATTTACTAAAGTTTCTAAACCTTTTCACTGTAGTACTATAGAGCCCTCACTTTATATTGCACATCTTCAAAGGTAAGTAAAAGAAAAAATTCTGGCAACCTGAATAACTTTTTTTTTTGTTCTTTCCATCCCACTTCATATTTATCTTTTCCACTCAGCATGCCTGTCATTCTACATAAAAAAAAAAAAATCTAATATTAATGAATCAAGTAAAGGGATTTTGGCAACTGCCTTATGGACACTAAAATACAACTAAAGCACCTCTCTATTGTCTACTAGCTTAAAAAAAAAAGATAAAACACAAAGGAAAACATCATGTTAGTTCCCTCCAACTCTAATGGCCTGTCTTCATTGACAGATACAGGAGGTTCCCACTGTCCTATGCAACAGACCAGACAGGAAGAGGAAACTATGATGTCCTTGGCAACAGTTAACAGGCTCTGAAAGCACCAGAAGAGGCTTTGGACCGGCTAACCAGAGCTTGGAGAAAAACCAGACATGCTGAACGATGGAAAAAAAATCCCATTCAACTTCATGAATTTGGCAATACACTTATGTTTGGAGGGTGTTATTAATTTTATTTGTATGCATGGGGTTGAATGGGATTTTTGAGAAAATTCAGTGAAGTCTGTCCAACCTAACAACAGTCCCTATGGAAAAATGCATTTGTAAAAAGGGAAACATGGAAAGTTCAACAGCAGTTCTAAATAGAAAAATCTGCTGTAATTACAGCTGCTTGATCACTTGATCACCCACTCTTTTGTTATTGTTATTTAGAATACTTACAGGACATATATCCACTTCATTTTTTTGTATATAGACATGAATATAATGTATGTTTTTGTAAGCGTAAACTAAGATAAGTGTGAAGCAGAAATAGTCAGATACTACAGATCAATAACATTAGCTGTTGGATACAGATTTGGTCGCTCTTTTCGCCAGATCACCACCATACTTCCAACCTCTTTCTGCAGACATGATCAGCTGAATTTCAGAAAAGGGTTGTATTTTTGTTGTGCCTGACAAGCATAAATCAGGTTGTTTTCCCAACCTGAAGTGTATATATGCACTGAAAGTATGTAAAATAACAGAAATCAAATATACTTACTGCATATAGGAGATTGGATTTACTGGTGTTTATTATAAGGTAAAAAGCTGGCTGTTCCTATACGGTCATTGTATATCTTTCTCTGGATGCATAGTTTTAATTCTAGCCTCTTCTTGAGTGACCTCTTCGCAGTTCTTCTCCATAAAATAAAGTTCATAATGTTTTCATATATGTCTGTACTCCAGAGTTTCTGTTGGGTGGGGCTAATAAGGAGAGAAGATGATCGGAGTGTGAGCTGCCCTCAGGGGTCCAGGAGCAGGTCTGAAAAGGGCAGGGCTAAGCAGGGGTGTGTGGATAATAGCGGATGGCCCGGGTGTGTGGCGAAGGGTGAGAGGGTTGGCTGCCATAGTGCACAGGGTCGCAGGGGCCAGAGGTGAAGGTAGAAAGCCAGCAGTCAAGGTTTTGGACAGCTCCTTCTGAAGTGCTAATTTGGTCTGAGAGAGAAAACCAAAAAAAACAGTGGATAAATGAAAGATAATCCCATCATTCTTTCATTTGTTTTTTCATTCGTGTAGGTGTTAATGAGAAGCAATGAACATCTTGGTATCCATTATCATCTCGTGGCTGTATTTGTGGCAGGTGTGAATTGGAACATGCTGGTACAGGTGTATCTATATGGGGGGCAGCTGGTATAAAGCGAAGGAATGTTTAGTAATGGTGGGTACAAATGCATGTGTTTGTGTTGGCCATCAGTCTCTGTATCCAGAAATATCTAAATCCAGAATGATCCACAGTGTAAGATTCCAACAGCTGCAAAAACACCAATGTAGTCGAGTGGGTTCGCCTGGGTGAACATTTAAAGGCTATTTGGGAGACTCTAAAGTGTCTGTTAATTTATTTGGCCAGTGCTTCTCAGAGTAATGAGCATACTTTCCCTGTGAGTTGTAATTTTTTTTACATTTCAGATTTCTCTTCTAAGATCTTTGCGGTGGTCCACCATCCAATTCACATCTGGTCATGGGGATCCAAGAGTGATGACATGGATGGGCACTAATAAATTGCGCAGTAACAATCTGTAATTGTTGCCTATACAATTGGTGTTTTTTAATGTTCAATGACCAAATAAACTGGTCATAATTATTTAGCAATGAATATTCAATTACAATACGGGCAAGTAAGCCGCTGATCACTGAGACAGTACAACACTGCACTCCTTCCAAATAAAATGCATTGAAAAACATTCATGAATTAATGAAGGTATAGGTGTTAACGCAGATTACATTTAAGTTATGATTTATGTAAAAGGATCTTCAGTTTTTTTGTTTTTTATGCCAAAAATATTACACAGGGTAGGCAAGTAGATTTCATGAGTGTGGCATGCATCAAGTGAAAAAATCTTTGTAATGGCTGTGGAATATGGGTCAGTTTTATCAATCAAATAAACCTTTTATGAATCAGGTCAACATGTTTTAACCCAATAACGGGAAAGCTCACCATTCAATTATTGATCTTAATCCAATTTCTAAGTAAGTACTAGGAATTTTACCAGTAACAACGTAATGATTATTATTATTTAACAACAACTATATTTAATAGAAATTGCTATCAATTATTCAACAACTGCTATGAATTATTCAGTAACTACTAAAATTAGTATATGATTATAAATATGCATTTTTATCTTATAATTTACTCAAATAGAGTAACTACTATACATTTTTCAGTAACTACTATAGTATGTTAGTATAATTGCTATAGTATGTTATAAACTACTACTAATTATGTAACATAACTGCTACACCTTCTATACATTATTGGGTAATTACATAAATGATTCAGTAACTACTATAAATACTTCTATAACTGCTATCCTGTACCAACAACAAAATTATTCAGTAGCTGCTAAGAAATAGTGAACTTTTGCAATATTTACTAACAGCTTTATTCATTGTCTACTGAAATTATTCAGTAACTAAAAAAAAATGACTAACAATCAGTGATCAATGAGACTACAATTCAATTCTGTTTCCAATAAACATAAATGTGTTGAATAAAGACAAACCTTTAGGCAGCTTGGTTACTTTTCAAGTTATGAACATGGTCCAGAAAAGATTCTGACTCTGCCCTGATTAGAAATAAGCCTTAAGGGGTTTGGGCATAGTGTAACCTCCGGGCTCACCTGAGATGTTGCTGTGTGGTGAGCTGTAGGGGTGGTACACTCCCCCAAATGCGGAGCCAGCTATGCTCGACAGACCAGTCAACCCCGCTTTCTATGAAGAGAGAATGGGATGGGGTGCAGTGATTGGGGGAATGAGCAGTGTGTGCACAGTTCATACACAGAGAGTTCACTTGTATGTCCTGATAAACTGTAAGGCACTCATTTCCCCCTTATGGTTACAGCCTAAAAAAATTAGATAATTGGTGAAATTTTAATAAGCAAGCAGCCAGCTACTCTTAAAAGTCTTTCTAGGCAGTACAAGACTCAGAATTTTATTAATTCCTTTACACAACATTTAAACAAATTTTTTTCTAACAAATTTTTTTTTTCACATATTGAATTAAGCTTTTTACCAAAATTTCTTTTTCGTTTTTTTTTTTTATTATTTTTTTTTTACATTTACACAACAACTGTTTATTTGCTGAATTTAAAATATTGCATAAAATAACTGATTTGATATGGTCCATGAAAAAGTAAAGGCAAATTAGATCATTTATAATTTTCAATAAGACATGTCATTCAAACATGGATAAGACATGTCATTTGACCAGGGGTGTTCAAACTGATTATCATCTAGCCCTTCTGCATTACAGACCTGTCAGTTTAAAACAAGTGAAGCTTATTGTAGTACAGTGGTGGTGAACTCTGGACCTGGAGAGCCAGATTACAACTGTTTGGTGCCTTTTCTGTATAAACACACCTAATTTACAAATTAATACTGTAATAATGTTTGTCTGTGCAAGCTGAGGCAGGTCAAATGAGGTTAATTTTTTGAGGAAAGAAAGCATGTTAGAACTATCCATCATAAGGCTAATGAAATGCCAGCCTTATTGCATCTAAACATCATCCCAAAAAATTTCCAGCAATCAGAAAAATCAGCATTCAATGGTGGGATGAATGAAAAAAACTGGAGGAATTGAGAAAATGTAACTTTAAGAGAGAAGCATTGAAGAAGTATTGGTCCTATCACTGCCAGAGTCAAAGGCTACATCCTCGGTAGGACTAAAGTTCAAAGTTTTTCAAACTTTAGTGATTAAGTTGGGGTCCAGGTTTAAGAGATCACACTGGGCTTTACTCTCTCTAGTTACTCTCTATTAGCCTTCAGCCTCCCACTGTTTTTGGCATACTGTGATTGGTTAAATACTAAGAGATTATAGCAAAATTGGAAACATGTCTAGAAAGGACACAAAAGTTATTTTATTTTATTGGGAATGGGGGTGAATCCTTCCCTCTGTAGGCCTAACTACAATAATTCCTTTAGGAGTACAGCTGCTAAAGATTCCAGATGAAGATAAGCTAAGCATTCTGGTTTCTACCATTAGAAATATACTTTTAAAAAATTTATCCATGGTAGAATTGTAAGGTGAACACTCTGAAGGAACAAAGGGAAAACATGTCTTCTCTCATACATGTTAAAAAAAGCATCCTGATGATGATGATGATGATGATGGGCATTACAAGCAATAAGCCAGTCAGAAAAAGCTGTCCTTGATTGATTGATTTTATAAGGGCGGATTTTACATCTATTTGTACAAGAGGTGAAAGTGCAAAAGCAGGCATTCTACAGCAACCAGCAGAATCCTGAAACTTTTAAGGCATTTTTTATCATCTTGATATTCACATTAATAATCTTTCACATTGATTCTTAATCTTTTGTATATTTTTCCCAGTGTGTGTAAGTGTATGCATTGTGTACAAGCCTAGTTTGTGCATTTTACTTTCTTGATAATAGTGAAATTCTGACACGGACTCCAAATGCAGTCCACCATCAAGACAGAGCAAAATGCACCTGAACACATTTATTGTATAGACCAATAAACCCATGGCCAAACAATTGTATTGTGCTCAACATCTGGGCAGTGGGCAGGAAAATGACAACTGAATCGCCTGAATCGCACCTGGTGTTGCTTTATTTTGGTGGAAGTAAAAAAAAAGTACCCTTTTTCTTTAATGTTTTACAGCTCACGGTGTCCTAAATCACATCCTCTTTAAGCTGGCTGACAACTGAGTTGAGTGACAGTCACTCTGACAAGCTGTGTTTGGTAACAAAATTAGCCTTGCAGCTGCAACTCACTGATCAGAAGTACAAAAGTGTAAATTCAATTTTTTTTTTGTTATTAAGGCCTTGCTCAACACTTTATAGAAAAAAACACACCCAAAATAAAATCTAAAAAAAGCAAAATATGGTGTAAACATAATGCCCTGATTCAATCTAAAACATACACTACAGTCTGAGTCTTTTAAGATAAATGAGATAAACTGGGAACATCAAGTCAACAGGATTTCAGGCAATGTTAATATCTTACAGTGTGCAAACAACTGAAGTGATGGGGCTACACTCTTAAGGGTGAATGTTGTGCTGTGACTCACCACTAGCACTGAGCTGGCTGAGCTCTTGTTGTATGGGCTGAACTTTGGTTTGGGGGGCTTTCCTGCCAGTCTGTCTTTGTGTCTCCTGCTGCTCATATGCTGCAGTGAGGACAAACCAGGTCAGACAGCATTTCTGTAGCATTTCATATAAGCATAGTCTGTAACATTTATTAGAACAGTGACATGCTGAAGGATCTTGCACATGACAATAAGTACTATTCTACACAGATTTTGCACTTTATGCAGAATTTGCTCAATTTAACGTACTGAGAAAACAATTACACTAAGCCTGTGTACATTTTGATGTGTACAAAAAATACTTTTACCTTCACAATTTGTAGTCTTTGTGTTATAATAACTCCATGGCTTGATTTATGTCAACTCCAGGACTATTGGCACCCTTCGAGAAGATGAGATACTAAGATACCTAATAAACCGTACATGCAATGACAGATATTTTGCCAAATAGGTTGCTGCTTAGTTTTACTTTTACTATGCAACAAAAATTTCAACAGTCTTAAAAATATTGGCACTTGATTAAACATTTGGTGAAGCCTCAACCTGTTGAGAATAACAGCACTTGAACCACTTTCTGCTATGCTGCTAAGGACCACTAGCAGCAAAACTGTCCCAGTTCATCCCCCATCATATTTCCCAGTGAGCATCAGGTGATTTGCATTGAAAATTTTGATGTTTTTGAAGCTGTCACATGGTTTAGAGCCAATCCAAAATCTTGTTCCAGCATGGCATTTTTGGGTAAATCTTAGAAGAGGTTTGTTTTATAGAAATCTCCCAAAAAGCTCCTGGTCATAGAGGTGGAGTCTGTGAATGGATCTGGAAATATGAGAATCCCAAGAATCAGTGTGCAGTTTTGAAACTGGATTTCTCACTCTTACCACTGTATACAGCGTCTCATGTATACCCCATGTTTTATTTGTATATATATATATATATATATATAATGCTATTCTGAAAATGTTTGAGCAGGTTTGGAAAAAATGCTGTAAACAAAATGCTTTCAAAAATGGAAGTGTTAATCATTAATGAGTGTAAGCTTAATCGCTATTTATTTTTCTAAAGCATTCTTTGTTTACAGCATTTTACTGCCTAAAACTTTTGCATAGTACTGTATATATATATTGTTATAAGATCCGTTCTGTTTGAGGTTGCCATTATATATCCATTATATATATATATATATATATATATATATATATATATATATATATATATATATATATATATATACAATACTATGCAAAAGTTTTAGGCAGGTGTGAAAAAATGCTGTAAACAAGAATGCTTTCAGAAATATAAATAATGATTGTTTATTTTTATCAATTTAGAAAATGCAAAGTGAGCGAACAAAAGAAAAATCTAAATCAAATCGATATTTGGTGTTACTACCTTTTGCCTTTAAACCAGCATCAATTCTTATAGGTACACTTGCACAAAGTCAGGGATTTTGTAGGATTATAGTCGATGTATGATTAACCAATTTTACCAATTTTAACAGGTGCTAATTATCATCAGTGTCTACGTGGGATTTGTTTCTGATCACATTGGTCACCAGCGAGTTCCTTCAAAACTGTGTGCAAATTAACTTTCTTTTGAAGAGCAAATATAGATTTGATTTAGATTTCTCTTTTGTTCATTCACTGCATTTTGTTGATTGATGAAAATAAATTATTAACACTTCCATTTTTGAAAGCATTCTTTGTTTACTGCATTTTTTCACACCTGTCACCATGTATTTATATACACACACACACACACACACACACACACACACACACACACACACACACACACACAGAGTTTATCTGAATAATGGTTTTGTCCAGTTTCTTGAAGGGTGCCAAGAATGTTGTGGTTGACTCAATGTCGGACATGCAAGGACCTCTCAATATTTCTGAACCATAAGTGTTCTGCATAGAAGTGGCAAAACCTTATCAAGGAATCAAAAAAAGAAAAAAAAAAAAAAAAAAAAAAAAAACAAAGCAAAAAGAAACAAACATATACACACACACACACACAGTATCTCACAAAAGGTGGTACACCCCTCACATTTTTGTAATTTAGTATTTAATTATATTTTTTCAGGGGGACAACACTGAACATATGATACTTTGATACAATGTAAAATAGTGTACAGCTTGTATAAGTGTAAATTTGCTGTCCCCCCAAAATAACTTAACAAACAGCCATTTAAATCTAAACCACTGGCAACAAAAGTGATGCGCTAAGTGAAAAATGTCCACATTGTGCCCAAAGTGTCAATTATTTTCCAGCACTGCCTTAACTCTCTGGGGCATGGAGTTCACTAGAGCTTCAAAGGTTGCCACTGGAATCCTCTTCCACTCCTCCATGATGACATCACGGAGTTGGTGGATGTTAGAGACCTTACGCTCCTCCACCTTCCGTTTGACGAAGCCCCACAGACGCTCAAAAGTGTTTACCAGTATGAGAGAGTGTGAGATTGATAACACCAAATTTAACAAATTTACCTGCTCCCCATCCACACCTGAGACCTTGTAACACTAACGAGTCACATGACACTGGGGAGAGAAAATGGCTAATTAGTACAATGTGGAAATTTTTCACTCAGGGGTGTACTTTTGTGCCAGCAATTAAACATTAATGGCTGTGTGTTGAGATTATTTTTGAGACGACAACAAATGTACTGTTATGGCTGCATGACTACTTTACATAGTATAAATTTGCATAGAGATACTATTATTGTGTATGTGTATATATATGGTCTGTGTGTGTGTGTGTGTGTGTATATATATATATATATATATATATATATATATATATATATATATATATAAATAAAGTTTCATTCTAGCTGCATTAAACTTTCATTAATATTTTTTGTTGTTACAACAATGACCAGTGCTATATGATTAATTATTTCATTTTATTAAATGAAAGTTAATTTCTTATATCCAGAATAAATATATTAGAAATATATTATAAATGGACATACCACATTTTGGAATGAAACTTTACATTTTATATAAATGTAAATGTGCAATCAAACTTTGAAAATGGCACATTTTAATACATTTTGGTTGACATTTTCTAAATACCAACCAAGCTTGATTCTTTATGTAACAATCAAACAAGCAGCACATTATTTACATTCAGCTGTGAGCTAAGAGAACACAGTATGTGATGCCATTTCCTTGAAAAACTTGACTTCACTGATTTACTCATGCATTATGTCAAGTTTCCCCCATATCGCTTGACATACCGAACAAGCTTGTAAGTGCTAAACTGAATTACAAACTAACCTGTTTGAGCTGAGTTTCTGAGTTGACAGCTATATTGCACACATCGCAATGATACGATTGGCTGCTGGAGGTGGTACTGCTCTTGTTGCCATGGCGCTTAGGACGGGGATTCATGCGGGAGGAGACCACCTTCCCTCCCCGTCGCCGAGGCTGCACACACTGACCCTCCAACATCAGCTTGTGCTTAGAGCCTGTAACCATGACATCAATCACACTAATCACACAGTCATCATGGCATGACATGTAGCACATGGACATGAGCGGTGAGAGTTAAAAGGCAAAAGCGGAGGGGGTGGTAGTGCTACCTGGAACATCAGAAAGCAAGACAGGCACAAGCACCACGATCTGGACTGGCATTCCAGATAACAAGCAAATTCAGATGACAAGCTCAAGTTTAAAAAAATGATGTTTGCTAAGTTGCTAATGAAATGTTTATCCATGCTTTACTTACTCAACAGAAACCTAATAATATAAATAAAATACTTCAAAATACTTTCTGTATGAAATGACAGATGCAAACATTTATTCAGAGTGGTTTGGAGTGAAATGGTTTACTGTAGAGAAATAGACTAACATTTCTTTACAGCGGATGGGATTAGGGGAACAACATCTACAACACAACTGTTTAATTTACTATCTAATAGGGATTTTGCATTGGCTCCAGGAACTAAACCGTACTCAAGCCAAAGGCATGTTTCTCAATCAAGCGATCCAAACTTGCCAGTAGGCTTGAAAGAGTGAAGTCTCCGCCCACAATCAGGCTGTTTGAGTCATTCCCATTTGATTAATCGAAATACAGAAAAGATGATGCTGTTTTTCCTGGTGCCATTGGAAAATCCCCAGTGCAAAACATTGTAAAAGGAGCATTAACTTGATTTTTAATTATGCTGACATGCTTACGGGGCCAAACCAGTATGGGCAAAACCTAATGGAAACTAAAAGTTAGTTATTAAATTGTGTACCAGCAAGGTGTGGCTCAGGTACTAAAAAGTTCCTTGTGCCCTTGGAAAAGAATCTACTCTTTAATTTAGTAAAATAGTGCTATAAATCTGAAAAAAAAATATCTTTGTGTGTTTTTTTTTTGCCTGGCAGCCTTCTGCATGTAGACATCTCGGTGATTTTTCCACCATTCTGTGGCTACATATTCCTATAGGTATGGCCTGAATGAACCGCTGCCTTCTTCAGGTCATGTAATTTACTAGATGGCCCTTTTAGTGGTGGCACACCTGCTACCAGGGTGCCAAATGTCCCTGTGATGAATGCTTAACACCCTAACTTGCACACCAAAATCAGCTTTGTTAGCAAATGAAATCCAAAAATCAAAAAAAGCAGAGATGTTAGTTGCAATTTAAAATAAAAGTATTGGTGCTTTATCTTTCAGATTGTTGCAGGTAATGACAGATCCATGGGAGCTAGATATTGGGTAGTATCAAGCGATGAATCAACTAGTCAATGAAAATTAAAGGCAATCTCAAAATGACTGACCTACAGTGTAAATTTAGAGTTCAACGAGTTGAGACTGTCAAAGACAGACATGGCTGTTCTCTCAGGCACAAAGAAAGAGCCGACAAACAGACTTATCTTCTCTGATGTATTTAAAAGACATCTTGCCGCTAGCTTCCATTCGTGTTACTGCTTTGTCAGCATGAGTAAAGACGTGTATAACTCTGGTTAGTCACTTGTTTGCAAAGTGACTGAAGCACTTCTGAAAAGCGTTACTGGTTTCACTCTAGCTAGTGCAGTTGACTGTTTGCAGATGTAATAGAATTCACTAGTGTTCTTCTCCAAGCATGCTGAGCTGTAGAAACCAATGATTCATGACACAGAGGAAGCATGTGTCATTCTTTTTTCCTACCAATGTTGGGTGTAAATTGTGATAGAGGTCCAAAATATTTGTGCAACCTTTGCATTCAGTATATATTGGATTCCTACAGTAATTAAAAACTAACTAGCTTGAATGATTTATCTAGTTAACTGTTAGAAGCAGAATAGTTAATGCAGGATTTAGCTCAGATTAGCAGATTTAGTTTTATATTTCACTGCTATAAAGTAACAGGACACTGTATGACCACATTAAAATGGTAAAAGTCATCAAGTAAGCTTGAACAGATATAGTCATATAAACAGCTAACGATGCTGCAAATCCTAAGGCTAAATTTACTAGAGCAGATACTTAGATATTATAGGATGTAAATTTATTGCTATAGTTTATGTAGCCATAATTTGCCTCAGAATTAGGATCTGGGTTTACTTCAGATCGCTTTACTTTAAACTGCATGTACTGCTGACTTCAGATCAGCTACATCATACTGGATCATCTGCATGAGCTGCGGGCACTAACTAAGATTAACAAAACTCCACTGAGTCAACAGAACTACATCTACTAGCTCATTGAACTTCCAATTGCAGACTCGACTCTATAATGCATACCTTACCCAAACTCATCACTAAATCTATTTAGTTTATAACATTTATAAAATCCAAATTCTTTTTCTTTTCTTTCTTGATTATCCGGTGTCGACCAGAGGAGGAAGGGTTCCCCTTTTGAGTCTTGGTTGTTCCTGAGGTTTCTTCCTCCAGTTTTAGGGAGTTTTCCCTCTGCCTACTCACTTGGGGCTCAACTTTCATTGAAAAAATGCACCATGCTACTATGTTTCAGCTCAAACCATTGAGGCAAGACTGTTTTTTTTCTGTTTCTTAAAAGAAGGAAATTTATAGCATATGAACAAATGAACAATGTTCTGGGCCCCGTGGACCAGTGATGGCATGATCTCACATTTTTAAATTACTGATACTGACAATATTTTAAAATTCAATTAGTAGAGTAGAGTGATCTTTTATTATCCCACGAATGGGAAATGATGTATATTTTAGCAAACCGTTTAACTTGCCTCATCTTTTAAACTGGCCATCTAAAATGCATACACTTCTCTGCTATATAGACACAAATACATGGCCAAGAACATTAAACTCTTAAGCACAAAAAAATAATACTACCACTTACCTCACTTACACTTGCGAAACTTGCAATGTCATATAACCATATTTGATGCTAACATTGAGATCTATTATACATTGAAAAATTAAAAATCTAAAAAAAAAAAAAAACCTAAAGACTAACATTTCCAATGAAATCTCAAAGCCAGTAAACTTTGGCTACTAGTATTGTTAACATGTAAGCTACTTTACTCTCCTTTACGATTTTTCTGGCTATATTTCTTACAGAATCTCATCTTGTTCCATCTCTGATATTTGACAGTTGGCATATCTCTACAATGTAATAACTGCCCATATACATCCGAAGAGGAAAAATGACAGCAATCCCTCACCGCTATAATGAGCTTCAAGTTGTGAGCTGGAGTTGACTGTGACTTTGCAGACAGGACAGTGGAGATTCTGTTTACAGCTTTTCCTGCTCTCTCTGTTCAGCTCTGCTCCACTCTCAGCCTCCTTCTCTCCTTTGGGCTGGTCTGAGGGCTCTGAATCTGAGCCCTGGGCAGGTGGGTCTGAGACGGGTTCACATGAGCTTCCTGACTGCATGCAGTTAGGTGAAGCCCGGGGGGAATGAACAGACACTGCGTCCGTGCAGGAGGAGTCGGAGGTTGGAGTGTCCATGATGAGATTGTCTTGAACTTTAGCCTCCTCGGCCTTAGGGTGCGCAGGCTGGGAGTCACACAAAACTGCTGGAAAAATATTGAATAATAATATGAGTAAAAAATATACATAGTTGTCTTAAATTTAACTGATCAGTAAAGACATATTTAGGATCTGATATTTGCTTCTTTAGTTTTGCAAGGGGAAACTACAGCTAAATGATTAGCATCCTGCAAACTGCGTTCTTAAATATTCCTCAGACTGTCACTGTTTGTCATTTAGAAACACAGCACACAGTGAAACACAATGTAATGCAACCTCTGCATTTAACCCACACACACCATGCATCAGTGAGTAGCCATATCCAGTGCCTGGGAAGCAGTGATGGGCACAGTACCTTGCTCCAGGTTACCTCAGGGCAGCCTACTGGTCTGGGATTTGTACCCACAACCTTCTGATCCTGGGACCTAGTCTCTAACTAAAAGGCCACCACTGCCCCATTATATTATATTTGTATTAAGTCATAAGAATATACTTTTAATCTGTACTTTTGTTAATTTACAGATCTTTACGTATCACTATTTATTATCACTTTAATCTCACTAATCGCACTGAATCACCCGCACACAGCTTTGTCAAGCTACTGTCTATGGTCATGCTGGTATGGTGTTTGTACTAATTACTACATAATGCGCAGATATCAGCTAACAGCTAAACTGGCTACAAAAGGGATAGCTTGTGAACCCTTCCTCCCTCAGCCCATGAAAATAATAATAATAAAAACATGTTCTTTGGTTTTCCGACTACTTGTACTAGAACACAATTGACTTGGTCGTTCTGTCATTTTTAGCTCTGACTTCCCACTTCTGAGGTAAAAGGATTGTGCCATAGATTTAAACTGCATTTCAGCAACAGTTGCTACATTTCATTCCCACAGTGCAAAACCAAAGCAAACAACAAAAGCACTTCCTTTTGGCTTAAAGAGAAAACTGGCTAAAGTCATATTGAACTGCTCATTTTAAACCAGCCATATATTTTTTGCACAGACACAAGATTCATTAACGGAATATCAAATTCACTCAGTTTCCTCATCAATCAGCAAAATATGTCTGTGTTCCAAAGTTTGATCCTTTAGAATTATTTCTAGAAAGGAATAAGTCACCTAAATCTTTTCTATAAAACACATCCCCAGACACCTCTAAATACATTCAGACCACACCCAGCTCTTCATAAAGGTGCTGATGACTTGTGGATGTAGTTTATCTTATAAGCTATAATTTTTTTTTTTTTTCATTCATTTACACAACAGAGTTTCTTTCTTTTCAAATACTATTTACGAGTAGGAATGCTGATCTAGTGGTCTAGTGGTTAGGGTTTCAGGATTGCAATGTCAGACCAGTAGGTTGCCCTGAGGTACCCTTGAGCAAGGTACTGTCCCTATCGCTGCTCCCTGGGTGCTGGATATGGCTGCCCACTGTTGCACATTGTGTGTGGGTGAAATGCACTTTACTAGTGACAACCAACAACCAACAGTGAACAAATGTTATTCCAAATATTCTTTAGCTGATTGTTCAAAACTGGCCTGAATTTGTGGCCAAACACACACACACACACACACCTCTCTTCTCTGAAGCAGTGCTTTCCATCAGAGCATGGATGTGTCTGGACTTCCCCTCTTCCTTCTCTCGCTCCTTCTTTCTCTCCCTCTCTCGACCCTGGTTCCTCTGCTTGTTCTTCAGGTTATCGATGGCTTTTAGTTTGCGTGTGTGTTTATGGCCTTTATAATGAGCCTCAGCCTGGTTCTGTCAAAATACACAAAACAAGGCAGTAGGTTTATATCAGTATGTCTCCACAAAAAAAATTTAATTGTCCAGACTATGGGCTTTTCTGTGGTTCCTTATGGACGCAGGGGTGAACGTAAAACGTATGGACAGGAAAAATATTGATGGTGGGAGGACCTTATAGAGTGCCTTGAACGGGAAAGTAAACAAGCAAAGGAATCCTTGACTAAATCAGACTCTCACTTGTGGTCCAGCTTGCCAAAGTGAAGCTTATTTTGGGCTTACTCTGAAAAGAAATGTATTTGATAAGAGAATGCTTCCGACAGTGGAAGATAAAAGAGGAATAGTTAATTAGTGACAAGATGATGGCTCAATCCCAGCAGTTGCCCCATTTTAGACCCTGAGCCGGACCCTTAACCCCTAGTAGAGCTTCCATGGAGGCTCAGTATAAGATAAATGTCACTCACTATAAGATCAATGTAATCAAAAGGACATTTAATATTTTAAGCGATACAATGGAATAACAGTTTCCCCAGAGTGGGCTCTCTGTTGTTCTGTGTGTGGGAATATGTTGAGCTGCTAGCATGCAATGAGGAGTCAAATGGGAAGGGAGTTAAACCCTGCAGTGGAAACAAATCTCAATACTCAGGAAACGGCCATGCTTACAAAACAACAAAAATGCAGCTTTTGTAATATTCAAAAATTGTGCCACTATATAACATTCATAAAAGCATTTATTCACAGGAGGAATTAATAATTATAATGATAAAGCTGCACACACTATTTCCACACACTTTGCAAGATATTACACTAGATTTTTATTTCTAACTTGCAATTTAATTTATTCTAGAACATGAGTGTAAATTAATGTAATAATGCTAACAGCACAGGTTCAGCTATAATAGTCAAAGTTTGCCTCTAGGTATTAAGAAGGACTTTCGCCTTTTGCTGCAGAAACAGCCTCTGCCCTTTTGGACAGGCTTTACAGAGCAAGCAACATTGTGTGAGGATCAGATTGCATTTAGCCACAAGAGCAAGGTCAGGTACTGATATTAGTTCTGGATTAAAAAATGCCACTCGAGCTCCAAAGATATGGGATGGAGCTCCATCACTCCAGAGTTTTAGTGCTCTGCAGCCCAAAGTTTGGTGTCTTTATGCAGCATCCCATTCTTTGGTCAATGCTTTTCTACAGAAATTACAAAAGGTCTAAGCAATCGAATCTAAATAAATTAAACTAATATAGGCTGTCCACTTTTTTAGACATGAAAATTTACATTTTTTACATATTTTATTTAAATTTAAAATTCAATAATAATTTAGAATAAATTGTGCCTCAGAACTGGCATAATTGTAAAGTTGCGTACAGGATAAAGAAAAAATGGCCAAAAAAGGCACTTTGATGTGTCCATTGTATTCAGTAAATTAGCCAGTAAAGTGGACTTTTAAAGATGGAATTAGAAAACACAGCAACAGGACATCATAAAATTTTTTTATTTAGCTTCCCAATCCACCAGAGCAGTTTGAAACATTCAGTTCAATTTAGATATTAAACAGTGACATACATTTGTATATTTGGAGCATCCTGCTTATAGCAATTCAAACATAAGCACAAAGATAGTGTTACCCTGCTGTCATGATGTCTTGGGATTTAAATTCTAGTAATAAAACACAAAGAGATTATGCTTCATAGAAATGTTATTCATACACTTTATTACAAATGCAGCGGTTCTCAAATCGGGGACCACTCGATTGTGCTAAGCGGGCTCCAAAAATGTCTTTGTTGTATCTGTGCTCAAGCAGTCATTTTTCATTTAATCTGTAGTGGTAATATGTGTAGGTACAAACACTGTGGCACTGCTGTAACCTCACTAGTTTGGATAGATGGCTTAGATAATGGATGGATAATAAATGTGATAAACTTGCATATATAAGAGGGTGCACGACACAAAATGTGCCTTGATTTAACAGAATAAGTGCTCATCATATGTACAGTATCTCACAAAAGTTAGTACACCCCTCACATTTTTCCCCTCACATCTTTTCAAGGGACAACACAGAAGATATGACAAATACAGCTTGTATAACAGTGTAAATGCAAATTTTGCTGTCCCCTCAAAATAACTCAACACACAGCCATTAATATCTAAACCACTGGCAACAAAAGTGAGTGAAAAATGTCCACATCGTGTCAATGTCCAAAGTGTCAATTTTGTGTGTGGCCACCATTATTTTTCAGCACTGTTAGCTTTCTTGGGCAGTTCACTAGAGCTTCCCAGGTTGCCACTGGAATCCTCTTCCACTCTTCCATGACAACATCACGGAGCTGGTGGATGTTAGAGACCTGTTAGAGATGTTAGAGAACAGGCTGACCCCCCACCCCTTCAACCTCTGCAGCAATGCTTGAAGCACTCATACTTTTATTTTCAAAAGACAAACTCTGGATATGACGCTGAGCACATGCACTCAACCTCTTTGGTCCACCATGGCAAGGCCTGTTCTGAGTGGAACCTGTCCTGTTAAACCACTGTGTGGTCTTGGCCACCATGCTGCAGCTCAGAAACAAATCTTTTTTTCAGATCCTCAAAGAGTTCTTTGCCATGAGGTGCCATGTTGATCTTCCACTGACCAGATAACACCAAATTTAACACACCTGCTCCCCATTCACACATGAGAGCTTGCAACATTAATGAGTCACATGACACTGGGGAGGGAAAATGGCTAATTGCGCACAATGTGGACATTTTTCACTTAGGGGTGTACTCTTTTGTTGCCAGTGGTTTAGACATTAATGGCTGTGTGTTGAGATATTTTGAGGGGGCAGCAAATGTACACTGTTATACAAGCTGTACACTGACTACTTTACATTGTATCAAAGTGTCATATCTTCAGTGTTGGCCCATGAAAAGATATAATAAAATATTTACAAAAATGTGAGGGGTATACTTACTTGTGTAAGATACTGTATATTTGCCAAGCTGACTGTTTGCTGGGGTTGAAAATACAGTGACATAACATGAGAGAAACCAATATTTTTCTGCAATGTAACCGTGGTGATTCAAATCACCACTACAGTGGAGGAAATTGATTTACTGACATTAATGACAGAAATTATTCTCTAAAGAAAGCTTTGGGCAAATGTATTCATGTGAATGTGTTTGTGTTTAAAGGCTTTGAAAGACTGATGCTCTACTACGTGTGACATTAAATGGACAATCCAGGCCATGCAGAGCCCCAGAACAATGGAAAATACACACGTCCATACCACCCCGATCAGGACAGATGCCATATATTTCACATCCAAAGAATTTAAAGAATGCCAATGACAGTGAAGTTATCAAACTGGCTTACTTGCTAGCCTTTCTGTAAATAGCTAACAAAAGTGAAAACATTTATATCAGATGTTAAGAGGGCATGCCGCTGCACACTGATGCATATAAAAATATTTCAAAAAATGGAGTATCCTACCACTAGACACTATCAAAAATTTGACAGAAATTTGAGAAAAAATTGTTAAAAATGTCTCTATATGCTGTAGTATTAACTTTATTTCACTGGAACTAAGGAACCTAGCCCAAATCCAGGAAAAGAAGTCCCAGGCAATTCACCCTCTTCTACCAAACTTTACTGGCCACCATACATTACCACTCTTAGCCTTTTCCCTGCATTCACCAAACCCACATTCATCAGTCTTACTGTCACATAGCGAAGGTTGTTTCAACCCCCCAGGAAACAGAACTAGTGTCCAGAAGTTGCATCCTTTACACCCTCCAGCTGATGCATGACATAGTATACAGTGATTTTAGACCTGTGAGCAGATGCTTGACATGGAAATCCAGCTAATGAAGCCCCCAGTGCACAGTGTACAATTTCTACCAGAGGCAGATTCTAGTAATCCAAGAAATCTTTACATGCTTCAGATAGCTGTTGAGCATGTTTTGCAGTTTGCATGGTTGAGAAGTTTGCATGGCTGATACTTGCATTTACAATTTCAGAACAGCAGCACTTCTTGTTGACCAGGGCAGATGTAGCAGGACAGAAACTTCACAAATTTGTAACAAAACGGAGGTCCTCTACTTTGTTTAACGTCACACAGCTCCTCAATATGACCAATTCTGCCACTATTTTTTTTATCTAGAATATATAGATAAAAAACTTTTTTATCTAGAATATATACTGTATATCAAAATATTATTGCTCATGCTTACAGGTATGAATCAGAATGTTCAGACACAACAACAAAACCCAAATAAAGATACTCCATCGTCCCAGGATGTTAAAAAGAAAGTGTGAACACACAACCACATTTGTGCACACACACTGAATCCCAAGCACAATTCATGCAAGTGCAAATGACCTGCCATGTTGGTTTAAAGGCTGCGTGGCCTATATGGGTGTGTGTATGTGTGTTTAAAAATGTGTGTGTGTATGTGTATAATTACTTCTGATTATGCACACATTCTTTCCAACACATTCCACTTGAATGGACAACCCTTGGGTGCCCGGAGCAGCCGTGTGTGTGTGTGTGTGTGTATGTGTGTGTGGGTGGGTTTGAGGAAAAAAAGAAATAGGCATGACACACACATACAACCTCCCCCCCCATGTCACATCACATCAGTCCCCCCGCAGGTCTTGGACCCCTAGCATTGCAGTGTGACAGTGATGAGAACCGAGGTTTTTGCCCTTAAGGCTGTCACAACGCTCCAGCACTGACGAGAGATGGGCATTTGGCATGTGAAATGTGCGCACACACGCGCGCACAATTACACACACTTGTTGTCCTGCAATGTTAGGACAGATCACACACAGATACTGAAAAGTTTGTGCATCCCTCGTTTTTCATGTTTTGCTTACTTAGAGAGAAATCATGAAGAAAAAAAAATTACACACCCTCTCCAAGGATGGACTTTTGCACGTTTTAATGCACAAACAGTTTTGATTTGCTTAATTTAATATTGTGGCAAAAAATCTTCTTTTTCTTTCGGCTGCTCCCGTTTAGGGGTCGCCACAGCGGATCAACTGTCTCCATTTCTTCCTGTCTTTTGCATCTTCCTGTTTCAAACCGACCACCTGCATGCCCTCTCTCACCACATCCATAAACCTCCTCTTTAGTCTTCCTCTTCTCCTCTTTCCTGGCAGCTCCATCTTCAACATCCTCCTTCCAATATATTCCTCATCTCTTCTCTGGACATGTCCAAACCAACGCAACCTTGCTTCTCTAACCTTGTCTCCAAGACGTCTAACCTGAGCTGTCCCTCTAATATACTCATTTCAATCCTGTCCATCCTCGTCACACCCAACGAAAATCTCAGCATCTTTAACTCTGACACCTCCAGCTCCGCCTCCTGCCTTTTCGTCAGTGCCACCGTCTCCAACCCATACAACATAGCTGGTCTCACTACTGTCCTGTAAACCTTCCCTTTTACTCTAGCTGGTACGCATCTGTCACAAATCACTCCAGCCACTCTTCTCCACCCATTCCAACCAGCCTGCACTCTCTTCTTCACCTCTCTTCCACACTTGCCATTACACTGAACTGTTGATCCCAAGTATTTAAACTCCTCCACCTTTGTTACCTCCACTCCCTGCATCCTAACCACGCCACTTTCCTCCCTTTCATTCACACTCATGTATTCTGTCTTTGCCCTACTCACTTTCATTCCTCTCCTCTCAAGAGCATATCTCCATCTCTCCAGGTTCTCCTCAAGCTGCTCCCTACTCTCACACCAGATCACAATATCATCAGCAAACATCATCGTCCACGGAGACTCCTGTCTAACCTCGTCCGTCAACCTGTCCATTACTATTGCAAACAAGAATGGGCTCAGTGCTGATCCTTGATGTAATCCAACATCTACCTTAAATGCATCCGTTACTCCCACTGCAGATCTCACCACTGTTACACTGTCATCATACATATCCTGAACTACTCTCACATACTTCTCTGTAACACCAGACTTCCTCATACAAAACCACAACTCCTCTCTAGGCACCCTGTCATATGCTTTCTCCAAATCCACAAAGGCACAATGCAGCTCCTTCTGACCTTCTCTGTACTTCTCCATCAACACCCTCAGAGCAAACATTGCATCTGTGGTGCACTTTCTCGGCATAAAACCATACTGCTGTTCACTGATCCTCACCTCTTTTCTTAACCGAGCTTCCACTACTCTTTCCCATAACTTCATGGTGTGGCTGATCAACTTTATCCCTCTATAGTTACTACAGCTCTGTGCATCACCCTTATTCTTGAAGATCGGTACCAGTACACTTCGTCTCCACTCCTCAGGCATCTTCTCACTTGCCAAGATTGTGTTAAACAATCTGGTCAGAAACTCAACTGCCATCTCCCCTAAACATCTCCATGCTTCCACTGGTATGTGATCCGGTCCAACAGCCTTTCCATTCTTCATCCTCTTCATCGCTGCCCTTACTTCCATCTTGTTTATTTGCTGCACTTCCTGGTTAACTCTTCTCACATCATCCAGTCTTCTCTCTCTCTCATTTTCTTCATTCATCAGCTCCTCAAAGTATTCCTTCCATCTGCTCAACACGCTCTGTTCACCTGTGAGTATGTTACCATTTCTATCTTTAATCGCCCTGACCTGTAGCACATCTTTCCCAGATCTGTCTCTCTGTCTAGCCAATCAGTAAAGGTCCTTTTCTCCCTCTTTACTGTCCAACCTCTCATACAATTCACCAAACACCTTATCTTTGGCCTTCACCACTGCTTTCTTCGCCCTGCGGTTCATCTCCTTGTACACCTGTCTACTTTCTTCATCTCTCTGGCTGTCCCATGTCTTCTTTGCCTCCCTCTTCTTTTGAATACACTCCTGGACTTCTTGGTTCCACCACCAGGTTTCCTTATCCTCTTTCTTCCTTCCAGATGTCACACCAAGTACATTTCTAGCCGTCTGCCTTATCACTTCTGCAGTAGTTTCCCAGCAATCCGGTAGCTCTTCAACACCTCCCAGTGCCCGTGTTAACTCCTGCCTGAATTCCACCTTACAGTCCTCCTCCTTCAGCTTCCACCACTTGATCCTCGACTCTGCCCTCACTTTCCTCCTCTTCTTGACCTCCAAGGTCATCCTACAGACCACCATCCTATGCTGTTTAGCTACACTCTCCCCTGTCACTACTTTGCAGTCTCTGATCTCTTTCAAACTGACCCTCCTGCAAAGAATATAATCCACCTGTGAGCATCTTCCTCCACGTATAACGTCACCCTGTGCTCCTCCCTCTTCTTAAAATAAGTATTAACTACAGCCATTTCCATCCTTTTTGCAAAATCTACAACCATCTGACCTTCAGCATTCCTCTCCTTGACACCATGCCTACCCATCACCTCCTCATCACCTCTGTTCCCTTCACCAGCATGACCATTAAAATCTGCACCAATCATCACTCTCTCTCCCCTGGGTACACTCTCTATCACTTCATCTAACTCACTCCAGAATTTTTCCTTCTCTTTCATCTTACAACCAACTTGTGGAGCATAAGCACTAACAACATTCATTATCACACCTTCAACTTCCAGCTTCAAACTCATCACCCTATCTGACACCCTCTTCACCTCCAAAACACTCTCCACATACTCTTCCTTCAGGATAACACCTACTCCATTCCTCCTTCTATCCACACCATGGTAGAACAGTTTAAACCCCCCTCCAATACACCTGGCCTTACTACCCTTCCATCTAGTCTCTTGCACACACAAAATGTCAACCTTCCTTCTCTCCATCATATCAGCTAATTCTCTACCTTTACCAGTCATGCTGCCAACATTCAAAGTCCCTACCCTCACTTCCACTCTCCTCTCCTTCTTTCTCTCCTTCTCCCTCTGGACATGCCTTCCTCCTCTTCTTATTCTTCTTTGGCCAACAGTAGTCCAATTTCCACCAGCACCCAGTAGGCTAACAGCACTGATGGCAGTCGTTGTTAACCCGGGCCTCGACCGATCCGGTATGGAATTCTGTGTCGTTGTCCGCATATTGACTTGGCAAAGTTTTACACCAGATGCCCTTCCTGACATAACCCTCCCCATTTACCTGGGCTTGGGACCGGCACGAAGAAATACACTGGCTTGTGCATCCCTAGTGGCTGGGTTGCAGGCAAAAAATATACATGCAAAATGTCTGTGAAGAAAGTATGTAAAAAGTTAAAAATGGTACTTTTATTTTCTCTCCAAAATTAAATAAATGCCCTTTTATGTCTTTAACATCCTTAACATTCAGTTTCTTCTCCAGAAATGTATAACAAAACCACACACTCCACTGGAAAATCACTCCGCACAAAAATAATGGTGTTTCAGTTGCGCTGGCCAGTAATAAGTGACTCATGACTTTCCTCCTCATTGGCTGCATCTACTGTCATTCTAACCTTCTAAACCAACCAGAATCAAGACCCCTTGGGAGTCAGAATCATTATTTCAGTTTAGTGAAGGAAAAATAAACATTTTAATGCTTACACGCTGGACTTCACACTCTGCCCTATTTTCAGCTAGAAACTCTCCAGCTGATCACTGAACATGTACAGACATCAGGAATATTATAGTAAAAATTCTTTATCCATATTATTAAATGCAATTTAATTTATTCCACTCACTTATTGACCAGATTTTAGACTCTCCATTGTCAATATATTTTGTAATGCAACCAGTGCGAAGTTTATGCATGATGTACTTATCTGTGTAAAAATAATATCTTTGAATAATTTCAATTGAGGTTTTTTCGACCTCATTACAGCACAGAAATGCTCTAATGTCATCTGACATGCTTTGTATCCTTACTAGTTCTGCTTGATCTTAGTACCAATTGAGACCATTTTATCAGAATGGCATTTTATCACAGACTAGAAAACCTGGTTGGAATAACTAAAACAACAATAATAATTAACAATAATAAAAACAAAATTACTTAATCAGGGGTTTTATTGATGGAAACCATAAACACACAAGCATACACTTAACACAAAGCAACTGGTACTCCCACAAGTAACACCACAACGGCACACAAGACAAACAAAGACTGACAGCTCTGCCCTGACTCACGCACCCTCAGACCAACAAGGCCACCTGATTACCTCAGGAAGCACCAGGTGCACCCAGCCAGGGCACAGCAACGAAAACCACAGCACCCTTATAAAAGTAAATTATGGCACTCGCCAGGGTCTGTCCTAGGACCTCTACTATTCACATTTTCCCTCTGGCTTCCACTATTCAGTGTAACATGGCGGGGTACCGGAAGGACGCCAGAGTGGAGCCAGGAGTTCGGAGCACTGTTTTATTGTCCACAGTTTACAAAAGCAAGACACAAGAGCTGCAGTTTGAAGCAGAACCTGTGAACAGGAGAACTGCAGCCTAAACCAAGATATCCAAATTGTCCACAGTTTACAAAAGCAAGACACAAGGGCTGCAGTTCGAAGCAGAACCTGGGTACAGGAGAACTGCAGCCCAAACCAAGTTACCCAAATCCAAACCAGAACCAGAACCAGAACCAGAACCAGAACCAGAACCAGAACCACCCTTTACACTTAGGCTTAGCCTAACCAATGAGCCGCGCTCTGCTCTGACTCATCGGGGCTTAAATAGTCAGCCCCAATGATGCACACCTGTGCCTGCTTGGGCTCAGGTGTGCTCAGTCAGAGCAGAGCGCCCTCTAGTGTGCTCAAAATACCCCACACGTGACATTCAGCTTCAAGGGATCAACTTACAATGTTACAGAGATGCCAAGCAATTGCATATTTCAGAAAAAAACATATAAACTTTACTTAATAAATCAAATAGTATTATTAATTCAATAAATAAAACAATAAACCTGGAAAAAAAGGTTGCCTGAGACACAGCATTGCACTCTTTAAATTAAAAGTCTGCAGCTTGTGAGTCAGAAGAACTTTCTATTTTTTCCAAGATGAACAACCACCCACCACCTGTATGGAATCAGCTGGATCAACTAATGTTGGGGTTTTCTGTACTCTGGCCTAGATACAGTTGGAGCCTGTGCTCTAAGTCAGGTCGACCATTATCAGACTCTTCTTCCTATCTGTACGACACCATCATGGATCTTCTGCATGTTCTGCTACACACTAACCAAAGCTACAAAGTATCCCACACAAACAGAACTGCTACTATCAGCTTAAAAGCTTTTAATAAACTCCTAACTACTCCTACAGGCTCTGATAGAGATCATTTCTACTGAACCCAGACTGTACCATCAGTCAGTGCTTAAATCTGTTCACTCTGTTTAACCTGTTATATTAAACATATCTTTAGTCACTTATTATTCTTTCTTGATAATCGGTTGTTGGCCAAAAAAGGATGGGTTCCCCCTCTGAAGAGCCATCTAAGTCCTGGCACTTTTGTAAGGGGCTAAAACTATCCATGTCAGGGAGACTTTATAGAGCCTAATACACTACTGAGCTGAAGGACGGCTATTAATTTCCTCCTCAGAGAGAGTCAATGTCTCATGGTTTGGAGCAGCTGGAATGTGCTAATAGTAAACATGAAGAACTAAATAAAACCAAATAGAAGCCAGCAAGCTGATCACAGAAATAATGCAAGAACAACAGGAATGACAATGACGATCAGCAACAACAGGAACCAGCAACAATGACAAGAACCACAAGAACGACCACAATGACTGACCAAAAAAAAAAAACACACATCTTTCAGCTGTTCCTGTTTAGGTGCTGCCACAGTGGATCATCTATTTCTTACAACTGGCTGCATGTCCTCTCTCACCACATGCATGAACTTCCTCTTTGTCTTTCCTCTTCTCCTTTTGCCTGACAGCTCCATCCTCAATATCCTTCTCCTGATATACTCCTCGTCTCTCCTCTAGACATGTCCAAACCAACACAATCTCACCTCTCTGACTTTGTCTCCAAATCATCCAAGCTGTCTCCTCTAATACACTTGTTTCTAATCCTGTCCATCTTCGTCACTCCCAAGACAAATCTCAGCATCTTTACTCTGACACAACCAGCTCCACCACCTGTGTTTTGGTCAGCGCAATAGTCACCAACCCGTATAACATATCTGGTCTCTCTACTGTCCTGTAAACCTTCCCCTGTCACTCTTGCTGGTCCCTGTCTGTCACAGATCAGTCCTGCCACTCTTCTCCACCCATTCCAACCTGCCTGCACTCTCTTTATCACCTCTCTTCCACACTCCTCACTCGCTTCTATTCCACAGTCCCTATTACTCTGAACTGTTGAAGTATTTAAGCTCCTCCACGTACATCACCTCTACTCCCTGCATCCTTACCACTCTGCTGTGTCATGTGTCTTGGAAGGAGCACATGCTAGCTTTCAACATTTAAACTGGATAAAGGAGAGGCCCCCACAGAAGATTCAATCAAGATCCAAATTCTTTAAACACAGAGAATTTAGTATAATATGTAATAGTATAATAATAATCGTATCTTCTGTAACATTTTACGTGAATACCAAAGTCAGCAACTGAAAGTCATACTTTAATAAAAAAATAAACTCATATGGATATACGCTGGAGGTTCATATAAACGCTATTGGTTCCTATCACATTCTCACAGCACACATACACACTCACACATGGATACCAGGACAACCCACCTTCCATTTGAAAAGAGCACACTGGGATATATCCAACAAAAATTACTCTGATTAGAATTCAGCGTTTTCCATCTCAGCAATCAAAATGCAAATGCAAAACTGAATAACTAGCAGTGCAAAAATTGAGAGTTGAGAAAAAACTCAGAAAAAGTCAGAGCAGAGGCAGTGCCAAATTTCCCTACAAAGTGACTACAATGTAATGCACTGAATATTTTTTACAATGCAACCTGATTGAATTGTGCACATCATTTCCATATGAACTGAAATTATAAACACAATCTTTATCTGCTGATGACATAATGTGTGAGGCACTGCCACTGCCATTGCCATTGCCAGTAAATATATGACAAATATGACCATTGCAGCCTTTCAGAAAAAGAAATGTGTCAATTACAAGATTCATGCAGGAGCATCAAAGATGATTACAGCCACTATTATAGGAACTTCAAGGCTATCAATGATTTCGCTAAGAGTTTCAGGGCTTTTAAAGTTTCTGGAAAAGCAATCATATCTTTATTTTGATTGATTTTGATCCAGGTAAGTGGGACAGAAGATCCTGGTCCAAGAATCAGGGGCATTAAAGATTCTGTGAGAAGATTCAGGTCCATAACAGAAGTTTCAGGGTTACTAAAGACTGTAAGTAGATTCAGGAAGAAAATCTTTAAAGAAAATTCAGAGCTATCACAGAATCTGGTAGAGGTTTCAGGGGCATCAATGAAGATTTAAGACCATGAAAAGCTTTGGTAGAAGATTCTAGGCTATCAAATTGGGCTTTTCTTCTGAAACCTAGAATAAAGCAGTGTTTGCAGTGCAATGGGAACATAAATTTAAATTGACAGCTGTTTTCTCTTTAAAGCCATGCATCACAGAGGTTGGGATTCATCTGCTGACATTATATGGTTATTGAGCCAGCACTGGGGCTTTTCCACTGGCATTAGGAACCATACATTGCACCCAAACTCGGGTACGGATCAGTTTTGCTTGAGTATGAATCAGTTCCTGGAGCCAGTGGAAAAACCCTAGGAGATTCTAGAAGATTCCTTTCCATCAAATATTGTAAAAGGCAATTTAAAGACATAATAATTTTGATTAAAGATTTAGGGCATTCAGAATTTCTGGCAGTAGATTTGCGTCCATTAAAGTAGATTCAGGTCCATAAAAAAGTCTAGTAGAACACTTTAACCATCAAAAAGACTCTGGTAGAACATTGAGCTTTTGAACAGCTTTTCATTGTTGTCATATTTTTTGCACTTTACACTTTAAACTGAGTGAAGTG
This sequence comes from Hepsetus odoe, assembly GCA_017165825.1. Taxonomy (NCBI): domain Eukaryota; kingdom Metazoa; phylum Chordata; class Actinopteri; order Characiformes; family Hepsetidae; genus Hepsetus; species Hepsetus odoe. The sequence continues at coordinate 25,696,140 of CM029378.1, forward strand.
TTTCATTCTAATGTATAACTGTCACTGCTCACTCAAGTGTACCATACGTATTTCTGTTCAGAATTTTTCAATAAAACTGCACATTAGAAGGAAAGGGGAAGAATGTGAGGACAAAAAAAGGAAAATCTGTGGGAGCAATGAATAGAGATGGAGCGATAAGGTGTTCAGCATAAAAAGAGGAAAAGGGGACAGTGATTGGCTGAGCTGGAGAGGCACACTCTGTTACTGGAAACCGCATACAGCAAAGAAAAGACACTTTAATTAGCTTAACTGAATAGAACAATTTATGGAGCAATCGAGAATCTTCAGTGTATTGGGCTTCTCTTTTCTTTCTGTGTATGTGTATTTTTGTGTGCGTGTGTGTGTGTGTGTGTGTGTGTGTGTTTTTATGCCCATTTTGTGTAGAAAATTGGGCCGGGGATTTAAAAAAACCTAGGGGGAGCAAAGAAATAACTAGAGAGAGGCTATCAAAGAGAGATAGAGAGATAGAGGGAGAAAAAAGAAAAGCTACAGACAGAAGGACAGATAGAGGAGAGAGAGAGAGAACAGAGTCAGAAAGAGTTTAAAGTCTGGAGTGGGATTTTCTGTTGGTTGCTGATAACAGATGAAAAAAAAAAACACACTTTAAGAACAACTGTTCAAAAGGGTTATTTACCGTAAAAAGCCTCTATATTCAACATGCATATTCAATCAGAGAGAGCGAGAGAGAGAGAGAGAGAGAGAGAGAGAGGCATATAAAGTAGTTTCCAGTAATGTAAAAGGTTCTTTATCATTTTAAGGGTTCTTTAAAAAACCTTTCCATCGTGTGAAAAGTACAAAAAATAATCTTTACTTTCTTTTACAAACTTACAAATATGGTTATTTAAGAAACATCAATCGAAAGGTTAAAGTGTTTTTTTTTTTATGGCATCATGCAAAAACCCTTTCAGGTGCCCAAATTTTTCGAGAGAAGGAGCAAGAGAGAAAGATAGAGGGAGAGAGAGGGAGTGAGAGAAGAAGAGAGATTCAGAAACAGAGAAAGAGAGAAAATTGAGAAAGAGATGAGATGTGTTAACAGGAATAACCTTTAAAAGGTATAAAGTATATAGTATAGTAGGAGCTGAGAGAGAGAAAGAAACAGGGAAAAACAATGGAACAACAATTAAAGAAAGATTAAAACAGAGTCAAAGACAGAAAGACAGAAAAGAGAAAGAATGAAGGAGAGTGTGTCTCACTGACTGTAGAATTGAAGCGAAGGTGACAAATGTTGCAGGAAATTATCTGTTTCTTTTTGACTGGCTGCGGCAGGCCGAACGTGTGACTGATCACCGCCTTCTGAACTGGATCCATCTGCAGGAAGAAGGAACACACACACACACACACACACACACACACACACACAGTTACTTATACTATTGAGGAGGTCTAATAATTTTGCTTCTTTAGGCTAAAGGCTAAACTTTGTGGCAAACATTAGAATTCTAAGGACATCCAAGCAGCTTGTCTCCATAAAACCAAAACTTCTAGAGACTGAAAGTGACAACCCTTGTCATTGCGAGGTCACAGCACAGCACACGTGAACCACAACGAAATTGGACCTCTGCATTTAACCCATGCACACAAACACTGTGCAGCAGTGGGCAGCTATTGAAAGCACCCAGGGAGCAGTGAGGGGACAGTACCTTGCTCAAGGGTACCTCAGGAATCGAACCCACAATCTTCCGATGCGGGGCCAACTCCCTCACCACTAGGCCACCGCTGCCCCCGACTGCTGAGATGATCTGGGTAATCTGGAAGACCATTCTTCTCTCTCACATATTTAATTAACAAACATGGTTATTTTAAGTTGTGGTGATCTAGAGGTAAGATTGACTAGAAGGTCACAGGTTCAAAACCAACCTCCAGCACATGCACCCCTGGGTTCCTGAGTATATATAGCACTTTTCAGAACAGTTCAAAAGAGTTAACAGAAAAAAAACACAAATGCAATGACCAAACAAAGAGCAGAATTGTTAGGAACGAGGTAGGAAAGACAATGTAGGAGAAGGGGGAGGAGTGGAATAACACAGACTGAACAGAGTTTTAAAGAGAGACATAATTCAAGAGTTTAGGGGCAGCAACACTAAATGATCTCCCACCATGGAAGCTCACCTGAATTTAGAGACTGTCAGTAAAACCTTGTGATTTGAAAAATGCCCTCTTTCAAATAATGATTTTGCAAATAAAACAGTGCATCCTTCTTTGCAATCTGCCTGGACACGCTTAATTTAGAGACCGACACATCGTGGGATTGCAAACGATTGCAAGTATATTTGCTTTTTTAAACAGTGTGAGCCCTTGGATGAGAAAATTACAATGACTTGTTCTGTAAAAAGCACTAAGTTGCATTTAGCAACAGTTTCAGGTGTCAGATTGTGTTGCAGCAGTGGCCAAGCATTTAGAACTAGTCCCCATAATTGAAAGGTTGTGGGTTCAAGTACCAGGCCACTGGATTACCTTGATTTACCCTTGAGGTACTGTCCCTATCACTGCTCCCCAGGCACTGGATTAATGGCTGTCCCTTGCTGCAGGGTGTGTATGGGTAAAACACAGAAAAAGCATTTAATTGTGGTTCACTGTGTAATTAGCTGTGTGTTCAGAATGACAGTCACTTTCACTTTCACTGTGCCTAGAATGTTTCCTTGCACTTACAGCTTATCTAAATTTAAAAAGCTAAAACTGAGCTTGTAAATTTCTTAATCACCAAACTGTACATTTGATTACATGAACCATGTATTTTTTTTTCCAAAAAGCTCCCATTTCTCCCAGATTTCATTCGATCTGATTACTCTGATAGTCTGTCCTTTTAGTTTACTGCCATGCTCAAAGAATGTAAGTAATCCTCTGTCAAACACATTCTCAGCACTTTCGTCATGGAGACAAACTGCTACGAGCGGCTAAGCTGTTCACTAACAGTCTCCGACAAGGTGCTGTGACACAGCCGTGAGTGAAAAGGCAAGGGTCATTTCTCCCCTGGAGATGTGTTCAGGTTACATAACACTTGGCCTGGCTGATGCTTTGCAGCTGACCGCATTTCACGTCCACTCCAAATACAGGGGATATGCAGAAAAAGAGTTAAATATTTGAACCAACCAGCATTTGAGGATAAGCACTAAAGGCTGGAAATTAGAATGGAACATAAAAGGTTTGGTCTGCAGTAAATGATTCCCAATTTTCTTACTTATTTCTTGCTTATCTTCTACATTCATTAAAATGTCCTTCTTTAGCATCAGCCTGGAGAAACCGGATTAGCCAGGACTGCTTTTAAACCAACCTGACCAGGTACCAGCTTCAATGCTGTGTAGTTAGGAAGGCAGGGTTCATTCATTCATTTTCAAAGCCACTTTTCCGGGGTGGTAGCTAGCTAAGGAGGTTGGCCAAGAAGTCCCTTTTCATGGCCACTTCCACCAGCTCCTCTTGGGGGATCCCGAGGTGCTCCCAGGCCAGCCTAGATATATAATCTTCCCAGCATGTTCTGGGTCTGCCCTGTGGTGTCCTCCCAGATGATCTGCCAACTGCCACCGTTACCCCAATCGATCTCTCAGTCTCTTGCTCCAATTTATTTGTGAACAAGATTCCAAGATACTTAAATATCTCCACTTGAGGCAGTAACTCATTCCCAACCCAGTGGGGGCAAGACACCTTTTTCCAGTGAAGCAACATAGTCATGGACTTGGAGGTGCTTATCCTCTTCCCTACCATTTCACACTTGGTTGCAAACCATCCCAATTCATGCTGGAGGTAACAGCCTGATGAAGCCAACAAAATCACATCATACACTTTTGCACTGTTGTTTCAATCTACAAGCTGATAAAGCATGTCAATATTTGATCCTGAAACTTGAGACACATGAAAAAAACAGCTGTAAATGAGGTCCCAATGTACTCTTGAAAGCAGGCGTAACTAATCTTATTTGGAATTGCTGACACTTGACTACCATATGATCAATAAATTGGGGACCAGTTTAACACCATTATTGTAGACATATCGTAGCCATTGTCCCTGTTAACCAAAACAAACACTTTTAGATAAAACAAAGGAAGCACTTCCTTCTATCGACCAAGTGACAATGGCTTGCAAAGGTTTTCAGCCCTCTTAAAAGTCAATTTATTTTTCAGCATCACAAACGATACATACACATTTTTCCACTCAGCATTCTTAATGTATTTGCATTTGCATCATTTAGCAGATGCTCTTATCCAGAGCAACTTCCATGTCCTAATTACAGGGACAGTCCCCCTGGAGCAATCAGAGTTAAGGGTCTTGCTCAGGGACCCAGTGATGGTAGCGCCAGAGGTGGGATTCAAACCTGGGACCTCTTGAGCCATAGGTCCATAGGCAAGTATCCTACCACTAGACCACCACCACCCTAATGTGAACTTGAGTGCATTCCGATGTCAAAATAAATAATCTTTTGTAGGGATTTACTGAAGAAGAGAAACTGTTTGTGTAAGTATTCAAAGCCGTGTGCTCTGGAAGCTCCTGGTTTACACTAATGAAAAATAAATCCCAAACAACACAAAGATGACAGTTATTTGACCATAATTGAACATAATTAGGAACTACTTGTGCATCCTAAAGTAAGCTTTCTCTCTGGATATAAAAAGTACCATTTGTGGTCCTTGTCCTTGTTAGAATAAGTGTTAGAATCACTACAAAAATGAAGACAAAGGAGGATTTTGCTAATGTAAGAAAAAGAGTAAATGAAATGCACAAGGCAGGAAATGGCTACGAAAAGTATTAAAGAGCTTGAATATCCTGTTAAGCCCTGTTGTGTCCATCATAAGAAAGTGAAAGCTTCATCAGAGCACCCAGACCCTTACTGGAACAGAACGTCCCCCAAAACCAAGAATCAGAGCTAGACATTGAGCGGTGAGAGACACTACAAAAAATTCTAATTTCACTCTCAGAACTATGCAAAGCCCTTTGATGGTCTAGTGGCTGGATGCTCGCCTATGGACCAAGAGGTCGTAGGTTCAATTCCCAGCTCCAGCACTACCATCACTGACTTCTGAGCAAAACTTTTAACCCCAGGGTTCTCCAGGAAGACTGTACCTGTAGAAAATGTAAATTGTACTGGATAAGACTAAAGACCATTTTCTAACCTTTATGATGCTATCATGTACCTCATTTATTTTGTTGCTTTTCATGTTCTATTTCATATTGCATTTTGGTTTCTTCTTCTTCTTTTTTTATTCTTGGTTTGTTCCAATTGTTGAAAGTTTTATATATACTAGCATAAAGATAAAAAAAAAGTCTACATACGTTGTAACTTAATGGTATGAGATTGGGCTGGGATGTTATTATATACAGTTATAGTCACTGGTTCAGTGGTCAGGTTTGCTGTTTTGCAGACTAAAACAATGTGTCCACTAAACTTGCCAGGTCTGTCAAGCTAAAATCAATATATCACATATGACTAAAACACACTCAGAAACTTTGTTAACATTTGATAAAAGATTCAAACTGACCATCAAAAATGTGAAAAAATAAATGCATACAATTATTCATTTACGGGTTAAATTCTATGCTTTGTTTTGTAAAATCACATCTCATTGTAACGCTTATATACACATATTTATAATTTTCTTATCTCATTTCTTTATTTGAGCCAAACATTTCAGCCAACCAAACACGCCACTCCTCCATTAATCTAATGACTTATCACTTCCACTTTGCATCAGGACACTCTCTGCTCACCCCTTCCTGAGATAACAAATCATATCTTTAATCTGCAGCTCAGATTGGTGTGTCCAGCTACATTTGGCTCAAGTGTCTGTTCATGGGCAGGAGGTGTAAAGATCTGTGCATTAGAGCAAGGAGTGCACTGATCTCAGTTCAGCTAATGTGTGTTGAAGCCTAATGGATAACAGCTGTATGGATATAGGAGGTGAATTCACAGTGAAGGGAAAAAAAGTTTCTGTCAACTGTTTGCATGATGTTTTAAATGTAAGATTCTTTGAAATCTAGAAAAACATGAAAAACTGCTTCAGCTTCAAATTTGGCTTCTTGCTTTTGGAAAATGTCCTAAGATGGCAAAGATGATTTACTATATTTTCTTGTGTATAAGTCGCATAAATTTCTACCAAAATCCGCTATAAAAATGGGGATGCGACCTATAAACAGGGAATTAATTAACTTTCTTCAGTGATTCACACTTCTGCATAGAGACCAGCGAATGTTCACATTATCCTCTAAATTATTACCGAATACAGGTTTTTAGTGCTTTCCTATCAAGTAAAATACATAGTACTACATTTACCTGTAAAAATCTGAAAGTGTCATTCAACATAATCCACAAAAAATCACTTTCATTTCGCAAGTTTCAATCCAGGAAATTCACATGCCGCCATTTTGAATACCTAAACCGGTGACCACATACGTATCAACTCAATACATTTTGCCATGAATCCCAGTATCCCAGAGTTATGTGATACGCATATGTACACATATTAGCATTTTTGCCTACATGTAATCCAAAATCTCAAATGTCAAGATATCACACAAAAATGAATTTTGGACCAAATTTTGCCAAATCAGGGGTGTGACTTATACACGAGTGCGACTAATACACAAGTAAATACGGTAGATATTTCGACAGGATTACAATGGATATGCCATGCAAGAACTTTCACCTTATTTAAAACTTGAGTCTTGAGTAATTTGGTTACTTGTTTGGGGATGTTCTCTTCAAAACATTCAGCCCCCCGCCCACCCCTTCCTGATGAGGGTAAAATTTCCAGTATATCCACTCCATTAACGCTTTCTTTGATGAACTTAATGCCTCAGTACACTGTATCTTGATGCCCCACCACCATGCTTCCCTGTGGTATGGAGCTCTTGGGATACACCCAAACCTTCTTCCTACAAGCACAACAAATTGAATCAAAGCCAAAAAGTTCAAAGCAAGGAAACCTATATCTGTTTTCATTTGAGTCCTTTGTTCCAAAAGTGCACACTTTAGAGATCTCCAAGCTATCTTCAAGCTTACAACTACACATTTTGTTCACATTTTTAAATCCAGCCATGCAAGCTAATTAAAAGTGGATACGTGCACTAGGAGTACATTGAATAGTAAAAACAAAATCCTACTAATACTTGTTTTTAGATCAGCAGGTTCACTCAATTCTGCAAATTCTGAAACTCAGAGCTCTGTACCTGTCAATCTACATCTACTTTCGCTTTTCAATGAAAGGCAGAGTAATGTCTACCAGATGTGGGAAGGAAGAGAAGAGTGCCCAGTTTTAGGCTTGGATGAACTAGTGGTCACAAGTGTGGTAGTTCTTGCCCAAAGACATGCACATTCCAAATGCACATTCCAATGCAAAAGCAAAAGGCAAGAAGCAGTATACGCTGGTCCCCAGTCCACCACCAATTACAGTCGAGCTTGATATGAAGCAAAAAAATAAAAAGTTGGCATTTTTCAGGCATTGTTTTTTATTGTGAAGCAAACAGCAAATAGGACAAAATAACAGAAAATATATTATACAGTGTATAAAGTGCTCAAGAATATCCCTGTATTAAGCACCATCCATCTTTCCCAGTTTCCCAGTCCCTGCTGCTGAAAAACATCACCACAGCATGATGCTGCCACCATCATGTTTCACAGAGGTGATCAGAGCACCTTCCTCCATACATTTGTGGAGTCGTCCACATGCCTTTTTCTAAATTCTAAACATGCCTTCTTATTTTTAATGTTAAGTAATAGCTTTTTTCTGGGCACTCTTACATAAAGCCCAGCTCTATGGAGTGTAAGGCTTATTGTGGTCCTATGAACAGATACTCCAGTCTCTGCAACTCCTTCAGGGTTACCTTTGGTCTCTGTGCTGCCTCTCTGATTAATGCCCTTCTTGCCCGGTCTCTGAGTTTTGGTGGGTGGCCCTCTCTTGGCAGGTTTGTTGTCGTACCATGTTCTTTCCATTTGAAGATGATGGATTTGTTGGTGCTCTGGGGGATCATCAAAGATTTGGATATTTTTTTTCTAACCCAACCGTGACTTCTCAACAACTTTGTCCCTGACTTATTTGGAGAGCTCCTTGGTCACATGGTGTGATGCCTCTTGCTTAGTGGTGTTGCAGCCTCCCAGGCCTTTCAGAAAAGGTGTATTTATACTGACACTTAAGATTGCGCACAGGTGGATTTCATATACAAGGTTTTTACAGAACACTGGCATTTCATTCAAGCTGAAGAGAACAGTTTTTGTTAGAATATGAAATTTATAGTGTGTCATTCATTTGAAATTATGCTTTATATTTTGTCTAACAGGCCAAACTGTTAGGACAGGTTTAGGGTAGATTTAGAGACATGCAGATTTACTGCCTTTTTTCCAACCTTTAGTCCAGCCTAATCATTCAGTACCCAAACTCTAGACTGTTACATATTCTGATTAGGTTAAATGAGAAAGTCTCTCAACGCTGAAACATCAGCAATGAAAGGCTGCATTTTTGGGAGGAGCATGGGCAGACAAATGAAAGAAGCGCTTTATAAACGTGTGCTTGCATGAATATACTGACCGTGTTGAAGTTGGGAAAGAGGTTTAGTGGGGAGGAACCATTAACCCTCAAAGGTAGAATGTGCTTCAGGTCCAGCTGGGGTTGAAGTGGCCGTCCAGGTAGTGGCAGAGACGTCAGTAAAGGACTGCCCTGGACAGGACTTCCTACAGAGACAGAAAAACAAAAATTTGAAGAATGCTAACACAATTGGCTGGCACTCTCTGGGTGAGAATGATGGCTCTCCCTCGCCCCATTGCTAAACATTGCTTGTGGGATTTTGGAAATTTGGTGCAAAAATGTGGATCGTCTGGGGTTCCCTGAGGATCGGTTTGAGAACCTCTGCTTAAAGCATGTAGTCATATAATTTGTATCAAGTATTTTACAACCAAACAAAATACCCTTCTTGCCATATTCATCTTTTCAATCTCATAGTATCTCTCCACTTGTGATTTCCTTTTAGAGGATTAAGTGCCTCTTGATCTTTACTGTGAAAACTTCCTCCAGGAGACGCGTTAGCAGGTAATCAGGATTAATTAAAATCCCTGTTGCTCAATTTCTCTTGCTGCTTCTCCTTCTTATGCATCCTCAGACCTCTTATCTTGTCGTATTTATACTGTGTCCTGCCTTCGTTCTTCCCCTTGCATTACCTCTCGCATTCCACTCACCTCTCTTATGTTCACCTTCTCTCTCTTTTTCTCTCTCACTCTGCTGCACTCTCTCTCGACCATCTGTCCTCTCTGAGTTCTGCATCATTGCTCTCATATCTTTTGCTTGGGCTGCACAATATATTAGTGCAGCACATTGTAGCCCTCAGGCAACAAATTACCCTTTATGCCCTCCACACTGCTCAAAAATATGATTAAAAAAAAAAAACATTTCCGTACATTGCTGATTTGTGAGATGCAGAAGCAAGTGCAATGTTAGGGAGTGTGTATATATAATATTTAAATATAGTATCTGATTTGAGCCCCTTGTGTTAAACTAAACATTCCTGATAAATGTTAATCTTGCCACCCAATTTCCAGCCATTTTGTCCATATTACTAGTATGCTAAACCTACGTATTTAGGTTTTGCCTAGAAAAGAGGGAAATTATGAAGGTCTACAAGTCTGACATGGAGCTTCTACAAGAAACACTTCAATATGGGGAATGTGGGAAAAGCAAAAGTACCCTTAGCAGATGGTGAACAAATGTGAGCAATAAGCTGTGTTGCAGCTAACAAGACTTGCAGAGGGGCATCTCATCACTGAAGATCTGAATACATGTTGAAGGGAAGGCAGTAATAAGCATCACTGACATATTGCTAAAAAAGCAATAAAATACATAATGATATGCTCATCAAATGAGTGATCTTTCAAAGTGAAACCTGCTGTATATAAATAAAAAAAAAGAAGAAAAAAAGTCAAATTAATTTTGACCATTGTTTCTGCAGTGTTCAGTCCTTACACTTTCAACCAGCTGACCATTAACTCCACAATATTAAGACTGTTCAGTTACCAGGTTCATTATGTTCCTCAGGTTTTTTGATGGCTCATTTGAAGAAAACACACCTTTGAGATGTCAGCTTTGTCCAGAAATGATTAAAGTCATTGTCTTTTTAACTGCAATATGTTGCAATATAAACACTGCTCCATATGGTGCCAAGTTGTGCTTTACCAAAACCACCTACATTCTCTCACCTTACTGATTTCCCCTTCTCTATCTCTCTCTCCTTCTCTGCAGAAAACAGACATCGCCCCCATTCTCTGATTGGCACACTGATTGCTAATTAGCAATTATGTACATTTGTATTTGATACTAACTGCAACAGATTATGCTGTCCTTTAAAAAGAAAATGAACAACATTAGAAAGAAGTAGAAAAACAAATTAGTTTCCCTCAATCTTTTTTATTGAGATTTATGAATATGTAATAATGAATATATAATAAAATAATTGTTAGAAACCTCCTGGTCCAGTTTTTAAATAATTTTTTTAAAGAATTATCAATGGGAAATCTACACAGCTTGAGCTTTCACTCTGCTGTGACAAAGAATCAGAGGCGGGAGACATGACTAGTGACATGCACTAGGCATGGAGGGATCAATGCATGTATTAGAGTAGAATTTAATGTCATCAGCAGAGCAACTGAATCTGTGGCGTTTCCAAAAGGATTTGCAACTAACATAATCTTGAAAGAAATGAGGATGCTTTAAATGGCCATGCCTGTTTCCTGACTTTTTATTCAATGGTTCCATTAATGTTTTTGCTAGACTCTCTATGTAAACATTTTTTAGTAGCATTTTAATATTTGTCCCTTGCTACCAACAAATTAGTGAACTATATAAAAAAATACATAAAAATAAATGTCCTCAAGATCAATTATGTGCTCATGCTGTTCTCAAATCTCAAAAGCAGTTTCTTAACGATTTTAACACCAGTCTGTCAAGTGCAGGTGACAATATTTCTGACTTTTTCTGGCACAGATATTGCTTTGGCCATATTTCTGGACCAGTCTAATGGGTCCTTCTGTTAATCATTTAAGGCTGATTATCTTTATTTTTTATAACTAATGAAAGTGAAAGTGACTATTCTGTGAGAACACACAGCACAGCACACAGTGAACCACAAATGGACCTCTGCATTTAACCCATGTACACAAACACACCGTACAGCAGGAGGCAGCTATGAAAGCGCCCGGGGAGCAGTGACAGGGACTGTACCTTGCTCAGGGGTACCTCAAGGCAACCTACTGGTAAGGGGTTTGAACCCACAATCTTCCGATCCTGTGGCCAACTCCCTAACCACTAGGCAACTGCTGCCCGATTTTTATATCGTAATTGTATTTCACACCTGATACACTGAGCAGGCCTAATTGGCACAAAGCTAAATGATGTCTCACGTTTCACAAAATAACATTGATCAAAAAAGCTACCAGACAGTTAACACTTCTTCACACTAGTGTTTGGTTCATTCTTATGGCAGGTTACATAAATGAAGACCTGTACACAGATAAAAAATACTTTGGTCTGCAGTCTTTCTGTGAAACAGAAATATATATACAGTATAAAGAGGAAGACAACCCAGCCACTAGGGATGTACAAGTCAGTGTATTTCCTTGTGCCAGTCCCAAGCCTCGATAAAGGGGGAGGGTTACATCAGGAAGGGCATCCGGCCAAATCAATATAACGAAACAAGATAACGAAACAAACTTCCATACCGGATTGGTCGAGGGCCGGGTTAAGAACGACCGCCACCACTGCTGTTAGCCTACAGGGTGCTGGTGGAAATTGGACAACTGTTGGTCAAATGAGAAGAAGAAGAAGAGGAAGGCATGTCCAGAGGGAGAAGGAGAGAAGGAAGGGTAGGAGAGTGGTAATGAGAGTAGGAACTTTGAATGTTGGCAGCATGACTGGTAAAGCTAGTGAATTAGCTGATATGATGGAGAGAAGGAAGGCTGACAATTTGTGTGTGCAAGAAACTAGATGGAAGGGTAGTAAGGCCAGGTGTATTGGAAGAGGGTTTAAATTGTTTTACCATGGTGTGGATGGAAGGAGGAATGGGGTAGGTGTTATCCTGAAGGAAGAGTAAGTGAAGAGTGTTTGATACATTATATCCTTTGCAGGAGGGTCAGTCTGAAGGAGACTGGAGACTGCAAAGGAGAGTGTAGCTAAACAGCATAGGATGATGGTCTATAGGATGACCTTGGAGGTCAAGAAGAGAAGTAAAGTGAGGGCAGAGTTGAGGATCAAGTGGTGGAAGATAAAGGAGGAGGACTGTAAGGTGGAATTCGGCAGGAGTTAACACGGGCACTGGGAGGTGTTGAAGAGCTACCGGATTGCTGGGAAACTACTGCAGAAGTGATAAGGCAGACTGCTACTTGGTGTGACATCTGGAAGGAAGAAGGTGGATAAGGAAACCTGGTGGTGGAACCGAGAAGTCCAGGAGTGTATACAAAAGAAGACATGGGACAGTCAGAAAAAAAAAGAAGACGTGGGACAGTCAGAAAAAGACAGGTATACAAGGAGATGAACCGCAGGGCGAAGAAAGAAGTGGTGAAGGCCAAAGATAAGGTGGCTGGGGAATTGTATGAGAGGCTGGACAGTAAAGGAGGTGAAAAGGACCTTTACTGATTGGCTAGACAGAGAGACAGAGCTGGGAAAGATGTGCAGCAGGTTGGGGTGATTAAAGATAGAAATGGAAACGTACTCACAGGTGAACAGAGCATGTTGAGCAGATGGAAGGAGTGCTTTGAGCAGCCGATGAATGAAGAAAATGAGAGAGAGAGAAGACTGGATGATTTGAGGATAGTGAACCAGGAATTGGAGCAAATAACCAAGATGAAAGTAAGGGCAGCGATGAAGAGGATGAAGAATGGAAAGGCTGTTGGACCGGATGACATACCAGTGCAAGCATGGAGGTGTTTAGAGGAGATGGCATTTGAGTTTCTGATCAGATTGTTTAACACAATCTTGGAAACTGAGAGGATGCCTGAGCAGCGGAGAGGAAGTGAACTGGTACCGATTTCCAAGAATAAGGGTGATACACAGAGCTGTAGTAACTATAGAGGGATAAAGTTGATCAGCCACAGCATGAAGTTATGGGAAAGAGGAGTGGAAGCTAGGTTAAGAAAAGAGGTTAACATTAGTGAACGGCAGTATAGTTTTATGCCGAGAAAGACTGCTACAGATGCAAAGTTTTCTCTAAGGGCGTGAATGGAGAAGCATAGAGAAGGACAGAAGGAGTTGCATTATGCCTTTGTGGACTTGGAGAAAGCATATGACAGGATGCCTAGAGAGGAGTTGTGGTTTTGTATGAGGAAGTCAGGTGTTACAGAGAAGTATGTGAGAGTAGTTCAGGATATGTATGATGGCAGTGTGACAGTGGTGAGATCTGCAGTGGGAGTGACAGATGCATTTAAGGTAGAGGTTGGATTACATCAAGGATCAGTGCTGAGCCCATTCTTGTTTGCATTAGTAATGGACAGGTTGACGGACGAGGTTAGACAGGAGTCTCTGTGGACGATGATGTTTGCTGATGATATTGTGATCTGCAGTGAGAGTAGGGAGCAGCTTGAGGAGAACCTGGAGAGATGGAGATCTGCTCTAGAGAGGAGAGGTATGAAAGTGAGTAGGTCAAAGACAGAATACATGAGTCTGAATGAAAGGGTGGAAAGTGGAGTGGTTAGGATGCAGGGAGCAGAGGTAACAAAGGTGGAGGAGTTTAAATACTTGGTATCAACAGCTCAGTGTAATGATGACTGTGGAAGAGAGGTGATAAAGAGAGTGCAGTCAGGTTGGAATGGGTGGAGAAGAGTGGCTGGAGTGATTTGTGACAGACGGGTACCAGCTAGAGTAAAAGGGAAGCTTTACAGAACAGTAGTGAGACCAGCAAGATTTTGCAGGGGTTGGCGGTGGTGGCACTGATGAAAAGAGAGAAGGCAGAGCTGGAGGAGCAGAGATAAAGATGCTGAGATTTTTGTTGGGTGTGACGAGGATGGACAGGATTAGAAATGAGTTTATTAGAGGGACAGCTCAGGTTAGACGTCTTGGAGACAAGGTTAGAGAAGCAAGGTCGTGTTGGTTTGGACATGTCCAGAGGAGAGACAAGGATTATATTGGGAGGAAGATGCTGAAGTTGCCAGGAAAGAAAAAAAGAGGAGGTTTATGGACAAGGTGAGAAAGGACATGCAGGTAGTTGGTTTGAAGCAAGAAGATGCAGAGGACCAGAAGAAATGGAGACAGTTGATCCCTAAAAGGGAGCAGCTGAAAGATAAAGAAGAAGAATATATATATATATATATATATATATATATATATATATATATATATATACACATACATACACATACATACATACATACATATATATATGCATACAGTACTGTGCAAAAGTTTTAGGCAGGTGTGAAAAATCTAGGTACACTTGCACACAGTTTTTGAAGGAACTCAGCTGGTAGGTTGTTCCAAACATGACTGTGTTTCAACCTACGTGTGACATTGATGATAATTAGCACCTGTTTGGTAAAATTGGTTGATCATACACCGACTATAATCCTACAAAATCCCTGACTTTGTGCAAGTGTACCTAGAAGAATTGATGCTGATTTGAAGGCAAAAGGTAGTAACACCAAATGTTTCTTTTGTTCGCTCACTTAGCATTTTGTAAATTGATAAAATTAAACAATCATTATTTATATTTCTGAAAGCATTGTTTGTTTACAGCATTCTTTCATACCTGCCTAAAACTTTTGCACAGTACTGTATATACTGCTGTCAAATACTTTTATTTTTTAATTTTAAATGAGGTCATTATCAGCTGAGCTCTAGCAGGCATCATGATAGATTTGGATCATGATAGATCCATTTGCTCCCATCATTGGGTTAATGTTGTTGTCCATTTAGATGAGCCTGCTGAGCAATGAGCATAGTTATGGTTAAATGGGCACAACAGTACTGCGCATTCTACGTGTGAAAAAGTTTCAGTTTTATCACTTTTCAGAATCCTTTTTCTCTTTGAGAGCTTTCCTTGACATGATGTATCTGTAAATAAACTTGTCTTTACACTCCAACTGTGTTTTCTGGCCAGAAAAGAATAGGTCATGCTTTTCAGTTCTACTTCAAATATTAAGCTAATTTTTCCTTTGCAGCTTCAGAAACTAGGAAAAAATTCTTTTAACATTCGTAACATTGTAACATTCGTGACGGAACTTTGTGTGCTTAAGTTGCTTCAATTGCCCTGAGCTTCCCTTGAGCAAGGTACAGTCCCCATCACTGCTCCTCGGGCACTGGATATGGCTGCCAACTGCTGTGCAGTGTTTGTGTGGGATAAATGCATTTCTATGTGGTTCACAGTGTTGCGCTGTGTGTTCACAATGACAAATAGTCACTTTCACTTTAAGGATAAGCTAATGATAACAGCTAATCTAAAAGCACATAAAGGAGAAAGAGAGCAAAAATGTAGAAGAAGGAAATTGAGTTGGGTAATGATGCTGTGTTGGTCAGTTTGCAGTTAGCAAAAGTTAATGCTTTTCTTTTCCATTGGGCAGTGATGGCCTAGCAGTTAGGCGTTTGATTAAATGATCAGCAGATTGTGGGTTTGCTCCCCGGATGTATGGCTTCCTGCAGTTCATTTTGAGTACACTTGCTTCAGAACATTGTAAAGGATTGGGAAGGAGCACAATCTGATTCACGCATTGCTGTAACGAATCAGATAAAGATCACTTCTCTTTATTATTCCACTCCAGCGTTGCTAGATTTTTATCACAGCAAGATCTAAGATGTATTTTGAAAGTATCTTCTAGTCAATCAGAAGCGTGGCTAAATCGTTAACCAGGACCAATGAGTGTCAGAAAGGCAGCAAGGATCCTTGCTAGAGTCTCTGTTTGTGTCATTCCCTCTGTACTCTTTCCTTCCGAGGTGATGGAGGGATGTAAAGAAAGTGGGCTCAGACTGAAATGGGTCGTTCCACTTAACCTGCTTACCATGGCTGAGTTCTGGAGAGACATCCTCTCTCAGGCAGTTTCTCTCTCTCCCTCTTCATACCTTTCTCTCACATTCTGTCTGTCTCTTATGCTCTACATTTTGTCTCTGATTCTTTATATTCTCACTTCTCATTGTGTTTCTTTTCTCTACCTCTCTTACTCCTTTATTTTTTATTCTCTTCCTCACTCCCCCTTTTCTCTCTCTCACTGCATCTATCACTTAATCTCTCCTTTCTATCTCAAGCCATTTTTTTCTCTACGTTCTCATTGTCTTTTTTTCCCTCTCTTTACCCTATCTTTCTCATTTTTCTTCATTTTCCATATCTTTCGTTTCTCGTGAAACAGTCGAAAAATACGTTTGGCTCAACTTCGCTGCTACGGCTAAAATCAATGATTTCATTTGAGACTCTTTGATCCAACACTAAATTAATTTTCCTTTAAAAAAAAAAAAACACTTCCTGTTCACTAATAAACTCCTTCTCAAGAATCTTGTTTAAAAAATTTCTAAGTCATAAGTGACCATCGAAACTGAAGCTTTCCATTGAAACTGCATTACAATAGCTAATTCTCTCTTTCCTTCCTGATTTTCTGTCTCTCACTCTTTTCTAACCTTTCCTTGCTCTGTTTACACTTCTTTCAGTTTGTTCTTCTCTCCTTATCTATCTCTTTGTACTTTTCTAATCTCTCTACTTCCTTTACTCTATTTATGACTAATTCCTTTATCTTTTCTTCTCTCTATTTCTTTATCCTCTACTCTCATTATCTCCTTTCTCTCCTCTGTTCTGTTCATTCTCCTCTTTACTATCCTTTCATCCTCTCACCTCTTCTCTGACTCGGTCTATCTCTCTCCTCTGTTTTCTTATCTCTTATTTTGTCTTTCCGTATACTATTCTCGCTATTTTCTTCTCTCTGTCTATTTCTTTCTCCTTTTCTCCCTCTCTCATCTGGTCTATCGTCTTCTCTTTCTCCACTCAGAAAGGGGTCATGCTTTCTCCTCTCTGTCGCTCTCCTTTCTCATTAATTTCTTGCCTTTATTCTCTCTCTCCTTTAAGTTGTGAATAATGTCAATTATGACTAATTCCTTATTCTTTTATTTGTCCTCTTCTCTCATTTCTCATGATCTCCTTTCTCTCTTCTGTTCTTTTCCTCTTTTCTATCCTTTCATTCGCTCACTCCTTCTCTAACACTGTCTATCTCTCTCCTTTGTTTTCTTATTTTGTCTTTCTATATGCTATTCATGCTATTTCTTTCTCCTTCTTTTTCTCTCCTTCGCACTCTTTTATCTGCTCTATCATCGCATCTTCCTCCACTCAGTTAATGCGAATAATGTCAGTGTTATTATGTAATGATTTTCCATTTATAGAAACTTGTGACATAATGATACTTGATACACTTGAAATGAATATTTATGCATTCATATTGGTTTCTACACATGTCAAAGGTAACAAGCTTAAAAGCTATCCATGAGCTAACATACTAGCTTTGTTTTGATACAACAGCGCTAGCCTGGAGCTAATGATAGAAAGCCACATTGTCAGTGTGATGGGATTAAATGTTTTTAATATTTTCATTGACACTGTATATGCATTTATTAAATGGTTACTTCATTTTCTCCTTATTGTCTGTTGCTTGACTGTTTGAAACTAATACAAAGCCTGTAGGCTAATCATCATGTACAGCCCTTACAAATTGCAACATGCTTTTGTCTTTTTCAGTGAAACTGACATGTCTAAAGGTTAATGCATGCTCGGAAATCCTGCCTTTATGTATATAATGTTAAAGTAAAAACAGAGGCAGCTGACGCAGATCTAAATGACTTTAGATTCTTATTATGATTGGTTTCCACTAAAAAGGGGATTAGCACACATATGCGCACACACACACACACACACACACACACACTGGACGCTGAATGAGAAAGCGAGAACTTAATCTCTCTATTATCCAAGGATTATGCTTTTGGATGAGTCATAAGCTTGGAGAAGTCCATTCTAAGAGTGGAGAAGAAATGAGGGCAAACATCCTATTCAGCCATACCTACTGGAAGGAAGAGAGCAAGGGAGAGAGAGAGAGAGAGAGAGAGAAAAGGCAACAGAACGAAAGTTGGAAGAAACAGAGACAAAGACAGAGAGATGGTGGGAGGAAAGTGAAGGATAGAGACAGAAGAGTCAAAAGAAAAAAAAGTGTAGGGGAGAGAGGGAAGACAGTGAAGGAAATTGGAAGGAAAAAAGGGAATAATATATTAATTTTTTTATAATACATTTTTATTGTTTACCTGCAATTAAATGACTTTCTTTTCCAGAGATAAATAAAAACAGGTTTAGACATTGATATGTGAACATTTCTTAATAAAGAACAGAATATTTAATGGGGTGTCAAATTTTTTTCCCTTGACTATATATAAAAATTATTAAAAATGAGAATCAACACCTTCAAAAAGCAATAGACAGAAGACATAACTTCTCAAATGAAATGGAAAACAGTAGAGAAACATTTCTTACTGGGACCTCTTATAAAAAACAATAAATTTAATGGATAAAATTTCTGTCCTTCCCTTTGTATGCATGAGCATTCCATATGTCTCAAGTCCTGGCATGAGACAAGTCTCAAGTCAGTGCAAGCAAGTCTCAAATAAAACCCCACTTCAATGCAAGTCTCAAGCCTCATCAGCAAGGCAACACATGAAAGGTTGTTCCCAAGTCAGTATAGGCATGTCTAAATCCAAGCCCTGAGTCAATGCAGGTCTCAAGTCAAGTGTGCTTTAGTGCATGCAAATCATAAACTGAGTCTCAAGTTAATCCAGGAAAGCCTCAAATTGAATCTCAATTAATTAACGTAAATATTCACTTGATTCCCTGGTCAAATGATGGCAACAGTAATATAAGCCATTTAAATGATGGCACTTTGGTATTATATGGGGGCATTTTAAATCAGTACCAAGTTTTCTTTATAGGGCAACAGTGGAATAGTGGCCAGGGACTAGGCCCCAGGATCAGAAAGGTTGTGGGTTGAAATCCCAGACAACTAGGTTGCCTTGAGGGCACCTTGAGCAAGGCACCATCCCCATCACTGCTCCCCGGGTGCTTTAAATAGCTGCCCCCATTGCACGGTGCATGCATGGGTGAAAAGCAGTGGATGTATTTTGTGTGTGCTGTGATGTATTGTTTTATAATAACAGTGACTTTCACTTTAATTACTTATTGCATTTCCAAAAAATACTAGGGAAACTGCCATTATTATATTTAAAAAGAGCTGTAATTATCTCATTATAATGGCACATTTCATGGGTAGCTATAGTTATATTTTTGAAAATAGAAACAAAAAGGTTTTTATTAAGGTTCGGTTTGACTTTTGATGTTTGTCACACCATCTCCAAAACCACAGGTCTTGAGGAGTCTTCCCCTTTATGCAGTGGCTAGTGTCTACCAAACTAGGATTATGTGGCATACAGTGGTCTTAAATGAGCAAAGTCTACTGTCTTGTCTATTCCCACAAAAGATACTGTGTAGTATATAGGCCGTAAAGACTCTGGTGGCCTTGTGGTTAGGGACGAGGCCTCGTGATCAGAAGGTTGTGGTTTCATGTTCCGTAGGTTAACCCTGAGGTTCTCTTAAGCAAGGTCTAAATGAGCTAAATGTAAAGGTTGTGCCATGGTGTGTTGACAAAATAATCCCCTTTTAATGCAAATGGTTGGAAATGCTGATGCTAGCTATGATAGAAAGGTGTCAAACTATATAAGACCTTACTGCATTTAGGATGTTTAGCCAGTTTCAGAATACCCATGCTGTTTATGAAATCGGCTACGATGGGCACATCAGAGCAATTGAAGACATTGGCTGAATCACATTATACATTTATGTTCTGTGGACAGCTGTGTGCACCTAGAGAAAGTATGACAAAGCTAAAAGAACAGGGACAGTCTCTTAAAATAAGAAATTTGGATGAAAGTCTAATCATCTCTAACACGTAGCATTAGTTGTGCTCATCTATATCATCTACACAAAAAAAAAAAGACAAATAATCGAGAAACAATGACTGCAGTGTCTTTAGCAGCATAAGAGCATAAGTCTTACTAAATTGTTCACACTTCCCGAATACAATCTGAACGGCTGTAAGTTAAGGTCACTTAAAAATGTATACAGTACTGTGCAAAAGTTTTAGGCAGGTATGAAAAAATGCTGTAAAAAAACAATGCTTTC
Source organism: Hepsetus odoe (assembly GCA_017165825.1). NCBI lineage: Eukaryota > Metazoa > Chordata > Actinopteri > Characiformes > Hepsetidae > Hepsetus > Hepsetus odoe. Next base: position 25,716,309 of record CM029378.1, read on the forward strand.
AAAAATGGAAGTGTTAATCATTTATTTTCATCAATCAACAAAATGCAGTGAATGAACAAAAGAGAAATCTAAACCAAATCAATATTTGGTGTGACCACCCTTTGCCTTCAAAACAGCATCAATTCTTCTACGTACACTTGCACACAGTTTTTGAAGAAACGTGGCTGGTAGGTTGTTCCAAACATGACTGTGTTTCAACCTCCGTGTGACATTAATGATCATCAACGAGCACCTGTTTGGTAAAATTGGTTGATCATACATCTGACTATAATCCTATAAAATCCCTGACTTTTTGCGAGTGTACCTACAAGAATTGATGCTGGTTTGAAGGCAAAAGGTAGTAACACCAAATATTGATTTGATTTAGATTTTTCTTTTGTTCGAAAACAACACTTTGCATTTTGTAAATTGATAAAAATGAACAATCATTATTTGTATTTCTGAAAGCATTCTTTCTTTACAGCATTTCTTCACACCTGCCTAAAACTTTTGCACAGTACTGTACATCGTAAATGAGGTGAGGTTTGAGAACAAATAATTGAAATAGTAATGCAATTTCAAAGCCTGCAAAATGCAATTTGAAAATATTCAACATTTTCTTTGTTTTGCAATTCAAGACAACAACTACGGGATATCATTCGCTTCAAAACACAAATGTAGGATGGATTGAAAGGGACCTAGCTGTTTGTTTCAATGAGTTACTAGTGAGAAATGATTTACATAAAATTAGGGCATGTTTCAGGGACTTAAGAATAGCTTGCCCATTTTTCTCACTACATTTTGTATTCATATCAAAGGAAACACACTTGACTTTGAGCAATAACCATCACCTACTAAGCCTTTCATCCACTGAATCCACTAAATCTTCAGTGCTTAGATGGAACAAAAGCATGGATCCTCACAGGCTAAGACCTATTTAAATAAAAGCAATTACGCACAGGCTATTTCAGAGAGCTTTTGCAGAGCTTTAGGAGCTGAAGGAAACAGCTGGTAGTGTCCACCTACTGGCCATTTTACCTTGAGGCCCATGTACACTTTCAATAAGGACTTAAGTTTAGAGCCAGAGGAGGAGAGAGAATTTGTGTGGGAAGACAAATGGAGAAATGGAAAGAAAATCAGAGATGTAGCCTTTTGATGCTACTACTGGTGATGAGAACAGCATGTGATGATTTTAGATAAGAATGTCCCAGTCTGAACCAAAGGATCAGGACTGGAGTCAATCCAGGTTATATTAAGCCTCATACAAGTCTGATCTTTTTATATATCCTGTGATTTATTTGCTAGCTGTCCACCAATATGGAAAAAAAAAAAAAAAAAAAAAAAAAAAAAAATATATATATATATATATATATTGTGTCCTTTCTGACATCCTTGTGATATTTTTTGTTTCAGCTGCTTCTGTTTAGGGGTGAACACAGCAGATCATCTGTTTCCATTTCTATCTGTCCTCTGCATCTTCCTCTTTCAAACCAACCACCTCTCCTCTCTCACCACATCCATAAACCTCTTATTTGGTCTTCCTCTTTTCCTCTCTCCTGGCATCTCTATATTCAACATCCTCCTCCCAATATAATCCTTGTCTCTCCTCTGTACATGTCCAAATCAACACAACCTTGCTTCTCTAACTTTGTCTCCAAAACATCTAACCTGAACTGTCCCTCTAATATACTAATTTTTTATATTTCTTGCAAGATGTTACTCAGTTAATTTAACTTACCCAACAAGTCATCTAAGTAGCTGACCGACCCTTATGAAGAATGACGATTTAAATTACAATTAAAAAGTTCCATAATCTATATGGCAGGACAATCAGAAGGTAACTGTCACTGTGTCAGGGTTTGGAGGGTTTTGTTGCTTTTGTTCATGGTAGAGGGCGCTCTGTTCTGACTGAGCACACCTGAGCTCATGAGGCACAGGTGTGCTACATTGAGGCTGACTACTTAAGCCTCAATGAGTCAGAACAGAGCGCGGTTCATTTAATAGGTCAAGCCCTAGGTTACGGGTGGTTTTGTTTCTGATTCCAGTTTTCCAGTTTCGTGTTTCGGTTGAATAAAAGTACTTCAGGAATCTCTGGCTCGGCAATGACATCCTTCCCGCTCCCCGCCACCGTGACAGTAATGAACCGCCAAACTCGGGACATCACGAGCCTTGAAAAGTGGTGTGAGGAGCATGAGCGGGCACTGGGAGCCATGATTGAGGACCTCAGAGCAGCGCTGCCATTGTGGCAGCTGGGGCGTTGCGAGCGGAGCGGAGGAATACAGCGCGTAACCACCACTGAACTCATGCCTGGACCTACTGGTTCGCTCAATCCAGCTCGCTCCCTCTCTGGAGGCCAAAGAACGGCTGGAGGAGTACAGCTGGACTGAGAAGGCTGTGCTTGCCGTTATGGAGGTAATGCTAAAGGGGCGGTCCCTCGAGGAAGAGGCTTCGTTCGCGCCCCTTTCCTTACCGTCTCCTGCTCCCCACCAACCACTACGCTGGATATCGGTGGAACCCGCCTCCTGCACCAATCACGGCGGTCCGCCAGCGGAGACAGTGCCGCGCACCAATCGCGGCGAAAAAATGGCAGATACCCCGCCCTACGTGAAACACTGCAAGAAAATGGCGGATAACCCGTCCTATGGGAAACAAAGTAAGAAAATGACGGCAAAGAAAGCCGCTCGTGGCGTGAAAAGCAGGAGGCAAGCACCCTGCGCGGTGCCCAAACACAGCTCCACTAACCGGTCTGCCAGGCAGAGGGCAACAGAGGAGCCGTTCCAGATTAGAGAAATAACTTTGAGAATTCAGGAATTGGAACATGAGCTACAAGAATCTCAGAAGGTGTGGCTGTCTATTCTGGGTGCCGAAAGACAGACCAAAAATGTTTTTGTTGACCAGCTCCAGGAAATGGAGGCTGAGCTCCTCACCAAGGATCAGGAAATTTGTACACGGAACCAGGATCTGGACGTCTTGAATGCAAAATGTAAGAGATTGGAGTATGAAAACATCTCTCCATGAATCACCAGCTACAGGTGAGCAACCAGTTTCAGGTACATTCCCTTCAGGAGGAACTAGTTAAAGTAAATGGGGAACTTCAGGAAAAGCAGGCCGGGTACCTAGAGCGTGAGAAAGTCTGCAAGGATCTCAGTGAACAGATAGTTTGGCTAACCGAAAGCTTCTACAGTACCCTGGAGGACTTCAGGGCTGAGTCAGAAAGACTCAAACAGGCCAATATGAAGCACGGTGCACTTCTCTCAGACATTCACCAACGAGATGATCAGATCAAACAACAGAGGGAGTTGCTGACAAGGCTCAACCAACAGCTGGCAGAGAGCAAGACCTCTGCTCTGCAGATAACCACCTCAGCCACCCATGAAAGACTAAAACACAAAGAAAAGCTCACCAGTCTGCTTTCTCAACTTGAGGAGACCAAAGGACTCTTGTCTCCTTGCTAGAGTGACATTGCAACCATGGAAAGGGAGAGAGAGGTTTTAGCTCAAGCCAATGGTGAGCTTCGAGTAGAGGTCAGTGGACTCATGCAGGAGCTGAAACTGGTACAAGACACCAGCGCCGCTCTGCAGGCAGAACTGGAAAAAGCCAGGAGGGAGACCAGTAAATTCACTGAGCTGCAAGATCACATCAGAGGTATGGGAAAAGCATTTGAGAACCTTGACTCTGTGAGATTCACCCTGCAGGTACATGGAGCGGGGTGTCACAGGGCCAAGAGGGACTCTTCTATGAACCATAAAAATTCTTCTGTTTAGCTTTCTTTCAGACTCTTTCAGGCCAAGGATTTCCAGTGAGTTGGACCATTCCTCATGGGACCCCCGGGAGAATGATCCAGAGGAGGAGTGCTCCAGAATCTTTGTGGAAGCTAACAGTGATGACAATCCAACAGCCCAATCTGATGTGCCAGTGGAGGACCCACAGATACCAGAGGCCGAGGAAATAGTCAAACCCCCTCCTGCTCAGAGAGGAGTAACCCATGTTGCCGAGTGTGAGGTCAGTAAGAGCAAAGCACGAGTTATCATGCCTCTTGGAGATGGAAGCACACAGTTACCCAGGCCTCCAAAAAGCCAGCAGTGCCAGAAGAGAGCAACAGCGTTTACAGCAGCAGTGGAAGGATACCTTTCCTTTATTGCAGCCAGTGCACCCAAGAGAGTCTTCACGCCGGCTGTTCTTCCCCCAAACCTCATGCTTAACGCCCGTGTGAATATCATCCCAGTTGGCCCAACCCTACGACTAAACTCCAGTCTGCATCTGATTGTTCCATAAGGGAACTGCGCTTTGCCAGCCACGCTAATTCCAGCTACCATGCCCATAACACATCCACTTCATCAGCCTTCTCAGAACTTGCAGCCTGTACCACATATATGCACAAGGAATGAGAAATTCTGCACCTCAGACCATGTAAGGGTGGACACAGAGAGCGAGGAGGCCAGGGACCTGAGGCGGAGCGCACACTGGGTAAGGGACTCTTCCTCTTCTATCCACAGAGAATCTTGTGTATGTAGCTATTTTACAGACGCTGACAGGACAAGGCTTTCCAGCCGATCAGACGAGTCCTCCAGAGGCCCCAATACAGAGTCAGAGAGACGGGTGACAGAGGAAACACGGGACAGCAGAAAGGCACCAAAAGGATGTATGGCTAAACACGAATATCAAAGGGACTTGGTTACAAGGATATGGACTGAAACTCTGGGATACCCCTCGCCACCGCCAGCAGCCCGAGACATGACTGTGTCCCCCTTCCAGTATTTTTGTTCGTTAACTTGCGAATATGGACCTGACCAGGTACCCCATTAAAGGGGCTTTGTTTTCTTTGTTCAAGTTTGTCTCCCCTCCAGGTTCCGGCACTGAAGAAGCGCCCCTGATGTTGCACCCTTCAGAGGGGGGGTGATGTCAGGGTTTGGAGGGTTTTGTTGCTTTTGTTCACAGTAGAGGGCGCTCTGTTCTGACGGAGCACACCTGAGCTCATGAGGCACAGGTGTGCTACATTGAGACTGACTACTTAAGCCTCAATGAGTCAGAACAGAGCGCGGTTCATTTAATAGGTCAAGCCCTGTGTTACGGGTGGTTTTGTTTCTGATGTATTCCAGTTTCGTGTCTGGTTTCATGTTTCGGTTGAATAAAAGTACTTTAGGAATCTCTGGTTCTCTAATCTCTAATTCTTTGGCAATGACGTCCTTCCCGCTCCCCGCCACTGTGACACACTGTGACCTTTTTGCAAAAGTCAAAGTTTAAAGTGCAGTTAGATTAAACAGAGATCTTCAAGTGCTGTGGTCTGATGAAACAAAAATGTGCAGTGAAATAAAAAATAAGATTATATGTTTGCAGAAATCAGAAAATTTAAATTAAAGAACATCATATCAACTGTAGCGGAGAAATCTAATATTCTTTGAGGTTGTTTCTCTAACAGTGGCTAGAAATGAAAGTGACTACCTAGTTTGACTACCTGTCACAACACAACGAAACTCAACCTCTGCATTGTACCCATACACATGCGTGCAGCAGGGAGCGGCTATTGAAAGCACCTGGGGAGCAGTGACAGGTACAGTACCTTGCTCAAGGGTATCTCAGGACAACCTACTGGTGAGGGAATCAAATCCACAATCTTCCGATCCAACTCCCTAACCACTAGGCCACCGCTGCCGCATGTCACGGTAATAAAGAAAAGGTTCTACTAAATGCCAACAAATTAAAGAAGGGTTTTTTTTGCAGAGGTAGTGTTGTTTTCACTTGGAAAATCAACATAATTAGATTTTTGAACAGGGGCAGTGGTGGCCTAGTGGTTAGGAACTAGACCCCTGGATCGGAAGAATGTGGGTTTGAATCACTTATCAGTAGTTGCCCTGAGGTACGCTTGAGCAAGGTACTGTCCAAATCATTGCTCCCTGGGTGCTATCAATAGCTGCCCCCTGCTGTATCTGTATGGGTTAAATGCAGAGGCTGCATTTTGTTGTGGTTGACTGTGTGTTGTGCTGTGTTTCACAATAATAAGAGAAAAGAATGTGTAAGGTAATAATGAATAAACGTTCAAATGCATTTCAGTGCAACACTATGAAGCAATAAATCATCAGCAAAATGTTATGGGGGGGGGGGGGGGGGGGTGTATTAAGACCAGTATTTCATCTTTATATCCCATCTAATTAATAAGAGTAATATAAAGAAGCAAGGTGGAATGTGAATGTTAGGCACGTGTTTAGACCGTAAGAGCCCATGTAATGATGCAATATGATTTCAAAATATATGTAATATGAGCATTTTAATGATCTAAAATCTGCACACATGTATATTAGACCTCAGCTCCTGGTCTAAACGGCAGCAGCTACCATTCAGAATCCATTTTCTGACACCTCTTTTTCCAAAACCTCTGAGTTCAGCCTGAAAAAAAGGCCACCATGATTGATGAACGCTACAATTACACAAGCACAGCTGCAGGGAAAGATTAGACTGAAGCTTCTAAATTTAGTTGAGTAGGCAAATCGTTTCAAAAACAGCCATCATTATTGTGATCTAATTGGGCCACGTGTCAATAACGCATGCCAGTCAAATGCACCTCACAGACTAATGCCAGGATAATAGAGCAATAATAACACATAATAAGGATTTCTAATTATTTCGTACTCTTATGAGATTTTCAGAAGTACCTATAAGAAAACAGGAAAATATATTTTTTTTTTTTGAAAAGCATGGTTTTGAACAAAGCAAAGGTAAAATCTTTTCCAGCAAATCACTTTGAGATACAATTCCTGAATGAAAATATCAGTATTAAGATCAGAATAAAATCAGGGCATGGGCAGGAATTGGTGAAAGTTATGAAGGTGGACAGAACTGATAATTGTCTAAAAAGATTCATACTAAGAAGAAAAATTAAGGGTTCATGTTATCAGTGCAAACTTAAAAGAGTGTAGTAGATAAATGTGTACAATATGGTGCAATTGCTGATATCTCATTTGGGAAATGAAAAAATAAATGGGATTTTTCTTCTTTTTCACATTTCTGTGAACTCTGACTATATTTCTTGATTAGCATGTTAGCTTGTTGGCTAAGCTGGTCTTCAACCACTATACCCTCTTTATCAATCAAATTCAAAACTAAATACTGAGTTCATCAAACATCAAAATTTTTAGCAATTGATTTTAATCAAGCGTTTGTGACAGCCTTACTCCAAGTAATGTTAGGATATAATTAAAAACTGCACCAACTGGAATCTGATTTTTTTTTTTAATATATGATTAATTGATTAGCCCTACTCCTTGGTAAATGTGTTGTAATGAGATATAATATTTAATACTGAGATAATATAATGTCCCTCTAAGGTATTGCCTGTGGTAATAGGGGAATTTATTATCTCACCCTTATTTATTTCCCAGGCCAGTCCTCAAGATTCAAGAAAATCCACATTTCTACAGGGGTTCTCTTGGTATTAAACCTCATATTATATATCTCAACATTTTTTATTTTAATTGTAACTGATGGCTAGCTATCCATTTTTGTTAACTGATAGACCAAGCTAATAAACAACACACATTGCATAGCCATTGTGATCATTTTAATCAAGACTATCAATAACTATGTATATAATTTAAACTTCCAAATGGTGGAAAATCATATTTTGGGAAAGTAACCACACTGATCACTGAAATAATTATAATAATCTGTGTGTGTGTGACAATTTAGTACCAATTTACCCATCATGTGAAATGAAAAAAAACCCCAGATGTATACACAAAGCATTGGGCATTATCAAAAAGTGCAGATAACAGAGAGAATATTTATGAGCAGGTTTGCAGCCAGATAACAAGACACCAAGACAAACAGACCTTCTGCCAGTAATAATTATAATTATTTGAAAGGTGGGCTACTCAACAGAGCAAGGCAGACAATAACATTGGAAATTGCAGCCAAGGATAATGGCATCACTGCAGATACATTCATATAATAAACTGGATCAAAAAGGGGGGGGGGGATGCATACTGATCTCCGAAAGACAAACAAACGACTGTCAAACATTGTGATCATTCCTCAGCAGAGGCTCTAAGCATGATTAACACTGCAAAAAAATACCATATTTAATAACCAATGCAGGAGATTATTAATAAAAATTATGAAATATCTATGGTATTACATTACGAAACAAGACAATACATAAAGATTAAGTTAGTTCGGACATGTACAGAGGAGAGATGAGGATTATATTGGGTGAAGGATGTTGTGGCTGGAGCTGTGGAAAAAGGAAAACAGGAAGAAAAAAAAGAGGAGGTTTATTGATGTGGTGAGAGAGGATGCAGGTGGTTGGTGCGAAAGAGGAAGATACAGAAGACCAGATGAAATGACGACGGACGTTCCGCTGTAGCAACCCTTAACGGGAGCAGCATATTAAAGGTGATATAAAAGATATGCACTGAGGCAAAACAACAAACCACCACTTAATGAAAAGAGCAAAGAGTGTAGGTTACGAGACATTAAACATTAAATGCAATGCATACGATACATAAAAAAGGGGTGTTAAAAAGATGGAAATTGCCCTTTCTGTGTTAAAAAGGGGCATTAAAAAGATGGAAGGGGCATAAAAAAGTGGGGGGGGGGAAAGGTTGTCCTTTCCGCTGGTACTGGACCAGATGTTCCTATGTTTAACAGATGGCAGCAATGTGAAGAGGACTTTGGCTGGGTGTGTGGAGTCCCAGTTGATGGACCATATCTTCCTATCGCAGTGTTTCTTGAAGATGTCACAAATAAGTGAAAGTAGTGACACAGTTAAGACTTTGCTGTAGTTGCCAAGCAAGGCCATTATGCTATTAGAGAAGATGCATTATATGATGCCACTGACTTTTTGGTCTTTTTAAGGAGTGAATGTGCTGTTTTGCTCAGTAGGCTTTTGAGGTACTCAAAGAGATCTGGACATGCTTTTAAGTTGAATAAGAACACTGTGCCACTGAGTTCAGTAAAAATAGGATTGTTTTGTAACACTAATACTAAGAATTCAAGGTATTCATGGACTTTGCCTTGACCAGTGGTCAAGCAGTGGTGACCTAGAGTTTAGGGACTAGACCCAGGATTGGGGGGTCATGGAATCAAATTCCAGACTAGTAGGTTGCCTTGAAGTACCCTTAAGCAAGATACCATCCATATCACTGTTCCCTGGGAGCTGGATATGACTGCACCCTGCTGCTAGGCGTGTAAGGGTTAAAAGCAGAGGCTGTAATTCATTGTGGTTCACTGTGTACTGTGCTCTCAATGACTGATAGTCACTTTCACTTTATATTGAATGGCCAGTGTTGTTTTATTGTGTGTTTTACATTTGACAACCTAAACAGTAAAAGCTACTGGAGCTCATTTTGAACCTTGTGAAACTATACTGGTTGATCTTGGAATGTTTTTTTGTTTTTAAATTGTTAATACTTGTAGGTGAGGCCCATTTGACATCATTTTAGACCCATATCATGTTTAAAATATCTTTCTCTTTAATGCTGGGAATGAAATTTAACATATTATAGGCGAACATAAAGGTTCTATTAATGGTCACCTGAACAGGTGGATGTATTTACAAATGACCACCTGTCCAGCCTACAGCATTTCAGTGCCACCCATTCAGGTTGAAAATAATAGGAGTTTTTCAGGCTGACCTGCTTTGTTTTCACCCAAAATTTCTTCCTATTATTTTCGTCTCACACTTTTTTGAATGAGGTACAATACATGACAGCCAATGACTTTGGAGGACATTTGCATTAGGGCTGCTCAATCAATTTTGATTACAATTTTGATTACAATTTTGACTACAATTTTGACATTCACTGATCCTGAAAATAAGATTATTGCCATAACATAATTAGTGGAGAAAACGCTGACGCCGAGAAGGACCCACTATGCATATGTGTGGATGCATACACTTAATATGCTTCATTCTGTGAATCCCAGGCACTGCAGAGTCTGCGGCTCAGGTGCAAATACGGTCACCTGCAGGAGCTCAGATCAGACCAGCTGAAGTTTCTGCCTTTAAGATATGATCTGTTTCAGTAGTCTGTAACAAAGTAGATAATTCATTTGATTGATTCTGGGTTCATTTTAGCCAGTCAGTCATTTTCTGCCGCTTGTCCCAAGTGGGGTCACGGGGGAGTGCTGGAGTCATCCCAGCTCGCACAGGGCGAAGGACGGGGACACACCCTGGACAGGTCGCCAGCCCATCGCAGGGAGGTGCGTGACGGGGACAGCACCTTGCTCAAGGGTACCTCAGGGCAGCCTATTGGGAAGGGGTTCAAACCCCCATATCCTCCAATCATGTGAACAACGCCCTAACCACTAGGCCACCGCTGCCCCGGGTTCATTTTATTTTCATGTAATTAATTTTAATGTTACTCATTAACAAACTTTTATTTCAAAGCTCCAAGAAAAATGACAAAAATTCTGCTATAGACAAGCTGACATTCTGTTAGATAATCGTGATCTCAATACGGATCAAAATAACTGAGATTAGCAGTGGTTGCCTGGTAGTTTGGGACTAGGCCCCAGGATCAGAAAGTTGGTTTGAATCCCAGATCAGTAGGTATTCTTGAGCAAGGTGCTGTCCCCATTACTGCTCCCCGGGTGCTTTGAATAGCTGCCCCCTGCTGCATGGTGTGTTCCAGGGAAATGCAGAGGTTGCATTTTGCTGTGGTTCACGGTGTGCTGAGCTGTGTATTCACAATGACATGTTGTCACTTTCACTTTCACTTATGATTTGTACCCTAATCCAGCCACACTAATTTGCAAACATCTGTACAGTCACAAAGACAATCAGGGTCGCACTGATAATACTTACCCCAGGGAAAAACTGACACACTCCCTTCATAACATTGGGAGGTTTAAGAAAATCTGGCAACCTGTTTTGAATAGGATATATCCCTGCAAAGTGCTTTTTGCCCTAGTAATAGTGTCAGACCTGACCATATCATACTTAAATAATTGAAATGCAATTAAAACAGCCTGGTGGTATGTGCATACTTGAATATTTAGACCTTTATATTATTCATTTTTGCATGTGTTATTATGTCTCATTAAATGACTTCTTCACACTGATTTCCTATTGTTGAGACTTGTCTGTAAAATGAGCTCTTCCCTTCAGTTTCAGCTCACCTTTCACTGATCTCTGCTGTTTTCATGAATTGTTAAGTTTAAATTTTTTTAGTGGGTCAGTTCCAATTGAAATCTGGAAATGTGAAAAGCTGTTGCAAGGGCCCAAATTAAATAATCAGGCTCAGTTAAAGCGTCTTGCGAGCTCTGGACGTTTCTGTGGTCACTGCACAGTTTTGGGAATCCACTAATTTAGATGACAGACGTATCAGGGATTTTCATCGACAGATTTGTTAGACAAGCTTTCTGCAAACTGGACTTGTTTCAACAGATAATTATCGAGTCAGAGATCCAACAGACATGTCAGAGCAGGTGTGACCTACAACTTTCAGACAAGCAAGAGTGGAGCTAAATATAGACTTTCATTTGGCCACTAGTTTTGAGTCTGATTTCTTAATGAATTCTGAATGATTCGTCAGTTGAAGTGATCCCCAGAAAAAAAATGAACACAATGCTTTATTATTAAAATAGAAATTATTTGGTGTCAAGGTAAGATTTGTAGATTCCTTAGGTTTGTAAACAAGCAGAGATGCATTTCCGAAGGCTGAAAAGAATGGTATCTAATACGCTACTTGGCAGCTGCTTCATGATGAGTCTCTATCCTGATGCTCATCTGTCTGTCAGTTGTAAGCTCTTGATTATCTTACACTTTGGAATATATTGTACATTTCAGGACACTTTGCTCTCATTCTGTATACAGTTCCATACAGAGCTGGATTTAGCTGTTTTTTAATGGATCATATTTGTTTAGTAACTGTATTTAATGTACCATTTTCTAAGAATGGTGCAACTTAACATCAAAAAATGTAATATGAATCTATCTACTTATCTATCTACCTATTTGTCTGTCTACATACTATTTGTCTGTATACAAGCCCACTCTTCTCAATCTGACCAGATAGTAATGAAAGAAGCAAAGGAAACTATATAACTATATTTTAACTTGTAGAAATCAGAGTTTAAGTTTATTCATATTGTCCAGTGTTCAGTTTAACCCAACACAGGATAATGGAACTAAACCCGAAATGAGTTCTTTTTAATGCAACATTTAACATAGCCACATTAAAGCTCTTCTCTTTTACTAAAATGACTTTATGCGAGATGCCCTTCACTGTTTCTCTGAATGTGTTTGAGTTTGGAAGTTAAGGAGAAACAAGGACTCTAAATGTATAACCAGCAATACTTGGTTTGATCAGGTGAAATAAAGGGCCTACTGAATAGTGCATAGTTCTTAAAGCTTTTAAAAGCCCACCAACACTGATTTCAGCACAGAGAGGCCAGCCAGTTACAGCTCCTAGAACAGAGGCACTTGGAGAGGCTCTCAGAGCAAGCAAACACTCCATTTTCCTCACGCCCTAGAACACCCTGTTTTAAATAAATCATTTTTATTGTTACAAAAGCCGTTCTGGCACTGCTGGCAGCCAAGATGCCAGTTTAAGGCCTAAATAGGTGTGAGCATGTGTACCTCCCAGAATGCCAGACACTGTCCATGAAAATTTTTTTGTTTCATTTACCTCCATTTTGTCTATCAGTATATTTATCATAAAAAAGCTTCAAATTATGTTTGTATTATCATTCAGTTTGGTCAGAATTAGTTTATGTCCTGATAAATGGACAGAAATAAAAGGAGACAAAAAAATAAAAATAAAAAGACCAACCACTACACCTTGAGAGTGCAGTGGTGGCAAAGATATTCTATTGGTTTATAAATCCATGTTTTAATTATCAGTAGAAATTCTTCCTCATCTCACCTTTACATTGGTCTGCCACAAAAAATACCCATCATACAAGCAATGTAACCAGAACAATGTAATGCCAACCCTGTGAGCTGAATGGCTAAACAAGGTGGCTTTTCCTCCTCCCTCATTGTACATTTAGCTGCCGTCTTACATGATCATGATAAAAATGGTTATTAAGAAATCAAACATTAGATAAACATGGAAGGAACACACATCTCTCACGTTAACATTCACCTTTAACCTCAGGAGAACCAGGTATCTGTGTCTGAAGGGTTAAACTGGGTAATGTTTGTTTACTTGAGCTTGAGAGCAAACAGCAGCCTCTTTTAAACTGTGTTCATGATCAATGAAGCAACAGAAATGGTTGACAATTACCTAGAGTAAATCCTTTTGCAACAACATGCCCAAAGCAGACTTTCATTATTATTCATTTTTTTGCCACTTCTCATTACAGAATAATTAACTCAGCAGGGGCTTTAGAGGGGATGTTTCTTTTTTCCTTTCAGGTGAGGTGCTCCATCCCTCAAAGTCTTATAAAAACTTTGGAAAATGTAAATGAAATATATTGTATTTATTTGATTATTTTCACAAATTTTCTTTGTTTATTTGCAATTGTTTGTAACTTTTTCCTGCTCTGGTTCCTGAGATTTGTTGCAACAGTAATGATTCGTAACTTCTGCATTACATAAGAGTGAGTGTATGTGTGTGTGTGTGTTAGGAGTGTTTTAGGTGCACTTAGGTGTGAGAGTTTGGGGGTGGCTGAAAGCCTAACTGTTTATCCACTGTGTATCAAACTCTGTATAGGGAAATGAACCTTTTAGTCTTGAGGGAAAAGCACTTCACTTTCATTTTGCCTTTACACACACACACAAACACACACACACACACACACAAAGTACAGCTTCACTATGTGGACAGAGTATAGCAATTATACTAATGTATTAAAATCACTGGTGAACACAGGAGGATTACTGAGGTCCAGTACTGATGCTGATTATTATGGGTTGGTTAAGAGTCACTGGTCAAGTCAGATTCAGGAAAAACATTTTGTTATGGAATTTGCACTGTCGCCTCGCAGTGAGAAAGTCCTCGGTTAGATTCCTAGGTAGGGCGGTCTGGGTCCTTTCTGTGTGGAGTGGCACATGCTCTGCCTGTGTCTGGGTGGTGGTGGTCTAGTGGTAGGGTACTTGCCTATGGACCTATGGCTCAAGAGGTTGCAGGTTCACTACCACCACTGGATCCCTGAGCAAGACCCTTAACAGTGAGTTGCTCCAGGGGGACTGTCCCTGTAATTAGGACATGGAAGTCGCTTTGGATAAGAGCGTCTGCTAAATGCCGTAAATGTAAACATAAATGAAAATGTCTGAATGTATTTCCTCTGGGAGCTCCAGTTTCCTCCCACCGTCCAAAGACTGGAGATCCTAAATTGCCCCTAGGTGTGAGTGAGTGTGTGAGTGTCTGTATGTGTGTCCAAATGGCTACCTGTTTCCCCATCTTTCTTCCTGTGAAAGTTGGGACTGGCTCCAGCGTCCCCTGAGACCCTCAACAGGACAAGCAGCTATGGAAATGAGTGAGTTTGCTCAAAACCAATTAGATGTTTATATTGTCTTGTTGGTCTGCCTTTATCCTTTCAGTGTACTATGAAATATCTCAAACCATTAATAGCAGCTTTAGTCCATTTTCCCCCCTCAACCAAAATCCTGTGCTAGCACTATGCGTTCAGGCAGTTATCACTTCACCGGCAAACCCAGATTTGAAAGCGAAGTGAAAAAAGTGAAAGTGACAACTCTTGGCATTGCAAGGTCACAGCACAGCACACAGTGAACCACAACGAAATTGGACCTCTGCATTTAACCCATGCACACAAACACCGTGCAGCAGTGGGCAGCTATTGACGGGGGCGGTACCTTGCTCAAGGGTACCTCAGGGCAACTTACTGGTGAGGGAATCGAACATCTTCCAATGTGGAGGCAACTCCCTAACCAATAGGCTACCGCTGCCCCACCTGATAAATCTAACTGATTTATCAGTTAGATTGTGAACACTGCACCCCAAATGTACACATACATACCAAACATGCATTGGAGGGGCAGCGTTGGCCTAGTAGTTAGGGACTAGGCCCCAAGACCGGAAGGTCAAGAGTTTGAATCTCTTACCAGTAGGTTGCCCTGAGGTAACCTTGAGCAAGGTACCGTCCCCATCACTGCTCCCTGTGTGCTTTAAATAGCTGCCCCCTGCTGCATGTGTGTGTTGGGGCGAAATGCAGAGGTGTCTCACTGTGTGCTGTTCTGTGTTTCACAGTGACAATCATTCACTATTACTTACATTTACATTTGCGGCATTTAGCAACTTCCATGTCCTAATTACATTTACATTTACATATACGGCATTTAGCGACTTCCATGTCCTAATTACAGGGACAGTCCCCCTGGAGCAATTCAGGGTTAAGGGTCTTGCTCAGGGACCCAGTGGTGGTAGTGCTAGAGGTGGGATTTGAACCTGGGACCTGTTGAGCCATAGGTCCATAGGCAAGATGGCTCTGTTTTTTGAGCCCAACGCTTCGCAAACTTATTTCCAAAATCAGCATACTAATGGATGCTTGTTAAACTCAAACTCAAAGAAAAAAATGAAAAATTGAAAGCTATAGCTGGATGTCTGACTCTCGAAGAAGGCGAATGCATCATGTCGTGTTTCTATGCTGACAGTGGTATACACCAAATTCTGGGAATTAAAGCTCTGCTGTGTTAACAGAATGTTGCTAGTGGTAGTGGCAGGATTTTCGATCAAATAATCAGTTCTCCACTGTCACTGTACCGTCAACCAGCAAAGTCAGCATATGGTTACATTTAAATTTATGGCATTTAACAGACAATTCTATCCAGAGCGACGTACATTTGTGCTTTGTAGTCCACATCTGTTCTTTATTCCTTTAACCTACATTCAAGTCAACTTTCAATCAACTATGTGCCAGCTAAGTAACATACAACCCTTTAGCAACACTGAGCAAGAACATCTTTTACATTTGCCCAAGGTGGAAATTTTTAATCGGCATAGCTGGAAGAGTCACGTAACTCTAATTTACTTTAGGTACTTGTCTATAAAAACTGTATGCTTGATTCTTTGTGCTTTTTAGCGATGAGTGTGACTAAAATTGCTGAACTAATGAATTAGAAGGGATGTCAACATAGTTTTGGTGATGTATTGTATACTCTGCCCCTATAATACACATATGTTATGGTAGAAAAGCACACTGTATGTTCCTCTGTCTCTCTGTGGCCCTGCTCATGGCGTTTTGCACTTTTAGAATGCCCTTTACAACCTTTTGCAACCAAATGTCTACTCTAACTACTGGCCACAGCATGACCATGTAACAAGAGCAGAGGCTGGAATGGCGACACAATATAAAAAGCTCCGGTTAACATTCTTACAGAGGGTCAACGACTATCATCAGCGGCTCTCTGTTGATATATTTACGGTGTATATTTACAACCTGTTCCAGTTAGAGCCTCTTATACCGCCCCCTTATAACTGTCCTATAAAATGGTCCAAAACAAACAACACTGTTAAGGCTGATGGGGAATGAGCAGCATGCATAATCATACCCAGTGCTTTCCATATTGAAATATTTGCATAATATGCAAATGGACGCTTTAATGTACTGTATGTCGAATTGTGGGGTCAAAGTGAGTCAGAGCGAGTTAGAGGAAATTAGCATAAACAGTCAGGTTTTGTTCCAGACATTACCATGTTTACCATAGCATGACTGTATATTAATGTAATAACACACTCAGTGACTCAGTTCCATAGTTCCACACTAAAACATTGTGAGTCACCGAATCTGAGTGTTTTGTACTGCAGAATGTCCCAACTTATCCTGGATAATGTGAAATAAGATTGAAGAAATGAAGAAAAGGGGAGGAGGGCTGCTTCATCAATTTCACATATTTATAAAAATTTGGCATTAAGCGGTAGAAAGCACACATATATTAATTTAAAAGTCCATTGTTTTTATATAACATCGGAACTTTGGAATCCAACCCCAAAAATTATAGCTTTACTATTGAAATGGGAGGACCATGGAACTTCTGGTCACGACCATAATTTGTTCCAAAACTCATTTGTTCCCACCCATAATATTGTATGTAAATCTGTTCCAGTCCATACAGATTATTATTAACTAAACTATTTTAAAGATTTTTAAGGACACAGGTAGTTTATTATACCCTAGAATATACAGTGCAATAGTAAACTTAATGTAAAAACATTGAATAAAACAGAAAACATTCAACAGAAAAACTAACATTGCAAGAGTTCATGCTAAACCAAGTTCGCGCTAGACCCTTACGAACCGTTCGCTGTAACACTGTTTTTTTATGAGTTTCAAGCACTGGGGGGAAAAATAAAGTTTGAAAAAATCCTTAACTTATACAAAAACTAAACCTAAACAACCATGGCAGGCAGAAGTGGAATCTTGAGCTCTCCAGCAGCTTGTCTTGTGCATCACTGAAAGAGAGAAAACCCACACCAGCAGGATCTCATAGATGCAGCTAACCTGGTTTCCGGGAAGTATTTGAGTTTTTTTTTTCTTTTTTATGTTTTTTTTTTTAAAACAAAACTCCAAAACCAAACCAAAACCTTAAGTGAGAGAATAAATGCAAAGAGCAAGCTGGCAAAAAGTGCCTGTGGAGGTTTGTACAGTTGGAATGGAGGTGAGAACCGAAGTATATCTTCAGTTGTCATGGACAGTGAAAGTGAAAAATGCATAAATATCTTTATTTAACATAATATATCCTTACCTGTTGTACAAAACAACACTTTACTGATGAATAAATGTAACATTTCAAACTGGCAACTGAATGAATCAAACTTATGTAATATATGTCTGTAGAAAAAAAACATTTTTTATCATACAGATTGATAGATCTGTCACAAACACACTACCACACATTGCACTACATATGGTGGTTAAATCACATGTACACATACTAAATACACACACCGGCCAAAAGACCAGCAACTTCTGAGCAGTCTCCTCAATAGCCTATTTTTCACTGCTCAAACGACCCACTCTACATGGCTACCACTCAATCAGCCCTAAAAATAACATTGGAGCATCTGCACTGGACGAGATAAGACCGTTTCAATCAGGCCTGTGAATAGAGCTTACGTCGGTGCATATAGCAGCTTTGCAGCCTCTTCTCGCTTGCTTTAACTCTCTAACTCTCTCACTCTCTCTCTCTCTCCTCCTCCTCCCTTAGTGAGCAGGCTAATTAGAATCATTCAGAGGCTTTTAATTATTATTGCAGCTTTGGGGCATTGGGGAATGATTGGCTGAGCCACTTGGAAACCAAATGTGATCCACACTGGGGAGACATGCAGAAACAGCCAAGCGCTCTGTCAGACAACAAGAACTTCTGCTTTACTCCTACACTGGAAACAGAACCAACCTTTCCAAATAGACACAAAAAAAACTGTCACTTATGTGAAAATAATGGGATTGTTATAAGCATATGGGAATAATGGGATTGTTATTAGCATGTTATTAACATCTTATAGGACCTAAATATGTGCCGTCCTTGAGAATTATGAAGCTGGATTTACACCCATTATGAAAAGCCTGTACTATTTTATAGCAACTGTCTAAACAAATAGGGATGTGAGGTAGCTCTGTCTCAGTGAGAAGGTACAAGGTTTGATTCCCAGGTTGGGCAACCCGGGTCCTTCCTGTCGGTGCTCTGGTTTCCTTCCACAGTCCGAAGACATATCAGGTGCACTGGAGATGTTAAATTGCCTCCTAGATTTGTGTGAGTGTTTATGTATGTGTGTAGAAATCATTCACAAGTCACTCAGATGTTGAGAATGATTCCTTGGCTTATTGGCTGAGACACCTGAGCTCAATAATCGGGAAGTTCTTTCAGCTGTTCCTGTTAGGTGTCGCCACAGCAGATCATTCATCTACATTTCCTGTCCTCTGGGTCTTCCAGCGGTGGCCTAGTGGTGAGGGAGTTGGCTACAGGATCGGAAGATTGTGGGTTCGATTCCCTCACCAGTAGGTTGCCCTACAAGCAAGGTAACGTCCCTGTCGCTGCTCCCCGGATGCTTTCATAGCTGCCCACTGCTGCACGGTGTTTGCATGGATTAATGCAGAGATCCAATTTAGTTGTGGTTCACTTTGTGCTGTGCTGTGACCTTGCAATGACTAGAATAGTCACTTTCACTTCACTTTCAATCGCCTGCATTTACATTTACATTTACATTTACGGCATTTAGCAGACGCTCTTATCCAGAGCGACTTACATGTCCTAATTACAGGGACAGTCCCCCCTGGAGCAACTCAGGGTTAAGGGTCTTGCTCAGGGACCCAGTGGTGGTAGTGCTAGAGGTGGGATTCGAACCAGGGACCTCTTGACCCAAAGTTCCGTAGGCAAGTACCCTACCACTAGACCACCAACACCCTGCATGTCCTTTGTCAGCACATCCACATCCTCCTCTTTGTCCTTGCTCTTCTCCTCTTTCCTGGCAGCTCCATCCTCAACGTTCCTCTCAGCGTTGGCTCTCATGGCCAAAACAACACAATCTCGCTTCTCTGACAATGCCTCCAAACCACCCAACATGAGCTGTCCCTTGTTCCCATTGAATGAACAAGGAATGCATCACACATATTCAGTCAAATCGAAAAGTCTCAGAATATCAGAATTTGGTTAGTTCATAGAATTAGCTGAGGTCTTCTTTCAGTCTCTATACATCTTTAATAAAGAACCCAGTGATGCCAGACAGCAGTGATACTACTGTTTATAGTTCAAAGACTAAGAAGTACTTTATATGTGCTCTCATTGCAATCACACTGTAATTTTCCAATATGACAGAATGGGATGAAGCTTTGAATGTTATTAGTTATTAAATTGCCTGGACCAAGTCAATTTGTAACCATTTAAAATACTTTTGCAGATGAGAACAAAGATGAATCAGACTGGTTTAAGATTACCTTAATGATACTGTATTAATGATACAGAATTGAACAAGGTTTTAAAATTCAACATTAAGTGATGTATTTTCATAGTCAGTTTAGCTGCTTATGTTACAAACAAAATTCTTCAACTGGTGACAAAAATTATACTAAATTTTCAAAACAACTTCTAGTCTTCTGTGTCCATCTCTGAGATTTGCAAGATAAGGTCAAAAGACAGGAAAAACTGTGGACATGCCCACATTCTTAAAAAGACAAAAAAGTTAAGTAAACTGATTGAGACTGCCTGGTACAGCTAAACTGGAAGTAGTACAAAACTAACTACATAAAAAACGACTTATGCATGATACCAACTTCAACTTAATGCTGATTAGCAATAAACTGTTGTTCAGCCTGAAATCCAGGCTAAAAATGGTCCAATGATCTAAACTAAGACTAAAAACTGACCCTGCAGTATTTTTTTTTTTAGAGTTGCCAGACCTGGGTCGGATAGCAGAACTTCAGAATAGTGGTCCAAAACAATAAATACGTTCAAGAAAAGGTCAGGAAGTCTTGCGAAATCCAATTCTCCGATATTTTTCATGGGGCTCATTTAGTTCACAGTATACCCCGATTTTTGGATTAGGATTTTTGAAAGTCACTGGACTGGTGGGATGTTATGGGATTACTATAATCTGTAATTACTTGTCCAAGATAATCCCCTGATTGAGAAATCGTGATTCAGAAATATATAAATATTCTTATTTCCACATGGTGACAGTAAAACATCTTTAACAGTTATACTGACCCTTCTAAATCAGCAATGACTAACATAATGTTTAGACCCATTCTAGGATTTTATGCACACAAAAAAACTTTTCTAAAATTAGAATTTATATGAGTCATGGCCTTGGGTAAAAAGTTCTAACGGCTTTAGCCTCATGAAGGCTTGAACATTTCTAGAGGTATATATGCACTACATCTTGAAATGGATGGGATAGTTCTCCAAATTAACCTCTAATCCTTTGATATGGGGATTGCACGTATCAAATGTATCTAAAGGACAGCCGTGCTTTAAGCCTTCACACAGATTATCTCAAAAACAGCAAAGTGTTTACTTCAAACTGAGCTCAGCCATAATGTTCACTGATCATATGCTAAAGACGCACATGTCTTCCATGCATAAACACATTCATCAGCAATGACAGTCAACTCATCTGCCTCATATTGGTCCTGGGGCTGCTAGATTACTGCAAAAATCATAATCCCGATTTACTGAAATTTATTTCAAATTCTCAATTTAACACCATTTAAGTGTTTTTATTTTACTTTCCATTTAAACTTGAACAGTTTTTAAAATTAAAGAGAATAAATAATTATACATTTTTATAAATTATATTTGAAAAAGTTACATCAAAATAAACTTCCTCAAAATAAATCAGATGAATTTGGTCCAATGTTAAACCTACTTAATATTAATTATTTTAATTTGTCCCCATTATTTTATTTTTAGAACCGCTGAATGCCAATAACATAATTGTAATTCAAATTTTATAAATTGAGCAGCACTAGTTGTTCCCTTCATAACATGACACCCAGGTCCAAGATAAGTCACAAAGTGACCATTTCTTTTTGGTTATTTTAAGTGTTTGACTGGTTAGGGTTACTTAGTTTATTTGTGCTCTTAGTAGGATATTTTTTTGGCAAGAACAGTGCTCAGTAATAATGGGGTCCATACTTTTTTAATACTAACTTAAATATGTGACATTGTGATACCGCAATATATTTGGAATATTTTGTTGGCCTTCCATGTGAAAGGTCCCTTGTATTTGTTCATGAGGGGAAATAGTAGCAATGATAGAAAAGTCAGGCAAAAATCAATAAGGCTTCTGAAAGGTAGTGTGTATGTAATAACCTTTGCTGGGCACTCTGACCCGTTAAATGAACAAGTGAAAATAAGCTACATCTCCCTCAGTGCGAAAATGCTGGCTCTTTACAGCCCAGCGAGCCATGGGGCATGCTGAGAAAATTCAATCTACCTCTGTCTATTTAAGTCCCTCTGCGCGGCCTTAATCCGAAAAGTGTGCACAGAAACACATTTCTGACGGAAGCGAGCAATAACGGGGGCAAACAGACGAAGCTTTACTCACCGCCATCAATACACCATTTTCACCAGAGGAGGATGGTTTTCTTTTTTAAGTTTTGGCTGAAACTTGAGATTATAAAAGGAATTTCTCTCTTTTGTTGACTGCCAGAATTACAGGGTTGAGGCAGCGGCCTTCTAGTGTTTAGGGACTAGACCCCAGGATCGCAAGGTCATTGGTTTGAATCCCAGAACAGTAGGTTACCCTGAGGTTTCTTGAGCAAAGTACCGTCCCCTTTCACTGTTCCCTAGGCACCAGATATGACTGACCTCTGCTGCACAGTGTGTATGGGTAAAATGCAGTGAATTAATTTTATTGAGGTTCACTGTGTGCTTTGCTCTGTATTCATAATGGCAGTAGTCACTTTCACTCCTCTGTATTCCACATAGCCCCTCTACGTGTACTAACAGCCCCGTTCACCCTATTTTGTACCGTTTTAGGATTTTTAGCCTTTTATTTTTAACATAACTATTTTTAAATATATCTCACGAGATACTCTGCAGTCTTTATAGAGTTGTTGAGGTCAATGGTAATTTATATTCCCAACTGTTATGATGTTCATTTTTAAGAAAATCTTGCATCTGGGACCCTATTTTCATCTGACCTTTGCTTGAAACCAGAACTATAAGAGACCTTTTTTCAATGCAGGATCCTAAAGCTGCTGCAGGAAATAATTCACTGTGTTTTATGGTCTATTATCCATGAACTGAAATGAAAACTGAACTGAAATGAACTGAATTGTGGGTTGAGTGTGTCGTTACATGCCTACTAAGCAGGAACATAATTTTAGCCTCTTATTTTAAAACCCTCCTTCTACCAGTATCAGATTATGGTTGTCATTTTCCTTCACGGTTTGGCTGTTAATACAAGTCTCTGTATAGGGCAGAAAATAATAGATGATTTAACAAAACAGTCACATTTCCCAGTATCATGGGATTGACAACACTTACTTCACAATAAGCCAAGAGTAGTCTGATCTTAGAATAAAGATTCCCCCAAGTTTCTCGTGTAATGAAAAGTAGAAACTTGGAGGAAAGCTTTCACAGTTGTTAAAAGCGTGAATCAGAAGCCATGGGGCATTTCTGACATTTTACATTTACACCAATGGCTTCTGACCTCTTTCAGCCACTGAGAAATGACCTTTGTATTCGTGTCGACGCTGTGGTCTGAGGATTTGCTTTTTGTTGTTGGACTGAGGGGACCTGGTCTTTCCGGTCCTGCATTAATAAGTCCTATAATGTTTGTTTTTTGTTCCAAAAACAGTCATAATTCATTTTCCATGTCTATTTGCCAGTCTCACTTTATCTCCCGTAGAAAATAAACTGCTCTGCTTCTGTGCCTTTGAGAGTTATAGATATAAAACTGATAAGACTATGTATCAGATTAAAGTGAAGATTTTTTTTTCACCAGCCATAAGGGTTAAAATAATGTCTTTAAACTCTTTATTATTATCAGACAACCAACTTTTTCTATGCATGTTATTGTTAAGAACTCTTGAAAGGGTCCACTCTCAGACATAAATGCTCTTTTCAATCATTATCTGCCTACAATACACATTGTGCTTCCCTGACGTGTTAGCACAGAGCTGCATTATGAAGCATTTGATGCTATTCTGTGGCCTGCCAAGCTGTCATCTCTGTTTTTTGTGCAAGATGATCTCGAACAGTGTCGAGCACGGAAGCAAAACTACATCTATATTAGATGAAATGCAAGGGCAAGTACCAAACTGGGTCCTAAGTGAAACAAGTAAAAGTGAAACAGAGCATAGCACACAATGAAACATGACCTATGCTTTTAACCCACACACACCGTGCAGCAAGGGACTTGTATATCCAGCACCCGCAAAGCAGTGATGGGTACGGTACCTTGCTCAAGGATACCTCTGGGTGAGCTACTGGTCTGGGAATCGAACCCACAACTTTACGATCCTGGGGCCTAGTCCCAAATCACTAATCCACTGCTGCTGATGAAGGAGACATCATTGGAGACACTCATAGGAAAATGATAATCATCACTTCTGTCACATCTAGGCATGCGTTGGGAAGAGTTGTTGCACCTCAACACTGAAGAAAAATTAATTCAGACACTTGAAGGCTTAAAAAGGGGGCTTGCACAAATCATTAACATCACTCAAGATGAAGAAATACACTGTAAACAACAACTTGATCCTTGGAGATGCATCAGAATGCTTTCTTCTTTGCCTTCAAGCTTTGATGGCAATCTACCCTCCTCATTCATGGTCACCTCATTCCTCAGCTACTGCCTGGCTGTGAGCAGTACTGTATTAAGCAGGACAGGTATGGCATCAAATGGCCAGGAAAGTGCATCTAAAGGGACTTCAGATGGCCTGTAATTAAGGTTCAAGGATCAGGAAGACAAAGCCTGGTGCTCGGTGGAACAGCAGTAAATACAGCCCACACTGGCTTTCATCCACTCAGCCCGAATACACACCACTCCGGCTTTCATCTTCGGCTGCACTTACAGACCTGGCAGGAGCAGAGGTCACCCGTTAATCGCTGCTGTTGACATGCTAGCCGAGTGTACGTGAGTGTGAACAGAAGAAGCAAAAGAAGACGGGAACAGAAATGGATGTAGAGCCTCAGACTGAGAGAGCTTTCACAGACGAGTGGGTTCACAATCAGGCGACATGGACTTTAAGCCACATTTGTGTAGTGTGTAGTGTGAGTGTGTAGGCACAAAGGTGTGTGGCGTATAGATGATAGGGGTATAATTCAACACTGGTGAGTGGATGCATATCTTTCACAGCTACTTTTGTTGGTTTACTTTTGCAAGTTTTGCAAGTTGACACTGGCAGCTACGTTTTACAAAAATTGAAAAATTAAGAGACTGTCATTTTAGTCATACATCTAAACCTAAAATTATTCATTTTAAATTACTTTTATTTTGTAATGAGCCTTCACATAATTCTAGTCAAAAGCTACCCTTATAAGATGGACTGTTTTTGTCACTGTTTTGTAAAGATGGCTCAATTTCTCCTTTTTATCTGATAATTTCAGTGTTGATTCATAATGTTCCCATGATTTTAAGAAATTTAAATAGTAAATGAAAGTGACTACTTGTCACTGTGAAACACAGCACAGCACAGAGTGAAAAACAACACAATACTATCTCTGCTATTAATCCACACACACATGCAGCAGTGGGCAACCATACCTTCATGGCAACCTAATGGTCTAAATCCCACAACTTTCCAATCCTGGAAAGAAATTTAGATTATAGAACCATTTTTTACTACACTGGTGCCTCATCTTAAACCAGGTCACTTTTTCACTCTCTCAGAAGGTTTTGAGATGTGCAATCAGGTGACATTAACACATGCAACTCTTTGAAATCTGCAAAGTAAAGACATAAAGCCGGAACATAACTGGTAAAATGTCACAGGGGCTTAGTTTTGGCAAGTTTTAAAAATGACAACAACAAATCTTTCACCATGCCATCACTCAACTATTCATAAAAAAAAAACAAATATTGTTAATACATTTACTTTTAATCTTATAAACACACAAATAATTATATAATAATAAATTACATCAGACTTGAAGATGCAGAAGACCAGAAGAAATGGATGACCCCTAAATGGGAGCAGCTGAAGAAGAAGATTGGACAAACATTTCCAAATCAGTGCAGCTGAATCGTTACCTTCTGTTGCATTTTTACATTTTTTTTTACACCTCTGGGGGATGAAGGTTAATGTCTGTGACCACAGAAGGACTTTCATGCTTCAACATATGCACACAACAGGAGGTGTCAACTGAGGAGCTTTTCTCTCTCTCTCTCTCTCTCTCGCCTAGCGCCACATCAGACAGGGTAATCATGCCCACGCTGGCTGGCATCTGAAGCTGGCACTGGAGTGTGTCAGTAATGCTGAGATGCCTGGCAGGGGGGGCAGTGCTTACTGAGGAGAAACAACATCACCAGGGGAAAAGGGAAAGGAAGTGTGAGAGAGAGAAAGTGAGAGAGAAAAAGAGAGAGAGAGAGAGCATTTTATCTTTATATACCATACATATGACTCTGATCACCAGATACACACCCATTTATATAAAATAAATAAATAAATAAGTTAATTAATCATTAATTATTTATTTTATTTTAATTAAAGTACCAAATTAAGTGCAGCCCTAGAAAACTGAATGTCCAACTTCTAATAACAATATATGTGAAAATGGAATCGCTATTAGAACTAATATGGTAATCTTCCCCATATCTTACCAGCCAGTATGGGGACAATTAAGCTGCCAGAGGAAGGTCAGCAGTCTGCATATCAGTGGCACGTTTGCACAGGATCTGCCAGCACTCTCTAGAGAAGAAGTTGTCACAGAAAAAACTACTGGTAGATGCTACTGTGGCAAGAAGATGAGCCCGAGACACATAAATCAATTAAAGGGTTTTCTTCATACTTTGGTCCACAGATGGGTCATTAAGGAAACTTTGATAGTTTGCTGCCAGTGACCTCCAAGCCTTCAGGCACAACCTGATCCAAAAAGGCACCAGACCTGATCTGTGTCAATTCACACACAGCTGCTGCTGCAGGAGTCAAAAAATGGTCCAGCTTTGAGGTGCCACATAGATGTGAGACAGAAAACAATTATATGTTTGCAGAATGTGCTCAGCGTTGATTAAATGGTGCAAGATCATATCTGCTTCTTACGATATCATGAAAAATAAACTCCATCATCTCAAAAGTACAGTGACCAAGTGAACCTCAGATAAACCCAATACATGATACATTAATATGTGGAATAGGTTCACACAAATCGCTCAGTTAAACATAAACTAAAATGTAGTTCTCATGATTCTTGGTGGTTAGAGTTGATCCAAAGTACGTAGAGTTGTCCATTCTTTATGATACACTAAGAAAGTGGTAGCAGGGTCCTGCAAAGTCAGGTAAAAATCTGAGATAGTTCTGAATCCACAGTCCAGACAAGGAATGCCTTGAACAAGCTATGCAGAAAAGTCAGAATTACATTTTTTGCAGTGTAAAAAGATGACGAGTCCACTGGTTGCACATTTCTGTAATGTAATCAGACAGGCTTTCATCAAAAAAGGCAGAAAGATAGGCCACCCGCTGTTGTGAACATTGCTGATAAAAGAGAAAGCACACAAGACATATGTATCTTCTCCCAATCACTGAAAATGTGTCAAAATGCATTGTTTTATCGGAAGGTGGACATTCAACTTCATTGACATTGGAGAGTCAATCAACATTCTCTTAACGTTTTTAGAACATTAAATAAATACACTGCTCAAAAAAGAAAGGAACACTTTTCAATCAGAGTATAGTATCAAGTCAGTTAAACTTCTGAGATATTGATCTGGTCAGTTCAGTATCAGAGGAGGTTATTAATCAGTGTCAGCTATTTTGGTATTGATGAAATTAACAACAGGTGCACTAAAGGGGCAACATTGAGATAACTCAAAAAAACAGGAATGGATGTGCAGATGGAAGACACAGACATTTTTCCCTCATCTTTTTTTGACTGCTTTTCAGTAGTTTTGCATTTGACTAGGGTTAGTGTCACTAACCCACATACTGGTAGTATGAGGCAATACCTGGACCCTACAGATGTTGCACAGGCAGTCCTACTCCACTTGGATGGCAATACGTGCCATTGCCAGAAGGTTTGCTGTGTCTCCCAGCACAGTCTCAAGGGCACGGAGGAGATTCCAGGAGACAGGCAGTTACTCTAGAAGAGCTGGACAGGGCTGCTGGAGGTCCTTAACCCATCAGCAGGACCGGTATCTGCTCCTTTGTGCAAGCAGGAACAGGATGAGTACTGGCAGAACCTCCAACGGGCCACTGGCATAAATGTCTCTGACCAAAACATTAGAAACAGACTTCATGAGGGTGGCCTGAGGGCCCCACATCCTCTAGTGTGCTTTTCACAGATGAGAGCAGCTTCACTCTGAGCTCATGTAACAGACATGAAAGGGTCTGGAGACGCTGCAGTGAACATCATGCTGCCTGCAACATTGTTCAGCATGATCAGTTTGGTGGTGGGTCAGTGCTGGTCTGGGGAGGCATAACCATGGAGGGACGCACAGACCTATACAGGATAAATAATGGCACCCTGACTGCCATTAGATATCGGGATGAAATCCTTAAACCCATTGTTAGACCCTTCGATGGTGCAGTGGGTCCTGGGTTCCCCCTGGTGCATAATAATGCCTGGCTTCATATGGCAAGAGTATGCAGGCAGTTCCTGGAGGATGAAGGATTTGATACCATTGACTGGTCTCCACACTTGCCTGACCTAAATCCAATAGAACATCTCTGGGACATCATGTTCAGGTCCATCCTATGCCGCCAGGTTGCACCTCAGATTGTCTAGGAGCTAATTGATGCCCTGGTCAGGATCTGGGAGGAGATACCCCAGGTCACCATCTGTCATCTCATAAAGAGCATGCCCTTACCTTTTTAAGTTACTGCAATGACATTTCAGCAAATTGGACTAGCCTGCCGCATCAGTGTTTCAGTTTAAATTTCTTGGTGACTTAGGTCGGTTATTTTCATTTTCATCAAATGATGTGGCATCCTATTGTTCCTAACACATTACCTATTCCATATCAGTATCCAAAATCCAGGATGTTGTTTTCCAATTGAGATCAGATGTGTTTTTAAAGTGTTCCTTTTTTTAGCAGAGTATTTGCAAATCATATGTAATGTCATTTTTCCAATGCTGTATGATTTTGCATCTGGTCGCATTTGTGTTTTTTGTGTCTTTGTAGGATTTTCATTACAGATTTTAAGTTATACAGGTTGGAGACAGTGGTGCTCATGAAAAGACAGGAGGCAGAGCTGGAGGTGGCAGAGTTAAAGATGCTGAGATTTTCGCTGGGAGAGACAAGAGGATTAGAAATGGGTACACTAAAGGGACAGCTCAGTTTTGACATTTTGGAGACAAGGTTAGAGAAGCAAGGTTGCGTTGATTTGGACATGTCCAGAGGAGAGATGAGGATTATATTGAAAGAAGGATCATGAGGATGGAGCTGCTCAGAAAGAGAAGAAAAGAAAAGCCAAAGAGGAGGTTTATGGATGTGGTGAGAGAGGACATGCAGACAAATGGCTTGAAGGAGGAGATTATAGAGTACAGGAGGAATTGGAGATGGTTGACTCACTGTGGCAACTAACAAGAGCAGCTGAAAGAACAAGATTATTTTATTCTTAACCAAGTAATATATCAGTTATTTTGGCAGTTACACACTAATTAAAACAGCAAACCTTGTTGAAACATGAAAATATTGAAAAACACTGCATTAGCGCTGGTATGTTTCCTCCCTTTCAGTGACATGCACAAGAGTTCCTTGAATACTAACAGAGTGCTCCAACTTGTCGAGAATGTTCAAAATGTATTTGTCATGATCTGCAAGCTCTCCATTTCTTCATCAAACAATAAATAAATCAATATGAGATAAATATTATATTTTTTAATTCTGTGAATTTGAAAGAATCATTTTCAAGAATTAATTGAGAAAGAAATAAAATCATTCCATGAGATTTATGCCACAGAGATAAAGTGAGAACAAAGAGCCAGAAAGTGATGGAGGAATAGCAGAAAAGGAATAACAGAAGTGAAGAGAAAGACAGTGAAGAGTGGGTAGCAAAGAGAAAGCAGAGATAAAAGAAAATAAGGGAGTAATGGCAGGCCTTTGTGAGAGAGGAGATTTTTAGGCTGGACTGAGGAAGATTAGAGTGATTGTTGGTTTGAGCTTCAAAGGGAAATTTTAAATACAACTCAGATTAACAGCAACTGTTCTGCAGTAAAGATAATTCATAACTAATTATGTGTATCTAGCTACTGTTTATAGGGAATGCCACCCTCAATAAAACAACAAAACAATCAAAAATACAATTAAAATGTAATGTTAAACACTCAAGGAAGATACACTGTAAATGCAGCCTACATTAAGGACAAAATGTGGCCAGTGGTGGTCTAGTATTTAGGGACTAGGCTTCATGACTGGAAGGTTACACTGAGGTATCCTTGAGAAAGGTATGGGGTAGATATGGCTGCTCCACTTGAGGTATGACATGCTAAATGCTGAAAGCATTTTACTGTGTGCTGTGTAGTCACAATGATAAAAAACAGACACTTTCATTACAAACATAATTCACATGTTTAAGTCAAATTATGAAAAGTGGACAAAATATGAACCCCAAATTTACAAAATTACATCATAACGTGAAATACGTCCAATTACTAATGTTGTCACCAAAATTAAGAATACAAACCAAACTGAAAAAATACATCCAACTGTAAGTGAAAACCAGCCTGCAAATGTAGGTTAAAAAAACCTCACTATAAAAATTGTGAAATTGTGTAAATTCGGAATTTAGTACTCATGATTTTAGCTCTACTGTCAATACAGACCTATGTACATACATTCATCAAACAGAACACACACCCAACTGTGTCCACAGGCTGCAAAGACCAACCTGAAAAAACTGATCTGACAGAACTGACAGACCTGACAGACCTCATGGATAATAGACAGAACTGACGGAACTGACAGAAGTAATGAAACTGATAAACCTGACAGACCTGACAGACTAAACAGAACGGACAGACCTCACAGAATAGAAAAAACGGGGAGAAAAGAGAGACTTGACAGAACGGACAGAAGTGATAGATCTGGCAGAATTGATACACCTGGCTAAACTAACGGAACCGACTGTCCTGACAGATTGTACACTTGTTCTGTGGTTGTCTGAAGGAAAGGCTGTTAAGAGGTAAAGTCTGTCAGAGCTCTGCAGCTGAACCCCCAGTTTATCCGTCAGTCTCACCGCCGCGTCCAGCCGGGAGGAAACTCCGGCTCGACGTGGAGAAAAGCGGAGAAACGAAAAACGAGACCAATATGAACCATAAAGCAGAAATCCAACCGACCTACCTAAAATCATGACTCCAGCGAGGATTGTCCGTCCGTCCTGTTGAACGTGTGGAGTTTTTGTCAGTGACTATTTCAGCCGTTAAACCCGGAGTAGCCGGTTTGAAAAGCAACGGTCGCGTCTCGCGCTGCGAGACCCCGCGCGCCGAGCCGAAACGAAACGAGTCGAGCGTTCTTCCCGGGGATAAACGTGTGCGCGCGCTTTTTCTGGGACTAACTGGAGAGAAAAGGCTACGTCCCAAACCGCACCCCCACCCACCAAAGTGCACAACCCTTGGGAATGTACTGCGTGAAGGAGGGGAGTGCATTTGAGACGCTGCTACAGCGTGAGTCACTGCGAATCGATTCCCGAATCGATTCACTTTGTAGAGTCTCTTTATTGAAAACTGATTCATTTTCTATGCTATTTTGCGTCTAACCTTCAAGAAAAGTTAACATGTTCATACACATCCCTAAATCCAGCCAATCAGACAGGATGTCTTTGCTGCTTCTGTAGTTTGGCACCAGAGCACTAAGGTTAAAAAAAGCATTAGAGGTGTGGAAAGATGAAGAAATAGAGAGGATTTTGTTTTCAATGTAACTTCTTAGTGTAACTGATGTTCCTGCTGCTTGAGTTACTGCTGGCCTCTCTCTTATCTTCCTTATTGCTAGTCTGTGTTTGTATTTGCTGGGACTATTTAACGGTCACATCTCTGAGAATAAAGCTGTGGCCTAATGATTAGAGAAGAGGGCTTGCAATCAAAGGGTTGCCAGTTCAGTCCCCAAAACTGGCAGGAATATTGTGGTTGAGTGGGGTCCCACATCCACAGCTGAAGTTCCCCATGGGTCAGTGCTGCCCTAGAGTTTAGCCACTTGATCCCATAATCAAAAGGATGTGCAAAAGGATTGGACCAGTAGGTTACCTTCGGTTAAGTTCCTGTTCCCATCACTGTTCCATGGAGATACTGCCCACTGCTGTACAATGTGTGTGAGGGTGAAATGCTATGTGCTGTGTCTTCTACTAGGCCCCAGGATCAGACGTGGGTTCGAATCCCAGACCAGTTGCCCTTGAGCAAGGTACTGTCCCCATTATGCTCCCTGGGTGCTGGACATATGGGTTAAATGCAGAGAAAGGATTTTCTGTGGTTCACTGTGTGTTGTGCTGTGTTTCCCAGTGACAAATAGTCACTGAGTAAGGTACTGTCCTCAGCACTGCTCCCTGGGTCCTGGAGACACGGCTGCTCCACTGTGTGTGTGTTAAACTAAGTGCTGTGGTGTGTTCACACTGACAAACAGCCACTTCACGGCACTTAAGCCTGTAACTGTCCTCCGGGCACTGGCAATGCAGCTTCTGCTCCTGGAGTGTATGTACACTACTGGTGTGTGTAGGATGGTTTAAATGCAGATTACAATTTCACTGCTAGCTGTTCATATAAAATGGGTTTAATTGAATTTGTAATTTTTTAAGTGAAAGTGACTACTTTGTGGAGGCTACATCTTTGTTTAACCCTCCCACTCAAGTGGTGCAGTGTCCGTTACACTGTCCTTCTCTCAGTCATGCACACACAAACAAGGGGACATCATAGAAACTTACACACATACACACACCTTCTGATGGAAAGCTCCAGCTATCACTGTGTTTCAGGTCTGTGGCATCTGGTATTTTAATTTTTTAATTTGCATGAAGCCAATAGAAAATCCAGTGGGCAGCTGCCCAAAGACAGACAGACAGAGAGAGACAGAGAGAGAGAGAGAGAGAAAGAGAGAGAGGGAGAGGCTAATAGCATAAAACAAATAGCATAATGAGAGAGCTGGAATAGCAGAGGTGCAAGCAAAAGATAGTCAGGAAATTTATAAAATCATATGCAAAAGTTTAAACACTACTAAAATGTTGTTTTTTGCTTTACTATGAAAATAATTAAAATAACCTGTAAAGGGGGCCACATGATGTGACAACAAACTCCATCCATTCGTTCATCGATTTAACCTGCATTATGATAAGATTTGAGATGTGGTTGTTCCTGGAGCTTGTCCCAGCACTCACCTGGCAAAATAACCTGGACAGGTCACCAGTCCATCACAGGACAGACACAAACAAGCACACTTCTACCAAGGAAACCATTTAGCATCTCAATCCACCTGATATACAAGTGTTTGGACTGTGTGAGGAAATGCAATGGAAACAAAGAGCACATGCAAACTCAAGCTCTGCTGCGTGCCGTCCAGAGTAACTTATTAATAATTTCACAATATTGCGATTGCATTTTTTTCTTACTGAATTTGTAAATGTGCTAAATGTGCTTCAGAACTTTGGTACCACTACATTAGGATCTTAGAACAGAGTTACTGGTCAACAATCTGAAACGTTCCACAATATTAAACAGCAGGCACTCCAGCACAGTCTCTACTCTACTGCTGTGAGAATGTCATTTGTGTTCTATAGCGTCCACTTCATAATATAGGACAGTAAAGCTTTGAACATTAGTTATCCCACTCGAGACAGGAGCGTCCGTTTTGGCCAACGAGGCAATTACCTCCGCGCCACTTGAGGAAGGCACCAAATTATTCTTACCTAAGGGGAACCCAATTGCAGGTGGCATCATTTTGCCAAACTCTTGGTGAGTAATGTGTCTGTCATTGCTCAGGACGCCCCCACTTTTCGCTTTCACCTGCCTCTAAACACAGACTGACCAATCGTTGCTTAGCAACCTGTAACTATGCAGGTGTGGGCAAAGTCTCAAATCAAGTCGCAGCTTTGCGAGCAGGGAATTTATAGATGGGCTTGGAGTGGGCCGTGAAATTTTACCTTAATCTGACGACACAAGAGGAGTTGGATTAGGATGTGGACAAATTGATCCCACTTACACAGTAAAAATACATTCCAGTGTGAAAAAGAAACTTTGGTTTCTCTTCAGTCATGTACTGGGGCAGAGATGGCTGAGTGGCTAGTGAGCTTGTAGGTTTGAATCCCAGACCAGTAGGCTGCCCTGAGGTACCCCTGAGCAAGGTACTGTACCCATCACTGCTCCCCGGGTGCTTTAAATAGAGGTTGCATTTCATTGTGTTTTACTGTGTGCTGTGCTAACAGTGACACTATAGTCACTTGGTTTCCTCATGTTTGATCAGGATAACGTGGGCAGTGGTGGCCTAGTGGTTAGGGCGTTGGCCACATGATCAGAGGATCGGGGGTTCGAACCCCTTCCCAATAAGTTGCCCTGAGGTACCCTTGAGCAAGGTGCCATCCCCGTCCCGCTCCTCCCTGCGATGGGCTGGCGACCTGTCCAGGGTGCCCTGTGTGCACTGGGTTGGACACCAGTGCGACCCCGTTTGGGACAAGTGGCAGAAAATGGATGGATGGATCAGGATAACTCTATACTGATCAGGCTTAAAGCAAACCAGTGACCTCAAGGCAAAGTGCGTCTTTCTGACGGGACTTTGTTTCTTCCTCTGAGCAAACCAAGCTCAGGATGGTGCAGTTTATTATTCCACTCATACACAGACACCTGCATGTTTTAACATATATTATGTTATATTGGATGCTGAAGATGGAGATGATTGATCTGCTCTGGCGACCCCTAAACGGGAGCAGCCGAAAAAAGAAGTAAAATATAACTTATATTATATTATACATTACCTGGCTAAAAATGTCACACACTCAAATGCAATGTTAGTTATAGGCCAGTAAAGACACAGTAGTTTGTGTGTGTGTGTGTGTGTGTGTGTGAGAAACTGCCCTGTCCCTTCAACTCTTTTACACTACTTCTTCCCCCGTTATGTGATGAGTTAGACTAGTTGGCAATTTGAACAAGGGCCCAGTTGGGCAACAACACCACACACACACACACACACACACACACACACACACACAACACTGACAGTGACCTCACCCTGCAAGCCTGATGATGAGTGACAGTGAGTGTGTAAGCTGAGCTGCTGCTGTTGGGGAACACTACTGAGGAAAGAAGAGACTGCAAAGAGGACAATGTGTGTGTGTTTGTGTGTGTATTCATGTGTACATATATTATGAGAATTTGTTTCATTCATGAAAAGCTTTTTCCACTGTTGATCACACACAAACACACACCTTGCTCAAGGGCAACTCAGGGATTTGAACCAACAAACTTCCTGGGGCCTAGTTCCTAAATGCTAGACCACCACTTTATCTTTAAAACCAGAATATAGCATTTACTGTTGTTGCTATCTACTGTTATGAAGTAGAACTGCCAGTATAACAAAGGTATAAAAGATGAATTACACTTAAACATCCATATTAAAACACAATAAAATCTATAACCTCTGCTTCAAACACAGTGGAGATATTTGGTGATGTTATTCTAGCCAGCAGTATTCATGCTAATATGGAAATAATGTAACAAATATAAACGAGTTATGCTTCTAAACTAAGAAAGTCTAATAGAGCCAAGAACTCCCTTGCATGGAAATTACCAAAAACCAAAAAAAAAAAACACTTAATTGCATAAAAATGTTAGGGACAGCATGATTATTTCACTACCCGTTACTGTATTTTACAACACAATATGCTGAAGTCAACACAGATACTCTTTTTACCCTTTCACTATTCATGCCTGCGGTGGGGAGGGTGAGGCAGCCCGATTTCCTATTAAACTCCTTTGATTTTTACACACAGTTCATTAGAGAAAATCAAAGCGCTGCCATATTCCTGTTTCATTAAATGAACAGAGATTTTTCAAAGTCTGCTTCACAGGTTTATGGAGGTGCATCATAGCCTGAACAATGGAGATTTCTAAGGAGCTCAGCAAGAGAGCTGTTGACGCTAAAATGGGCTGGGGAAGTTATATTATATATATATATACACACATACACACACACACACACACACACACACACACACACACACACACACACAGTACTGTGCAAGAGTTTTAAGCAGGTGTGGAAAAAATTAATACTTTCAAAAATGGAAGTGTTAATCATTTATTTTCATCAATCAACAAAATGCAGTGAATGAACAAAAGAGAAATCTGAATCAAATCAATATTTGGTGTGACCACTCTTTGCCTTCAAAACAGCATCAGTTCTTCTAGGTACACTTGCACACAGTTTTTGAAGGAACTCGGCTGGTAGGTTGTTCCAAACATCTTGGAGAACTAACCACAGATCTTCTGTGGACGTAGGCTTCCTCACATCCTTCTGTCTCTTCATGTAATCCCAGATACACTCGATGATGTTGAGATCAGGGCTGTGGGGGCCAGAAGAATTGATGCTGGTTTGAAGGCAAAAGGTAGTAACACCAAATATTGATTTGATTTAGATTTTTCTTTTGTTCACTCACTTTGCATTTTGTAAATGGATAAAAATAAACAATAATTATTTATATATTAACATGATCCCTGATTTACTCCTTGAAATCCGTAGCTAATCCAGTGATCCAGGGAATATAATGTGACTAGGGAAACAAAAAACAAACAAATCTACTGCATAAAAATCCCTCAATAAAAAAACAAGCCCAGTCTCCAGCCTAGTGAAGGGTGTTATTACATATGAAAAACTATCCTGTACCTTGGTATGTTTGATGCTGATTTGTGTGACCCAGCCAAGCAGATTACCTTATTGAGAGAGAGAGCGAGAGAGAGAAAGAGAGAGAAAGAGAGTGTGTGTCTCTGGTTGTGCAGAAACATTTAAAAAAGCAGGTTGTCCTTGCACACTGTTCCGACACTCTACGGAGTCCCTTGCGGCCTTATCCCTATGGCCTAACACACAAACACACAAACACACACGCACCCCTGCTGTCCTGTTCTAATGCTCTATCACAACATGCTCTTGGTAAATGACACTCGCCCCATCTCTCTCAGGAGTTCAGCTCATTTTCTTGTAACACAAACACACACACACACACACACACACACACAGTATAAGTAATCAGCGGAAAGCAGACGGATCAACTGGAGAAAGATCTCATGCTGTTCTAAAGCCCTTTGGTTATTTCAGCATTAAGGGACATCCAGCATGTCAAAACTGTGAATTATGGGTAAAATTGTCCCCTTCTTCAAAAAGACCCTGGTAAATATGTGGACTAACTTTTTTCTTTTTTATCTTTAGAACCAATTTCCCCATAGAGAATGAATTAAAGAAGTAAAAATGCATGGAAAGTCTCAAAATGAGATGTTTTCACTGCCTAAAGTGTAGTTTTTAATTGATTAGAAGCTTGTAAATGTTGCTTTCCGAAGAAAATTTGTGAAAAAGTTAATTTATACATTTGCCACACATTTTGAACAGACCACGTATATAAACGTATATAGGGTGCAGCATGGTGGCACAGTGATTAGCACACAGTGAGATCTAGGTTTGATTCCCAGATTTGAGTGCTTTCTGTGTGTAATTTGCATGTCCTCCCATGTCTGTGTGGATTTCTTTCAGATGCTCCAGTTTCCTCCCACAGTCCCAGGGCTCGTCATATCACTACTATGTAGACGAGACCCAACTATATCTGTCATTCCAGCAAGATGACCCTGGAGAATTTAAGAGTGTGGTTATAGACAGTGTATCACATCTGGACTCATAACTGTATTAAGAGACAGCACGGTGGCATAGTGGGAAGTGCTGTCGCCTCACAGAGAGAACGTCCTGGGTTCGGTTCCCAGGCGGGATGGTCTGGGTGCTTTCTGTGTGGAGTTTGTGTAGTGGAGAATGTTTGTCTGTGTGTCTGCCCTGAGCTTGCCACCAGTCCAGACTATGTCCCCGCTTTCTCCCTGTGAGAGCTGGTATAAGTTCTAGCACCACCTGGGACCTTGATCAGGGCAAGTGAGTCAGTGAGGGAGACTGTCTCAAGCCAGAAGTAGAAAAATTAGGACAGAAAAGTGCACCTGTTTAGAGTAAATGTGTAAGAACGGCTTCACTTCTTCATTTGTGCCATTATTGCTGCAAAGAGAAGCAGCTTATCAGAAACTGAAATCAGTGCAATTTGTCACAGCGCAAAGAACAAATTATTAAAGGTGAATGTGTCAAGTGTTTCCGTGGGCAATGTCTTACTGTTCTAATCAGAATTTTCTGCATGGTGTTTTTTCTAGTTTTGCATCATTTTCAATTGCATTCACATCCCTTGATCATTCTATGCAACCCTTACTTAGCGAGAAGACTAGTACCCACATTCTCTAAGACACATTAAGCATCACACATCATTTCAATTACAATGGACAATTCAATACGCAGGTAAGAGAATGGTCCATTCTGTTGCTTCAGCTAACAGACTGACACTCAGGCTCTGAAGAGTCAAAGAAAATATCAGACTCTTTTGCATGCTTGGCCTCGGATGGCTAAAGGCATCAAAGGAATCCAACTAATGATCCCCTGATGATCACCTAGTACTTTGTGCAACTTGATATTCCCAAGTTGATCAAATTTCTAATATATGATCCTAAAAGGAATTGAAAAACAACATCTGCTTGTCCACTTAAATATTTAGCATCAGATTTACATATTGAATAACCCAGCCACTAGGGATGCACAAGCCAGTGTATTTCTTCGTGCCGGTCCCAAGCCCGGGTAAATGGGGAGGGTTACGTCAGGAAGGGCATCCGGTGTAAAACTTTGCCAAGTCAATATGCAGACAACGATACAGAATTCCATACCGGCTGGTGGAAATTGGACTACTGTTGGCCAAAGAAGAAGAAGAAGAGGAGGAAGGCATGTCCAGAGGGTAAAGGAGAGAAAGAAGGAGAGGAGAGTGGAACTTTGGGACTTTAGGGAGGGACTTTGGGACTTTAGGTAGGGACTTTGAATGTTGGCAGCATGACTGGTAAAGGTAGAGAATTAGCTGATATGATGGAAAGAGGGCAGCGGTGGCCTAGTGGGTAGGGTGTTGGCCACATGATCGGTGGATCGGGGGTTCGAACCCCTTCCCGGTGGGTTGCCCTGAGGTACCCTTGAGCAAGGTGCCGTCCCCGTCCCGCTCCTCCCTGCGATGGGCTGGCGACCTGTCCAGGGTGTGTCCCCCGTCCTCGCCCTGTGTGCGCTGGGTTGGACACCAGCACTCCCCCGCGACCCCGTTTGGGGACAAGCGGCAGATAATGGATGGATGATGGAAAGAAGGAAGGTTGACATTTTGTGTGTGCAAGAGACTAGATGGAAGGGTAGTAAGGCCAGGTGTATTGGAGGGGGGTTTAAACTGTTCTACCATGGTGTGGATAGAAGGAGGAATGGAGTAGGTGTTATCCTGAAGGAAGAGTATGTGGAGAGTGTTTTGGAAGTGAAGAGGGTGTCAGGGAGGGTGATGAGTTTGAAGCTGGAAGTTGAAGGTGTGATAATGAATGTTGTTAGTGCTTATGCTCCACAAGTTGGTTGTAAGATGAAAGAGAAGGAAAAATTCTGGAGTGAGTTAGATGAAGTGATAGAGAGTGTACCCAGGGGAGAGAGAGTGATGATTGGTGCAGATTTTAATGGTCATGTTGGTGAAGGGAACAGAGGTGATGAGGAGGTGATGGGTAGGCATGGTGTCAAGGAGAGGAATGCTGAAGGTCAGATGGTTGTAGATTTTGCAAAAAGGATGGAAATGGCTGTAGTTAATACTTATTTTAAGAAGAGGGAGGAGCACAGGGTGATGTATAAGAGTGGAGGAAGATGCCCACAGGTGGATTATATTCTTTGCAGGAGGGTCAGTTTGAAAGAGATCAGAGACTGCAAAGTAGTGACAGGGGAGAGTGTAGCTAAACAGCATAGGATGGTGGTCTGTAGGATGACCTTGGAGGTCAAGAAGAGGAGGAAAGTGAGGGCAGAGTCGAGGATCAAGTGGTGGAAGCTGAAGGAGGAGGACTGCAAGGTGGAATTCAGGCAGGAGTTAACACGGGCACTGGGAGGTGTTGAAGAGCTACCAGATTGCTGGGAAACTACTGCAGAAGTGATAAGGCAGACGGCTAGAAATGTACTTGGTGTGACATCTGGAAGGAAGAAAGAGGATAAGGAAACCTGGTGGTGGAACCAAGAAGTCCAGGAGTGTATTCAAAAGAAGAGGGAGGCAAAGAAGACATGGTACAGTCAGAGAGAT
Source organism: Hepsetus odoe (assembly GCA_017165825.1). NCBI lineage: Eukaryota > Metazoa > Chordata > Actinopteri > Characiformes > Hepsetidae > Hepsetus > Hepsetus odoe. The sequence continues at coordinate 25,756,134 of CM029378.1, forward strand.
GAAGAAAGTAGACAGGTGTACAAGGAGATGAACCGCAGGGCGAAGAAAGCAGTGGTGAAGGCCAAAGATAAGGTGTTTGGTGAATTGTATGAGAGGTTGGACAGTAAAGAGGGAGAAAAGGACCTTTACCGATTGGCTAGACAGAGAGACAGATCTGGGAAAGATGTGCTACAGGTCAGGGCGATTAAAGATAGAAATGGTAACGTACTCACAGGTGAACAGAGCGTGTTGAGCAGATGGAAGGAATACTTTAAGGAGCTGATGAATGAAGAAAATGAGAGAGAGAGAAGACTGGATGATGTGAGAAGAGTTAACCAGGAAGTGCAGCAAATAAACAAGATGGAAGTAAGGGCAGCGATGAAGAGGATGAAGAATGGAAAGGCTGTTGGACCGGATGACATACCAGTGGAAGCATGGAGATGTTTAGGGGAGATGGCAGTTGAGTTTCTGACCAGATTGTTTAACACAATCTTGGCAAGTGAGAAGATGCCTGAGGAGTGGAGACGAAATGTACTGGTACCAATCTTCAAGAGTAAGGGTGATGCACAGAGCTGTAGTAACTATAGAGGGATAAAGTTGATCAGCCACACCATGAAGTTATGGGAAAGAGTAGTGGAAGCTCGGTTAAGAAAAGAGGTGAGGAATAGTGAACAGCAGTATGGTTTTATGCCGAGAAAGTGCACCACAGATGCAATGTTTGCTCTGAGGGTGTTGATGGAGAAGTACAGAGAAGGTCAGAAGGAGCTGCATTGTGCCTTTGTGGATTTGGAGAAAGCATATGACAGGGTGCCTAGAGAGGAGTTGTGGTTTTGTATGAGGAAGTCTGGTGTTACAGAGAAGTATGTGAGAGTAGTTCAGGATATGTATGATGACAGTGTAACAGTGGTGAGATCTGCAGTGGGAGTGACGGATGCATTTAAGGTAGATGTTGGATTACATCAAGGATCAGCACTGAGCCCATTCTTGTTTGCAATAGTAATGGACAGGTTGACGGACGAGGTTAGACAGGAGTCTCCGTGGACAATGATGTTTGCTGATGATATAGTGAGAGTAGGGAGCAGCTTGAGGAGAACCTGGAGAAATGGAGATATGCTCTTGAGAGGAGAGGAATGAAAGTGAGTAGGGCAAAGACAGAATACATGAGTGTGAATGAAAGGGAGGAAAGTGGCGTGGTTAGGATGCAGGGAGTGGAGGTAACAAAGGTGGAGGAGTTTAAATACTTGGGATCAACAGTTCAGTGTAATGACGAGTGTGGAAGAGGTGAAGAAGAGAGTGCAGGCTGGTTGGAATGGGTGGAGAAGAGTGGCTGGAGTGATTTGTGACAGACGCGTACCAGCTAGAGTAAAAGGGAAGGTTTACAGGACAGTAGTGAGATCAGCTATGTTGTATGGGTTGGAGACGGTGGCACTGACGAAAAGGCAGGAGGCGGAGCTGGAGATGTCAGAGTTAAAGATGCTGAAATTTCCGTTGGGTGTGACGAGGATGGACAGGATTAGAAATGAGTATATTAGAGGGACAGCTCAGGTTAGATGTCTTGGAGACAAAATTAGAGAAGCAAGGTTGCATTGGTTTGGACATGTGCAGAGGAGAGACGAGGATTATATTGGAAGGAGGAAGATGCAAAAGGCAGGAAGAAATGGAGACAGTTGATCCGCTGTGGCGACCCCTAAATGGGAGCAGCCGAAAGAAAAAGAAGAAGAAGATTTACATATTGAATAAAAAGGGTATAGAACATTTTGGCAGGAAGAAACTGTGAGTGGGGCATTTTTTAATGACTGGATGATCAAATGATATCAGACTGGCAGATTGCAGAAAAGTTGCAATAAAAGAGATTTTGCAATATAATGGTCACGTGTTTCTGTCATTTCTGAAAAATAGAAAGCAACTGGCTAACAAGCTGGGGTATACTAAAAAAATCCATGTTCAGGTGAAATTTGTTTCAAAAATTTTGCTCCACCTTAAATGGTGCAGGGAATGAATTGTATTCCTGCTTCAAAAGCATTTTGGAGGGTAAACTTTGTCAACAAATTGTCGCTCCTTTTTAAAATGATCAACTTCTCCTCCTTTTGCTTCGGTATTAATGTTTAACTGGAACAAAGCTTTATGCGATCGTGTGCTGAGAAACTCGATATTTCCACTTTCTGATTGGCTAATGCAGAATCACATCATAGCTCTTAATCCTAAACTTAACTGGACTTCAACTTCCTATTGACGGCCATTTTCCCAATGTGAACACGGGAGGTGAAGGAGAGAGTGGGGGTTGGGTGATCTGTCAGAGAGCTATGAAAAATTCACTTCAACATTGTATTCATAATTAAAATCTGCATGCATATGCATAATCCTGTGTACAAAACATCACGCTATTAAAATGACTATTCAGAAAATTCCTTGACATCCTCTAAAAACGGCCCATGAAAGTGACCTTGTAAAACACCTCATCACTTGCATCTGTGCACGCCACTGCTGGTCCCTTTGCATACGTTGATGAGTAGGGTAGACCGGGCTGATATACTGTCCTGAAGTAAAAGGACAACAGTCTGTATAAACCTACAAATGTGTTGCAGGTCTTTCTGTTAAAATGGCCAAAAGAAACCAGTTTTGTTCTATGTATTTAAGCAGAACTTTCTAACATCAAGCCTTTAAGAAACTATAGTTTTCAGAAACAGAGAAGCAAAAGGCACCACAATGTAAAAGAAAGACCAGAAAAAGCAGAGCTCCATGTTCGGCCATGCTCACCTTTGCTGTTACTGGCTGTCTGCCTGCTTTTCGCCTGCTTGGCCTGCCGTAGTCTGCGCTGGTGTGTTTTGCCGTTGTAGTGTATCTGTGCCTGGGCACTGGAGTTTAGCTGGATATTACACACCTCACACAGTGTCAGGGTTCGTTGCTTACGCTCCCGCTTTGGACGAGGGTCTCCGTTGCAATGACCCCGACCTGCAAACAGCTCTGATCCCACTGCCAGTTCACTCTCCAAGGAGCCTGGGCTGGATGGACGCTTCATACCTAATGAAATGTGTGAAAGGTAGAATTTTTTATTTATTCTTCATGACAATCATTACATTAATTAATTGTAATCTTTGGGTCTGCATTCTGCATTTGTCTTGTTTTTATTTATTCATTTTTGTGCACAATCTAAATGAAAATATTTTGTCCCTTAAGACCTCTGACAGAACGGGATATTGTTTTCTGAAAAAAAAAAAAACTCTCCACAAGGGGGCAGCAGACAGACTTTTTTTTTCCTTTCAGACTACAGGAAAACATTCAGAATGTGTTTCGGCATCAGAATCATCAGAATGTGTTTCCACACATTGTAGATGAGAATCGTCTGGCAAGTTATGTGTGTAAAAAAAGAGACAGAAATAGTGAGAAAGAGAGAAAATGAGAGAGAGAGAGAAAGGGAGAAAGAAAAAGAAAGAAAGAAAGAAAGAAAGAAAGAAGAGACCTAGAAGAATAGAGAGAAGAGTAATAGTAGGTAGAAGAGGGTAGGAGAGGTAGATAGACAGAGAGAGAGAGAACAGAAAGTGACCTTTTGAGAGAAACAGACCTAGTGTCAGATGTGTGTGTGTTTATAACTTTGTTAAAATGTCCTTTTAACTACAGAAACCCATGAAAAATGGGGACATTCTTCTGGTCCTCACTAAAATTGAAACTAAAAGCAGAGACAGGATTTCAATTACTGAGGTTAAACTTAGATCAAAGTTTAGGTGCAGGTGTACACTTAGGTGTTTATTGTTCAACCACATAAGTATATGTAAAGTCCTGACAAATGATACTACTAATAATAATACCACTCTGTGCATGGTTCTGGAAGAATGAGTGGATTTTTCATTCATGAAAAGCTTGTTCCACTGTTGATGATCACACACACACACACACACACACACACACACACACACACACACACACACACACACACACACACACATAGATCATGCACAGACTGTTTGTATTGTCCTGCTTGTTCACACTCTCTGAGCTGTCACACTTTCGTTCCAATTCAAAACACATACATACACACACACACACACACACACACACACACACACCTGCATGTAACAGTGTTTTCTGGACAGAAGCAGCACACACTGGCACACAAACAAACCAGCTGTGACACCCAGAATGTGTGCCAACTACACACACACACACACACACACACACACACTCTGACCCAGCTGAGAGCTTTTTATGTGCAGTCATCAATCATAAATGGAGTTTGTGCTGAAAGGTCCCACATGGTCCATTACAGTATGTGTTGTATGGGTGTGTGTGTGTGTGTTCTTCCCGTTTGTCCATATTCAGTTCCAACTGTGTGTGTGTGTGTGTGTGTGTGTGTGTGTGCGTATTCTTCCTGTTTTTCCATATTCAGTTTCAACCCCTAAATGAATTTTTTTAATCTAAACAGCTAAAGGACATTGTCTTAGTCTGGACTGTTATTAGAGGAAAAGTATGGAAAGTTTCCAGATCCATTTAGGGATGCACTGCACTTTCATTACATTTCAGCCTAATGTATTCGTTTTATATCATTCTTCAAACAATACTCCACAATGCCAAAACGGGGTTTTGGTGTGTTTGCTTCATTAATTTTTTTAAACAAAAACACAAAATTTATTTCTAAAATTATTTAGATCCTTCTAGTTGCTTTGATGGGTCTAGTAGTGAGCAATGCCGTTTGTCTGGCAGCTCAACCATAAAGGCCTTATTGGTGGCTTTCCCATCTTCATGAAAGAAGTATGGACCTCACTGATAGTGATGCTTGGTCCTTGGTGACCTTTCTGGCCAATTACTCAGTTTGTTTTGATCTAGGAAGATTGTTGGTGATTCCAGATATTTTCCATTTCAGAGATGGAAGCTACCTTTCCACTTCCAATGCTGCATTAATGATCTTGTCTATGGGATTTTGCAGCCTTTTATTAAGTAATAAAAATGTTAAAATACAACATGCATGAATAAATACGAGACCGCCCACCCTGTGTATGGGGAATTTGAGCAAATCATTTAGTTTGTGGCATAAACAGTTCTATTTACATTAAATTTAGTAAATATCTAAACTTGTTTATTTTGGAGAAGTAGATCCTTGCTGGCAATTCAAGGTTTATATGTGGACTTTTAGATACACGTTATGGCCATTGATTTAGACACAAGCATTAGACAGACAGACACACACACGCACACAGACACACACACACACACACACACACCCCTCACACATGAACATACTTTTCCCTCTCCTTTAAGTAACCAATCTTCTGTGTGTTAAAGTGGGAAATAGGAGATATATTAATTCTATATCACATCTATAAAAAAAAAACAATATTACAAATAAACTGCAATTTATACTTGAATTAAATACTTTCACCAAAAACTAAAATAAACAATAATTGTGCATTGAAATTGGGTTACTTCATTTGGGGTTTGTTTTAAAAGCCCAACTTAGCGAGAGCATAGTGTCAGTCTTTGTTAATCTGTATGTGTCAAAGTTTATCCGTGTTTTGAGTTTCTGTGCACAGTATGATGAATAAAGCTTTGAAATGAGCTCTCGGCTCAACACTGATGTCCAGAACATGACACCGCCACCATCATTACAGAAAGACCGACCACCAATGGACGTTGTGAGCTGAGAGGAGGAGACCCACTGAACCTCTCCAGTGTGGAAAGCTAAGCTCATGGAAGGAGCGTGGTACAAGACAAGTTTCCGCATTGTTTGCTTACTTCCTTTATTTACCACACTTTCAAGGGCCAAGGTGTCCCCAAATCCGGCTGCTTCGCTTGGAGGGGGTGAAACTGCACAGTCGACTTCGATGCGAGTAGGAGTTACAAAGTTGACTTGTTCCACAGCAGATGATGAAGGGTCATTCAAGACATCTGCCGTGTACACCACGAACAGGAGGCTACAGAGTTTTTTCTCCCCGAGGTAATCCTCACGGGGCGAGACTGCGTTGTCGCTGGTGGCAACCCAGGTAGGTGAGAAGCCGGGGCTGTTGCCCACGCTAGCCCAGGTAGGTGGAGATCTGGCATTGCCGTACGCGTAAGCCTAGGTGGGCGGGGTGCTGTTGCTGTCACACATGTCAACCCCGTTGGACGAAGCTTCGGCGTGGTCAGTTGTTTCAGCCTGGGTAGACAGGACTTTTGCGCGGTTACCTATGTCGGCTTATGTGGACAGGGTTTCAGCACAGTCGTTCAGGTCAACCTGTAAGGGTAGATTGATGGCGTCGTCACTTACGTTGACCGGGGAACACAGAGCATCAGCGAGGGCATTCAGACTGGCCTGGGAAGATGGAGGTTCCGCACTGGGGAATACGGTCACCTGGGAAGGCGGGGTTTTGGCAAGAGCGATTACGCCAGGTTAGGGAAAGCCACAGGTGAACGGCATCGTTCCAGTCCACTCGGTGAGGAGGGACTTCTGCATAAGCCTGCTGGAGAAAAGCGTTGAAAACTGTGGGCATCTGTCAGAGAAGATCAGGAAACTGGGGGTCAAGGTCCATGTTCGTTGAGGAAGAGCAGGAGAATAATTACTATGCCCAAGCTCGTAAAGAAGGACACTGTCCCCTTTTTGGTTGTGTTCACGCTGGAAGAATTGGCTGGATGTGTCCCCGGAACCAGCCCGACGGGAGAATGGGACAGTGCTTTGGGGACTGTATCCAAACCCATCTGGAGGATCGTGGTGAAAACAAGGGATACAAATAGTGTGTTTAACATCCTCCTCTCTGGGACTCGCAAAATGCTTTCCATTGTAACAAGTGTTTTCCATTAAAACAGTTATTAGAATGAATAATAATACACTGCCCATCCAAAAAAAAAAAGTCCCTCACTAATATTTCATTGGACAGCCTTTAGCTTTGATTAGGGCATGCATTCGCTGTGGCATCATTACGATAAGCTTCTGCAATGTCACAACATTTAATTCCGTCCAGAGTTGCATTAATTTTTCTCTAAGATCTTGTACAGATGATGGGAGAGTCAGACCGCTACACAAATTCCTCTCCAGTACATCCCAAAGATTCTCAATGGTGTTAAGGTTTGGACTCTGTGGTGGCCAAGCCATTTGTGAAAATGATCTCATGCTACCTGAATCACTCTTTCACAATTTGAGCTGATGAATCTGGTCATTGTCATCTTGGAATATGCCCGTGCCATCAGGGAAGAAGAAATTCTCTGATAGAATAACCTGCTCATTCAGTATAATCAGGTAGTCAGCTGACTTCATTTTTTGGTCACATAACATTGCTAAACCTCAACCTGACCCCAGATCACAGCACTGCCCTCACAGGCTTGTAGGGTAGGCACAAGGCATGATGGGTGCATCACTTCATATCCCTTTCTTCTTACCCTGATGTACCTATCACTCTGGAAAAGAGTAAATCAAGACTCATCAAAAAGATTGGACTCTGGAGCAATGGAACAATGTCATGTGATCATATGACCTTGTTCCATTGCTCCAGAGTCCAATCTTTTTGCTCCTAAGCAAAAATTTAGTTCCAATTCCTTGAGTTCCTTCACATTGCATGTGTGGAAATGCTCTTACTTCAACTCTTGAACATAGCCGTGAATTCTGCTGTTGCTTTTGATTTGTGATTTGATTTCACCAAAAAAGTGATCGCTGATTACGGCCATTCAAGATTTTTTCCTGATCAATTTCTTCCGCATAGATGATGATTCCCCACTATCCTTCCAGTTTTTAATAATGCACTGGACACCCAATTTGAGAAGATCTAAAGCTTCTGTTTTCTTTGCTTTATGCATGTCAATAATTTGCCCCTTGAACATCTTTTCCACAACCACAATGAGAAGCTACTCACTGCATCAGTTAGGATTAAATAACTTGCCAGCTGAAACATAATCATCCATCCAATGGGAGGCTTAACTATTTTCTTTGTTAAATTCAGGTGGTGACTTTTTTTCCTGGACAGGCAGTGTAATAATAATAATAATAATAATAATAATAATAATGTTTACAAAACAAACAAACAAAAAGAAAATGAAGGAATGAAATGGCACTACTACCTTTTGCATTTTTAGAATCTTTACTGAATGAAAACTAAGAAAAATATTGTGAAATGATGTCACCCAAACTACCCCTCTCTCCCTCTCCCCCACCCCCACCCAGCTTTCCACCCCGATGACTGTATTAAAACGCATTAGTTCTTTCTGTACTGCCGTTTCCAGCTGTTCTCCATGTGGCTGTCATCGCTCAGGCTGAACCCAGGCATTGTTCTGCGGAGATCAGCGATCCACTGGGGGCCATTGGGGGCCTCAGAGCATTTCTGTTTTACTGCCCATTCAGACTCCCCGCCGGAGAGAGAAATAAGAACATACCCTGGAGATCTGCAGTTAGTACTTTAAAGCCATGAGGGAGCCTTTAGTCTGCTTAATGACCGTTCCATATAATTTCAATGTTATTTTAAAACTTATTATGTAAGATGTGTCTGATCACTGAGCCGCAGTTTAATGACAAACCAAGAGGTCTCATTTCAGAATCATTTTCAATTGACACTCCCATCCTCTCATACATATAATTTACATCAATGATGTAATTCCTACAGATGTTTCAGTCGTGAAACAAAAATATTCAGAAGGCTCACCGTTGCTGTCCTCAAAAGAAGAGTTTGGAGTTTCAGAGCTTTGGAAGGAGAAACACTGAGATGATTAAAAATAAACTGTTTAAAAAAAAGAGCGTGGGGGAGAAGACTTAAGGAATCAAGACCACATTAAGCAATCCTAATAAGAACAAAAAATCAAAAGAAAACAACATCATAAGATTACAGAGAGGATCCCTGGCTCCCTAAGAGCATGAGAGCTTATCAACCTCAAAAGGACTAACTCCATGAGGTAGAAACACAAATGAAAAAACATGAACTTCCATGAAAACCACAAAGAGTTACTAAGATTCAGATGGGAGAAAGAATTTCTCCTAAGGTATTCTCCAATTGTATGAGGTAAACCGACACAGAGAGGATCCAAGATCCCCAAGGAGAAACTCTCAAAGAGCATGAGGCAGAACCACAAAGAGGAACCAAGACTCTAATGGTAGAGCATGAGAAATAACCAAGAAGGAGCAGAACTCAAAAGGAGAAACTCTCAAAGAGCAAGAGTAACCAAAAATAGGACTCCAAACTTTCTGAAGATCTATGAAGAATAGAGAGTCAGCGTTCAGTGTCAAGTTGTGTTCCAACTATCCCGTCATCTGTTGCCCAAGGTTACAGATGAGCAGAGGTTGAAAGTAGAAAAAGAAAGGGCTTAGTGAGGGATCAGTTGTTCTTTTAGAGTACCGATGTACCAGGAAGACCACAGAAAGAGGGTATGTATAGATGAAGAGTATATATTATATGTTGGAGCAGGCAGATGAAAGGATGACGTGAGGTAATAAAAGCCTATCCCTTTGGCTGTGGAGAGCTTTAGACAGGATCTGCTCCAAAATAGCCAACGTATGTAGCGTCTGTGTCACTGTGTGCCAGCATGTGTTCACAGCTTATTGATCCTGCCAGCAATTTACACTACAGTGTGCCCACTGTATACAGGCCAAAACATTTACTATTTTTAAAGAAAAACTGCCTGGCTTTGTCCACTTCCTAGCTGCTCAAATGGGAAAATGCTTTTCTTAGAAGGCATATTTGATAACCGTTTTCACATAAAAGCACTATTGTTTTGTTTGTTTTCTTTTAATGCTGGGAGCTCTGAGTTAAAGCAGAGCCCCAAGCACCTAAAGAATAAAGAGTGAACATCACTAAGTGGAATACAACCTGCCACCTTTAAGCAATCACTTGCCACCAAGTTGTCATTTTTAAATGCCAAGCATTTGCTTTATAACATGAGCAGGACATTAATGTTCAAAAAGCAGGATGACTTTTCAGTGCAATTAGAAAGGGGATCAAACTGTGTGCTACCTTTGGAAGGGTTCAGCTTCTCCAATATCTCACACATACACTTGCACGTACGCACAGTAATAATAACTGACCTGGCATCAATGACACCCATGTTTACGAGAAGGATCATTCAATTTATGTGACATAATTAGGGATAAACGAGGCACTCTGTGTACCCAGAACACAAACACAATGAACGAAACTAAGGTCCAAGCATGGGGAAACAGGGCTGGGCGATATGAATAAAAACTACTGTAAAAATTCATTTTCCGACATCCATTTGAAGTGAAAATGAAACTGACTGATTGTCATTGTCAACACGGCACAGCACACAGTGAAACACAATGAAATTCAACCTTTGCTTTTCATACACATACCGTGCCGCAAGGGGCAGCTACTTAAAGTGCCTAGGAAGTAGTGAGGGGGACAGTACCTTGCTCAAGGGTACCTCAGGGCAACCCACTGGTCTGGGATTTGAACCCATGACCTTCTGATCCTGGGGCCAACTCCCTAACCACTAGGCATATTTCAATAGCATTAAATGTAATCACATTCATTTCAGTAGGGTTGGTATGTTGTTGTTTTCTTTTCTTTTTTTTTTATCTACTCATATACTTTATACTAATATTATATATACAGTACTGTGCAAAAGTTTTAAGCAGGTGTGAAAAATGCTGTAAACAAAGAATGCTTTCAGAAATATAAATAATGATTGTTTATTTTTATCAATTTACAAAATGCAAAGTGAGTGAACAAAAAAAAATCTAAATCAAACCAATATTTGGTGTTGCTACCTTTTGCCTTTAAACCAGCATCAATTCTTAAAGGTACACTTGCACAAAGTCAGGGATTTTGTAGGATTATAGTCGGTGTATGATCAACCAATTTTACCAAACAGGTGCTGATGATCATCAATGTCACACGGAGGTTGAAACACAGTCATGTTTGGAACAACCTACCAGCGGAGTTCCTTCAAAAACTGTGTGCAGGTGTACCTAGAAGAATTGATGCTGTTTTGAAGGCAAAAGGTAGTAACACCAAATATTGATTTGATTTAGATTTCTCTTTTGTTCATTCACTGCATTTTGTTGATTGATGAAAATAAATGATTAACACTTCCATTTCTGAAAGCATTCTTTGTTTACAGCATTTTTTCACACCTGCCTAAAACTTTTGCACAGTACTGTATATATATGTATATAAAATATACAATAAAATAAAAGCATAATTTTAAATATTTCATGCCTGTAAAACTTGACACCCATCACCTACTCCTTTCTGAATATATAGATGATCCAATAACATTTTTTGCTCAAGCTTAGGAGGGACGGAGAGAGAGACAGAGAGGAAGAGAAGTAGAGAGTGAGGGAGGATGAAGACATAAATAGATGATTGCAATGTATGACTTTCTTAATAAACTGCTTCTCGAAAATACTTTTCCATTAAGTAAACTACACTTAACAAAGATGTGATGAATTTCAGGATTAACACATAGCTCAGTTATCCACACACACACAAACATACACACAAATCCCTAAGTGAGAGTTTTACAAAGAAGATGAGTCAGTACAGTGGGCTATATACAGCCTGGCACTTTACTCTCTAAAGTCCCCACAAGGTCACAGATGGATGCCGATCAGAGGCTGTGAAGGACCACATATTGTTTACATAATTATAAATACAGATGCAGGCCTAAAAAATTACTCTAGTTAAAATATAAATTAAAAGTACAAATTAGATGTCTTTTGCCTTGTGTGTAGCACCAGGGTCCTGGAGGAACGTCGTTTTGTTTCGTGTATTGTGCAATGGTCAAAATGAGTTTAAATAGAGTTAAAAGCCTGAAGAACATTTTTGGGATTTGTCTGCAAGGTGACCAGAAGCTCATGCCATAAGTCACCATTCAAACCTCATTAAAAACAATCTGTTAATATCAAAAAAGAATATCGAACATTAAGTTCCCTGTTTCATCGGTGTCTCTACTAGTTCTCCCGTCACGAACATCACACTCAATACACACCTTTTCTCTGTGGTCGAGTTTCTTGTTTCAGCTTTCACTTTTACTTATTTTACTTAACACTTTCAAATTTAAAGAAACAATTCTGTTCCAACAAGTACAGATATAAATTTTCATAGTAAGGCAACTTAAAGTTTGTCTGAAAAATTAAAAACTCAAGTACAGATACCTGGAAATTTACATTTACATTTGCGGCATTTAGCAGCTTATCAATTCAGCGTTAAGGGTCTTGCTCAGGGACCGAGTGGTGGTAGTGCCAGAGGTGCCAGAGATTAAAACCTAGGACCTCTTGAGCCATAGGTTCATAGGCAAGTATCCTACCACTAAACCACTGCCGCCCACACTAAAGAGGACTAAAGAGGCAATTAAAAATTAGTGAACCATTTAGAAGTTTCTGTATTTCTACAATAATATGAGAGAAATGTGATTAAATGTTGTGAGCCAACGCAACTGAAGACCCTCTTGCTGCAATTATCACCAAAGTTGAACCATTGGTGGAACCTCGGCAGCAAGGGGGAATAAATAGAACATTGCAATGGGTCGCGGCTAGGTTGCCGTTTTGGTTCCCCACGTGATGCAGCCCGAAGTTCATGCTCCTGGTCTGTCTGAACTGTGTTTTCTATCAGTTGGAAGCAGACTAGGCAGCCCAGTGATCCTGCTCAGGTGTCTTTCCTTTTCCCCAGTACAGGTGCACACAACATAACGCCAACGCCAGTTAGTATGGATGCCACAGGATCTCGTAAACCAGGACTGGACTTAGCTCAAGAACTAACAACTACTCAAGGACAAGTACATTCTAATCAGCAGTACATGGAACAGAGCTTGGGCTCTCTTCAGCACCAGATGACCCAACAACAGGCGGCCACTAACCAGACACTGACTCAGGCTCTCCAGCAGCTAACACTGTCAATAAGGAGTACCGCAGCAGAGCCTGTTTCATCCCCTCCTAATCCTACACCAACTCCCACCCTTGCAGCTCCACCCTTGGCCATGCCTGGTAGGTACGCAGGAATACGAGGAGACTGCTACCTATTCATCACCCAAGTAGAGAACTATTTCCAAGGAATGTCAGGTAGCTATACGACCGACGTGGCTAAAATCATGTTTGTATGTTCCCCTGTGACCGAGCGGGCCCTGAAATGGGTTGCCTCCCTTCGCCTGTCCCGATCCCCGCTGCTCAAATCCTGGCCTGAGTTCTCCAGGGAGTTCATCCAAGTCTTCGATGGGTCAGCAATTGAAGAGACCGCTTCTGCCCGTCTTCCGACTCTGAAACAAGGTCAGAGGTCCGCAGACGACTATATTTTGAGGTTTCGCACCACTGCAGCTGAGAGTGGGTGGAATGAACCAGCTCTACGGTCTCTTTTCCTGGCATCTTTATCTCCCATGATTCAAGATGAATTGGCAGCCAGAGACACGGATCTGGACCTGGAGTGACTTTACTCCTTGTTCGCCAAAATAGACGCCAGGCTAAAGGTCCGCCAACGAGACAGAATAAGACCCAAATCAACCTTTTCGGTCTCCGTCCCTCAGGAGGCGGTCCGCTCCCAGGAACCAGAGCCCATTCAACTGGGCAGGACACACCTTACCGCAGAAGAAAGACAGCGGAGAGTCCAGTTGCATCTTTGTCTTTATTGTGGTGCGGCTGGTCACTACCGGTCCAGCTGCCCTCTCAGACTGGGAAACCCAAACGTCTCTCAGCACAGGGGGGGCTTTGAGAGGCGTCACTACTGCTTCATTCCCACAATCCCAGTTCCTTCTGCCTGTGTCCCTACAGATCACCCAATGTGTTCACTCCTTTCAAGCTCTCTTAGATTCCGGGGCTGCAGACAACTTCATTGACATCGCCTTGGTCCGACAGTACCAGATCCCTATACTTCCTACGCCTGCACCTGTGAAGATCCAAGCCTTAGATGGAAGTCCGATAGGCTCTGGACGTGTTACCCGTGTCACCGAACCTCTCCTGGTCACTACCTCTCACCAACTCAAAGAATACATCACCTTCCTTCTCACTGACACGCCCGATAACCCCATCATCTTAGGCCTGCCTTGGTTGCGATGCCACAACCCGGTAATCGACTGGAAGATGGGTTCGGTTCTCAGGTGGTCAGAAAAATGTTACCTGGAGTGTTTCCACACACCGCCCCAGCAATCCCTTCAGGAGGAGATCCCAGCCCTGGAGAAACTACCTGAACAATATGGAGATCTCAAGATGATGGCAAGCAAGACCCAGGCCGTCACTCTTCCACCGCACCGTGATTATGACTGTGCTATCAACCTCCTACCAGGAGCCACCCTTCCCAAGGGGAGGCTCTTCTCCTTGTCCCAACCTGAACTGAAGGCCATGGATCTGTATCTAGATGAGGCCCTGGCCCAGGGACATATTCGACCATCCTCCTCTCCAGTGGGGGCAGGATTCTTCCAAAAAGATGGATCTCTGCGCCACTGTGTTGATTACCATGGCCTTAACAACATTACTATCAAGGACAGGTATCCCCTGCCACTTCTCTCATCTGCTTTCGACCAGCTTAGCAGGGCTCGATTTTTTACCAAGCTGGATCTCCGCTCAGCCTACAACCTGGTTCGCATCCATGAGGGGGACGAGTGGAAGACCGCTTTTCTGACACCCAGGGGCCTATTTGAGTGCCTGGTTATGCTGTTTGGACTGGCCAATGCCCCCGCCCGTTTTCCAAAGGTTGGTAAATGATGTTCTGAAGCAGTTCGTGGGGCGAATTATCTTCATTTACCTGGATGACATCTTGATTTTCTCCAGCTCTCTTCAGGAACACATTTCCCAGGTGCGACAGGTCCTCCAGGTGCTCCTGGAGAATGGGCTTTACATCAAGCTGGAGAAAGGCTGGAGTTTCACATGTCCAGCGTGTCTTTCTTGGGGCATGTCATTGGTCCGAGTGGGGTTAAGATGGATCCGGGCAAAGTGCAAGCTGTACTGGACTGGCCATACCCTAAGACCCTCAAGCACCTTCAACAATTCCTGGGTTTTGCAAACTTTTATCGACAGTTCATCCGCGACTATGCCAAATTGGCTTGTCCCCTTACCGATCTGACGAAAAGGTGCAATTCCCCCTTTCGCTGGACCCAACAGGCGCAGGAAGCATTTGACATTCTCAAGCACCATTTTACCACTGCCCCTATCCTTGTGCACCCGGATCCCCGAAGCCTATGACGTCAGAGATCGAGAGTTATTGGCAATTAAGTGGGCTTTAGAGCACTGGCAGCATTGGCTGGAGGGGGCTCAACAGCCTTTCCTAATATGGACTGACCACTGCAACCTTCTCTACCTCCAGACAGCAAAATGCTTGAACCATCGGCAAGCCCGTTGGTCTCTGTTCTTCTCTCGGTTCAACTTTTTGCTCTCCTACCGCCTGGGTGCCAAGAACGTGAAACCGGATTCCCTCTCCCGGCTGCATGATTCCCCTTCATGTCCTACTGCACCTGAGCCAATCATCTCTCCGGCCAAGATTATTGCAGCCATCCAGATGACCCTTCACCAAGACATCATCCAGGCTCATGCACAAGATCCTCCACCTCCCGACACCCCCCAGGGGATACTATGTTTCTCCACATCTCCGCAGCCAGGCTCTGGAATGGGTTAACTCCTCTGCTATTGCTGCACATCCCGGTTGCCACCAAACCCTGGAACTGCTTTCTAGGAAGTATTGGTGGCCATCCATAAGCAGGGACACGAGAGAATACATTCAGGCTTGCAATATCTGTGCGCACATCAAGAGACAGGCGGGTAAGAAAACCGGTCTACTACTTGCCCTCCCGCTACCTGACTGTCCATGGTCGCATCTCGCCCTTGATTTTGTCACTGGTTTGCCCTTGTCCAATGGCAATACATGCCTCCTGGTTGTCTCAGACCGATTTTCTAGGGCCGCCCACTTCATTCCGCTGCCTAAGCTTCCATCCGTCAAGGGGACCGCACAGGCCCTTTTGCATCAGGTGGTGCGGCATTATGGCGTCCCCACTAAGGTGCTTTCAGACCGTGGGCCTCAATTCCCCTCCCTTTCTGGCAAGAGTTTTGCTCCCTCCTGGGCATCAAGGTGCGTCTCACGTCGGGTTTCCACCTGGAATCTAACGGCTTAGTGGAAAGAACTAACCAGGAGCTTGAGAAGACCCTGAGATGTCACTATACGGTTTCCCGGCTCCTGGATGTCCGTCGCCGTGATCGGGGCTGGCAGTACCTGGTGGACTGGGAGGGGTATGGACCCAAGGAGCGGTCTTGGGTGCCCTTGGGGGCTATCGCCGACTGCTCCCTGGTCACTGACTTTCACCGGATTCATCCCTCTGCTCTTGGGCCGCCGGGTGTCGGCCGTAGGAGGGGGGCTCCTGTTGTGAGAACCTGAAGAACCTCTTGCTGCAATTAGCACCAAAGTAGAACCATTGGTGGAACCTCGGCAGCAAGGGGGAATAAATAGAACATTGCAATGGGTAGCGGGTAGGGTGGCGTTTTGGTTCCCCACGTGATGCAGCCTGAAGTTAATTCTCAGATAATTCTGCTATTTATCTGCTTTCATATGAACCACAGTGTTGATGATGACCTTGTTTGCATGCATGTTCAACCCTGCTAGACATTTATTGTTAGCGGTTAGCATTAGCCTCCGTGCTAACGCTCTTTGTTAAATTTCAGAGTCCGTATATTCAGATAGACCCCAGTTTTCCTTGTTCAGGTTCCGTATGTGCTTAAATGTCCCTCGTTCATCTGATGTCTCTGTGTTTGTTCCCCTTTGTGTGAGTTAGTGCTTTGTGTTAGATTTCTTCCTAAATAAAGTTTTGTGTTTTGTTCATACTCCTGGTCTGTCTGAACTGTGTTTCCTATCAGTTGGAAGCAGACTAGGTAGCCCGGTGATCCTGCTCAGGTGTCTTTCCTTTTCCCCAGTACAGGTGCACTCAACATTAGAAGTCCAAAAAGGTAGAGAATACGAACCCAGTTAAATAATGAGACAAAAATTAATACATTTTTTGTTTATATATTTGGGGAAAATTACCCAATATTACTTATCTGTGATTGTCGGTTATGTGACTGCCTGAAATTAGCAGTCAATTTGATGGTGAAATAAGAGCTGAGTGTCAATCTGGTGAGTTTTATTAACTTGAAAACAGGGCATAGGACAAACAAGGGAGATGTTTTTATTAATACAACACCATCTTTTTTTGACTTAAGAAACGTTTAAGTTGGGAAAAAACCCTTCATTCTAGCATAAGAACATGATGTAAATATAACATGGTGGTGGTAGTATCATGGTTAAGATCTGAGCCAGGACAGTTTTGCATCATTGATAGAAAAGCAGACACAAAGTGACAAAGGGAATGCAAGATGATTTTGATTACTAAAAGGTAGAATAGTCTGGTCTTATTTATTGGTTGGATGTTCTGGTTCTAAAACTTTAAAATCTATGTATATTCATGGTCATTTTTATGCAGAAATATTGAACATTTTATCCACAAGGTTGACTGAAAACGACAGGTCAGCGCAGGGTCAGTTACTGTATTCCTGCAGCAAGTAGTTAACTGTAAAAAGCAGAAATTATTGAATGTATTAGAAATATTTGTGCCAAAATTACATTTCCACTTTATGATTTTATAAAAGGCAAAAACAAAGGGAAATGCAGGTTGGTTTATGGTGCGGGTGAGAGGTCAGGTTTGGTTCTTGTAAAGGATTTGTTGGATGTCCAGTACTGATTTAGTTTCAATGGCCTGGGGTCCACAAACTGTTTCCATTCCTGGAAGTGAAGGGCACTACGCTATGAACCTTTTTCCAGACAGCAGGAGGGAGAAGAGAGTTTGGGAGGGGTGAGCAAGGTCATCCACAGTGCTGTTGGCTTTGCGGATACAGTAATTTGAAATGTCCCCTGACAGAGGGGACAGAGACCCCAATGATCTTGTTGAGGATACTAAGAAATAACGTCATTGGTCAAACCAGCTGCAGTTTCGGTCATGATTAACTTTAAGTTCAAGTTCAGATCAGCTACACAAAATTTTCATGCCTGCCATCATTTATCTGGTATGTATGTAGTAAAAGGTGTGGAAGAAATTATGTTCTTATTTTAAGGAGCATTCAACTGAAATTTCTACCATCTTAAATGTTATGGTTAAAGTTTAGAGTTAAAGCTTTTCAGAGTGTATTAATTCGGAACGTGCCAGTCAGAATTATTCTTAGTGGTGGTGAATGGAACCAGATGTCCCTTCAGGAGGATTTTATACAAACCATGAATACACTGAAGCCTGAGATATTGCCTTACGGTTGGTTTGAGAAGATAGATTTGGCTTTGGGTGAAACTGGTGCACCCTCCTAGGAGCACTTTTGGAAGGTACTCACCACTGTATATCAGGAAAACCCCACCAGATGCTCGTTCTGCTGCTCTGGAGACACTCTGACCCAACCGTCTAGCCATCGCAGTTTGGTTCTTGTCAAAGTCGCTAAGATCCTCCTGCTCTCCCAATTTCCGCTGCCAACACTTCAACTTCAAAATCTCATTGTTCACTTGATGCATAATAAATCCCACCCCTTGACAGGTGTCACTGTAACAAGATCATCATCGTGATTCACTTAACTGGTCAGTAGTTTTAATGTTTTGGCTGATGTCGGTGTTTAATCGTGGTAGTGATCTATCGAAACAGAATATTGACCAATTAAATTAGCCAATCAGTAAATAGTTTGAGCCATAATTAAGCCTGTAATGGTTCTCCTTCTACTGCTGTTCATTCAAGTAATTGGAAAAGGTGTGTATCTGTGTGTTTGTCCCTTAATCTACCTTGTGTTGACTGGTCTGTCCTGGCAGAATCCCAAACTGATGTCCGCAGCCAGTCAATCAGCATCTTATACATATATGCACGCGCACGCGCACACACACACACAGGCCTGGAGTTCAGCCAGAACAGACCAGTGAATAAGTGTTATTTGCACACACTCTCTCTAACACACATACACACACACAATGAGTGCAAATAGCTGGCAGTAGAAGGTAGTGAGTGAGAGAATAGAGGCCAAAACAATCTCCCTCTCTTATTCTCTCTTTAACAGAGGCTCATTCCCAATCAGTCTCTGGCTGAACACACTGCGCTTATTGTTAAGCTTGAGGCGACTGATGTTTAGTACCAGGAGACGTCCATTCACTTTCATAATTAAGAGGGAAACTTCACCACACTTGCAAACTTTCTGAATAGTTTAGTGGTTGAGATGTCTGTAAAGTCCTCAATGTGGTTCAATTAGGAACTTCATTGTAGAAAATTTCTTTCTACAGTGGATGAATGGAACGGGGGATCACAATGTCTCCAATCCAACTGTACTACCATTTTGTCTACTACCCATCAGTGATCCTACACTTCTTCTAAGTTGTAATGTGTAGTGTTGGGGCAAAATAACGGGCAGTCTGAGAAAAGGAATTTTTATTTGTGACTTTCCATCGTTAACTATGAAAGGATGAAAATGCATAAATGTCTCAAAAACACTGAAAGTGTCTCTTCAAGCAGTACCTCAGTCAGTTATGTTTCACATGATCAAGTATACTAATTAGATAGTGAGCAAATATACACAGTCACTCACGGTAATGCACTAGTTCTAGTTTGGGAGTTATTCAATACTTAGGACTTATTTTATCTGAAACAGCGGCCTAACATTAGTATCCCGTTGACAACTGCCTATTTCCTGGTTTAGAATTTTTCTACTTTTCTTGCTAAATGTTTCTCAATCCCAAACAGACAGGCTTTCTATTATTTTGAAGTGTGAAGGCCATTTAAAATCTGTAATCTTCCTTTTTTCCCTGTACCTGAGCAGTGTGATTGTTTTTTGTTGGTTAATCCACACTGTGATCTACATCTGAACCTTCAAGGAAACAAAGCGTCTATCTTAAGACATGAAGCAGTGAAGATGCAGATGATTCCAGATGATTAGGTGTTTATTATACTGAATACTGAGTGGTTGGAACCCCTTCATCTAGAACCATGTATCTAGGCACACTGTAGCAGTAACTCTGTTGCATTAAAACACTTGTTTAACTCTGTTGCAGTAAAACACTTGTTCCCATTTATTTTTTTTCATCTATGCAAAAAACAAAAGATTAGACAGTTTGACAAATATGAACTAGTATTGTTCGCCAATAAGATAATTCCGTCAAAGAACATAAAGAAATTAGGGGTTTAAATTTTTATACAGTTTTGTATGTTTTGGGTTTTTTCTCTTGTTGTAATATCCAGCCCCTTCATGGATTTGGGGAATAAGCTTCCAAGATTTGTTTATATTTAGAAGAATCATTTCTCTTTTTTATTAATCTCTTTTTCCTTAAATGCCATTTCTTAGTGAAAGAAACTTCATTTCTATGACTAAATTACAAGCATAGTGGATCTTGGTCTGTGAATCACTCCTCCTTAGTCAGCCACTCAAACTTGAGATCATGTACAACCCCATAAGGTTTGAAGGGACAGTGTTTTTGTCTATACCTGATTTTAGACCTGATATTTTGTTTTACCATCAGAAACTGATAGAAACATTTTATATACATATAGAAATGCTGTTTTTTTTCTTTCCAGGAAACATTGAGAGTGTATATATATATATATATATATATATATATATATATATATATATATATATTATACTCAATATATATAGGCTATTGGTAACTTTGACTAAGGATTAAAAAGGCACTAAAAAAGCTGACCTCCCTCTTAAAGGTCATAATGATTAGATCAAGCAGCACTTTTACTGACTGATGCAATGCGGCTGATCCACTAACAGCTTGTCTAGACAGATAGGAACATTTCCATGAACACAATGAATAGAAATCATATGCGCACACACACACACACACACACACACACACACACACACACACACACACACACACACACACACACAGAGCACCAATGATGAATGAGGTGTTTGTAGCAGTTGCCTTGTCAGCTGGCTCTTTAAAAGCGCTAAGCCTGTAAAGCACACGCACACACACAAGCACACATCCACAGATGTGAATTCTTTATAACTTCATTAATCACAGCCACCAAAGTCCGTCCCGCAGTTCTATGCTAATGTGTCATGGTAATGTGGTTTCTAATACAGTATGACTTACTACTTTCAAAAACATTCTTTCATTGCTGCTTCCCATGATAAAAACAGCCAAACAAGAGAAAGAATTGTTCAGTAAAAACCAAAACACTGTGTTTTCACTTTGCATGGCACTTGAATATATGGAGCCTCCAGGCTCATGAAGATCAACCTTGTAAGCCCTTTTGCTGTTTATGTAATAAAACACCCACAAACGTGAAAACAAACCAACAACAACTTTAGAGAATTATAAAATTTAATGCACTTAACTTGTTCGCTCAAACAAGATCCTCCCAGGACAGAGTGTGATTTGAAGTGTTGATGAACTTCTTCACCTGCTGGATTCTGTCATTATTTGCGAGAAGTTGCCCACAGTTACCTTTAGTATCACAGGTGAACAGACTGTGATTAGTAGAAACAACCAAGAATCACCCACTCAACTTGCCCAACTTCCTTTTTATTGGAGCTTGACTGAATGACTAGGATGACTAGTTTGTCATTGTGAAGAAACCTCAACAAAATACTTCTCTGTATTCAACCCTCACACAGCGTTCAGAATGGGATGAGGATGGTACTTTGTTTAAGGCTACCTCAGGGCAGCCTAATAGTCTGGGACTGGAACCTACGCTTCTCCGATCATGGGTCTAGTACCTAATCACTAGCTACTGCTGCCCCTGGTCCAGGCCATTGGGCCATAGCATCTGCTGCTCTAAACACACTTAAGATGAACTTCACAAACCAACCACCTGCATGTCCTCTCTCGCCACGTCCATAAACCTCCTCTTTGGTCTTCCTCTTTTCCTCTTTCCTGGCAGCTCCATCTTCAATATCCTCCTTCCAATATAATCCTCAACTGTACGTCTGGACATGTCCAAACCAATGCAACCTTGCTTCTCTAACTTTGTCTCCAAGACATCTAACCTGAGCTGTCCCTCTAATATACTAATTTCTAATCCTGTCCATCCTTGTCACACCCAACGAAAATCTCAGCATCTTTAACTGTGACACCCCCAGCTCTGTCTCCTGTCTTTTCATCAGTGCCACCATCTCCAATGTCTATAGCATAGCTGGTCTCACTACTGTCCTGTAAACTTTCCCTTTCACTCTAGCTGGTACCCATCTGTCACAAATCACTCCAGCCTCTCTTCTCCACCCATTCCAACATGCCTGCACTCTCTTCTTCACCTCTCTTCCACACACTAATGTACTAATTATAAACTTAAAATATGATAAATGACCACTTTAAGATATAAATGATGCCCCATTCAATGAAATGAGAGTCCAGTCTAAAATGATAGGCAGTCCCCAATGTGACAGACAGGAGTTAGGCTTAAAAATAGTGCACTTGTCCTTTAATTATTGGCCATGAAATAATCACAGTGATAGACAGCAGAATCTTTAAGTGGCAGCCTGTAAAACAAAAGTATTTTAAGCCACTCTAACCTCTTTGTCCAACAGTGTAAACAAGTGTCAAACACTGATTATGAGCGGTAGGTGCTGGTATTTTAAAGAGAGGGTATGGTTTACTCAGTGAGAGAAGACTACCACCTCATTATCTAAAAAGTGCTTGGACAGTTTCCAGTAAAGGCAAAGGGATTGTGTTTCAGTCCAACAAAGGTCAGGGCAGGTACATAATGAGGGCAGCAAAGCATTTCCTATTTGATAACTGATTAACGGATTTAAAGACTTGATAAAAGGTCAAGATTTAACTTAATCTTTATGTTAAAAATGTCTTATATTTACAGCACCAAGCAAATCAATCACATTTGCAAACTAATGCAAACAAATCAAAACTCACTTGTTTTTAAATGATGGACTGGAGACTGGCATCCTAGGGGTTTCCTGGTCTTTCACCCATAAGCACTGGTATGGGCTTAAGCAACCCTGGACAGGATAAGTGGATAATGATGGATGGACTGTACTGAATATGTATTGATTGATTAACATGTTTAGGGTTTGGATACTTGCTCCCAAAATGAGAGTAATAATGGCGTTGTTATCCAAACAGTATTGTTCAGCACTGTTCATGTTATAAAGGTTTGAGACAGTGGTGCTGAAGAACTGATGGAGCTGGAGGTGTCAGAGTTAAAGGTGCTGAGATTTGCATTTGGATGGAAGAATTAGGACAGCTCAGGTTGGATGATTTGGAGACAATGTCAGAGAGTAGAGATTGAATTGGTTGGGACATGTACATGGGAGGGAACATACGAAGATCTAAATAACAGTGCTCACACATTCATCTGCATCTGTCTTGAGGAGAAAAGCTTTATCCACCAGAGGGCAGGTGAGTGCTGAAATATGCAATAATATCTCCTTTGACTCCCCCCCCCCATTCAACACAACTAGATCACCAGCGAACACAGCAAAATATGAGGAGACCTAATGAGAGAAAATGGCAAAAATGGATGGCACAAGTGATCCATGCAATGGTTTGTTCAGTCTGCTGTTGGCAACACATTAATCCATGGTACGTTGCCTTGATTCATAAAACGTGGAATAACTTCAGAGGATAAGCAAGACCTATACTTTGAACAAACACAGAATATGAAGAGGTCCTTGTCCTTTTCCTGCCAGTCTTGGTGACTGAACACCAGCTGCAAGGCCTCTTCTCTGACCGAATAGTCCACAGCCATACTTTTTGGTTATGTTGAGGATATTGAAGGATATCCAGCAGCATTAAAAATTCTGGAACTTAGCTGTCTTTCCCTATAATGAAATATTGCTAACCATGCACCATGTGACTGTGCCACATACTCACTTTGTGACCCAAATATATTTAGGAGAAAAAATAGGTCTACTTAGGTCTACTCATTCACACTAAAGGATGTTATAAGGATGTTTCAACCTGGATTGCTATTTGATGGAGACAAAATACAGGACAGCCAATTACAACAGAAATACTCTTGCTTGGAAAATTGTGTGGCTATTCTGTGGGTACTGTGAAGGACTTCCAAGGACTTCTAAAAACTGTGCACTTTGTCTTTGAAGACGAAGGGCCTAATAGGACTCTTTCCTACATTTAATAATCACTAATGACTGCAATACTTCAAGCTAAACCTGACCAATAGCCTGGAACAGTGCAGGGAACAAATATTCTTTAAGTATATTTTTTATTTTTGCCTCTCTAAACTTCATAGACCCCGACTGTACCTTCAATATTGGACATATGTATGTCTACAGGATATTAAAATGAATATCACAAAGGAATGTATGTGCAAATAAAGTTAAAAAAATTCTAAAGAAATCTTCATCACTACCTGAATGCATTTTACATTTTCCTTTATAGCATTTAGCTGACGCTCTTTATCCAGAGCACCTTACATTTCTTAACTACAGGGACAGTAGCCCAGGAGCCCAGTGGTGGTAGTGCTGGAGGTGGGATTGATTAAAATGCCAGTTTTAGAAAGAAAAGATAAGTGAGACATAAATAAAAAGCATAGATGTTAGAAACTGTCAGGCTATTGTTATTTTCATCCATTAGTCACACTGTTCAATAACAAACATCACTATTGTGATGTCATCTTGCTGACTTTCCCAGCCACAACTATACATGTTCAGAACATAAATAACATTTTGCCATACGCTGCTAGACATTGAACTGTTTTATTCCTGCACCCTCCATGGGGCTTGAATGTTTATTAAGCTTTAATTTTTGTCTATATTTCCGCACAGATATGACCTAAAACATCATCAGATTTTCAAAAAGTGTTAAAAATAAATAAAGAGAAGGACATTAAACAACTGAGACAAAAAGAGTGTAGTATTATCAAGTATTACATATCCATGGATGATAAAAGTACATAAACCTTTGTGCAGCAATAGCTGTAAATAAATGTTTCTAGTAACAGTTAGAAGTATAAAATTGCTTCAACACTGGGACGAAGGTTGGTTTGCTCACATGAATTACTCACTACTCACGTCCTTCCAGAACATTTCTTTTGGGTTAAGGTCAGGACTTTGACTTCGTTGTTCCAAACTATTAACTTTATTCTTCCTTAACTATTTTGTGGTAGAACTATTTGTTGTATGACCAGTTTTCCTTTGGGATTCACGTCACAGAGAGATGTCCTGACATTCTTCTATTGAATTCTTATCTCCATCAATTTCTGCAGTCATGGCCCTGGTGCTGCAAAACAGGCCAAAATCATGATGCTGCCACCACCATGTTTCACAGGTAAACTTCGTACATTTAAATAAAGGGTTTACCTTTCTCTAAACATAACTCTTCTCATTAAAACCAAAAAGATAAACTTTGGTTTAAAAAACATTTTTCCGTAACCTGGCTTGATAGTTTGGCAAACTATATATATGTGTATAAACGTTCTTTTTGGACAGCTTTTTTCTTTCAAATGTACACTTATGAAGTAAAAGTGACAACTTGTCATTGTGAAACACAATGAAATGGATCCTCTGCTTTTCACCCATACACACACATGTGCAGCAAAGGGCAGTGATGGGGATGTTACCTTGCTCAAAGGTACCTCAGGGCAACCTACTGCTCTGGGATTCAAACCCATGACTGTCCAATCCTGGGGACTACTCCCTAACCACTAGGCCGCCACTCAACTTCTGTTGAGTGTTCTGGTAGAGTGAGGAACATTAACATTAGTCAATGTGGCAGAGGTCTTTACCTGTTTTTAATTTCCTCTTTGTTCCCTTTGGGACCTTTAAACTACTATACTTCTTGCTCTTTGAGTAAACCACTCCTGGAGGAGAACAGTTTAAAATTTTTTTCAGAGAGTTCAAACTCTGGGTATGGTTTTGTAATTCAGTCTGATGAGTGTCAACATCCTGTTTTTGAGCTCCTCAGAAAACTTGTGTTGGTGCAATAACACATTTTGCCATACATGTGTTGTGAAGATCAGAATTTGATAGACTTTTTTTATTTAATTGACTGACATCTGACTGTAATTTCCCTTCAAATGAACTGCTAGTCCTAGAGGTTAACCTGCTTTCATCTAGTCACAGGTGTGATATTGGAAAAATGTAATCAATTAATAAATAAGTATGATATTCTTAATTCCTTTGTTTTACTGGGTTCACTTTACCTACTTATAGGGATTGGGTGTAAATCTGATGGTGTTTTTATGTACTGATGTATCTATTTATGTATCGATGTATCTATTTATGGAGAAATATATAAATATATTGCGCTGTTTCTTTTAACTGTGGCACTTTAAGTTTTAAGTTTTTATTAATAATAATAAGTATAAAATAATAATAAATTAAATAAATGAAACTATTAATTAAATATGTTTAATTATTAAATTAAATACAATAAATTAATAAAATAATAATATTTTTTGCAGGAATAATAAAAACATTTTAAACTTGTTTTTTAACCTGTGACAAAACTTTGTATGTGTTCAGAATGCTTTCAATGAGGATTTTTAACCATTTTAAGTCCAGAACGCTGTTTTTGTGAACACTTAAACAGAAAGAAGATCCAAGCTGAGGTAGTCTGACTTCAGCCTGATAGCTGCAGGAAACCGGCTTTAGCTGGTAGAAAAAGTGCTCACTTGACAAAATCTTTCTGAGCTGTTTGTATACATTTTTTTTCATTCACCAGCTGCTTCAGTTGACTGCACTGAATACTTCTAGAAGTCCAGATACTGGTGTAACAAATTACTCTAGCAATAGTAGTACTGAATCAGTTTTATTCTTAAGTGAATAAAAAAAACAGACTCTAAAAAGTACTCTAAAAACCTTTTGTCATTTGTATTTAATTCTATAAAATGATCCTAATGAAAGAAAAATAATATGCTGAAATTAGGAATATTAACTACACTTTTTTTGTTTTTGTTACATCTGTCATCTGAGATTGGATATTCAAAGGGATCCTCTTTTGTGTTACTGTGGGAAATTTGAAGGACTCCTCTGATTATTTCCTGAACAGATTTTCCTGCATGGCAGAGTATCACTGCTGTGAAAGAATATTGACATTGTTGCCTTTCAGAAGTGAACATGCTGTGCAACAATGTTTAGGCAGGTGGTAAAAATAAAACTAACATCTACACAAATGCCAGGACTCAATAATTACCAGCAAAATATCGCACAGGACATCACAATATGTCTGTGCCACAGGGTATCCAATTGCTGTTGAGCAAAACACACCTGTATTAATCCATCCGTTCATCCATCTTTATCCATTCACCATTTTAACTTTGCATCCTAAACATGATTCACATGGTGTAAAAGGTCATACAAAAAAAACTATTCAGATTGTCAAATTACTCTATGGTCCATTTTTGGCACTGACCACTCCATATAAGGAACACCCAACAAGACCTTCTGGAGATGAATATCTGATTAGCAAGATAAACCATGCAAAGTAATTATGTGATGGACTGACAGGAGGAAAGAGACAGCAGAGCAAGGCAAAGCATTTGTCCTTTTGTGGGTCCACTGTGTCCAAGGGCTATATGTGTCCCAGGCCATCTGGTAGGGCCATGCAGAATACACACACACACACACACACACACACACACACACACACACACACACACACACACACACACACACACACACACACACTTTTCATGCAATATATGCATTTAAATGGATTTGAAAATTCACCCTTTGTTTCTAACAATTTAAGAAACTAATTTCTAATTAATTCGTTGGCCTAAAGAATCTTAGTATGTTCATTGTGTTTGATTTTCATAGTGCCTGATGTTTTTCAAAGTAAATAATAATTTATCACTGTTTCATATAAAATACTTAAACATAAAACTGGGTAAAATGTCATATTCAAACTCTCTGAAAGGCCGAAATGAAATGATTAAGAGAAAAAGATTATAAAATTAAACTCAGGGTACTGGTTTGACCCTAATTCTGACTGTAAAGCAGTGATTATTTGAAGAAAAACTCATTTAGATGCTTTAGAGATACAAAATAAAGAGAGAGAAATAAGCAGAAATATTAAATTTTTTGCACCATTTTATGAATGAAAAATTATATTAACCAATATTATGATATTGCAACTCTTAGTGAAAACATCAGTCATATCAGTATTTCAGCTGAACTTGTTAGTTATGTTATTGTTCGTTTTGGAAGATTTTCTTCCAAGTTGTGAGAATAAAGACAAATTTGACTACCAGACAATTTTGTCTCCATCTTTTGCAGTGAATGTAGGCCAAATCAGGATATCATCAAGGCTGTGTCCTTTTTATTAAAAGTAAACTAAATTATCACTTGGCAATTTTAAAATGCAATTTTCTTTTTCTTGTAACGCAACAATTAAAATAGAGGACTTGCTTCTCAGGATTCTTAGTGATTTGGTTGATTTAGTGATTTGGGGTGCTGGTGGTCTAGTGGTAGGGTACTTGCCTATGGACCTATGGCTCAAGAGGTCCCAGGTTCGAAATCCCACCTCTAGTACTACCACCACTGGGTCCCTGAGCAAGACCCTTAACCCCCGAGTTGCTCCAGGGGGACTGTCCCTGTAATAAGGGTATGGAAGTCGCTCTGGATAAGAGCGTCTGCTAAATGCTGTAAATGTAAATTATTTCTTTTAACCAGTTATTAACCATGATGTGTCTTAAAAGCAACATAAAAACCTATACATTATAACCAGCAATGAGTTTTCACAGATATCCACAAAACTGGCCTTATCATATGCAGCAACGTGTAAATGTGCTCACAGTCAGTCATTCCCCTCTGAGACTTTGGGAAAGCTAGCCCAAGATATGCTGTTATGCTACCTGACAGCATTTTAATGTGTTTGGTCTCGTGGCAGAATGAGATGAGGTCTAAAAGCTTAAAAAAGGATGAGGGGAAGTGTGTGTGCTTGTGTTTGTTAGCAGCTCTTCAGTTCCACTGATTAAGTGGCTGCACACAGGACCTCTGTTGATGAACTGTCAATCAGTCTCCCCCGCCAGTACAGCATGCCCCAGAAATCTCTCGCCATCCACCTCCAATACCATGTTTCTCTTCTTACTCATCCAAAGCCCTGTATTTGTCATCAAACCATCCTTTGTCAATCCATTCGCCTCCAGTTTGGGAACTGCCATAAATAGTGATTTTGCTAAAGGTGAATTGTTAACTTATGTAAGCAATAGCATTATGACTCATCGTTTAAGACATTGTACTTCCCTTCAGTATTGCCTACGTATTATCTCTGCTGAGCAATGGAACAACATTGCATGCCAGTATGAGATGTTGGCCAGTTAAGCCTGGTATTTGAAAGGTAATGCAGTATATGTCATTTCCAACAGTATAGCATTGCAAGCCTCAATGGTTTGACCAAACACATTCCTTTTGCACCCTTTTTGATGTTGTCCATCAATGTTGAGGCCAATAAATGCAGGCATGATGGATTCCCTGCAGTAATGGTATCAGATGTCCTTTTGTCAGCTTTTATTTTGCATTTCAAGCTATAGACACACAACACTAGGACATATGATATCAGACACTAGCACAGCTGGGGTAGCATGTAGGATGTCTGGGTGTAAAGACCAGAGTTGTGAGCCAAGGGCTTTGTGGTGTAATGTAAAACATTTTTCATCAGATTTCTGCTCACTTGAGCCATAATGGCACCTGATTATCAAGCCAAATGAGGGAGGAACACCTGCCTCAGAGTGGTCCCTCTTTTGCAGCCCATACTCACATAATCATATTCATAAACGAGCTCACGCACAGGTACATGTAAGTGCTACAGCTAAATAATACACACGACCCTCCCTCTTGGGTCTTCATTAAATAAAATGAACAAGCTTACTAGAAGCAAAGATTTGAGAATGTCTCTGATCTTTGAAAAAGCAATGAAAGCGTGGGCACACCTGAAAGAAAACACTGCAGCTGCTTTACACAAAAACTCTGACACGGCTATGAAGTGGCTGGACCACAGCAGGCGCACACTTTGCTCAGAATTGCACAGAAAATTTTGAGGTGGGAGTTGTGCAAATGTGTTGTCTTTAAAGAGATAAAAAGATACCATATGATTTATGGAGTTGATCGTATGTTATTGGGAATTAGCAACATATGGCCATTGTTATGATATCACAGCATTAGATAAAGAAAAAATATAATTTTTAATTTCATTCATTAATGTGTTGCTTGTAATTTTGCAATCTTGTAATCTTAAAGAGTATCATGTCTTTCAGGAACGATTTAGTCTTATTGTCTGATTTTTAGCTTCAATTTAATAGGATTAGCAAATTTTTGTTTATAATCTGATATTACTGTGGTACTAGACCTAGTAAATTTTAATAAAAAAAAAAAAAGACCTTTAATGGACTGAGCGACAAGGTGGCAAACAGTATAGCCCTGTCATCCCACAGTGAGAAGGTCCTGGGTTTGATTCCCAGATGGGATAGTCCTGGTCCTTTCTCTGTGTAGTGGACATGTGCGTTTCTTCCCGGGAGCTGAGGTTTCCTCCAACCATCCAAAGACATTCATGTTTGGTTGACTGCAGATGCTAAATTGCCCCCTAGGTGCTAGTGTGTCTGTGTCTGCCCTGGGAAGTACTGGCGATATTTTACCACCTTTTGCCCTGTAAGAGCTAGGATAAACTCCAGCACCCCCTGCAACCCTACTCTGGACCAGCAGTTAAGAAAATGAGTGACTGATGAGTTTATGGGAAATTATTAGATTTTTCACTATGCTATCAAGGTAGATATAACTAAGCAGTCTCTCACGTTGGCTAGGTCTTGTTTTGCTAGATGTTAGTCTGAACTGTCATACAATATATTAGATTACCATGTCAGATTAACCTCCAATAAAATAAATAAGTGACAGAGATTTTGAGATATCAGTCAGTCTCATTGCAATTCCCAGTAAAGGGTATCAGCTGTTTATTGCATAAGCAAGTGTGGGTTATGTTTATGTTGTGTGAGAATATTTTATTGGGTAAGTTTACCATAAGGTCATGTTTTTCGGGAGGGTGTTTAAAATAGTTTAATCACGTATTAAAATGGGATAATATGTTTGTCTGTAAAACTCTTGTTGGAAGTTTCAAAATCCAATGCTGCATCAAAAATCTACTGAAGCGCAGTGTTAAAATAGAATATATAATACCCCTTGCTCTCTTCAGAGCATCTCTATTGTGGAAACTCCTATCAATGATCAAAAATACACACCTGGAAGCATGGAAGTACTAATATTAAAGGACCTAGGCCCAAAGTCTCCAGTCATTCCCAACCAACCATTCCATTATGTAACCTTACACTGTCATAGTGATGATGTAACAAGGCTATCATATGTGGTTCAGTTCTGTTGCCCACATGCCCCTTGTAGACACTAGTTCAGACAGTTCTGTGGCTCAGAGCTCCATACACAGCAAGCTGTGATGTTTTGACACCTTTCCATCTTCGCATCACACTCCTCTTTGGGATCTGACCAAAAGAGATCTTTACTCAAGAGAAGAGGTCTTTACTCATCATGCATGTCAGTACGCATTGGGCATTCATGTCCCTGTCAGCAGTTCACCAAATTGTACTTTCTTGGACCACTTTTGGTAGATACTTACATCCCCATAAAAACTGCCTTTTTGGAAGTTCTCTGTTACAGAAATCTAGCCATCCCATTTGCCAAAGTCACTCATAATCTTGCACTTTCTGAAGTCTCTGAGCTTAAAATGGAACCTGATGGCTGCATTGAAATATTTATAAAACAAAACTAGGCTTCTAAAAAGCTGTTTTGCCATCATTCCTCAAATTCATAATCTTTACCTCCACCTCCTCGACGAACGGGCAGATTTTAGACGCTAGTGACTCACTCTTCTCAAACTGTAGGTGGATGAGATGCTGAAATAAAACTATTACATTTGGAGCCATCAGTAACCATGGTAACATCTTAACCTTCAACTTATGACAGGTGACCCCATCTGTCTGCGTCCACTCGTCCCTCTCTCTTCCTCCCTATTCCATCTCTTTATACCTCCATCATGTTGAACAGCTGATTCGGCCCCAGCGTTTCTGCTGGGTTTCTCAGGAGTAGATTTGCATGTAATTGGCAGCAATCTTGACGTAATGGATGAGATTGTATTAAACAACTCTGAGGTGCTGATGCTGTTCCACCTGGAGAGTGCGAGCGAATGTGGGTGGAATAAGTGAGTATCTGCAGTTAATGCTTGATGGTGTGGGATTAAGTATATGCGTATATGTATGTGCGTCTTTTTAGTGACCAGTGTGTGTGTTTTAATGCTACACCACACCTAAAGTAAACCTGCACAACTATGGAAAAAAGGCATGAGTGGGAGAATAAGCAAGATAAATGCAACATACATGCAGATCAAATCAAGATTATGCCAATTCTGTCTTAAAAGCATTGATAAAAAGATATGGAGAAGAAAGAGGTTCTGTTATCTACAGAAAGATGGAGAACAAGTTTTGCCAAAGCAAAACCAAAATAACTGATGAATAAAGAATGAGATGTTCATTACAGAAAAAAACTGTGAAATATATTTTGTGAAAAATGTAACCACCACTCAAATAAACATGATCAACAATTATGACCTTTCCATTTCCATCAGTAGCATCAGTTAATCAGGCCAAAATGTACTATCACATAATAATGCACTTTATTTAGTGGATTCAAACATGTACAATTCTCCACATGAATAAAAATGTGTATACAATAAAATATTTTAATGCAATTCGTGCAAAAGTGCTTAAATGAGAGAAAACTGTGAGTAAATTCAAGTGTAGGATAAATTTCAGTGTAGGATACTGGCAATAGTGCTGTAATTGTTGGAAATATTCAGTTCAGGTAGGTACACCGTCTCCTGGTGCCTGGTCTACTTCCAAAATGGTGTCAAACTGTTTCAGGTCCACTGGGAACATTATAGTGCTTCGGCTCGAGTGGGAACAGAAGGAAATTTCTGCCGACTCGGTCCCCAAGCTAATTATCGACATCTTCTGCGTCCAGCATGCCCTCCAGCTTGCGCTCCCTCGTCAATTAACCCTCGTTTGCTTCTCTTGCACTTCTGCACATGCACACAGAAACATCCTCCAGCACACGCACAGGAGACAACCTGATTCTGAGCCCAAATTTAGAAGAGGTGGCTTAAAATTAAGAGCAAGGTGAGGAGGCCATGAAGTCCACTGGCAAGGTGAAGCTTAATTTTAGTTTTTTGTTGATTAACTAGAGTAGTTCCAAATTAAACAACATCACAAAATATTGTCTTACATAAATTTGGATGATCAATTATAGCACCACCCATTTAACCCTCTGAAAAAATTCCATGTGCTTTACATTTTTCTATTTATCTTATAAGCTTCATAAGATTAAATCAAAATCATTTCTAAAAACATTATATAAGGATTTAATGAAACTGACTGAAAGCACATTCCTTAGTACAATACTGCTGGTGTGGGTTCATCTGAAAACTAATACTACCTAAATTCTACGTAATAAAACCCCTAAAAGCCTGGTCTACAAAAAAAACAAACAAACAAACAAAAAAACATTGTTTTGTTTCCTATTCTTAACCATCAACAGTGATGAAGACTAGGACATTATATGTAAATGTTATTGAAATTAAACCGTTCAAAAACTACTTTTGCTTCTATTGTCCATTTTTTCTATCCTATTCTTTTTTTTTTTTTTTGTGAAAAGTGAAAGTGACTATTCTTCTCATTGTGAGTATACAGCACAGCACACAGTGAACCACAACGTTACCTTGCTCAAGGGTACCTCAGGGCAACCTACTGGCCCGGGATTCAAAACCATGACCTTCTGATCCTGGGTCCAACTCCCAAACCATTACGCCACCGCTACCCTATATGGGGCATATATTCAAACACTGCCATTGGACAACCTCTACCATGGTTCATAGCTGTTTACATAGAACCTAAATCTACAAATTTTATTTAAAATTGTATATAATTATTTAAATAAACATTTCTGCCAATTTTACTCATGTTCAATTTAGTTATCCATCACACAGTGTTTACAGGCAGGAGTGTGAAGATTGTTTTAGTAGTACACTGGTTGGGCAAGATAATATAACTACCTCTCCTATTTTGTAGGGATGATTCCTAACAGAACACCATTTTACCTGTTACTGAATAAACTGAAAACCCAGCCACTAGGGATGCACAAGCCAGCATATTTCATTGTGCTGGTCCCAAGCTCGGATAAATGGGGAGGGTTACATAGGGAAGGGCATCCGGTGTGTAAAATTTTGTCAAATCAATACACGGACAACGAAACAGATTTCCATACAGGATCAGTCGAGGCCTGGGTTAACAACAACAACCGACAGGAGGGATAAAAGGAATAATGCTGATCAGCCACAGCATGAAGTTATAGGAAAGAGTAGAGGAAACTAGGTAAAGAAAAGAGGGGATGATTAGTGAGCAGCAGTATGGTTTCATGCCAAGAAAGAGCAACTAAAGATGTGATGTCTACAGGAGTGTGAACAAAAGGGAGGAAAGAGGAGCGGTTAGGATGTGGGGAACACAGGTGGCAAAGGTGGAGGAACTTAAATACTTAGGGTCAACAGTTCACAGTAATGGGTAGTGTGGAAGAGAGGTGAAGAATAGAGTTCAGGGAAGTTGGAATGGGTAGAAACAAATTGCAGGAGTGAAAGCAAGAGCAAAAGAAAAACTTTACAGGACAGTAGTGAGGCCAGTAATGCTATATGGCTTGGAGACAGTTGTGCTGATGAAAAGACAGACAGCAGAGCTTGAGGTGGCAGAGGTAAAGATGCTGAGATTTTGACTGGGTGTGATGAAGTGAGACAGGATTAGAAATAAGTATATTAGAGCAATAGCCTAGGTTGGATGTTTTTGGGGCCAAAGCAAGAGAAGCAAGGCTGGGTTAGTTTGAGAAATGAGGATTATATTGGGAGAAGGATGTTGAGGATGGAGCTGCTGGATGTGGTGAGTGAGGACATGTAGGCAGTTGGTTTGAAGGAGGAAGGACAGAGGACAGAAAAAAATGGGGATGGTTGATCCACTGTGGCGACACCTAAACGGTAGCAGCCAGAAGAAGACGACTGAAATAGAATAGAATAGAATAATCTTTTATTATCCCATGAATGGGAAATTCAGGTGTTACAGGGCTCTTACAACAAGGAAGCACAGAAAGAAAGAGAGAATATATAAAACTTATATATATATATATATATATATATTTACAGGGCAAATATGTATATAATATAAAATAAGCTGAACCATGGATCAGTTCTATAAAAGGTTTCAAATATGCTTGGCTACATTAACAAATTTTGCAAACACACCCACTCAGATAATAAAACAAATAAATTCTGATCTGTGTAGACTGAGGATTCGGATAAAAAACTGCAACCGCACCTGCGTAGCTGTAAACTTAAGATAGGGATGCTCTGATGCAGTTTTATATATAAAAGTGCATATTTTTATATTTATATAAACCCTTTAAAAACCTTAGGGCTGAAACTAAAATGCCATTTGGCACTTGGTATGTCACTTGGTGACAGTGATACCACTTAATGTGTAATATATTAAGAGGATTGATTTATAGTTTGTGTGCAAACAATGGGAGTTTCAGGGTGTTTCATTAAAAAGCATGAAGCTTCAGTCACAAAGACTGTTAAACTAGAAAGTGTTTTTGAATTTGAATTGATACTAAAATAACCCCT
The DNA here is from genome assembly GCA_017165825.1 of Hepsetus odoe. NCBI lineage: Eukaryota > Metazoa > Chordata > Actinopteri > Characiformes > Hepsetidae > Hepsetus > Hepsetus odoe. The sequence goes on from CM029378.1 coordinate 25,791,632, forward strand.
CCTTGAACCGCCACCTTATCGTGGTGGAGGGGTTTGCGTGTCCCAATGATCCTGGGGGCTATGTTGTCCGGGGCTTTATGCCCCTGGTAGGGGCACCCAAGGCAAACAGGTCCTAGGTGAGGGAAGAGACAAAGAGCGGTTCAGAGGACCTCTGATGATGCATAAAAACCTTGGAAGACGTTCTCCCTCGCCCGGACATGGGTCACCGGGGCCTCCCTCTGGAGCCAGGCCTGGAGGTGGGGCCCGCTGGCGAGCGCCTGGTGGTCGGGCCTTCACCCATGGGGCCCGGCCGGGCTTAGCCCGAAGAGGCAACGTGGGTCCCCCTTCCCATGGGCTCACCACCTGTGGGAGGGGCCAAAGAGGTCGGGTGCATTGTGAGCTGGGCGGTGGCCGAAAATGGGGGCCTTGGCGGTCCGATCCTCGGCTGCAGAAGCTGGCTCTAGGGACGTGGAATGTCACCTCTCTGGTGGGGAAGGAGCCTGAGCTAGTGCGCGAGGTTGAGCAGTTCCAGCTAGATATAGTTGGACTCACCTCGACGCACAGCTTGGACTCTGGAACCAGTCTCCTTGAGAGGGGCTGGACTCTTTTCCACTCTGGAGTTGCCACCGGTGAGAGGCGCCGAGCAGGTGTGGGCATACTTATTGCCCCACGGCTTGGCGCCAGTACATTGGGGTTTACCCCTGTAGATGAGAGGGTGGCGGCCCTCCGCCTTCGGGTCGGGGGACGGGTCCTTAGTGTTGTCTGCGCTTATGCGCCAAACAGCATTCTGGACTACCCACCCTTTCTGGGGTCTCTGGAGGGGGCGCTAGAGAGCGTCCCTCCTGGTGACTCTATCGTTCTGCTGGGGGACTTCAATGCTCACGTGGGTAATGACAGTGACACCTGGAAGGGCGTAATTGGGAGGAATGGCCCCCCCGATCTGAACCAGAGCGGTGTTTGGTTATTGGACTTTTGTGCTCGTCACGGATTGTCCATAACGAACACCATGTTCAGGCATAAGGATGTCCACATGTGCACCTGGCACCAGGACACCCTAGGCCGCAGTTCAATGATCGACTTTGTGGTCGTGTCATCGGACTTGCGGCCCCATGTCTTGGACACTCGGGTAAAGAGAGGGGCGGAGCTGTCAACCGACCATCACCTGGTGGTGAGTTGGCTTCGTTGGTGGGGGAGGATGCCGGTCAGACCTGGTAGGCCCAAACGTATCGTGAGGGTCTGCTGGGAACGTCTGGCAGAGTCCCCTGTCAGGACAAGCTTCAACTCCCACCTCCGTCAAAGCTTTAACCACGTCCCGGGGGAGGTGGGGGATATTGAGTCTGAATGGACCTTGTTCCGCACCTCCATTGTCAAGGCGGCTGACCGGAGCTGTGGCCGGGAGGTGGTCGGTGCCTGTCGCGGTGGCAACCCTAGAACCCGTTGGTGGACACCAGCGGTGAGGGATGCCATCAAGCTGAAGAAGGAGTCCTACCGGGCCTTTTTGACCAGTGGGGCTCCGGAGGCAGCTGATAGGTACCGACAGGCCAAGCGGAATGCGGCTCTGGTGGTTGCTGAGGCAAAAACTCGGGCATGGGAGGAGTTTGGAGAGGCCATGGAGAAGGACTTCCAGACGGCTTCGAGGAAATTCTGGTCCACCATCCGGCGTCTCAGGAGGGGAAAGCAGTGCACGGTCAACGCAGTGTATAGTGGGGATGGTGCGCTGCTGACCTCGACTCGGGACGTTGTGGGTCGGTGGGGGGAGTACTTCGAAGACCTCCTTAATTCCACCAACATGCCTTCCGAGGAGGAAGCAGAGCCTGGGGACATCGAGGTGGACTCTTCCATCTCTGGGGTCGAGGTTGCCAAGGTGGTCAAAAAGCTCCTTGGTGGCAGGGCTCCGGGAGTGGATGAGATCCGCCCAGAGTTCCTCAAGGCTCTGGATGTTGTAGGACTGTCATGGCTGACACGCCTCTGCAACATCGCATGGACATCGGGGACGGTGCCTCTGGATTGGCAAACCGGGGTGGTGGTCCCCCTCTTTAAGAAAGGGGACCGGAGGGTGTGTTCCAATTATCGAGGGATCACACTTCTCAGCCTCCCGGGGAAAGTCTATTCAGGGGTCCTGGAAAGGAGGGTCCGTCGGATAGTCGAACCTCAGATCCAGGAGGAGCAATGTGGTTTTCGTCCAGGTCGCGGAACAGTGGACCAGCTCTACACCCTTAGCAGGGTCCTGGAGGGTGCATGGGAGTTTGCCCAACCAGTTTACATGTGCTTTGTGGACTTGGAGAAGGCATTCGACCGTGTCCCTCGGGGGCTCCTGTGGGGGGTACTCCGGGAGTATGGGGTATCGGATTCCCTGTTAAGGGCTGTCCGGTCCCTGTACAACCGGTGTCAGAGCTTGGTCCGCATTGCCGGCAGTAAGTCGGACCTGTTCCCGGTGAGGGTTGGACTCCGCCTTGCCCCAAGTGGAGGAGTTTAAGTATCTTGGGATCTTGTTCACGAGTGAGGGTAAAATGGAGCGGGAGATCGACAGGCGGATCGGGGCAGCTTCTGCAGTAATGCGGGCTCTGCATCGGTCCGTCATGGTGAAGAGGGAGCTGAGCCAGAAGGCAAAGCTCTCAATTTACCAGTCGATCTACGTTCCCACCCTCACCTATGGTCACGAGCTGTGGGTAGTGACCGAAAGAACGAGATCGCGAATACAAGCGGCCGAAATGAGTTTCCTCCGCAGGGTGTCTGGACTCTCCCTTAGAGATAGGGTGAGAAGCTCAGCCATCCGGGAGGGGCTCAAAGTAGAGCCGCTGCTCCTCCGCATCGAGAGGAGTCAGATGAGGTGGCTCGGGCATCTGATTAGGATGCCCCCTGGACGCCTCCCTGGTGAGGTGTTCCGGGCACGTCCCACCGGAAAGAGACCCCGGGGAAGACCCAGGACACGCTGGAGAGACTATGTCTCTCGGCTGGCCTGGGAACGCCTTGGGATCCGCCCGGAGGAGCTGGAAGAAGTGGCCGGAGAGAGGGAAGTCTGGGCATCCCTGCTGGAGCTGCTGCCCCCGCGACCCGACCTCGGATAAGCGGGAGAAAATGGATGGATGGATGGATGGACTAAAATAACCTAAAATAATAATCTTTCACATGTAGGGATCCATGGATATTGAATTTCTAGGCACTAAAAAAGACTGGAAACACTTCAGTAAGGAAGGACAACAAATTAACACAGGTGATGACACTAATAAAGAGACACCACTGTGCAGAGATGAGGAACTCAAACAACAACTAAAGCACATGGTGAAAAGCATACGGGAAAGTAAACAAAGGAGATCAGACAGAGATGAGGAAAATGCAGGGCTAGTAAGGGTTAGTAAACCTTCAGCACATTACAATGAAGTGTGGAGGTTCTCTACAAGAAGAGCAGGGGTTGGGGAGGTCTATATATAGTACTGTGCAAAAGTTTTAGGCAGGTGTGGAAAAAATTTTGTAAACAAAGAATGCTTTCAGAAATATAAATAATGATTGGTTATTTTTATCAATTTACAAAATGCAAAGTGAGCGATCAAAAGAAAAATCTAAATCAAATCTATATTTGATGTTACTACCTTTTGCCTTTAAACCAGCATCAATTCTTCTGGCCCCCACAGAGCCCTGATCTCAACATCATTGAGTGTGTCTGGATTACATGAAGAGACAGAAGGATGTGAGGAAGCCTACATCCACAGAAGATCTGTGGTTAGTTCTCCAGGATGTTTGGAATAACCTACCTTGTCAAGTTCCTTCAAAAACTGTGTGCAAGTCTACCTAGAAGAATCGATGCTGTTTTGAAGGCAAAGGGTGGTCACACCAAATATTGAATTGATTTAGATTCTATTTTGTTCATTCACTGCATTTTGTTGATTGATGAAAAATTATTAACACTTCCATTTTTGAAAGCATTCTTTGTTTACAGCATTTTTTCACACCTGCCTAAAACTTTTGCACAGTACTGTATATCAACCTAAACACATTCTGCATGCACACAAAGGGCAATTTACTTTTTTGCCAATTGTTGGGCTTAAATAATGATTTTAATTATTCCATATTTGATAATTTCGTTATTTTTATAATAATTAAAATACAAAAGTGTTTGACTTACTTTTCTTTTGATTTGTTATCAAAGCATGTATAGGCAGGTTGAATAGCAAGACATTGAGGATAGATAATATCCTCACCCCCTGTCCTGCATTCTCATTGGCTGTAGTTCGTCACCACATGCATAGCTGGGTTAAATCACTTTTTGCACAGGATTTGGATTTGCCACCAAGGTCACTCTAAATTTCTGCTTCATTCGTGTAGTGCTGGCAAGTCTCCAAGAAACCCGTTTTAAACGATTAACACATCGTGAACAAGATTTGCTTTTACTGATGTCTTTTTTTGTCACATCAAAAAAGCCAACCCCCCCCTTTTTTTTATCATCTAGGGCCACAGGCATCAACTGATTTTAACAACAAAGACTGACTCATCACACCACACACACACAAGTACACACAATTAAAAGCAGTATCTCTTCAATCTTTTACTCAAAAAAAAACCTAAATTCAGTTTCACTAGGAGTGAGTAATTTATCCAATGTACTATTTGAACAATTTTACCCAAATAGTAATCAATTCCCAAATATATAATTATGTTATAACAGGAAAGAAAAAACTTAAGGGTTTAAATGATGCATAAGGAGAAAAACTAACTGTACTTGTTTTTATCAAAAAAATAGATATTGTGTGGGCAATGTTAATAAAACGTATTCAGTGTTTTTCTAATGTCACAAAAACATATATGCATATGTCATCATAGGACATCTAAAAAGTTATTTAGCCATTAGCAGAGGAGCCCAATCCTTTTACCTGGGGATCATGAGGAGTGTTTTTATTTTGTCCGTATCTTTAGATGCGCAGTGTTTCATATACATTTGTGCTTTATTACAGTTTGCACAGTGTGTGATGCAATATCAGCTACTTATCGAATGCACTGCTGTGGGATAAACTCTGTGCAGAACACACACCATTATGTCATAATCATACTGAAGTGCTGAGAATAATCCACCCTCCCAGGAATACCTGCTCACTGGGGGGCTTGACTGTTGATGAAAGCAGGGGAACAAATGTTAGAAAATGAAAGAGAATGAAATTAGAAAATTAAGAGAAAATTAAAAACTGCATGGATGATATGTATGGCAGGCAGAGCTGATAAACAATGAGTGTAAATAAAAGTAAGTGGACCAAATAAAGTGTCTCATCAATGTATATTTATGAGAGACCTATGACTACAAAGGGTACTGCTAAAAACTAATTCTCCCTTTTAATCCCATTTAATTCTCGGTTTCTACAAAAACACTTGTAACTCCTTTCCCCATGATCATCAAAAGCCTTAAATAATCAGTCACGCCTATTTCTGTTTTTTTACAAGACTGTCTGTAAAAAAAAAAAAAAAAGAGTACAATATATTACACTGATATTTGATTAGACAAATTAAACAAGATTAGACAGGAGTCCGGATGAACTATGTTTTCATTTGACATTGTGATCTGTAGTGAGAGTTGGGAGCAACTAGAGACCCTGGAGAGGTGGAGAAATGCTCTAGAAAGGAGAGGAATGAAAGCAAGTAGGGCAAAGACATGAATGTGAATGAAAGTGAGGACAGCAGAGTGGTTAGGATGCAGGGAGTAGAGGTGATGAAGGTGGAGGAGTTTAATACTTTGGATAAGCAGTATAGAGTAATAGGAAGTGCAGAAATAGTTAAGAAGAGAGTGCAGGCAGGCTGGAGCGTAGCGACAGTAGTAATCTGTGATGGACAGGTACCAGCAAGAGTGAAAAGGAAGGTTAACAACAAGGTAGTGAGACCAGCAATGTTATACAGGTTGGAGAAAGCGGTGCTGACAAAAAGACATTTGTTGGAGCTGGAGGTGTCAGAGTTAAAGATCCCAATGGGGTAGCATTTATGATCCGGACTAACTATTTCAATCTCATTACCTCACCTCTCTAATGCTCCCTTGGCTGAATGCAATCAGATTCTCTCAACAATGTTCTTATTAATATTAATACTATCAAATTATTCCTAAAGAATCACTGTCTATAACTTCAGTTATAATGTATGAGTGCATGTGTAGGCTGAAGTTCAGTGGAGGCAAGTATGGGTGGAAAAGCATAGAGGGTTCTCTGTATAGACGAATGAAGGAATACAGAGGTTCTATGTTAGAGTAGGTCATTGCTCAAAACACACCCATTTGAAAAACATACACATGCAGTGTACACACAAGTGCACACACCCAAACTTGCTCTCTCTGTTGCCCTCACACATTTTTCATTCATATTATCTAAATGTGTTTAAAGAATTATCAAAAAGCTATTCATTTAGAAACACTGGACTTTAATTAACATGAGCAGAACACAACAAGGGTTAAGTTCAAACCCTGACTGAAGGACTCATTACCATGTTAATTTAGAAATTAATCTCAGCTGAAGGTCTGTTACATGATTGTGACTTTGTGTATGAGGTCAAGAGAATTAAAAGCTTATTTATCACTATCAAAATAAAATATTTTATTAAATATCAGGAAGAAATATGGCATATATTCCTTGTACAGGTAGTGTTTGCTAAAAGCTGAATGCAGCCTCTCTGATTCCAGAGCCCTTTTCTCAAAAAGACTGATCTGTGAAATTGAGCGAACGGTATTAAATGGAAAACAAAGATCTATGAGCAAGTTTCAGGTTATTGCTATACCTTTTTAAACCAGGTTTAAATTTGGTTGAGGTTCACAAAAGACAAGTTGCTGACAGACTTCCCATTACAATAGTGAACAAAGAATCATTTTGAAACTGAAATTGCAGTTTGAAAGAATACAATTCTGCAATTGCAAGGATTGCAATTTAATTTAAACTTTGCTCCAAAGAAACTGACGTGTTCTGACTGGGTTCAGTTTAATAATAAAAAATCTATTAATGTAGAGCTTCAGATCTAGCAGTCTGGCACATTACCTAGACGTTTAGGCAGAAAAAATGGCTTTGATGGAAAACTGGATGAAGGGATTGATCGTGTATACGTTGCTATTGGTTTAAAAAGGCAATTTGATCTTTTTAAGTTACAACAGACACAGCACAAGCCTCAAACGTGTTTTGAAAAAAATGTTTCCCTTCAGAATAACACAGTTGAAACTCATCAGATGCATATGCATAAGAACAGGTGGTGCAGAACATGATGAGGTTGCAATTTGCAGAGTATCGAAGTTACTGTGCTTGCAAATTGATGAAGCTTATGTTGCCTTATGTTCTGTTCTGGTTTTGAAAGATGCAATGTTATATTGTAAATGCTGTTCAGTCTGAGCAGACTGAACAGCATTTACAATATAACATTGCATCTTTAACCTGGAGCATGGTACAACTCTTTTCCCCATAGTTTTGTCATTTTGTTTTGGCCCTAAAGAGGAAAAAAAAGGTGGAAGCACAAAAACTGCACAAAATTTCTTTGTTAGCACTGAAAGCTTCTAACTAAATAAATTGAGTTCCCAAGCCCATATGGACACAAATGCACTATCTAACCCCACATTACCCTTAAAGGCACAGTCAGGGACCCCATCTGTAGCTGCTGCCCTACAACGCTTGCGGTTCTGTTGCACGTACATACCCTTCGGTATCCCACTCCAGAGGGGCTTATAGAATCTGCTTAACCGAAGCGTATAAAGTACAGATGAACAAAAACCCCGTCAAGCCTTTTGAGAGACACACATCTACACATATATACACACGCAGAGGCTTTAGGGTCAGGCTGACAGTGCCTCACTAAGCAGTCTTAATAGCCTGGTGAGAAAGATGCAGTTGCTCATAATTTGCATTTCTACACATGTACACATCAACGTTTGGCCCAGAGGGTAAGCCATTAAACAGCTTTCCTTTTCCTTTTCTTTCTTACTTTTCAAACATTTAAAGAAATTCTGTGCAAAGCACAGATCCTATACCCTCAACTAATGCACAGTTCTGATGATAAAACATCACGTATACCAAACAGGGTGGTGATGGCAGGTTACCCACCTACAGACCTCCAGCCTTACCACCATTGTGTTCCTTAGCAAAATACCTGTAGAGAGGAAATTTAAGTCACTCTGGATAAGAGCGTCAGCTAAATGCTGTAAATGTAAACATATTGCCATGTTTTATCATGTCAGACAAGCAGACTCCAGCTAAATACATGAGTTGCAGAATTATGTGCATTGTGTCAGTATGGTTCAATAAAGAGCAAATAATGAAACTTGGATTTTAACTTTGCCCAATAGAAATGGCTGATACTGGCATTTTTCCAGAGTTCAATTAACAGTGTTTCAGGTGCTTCAATTTGAAAATCTGTCAATTTGGCAGCAACAAAATCTGAATCCGTATCATCTGTTCATCCCTGAAAATAAAGAAGTCTAGTGTGAATGTTTCAAATGTAACTAGCACTATAATTAAAGATGTTTTGCTAATCAGATGTGAAATTTTTTTTTCATCCTCAAATTATCTACCTAATGAATCAACTGTGCTCAGCAAACATTCTGAATGGTGATGGTACACATTATAAATTCTCCCACTGTTCTCCGTTAAAATATGAAACAGTTTGATGAACATGCCCGTTTATGAGTACCGCAATAATATATATATATATATATATTTTTTTTTTACCAAGATCTATTTAATGGCTTTGTAGTTTATCTTTGCCCAGCAAAGCAATTAGGAACCTTTGAAAGGGACTTTATAGTTATTCCCTAGATAAGTCCAGTTTCATTGTATTCCCTCAAAAACTCTCTAAATGTCCTAGGTGAACATCAGGGGCATTTCATAGTTTACAATTACAGTGTTGTTCTTTTCTTTCTTGGCAACTATTTTAACCCCTTTGCCAGTGGTCAGAGCCTCTACAGCACCACCAGTAAACAGGTGTTATTTGGGAAATGGATCACTACAGCAAACAGTGACACTGGTATGTTAGTGTTGGTGTGTGCATGTGCGTGTGTGCGCGTGTGTGCACGTGCGCGTGTGTATGTGCATGTGTGTGTGTGCGCATGTGTGTATGTAAGAGATGGAGAACAGTCCACCAACCGAAAATATCCTAGCTAACGCCCTGTGTGTAGAAAGTGACCACTGATAAAGGGCCTGATGACATTAATTTCTTCAGCTCGGTAGATCAGGTAAGATGTGTTTAAAGTGTTAGACAGTGTTATGAAAAGAGGACAGTTTTACATTTCAACAGATGTGTACTCTCAACTACAGCACACATTTCACTTTTTCAGTATCACTAAAACGCTGAAAATAATCTAGTGGGTCTGTAAACAAAAGGGTATAAACAAAAGATGCAGAAAAAGATGCAGAAAAAGCTTAACAAAAGATGTTAAAAAAAATAGTTAAAAGATGCAGAAAAAAATAAAAGAACTGTAATTGGAAGTGACAGAGTGAAAAATGGACAATTTGTGTGACTACAAATTAGGTGAGTTTAATCAAGTCATTTATCAGTGTATATTTCCATCATGTAATGACTGCAATAATGTTAACATTACTGTTAAAATTTGTTTAACATTAACTGCATATCTAATATATACATGTGTGAAACTGGCTTTATAGCGAAGGCTGTCTGTTCCGGTAGAAAATGTACTGGAAGAAAATGACCACCTGTCACAGTGGACACACCTGCTGGCAAATCACTTGCTACTGCGCTATAATTTGCTTTACATTAAGGACAGCATTGGATCTGTTTTATTTTGGGGGCAGAAATATGACTATATTTAATCAAATGGCACCTGACTTTCACAGGCAAGGTCTTTCTGATACTAAAAGAATATTATTCAGAAGGGAACCTTTTTTTTGACTTTCAGAAAAATAGACACTAAATTCTGTCGAGTTGAATTCTGGAAACTGTAGGAAAGCATGTTGGCATTTTCATTGGTCGTTCATTATAATTAAATAAGTTTACTGTGAGTATAACTCCTGCAAGTGTTGCAGTAATGCTCCTATTTTACTTTTTTATTACTATAACCATTTTATGCCTGCTCTTCAACTGGTTATGCACTGGATTGAAGGACTGACTGTGAATAAGAGTTTTTTTTTTAAACAACAGACAGTAGTGGCTCTAAGCTTCCTTTCAGAGACACAGCGAATTGCAAGGTTAAAACATTTTTTAACATTTTCACAAGCTTTAGGTAAGTAATGAAATGTCATTAACAAGCTTAAGACTTCTTATTTGAAAAGCCAACAAAATAACATTGGGTACTGGTGGTCTAATGGTAGGAAACTCATCTACAGACCAAGAGGTCACAATCCCACCTCCAGCACCACCAACATTGGGTTTCTGAGCAAAACCCTTAACCTCAAGTTGCTCCAAGGGTACTTTCCCTGTAATTAAGAAATGGTAGTTGCTCTGGATAAGAGTGTCAGCTAAATGCCATAAATGTAAATGCAAATTAGTTTCATGCTACACTCGTAGGAGTTCATAGGGGCACAGAACGTGTTTTTTCCCCATTTTTTTCACTGTACTTATATTTATGATATTTATGAACAGAGGGTTTGCCCTAATAGAGTTTGCAACTAAATATAAAAAAGTATGAAAATAAGTATTTTCATATGTCCATTACAACAAATCACTACTAAATTACTACAAACATTTGAGCACAATGCTTTAATCTGCTAAACAAAACTGCACTCTAATGTACAGCATGTCCATTATAGCTTGTACTTTGTGCGGAACTTGCGACTGTGAATGTGCATTAGTAAAATCCTGCATTTTTCCTACCTCAAAAAATGGAAAGCATTTAGAGTGAGGCAGTAATAGCTGGACATCTGAAAACAAAATGTTAGCTCATCTAATTGGTGTCTGGTTGGTTACCACTGGTTGGTTAGCACCTTCACACCGCCTCCAAATATTAAGGTGATATTAAATATCACTCTGGGGGTGGGGGGGGAGTGTTACCCAAAACTCTAAAACCTTCCTGCTTTAACCTGCAGTGGCAAATATCAAGGGTTAGGGTTAGTTTGAAGTGTGCCGCCCTGTTTCAGCATATGAGTAATGGATGAGAATGGAGCATTAGGCTGCAGACAGATAGAAAGAGAGGAGAAATCAAAGAGCTTAAAGAAAGAGAAAGAGAGAGAGAGAGAGAGAGAGAGAGAGAGAGAGAGAGAGTGTGTGTGTGTAAAGTGAGACATCAGCAGAGGAATGATGATAGAAACAGTGAAAAATGTCTGAACACTGAAACAGAAAGTTTAAAAACTAATATGTGTACCTCTCACTCACATCTTCTTTTCCCTTAACTACACACCTCACTCCCTGCTACTCTGTGGATTCTCCTAGGGCTGCCATAAAACTGCAGTGTTCTGCTGGGAAAAGTTACTTTGACACTGCCTACCTAAACATTACTGCAGAACAAGTGCATCCCTTCATATCAACAGTGTTGCCTAACTGCGGCTGCCTCTTCCAGAAGGTTAATGCGCCCTGTCACACTGCAAACATAGCTCAGGAATGATTTGAGAAAAATCATTGTGGAGTTCATGTCTTGATTGGTCAGAGCTGTTTTGCCGGCATAAGGGGACCAACCAAACCTTAGGCCTGGAGTTTTAATACCATGGCTAATTAACCTATACAGTCATTGAGGTATTAATAGGTTAACACAACCTTTACAACTTACAAATGGCACTTTTCTGTCCATTTTATTTATTAACATTTATTGCCCCATCTTAAATACGGAACTCTTTAAAAACTATGACTGTGTATTGAAAATGAATCATAATACAATGCATTCTGCCTTCTTACCATCATTTAAAGGTTTGTAGAACAAATGATGTCAAAAGAAGTAAAATTGCTGGTGTGTTTCCTGTAGTGCATTACAATGTTTCAGAATGATTATGTGGCTTAAGAAACTACACAGTGAAACTAAGCAGTTTGCTCCATAGCCGACATCAAAACTGGTTTTTCGTCGCTGAAAAGTTATCATTGATTTTTGCTGTCTTTATATTGAGAACTGAAATGTGAAATGTTCATTGATTTTTGTAGACTAGACATTTCGGCCTCAGTGCAGGCCGCTTGAAGAAAAAAAACGGAGCTGATGATGCTGTTCGGAGTGACGGCGAAGATTCAAAGGTAGCACGGGCTCTCCATTCACCCTGTTACAGCTGATCATACTCAATTTCACACCTGACAGAACTGGAGAGATTTTTACTCACATACACACAAACTGAGATCCAGCCAGAGCTTTAGAAAGTGAGAGAGAGAGAGAAAAAGAGAGAGAGAGAATTTAAGGGGAAAGAGATGAACAGTGAAAGAGAGAGAGGTAGAAAAACAGAGAGAGAAGGAAGGAGGGAGAAGCAGAGAGAAAGAGGTACTCATCAAGTACTTAATGTATCTGAAGCAGAGCATATCGATAGAAAACCAGCAGAAGAGTGAAAAGAGTCTGATGCAAAAAATGTCATTTATACTTTCTCCTTTCCCTTTTATTTCTGGCACTGTAACATCTGAGCTCCAAAATATGACAATATTGACTCAATCTAGATAGATGTGAACTATACAAATGTTTGTTAATCTCTAAATATTGCTTTTAGATGAAGCATTGAAAAAAAAGTTGCCTTTGTTTTTTTTATTTACACCTTCTTACAGAACTGATTTTGCTTTTGTTGTAAATACAATTCAAAATATCACCCATTTTGCTAAATTGAGCTACTTTCCACAAACTTACCAACACACTTCTTTGCTTCTTTAAGAACCTATATCCCATATTTTGCTATTTTTCCCCCTCATCGCAGCTCATGTGGTCTACTTATGCTGTCATTTGATTTCACCTTTAAATGAACAATTTCCAACCTCCCTTAGTCTCTTAGGTTTTTGTCCCTGTCTATTTAAACTCTTTTATGTAAATGATCTTTCAAAAGATTAAAAATGGCTGGAACACACTTTATAACTTCTCAAAGGGAGAGTTAGACTGCACTTTATGGGTGCCTATTCAGACTTGGACGTATGCAGCTCATAACTGCAGCAATTAAAGGTCATTCTGAATGAAAGAGTAGATTAATCGAAAAGATTATTTCATGGCCATCTTTAACAGGGGTGTTAATAATTATGGGACTGTATGATACTGTTTGTCTGCTTTTTCTCACACCTCTTCTGGCCAGAACCAAGAAAGCAAGGTATTCAGTAGAATGAGGTCAATTTTAAAAAATCATTGTGACGGACCTCATTAATGGACTAATGTTTCCCTTCAAATGAAACCAAATGTCAGAATTATCTCTAGCTCTTCTTCTATATTAAATAATTCAATTACCAATTGGTAGTCAGCCGACTCAAACCTTCCTAAAAAGCTGTCTTAAAGCTCAATGAGCATCAGAAAGTGTTTGTTACTGTTACATTCGATAAAATGATATAAAGAAAAAGTAATTTTGTCAAATCACAGTCATTAAAAAATCACCTTAAAATACCCTTTTTCTCTTAAGACTGATAAAACTGCTGAGGTCTCAGTCTGAACCTTCATCAAGGCTGGAGAACATCTCCCAGCCCTTTTTTCTCCATTTCTCTTCTTTTTCTTACTTTTTGAAACCCACTTTTTGAGGGGAAAAAAAAAAATTATATATATATATTTTTATAGGGGTAATCTTAAAAAAAAAACACTTTAAAGGTAATTTTGCATCTTTACATGAATCAGAGAGCCAGACATATATACAGAAAGACTAAAACTAGGGGACATTTAGTCTTTAACTAAGGACAGGGACTACTGTCAAAAGAAAAGAATCACTTTAAAACAGCTCCTGGCAATTTGTAGGATGAAAAAAATGAGAAAAGGAGGCTGATAACACGTGCACTCTCTATTTGAGACACATTAGTTGGATCAGTCTGAGGAGAAAATGTGTGTTTATAAGCCACCTGAGGTGATTTATAAGCCCAAAATGAGACACCTGTCCTGTAATCGACTCAGGTTTGTACTGAGAGGACCATCAGAGGACACTTGAGACATTTTCTCACTCCAAACCCCCTTTTTTATGAGGAACCGAGAAAGCTGAAGCTTTACCCACTTTCACATCAACTCAGCGCCCAAAAATAACACACAGCACTCACCAAAAACCAGAATAAAACCCGCTCTGAGGGAAAAAGAACAGGATAAAACCCGCTCTGAGGGAAAACCACCAGCTTTTAGGCTCTTACCTGCTCTGGTTTGGTCCGTTTTCTTGCTCGGGAAGGACATTCAGCCACATCGCTGTCACGACTCTACCGGCGACATCCGATTCCTCGACGAGTCGCTCACTGGAATCGGTTCTTTATGTCAACGTTGTCATACTAAGTTATGCTTATCACACACTGAACAAACAGTAAGCTTCCCCTGTTTTACACCATACGATCACCATAAATTGCTTTCTGTTATGTATGGCCTTAAGTGAAGGAGCAGCACGGAGGGATTTAACACTCGTCCCACTGAACGTCACTATGACTGAATCAAAGAGTTGATTTGACCGCACTAAAGCCCTGAAGCGATAAGCTTGATTCACTAACATGGCGAATTCTGAAGAATCGGCTCATTGACCAAATCAAACTCCAAGTCGGTTTTTAACGATCGTAAGCAAAGGGAACTCGCGCTGTGTGTTTTCCCGCGCTTTCTTGAGGTAATATGATTTGATTCTGTTTTTCACATTTCAACCGCCTTTTGTAGGAAAAAAGCTATCAATCAGAAATATATTCACTAAATATTTTAAAATAAAAATGAGTAAAAGAATAAAAACTCCATTTTGTACAAAAAACCCCCAAAATGTACTATATTTTTCATCCCCCCACCCCATCATTTCATATTTTGTCACTACAAAAAATAAATAAAAGTAAGTTTGGTTATTAGGACGCAAAGTATGAAAACAACAAGTGGTCAGGCCTTCACCGCATTCCAAAAAAAGTTGGGACAGTAAAGGGTTTACCACATTGTAATGTTTTCTTTCTCACGACACTTATATTTATTTATATTTATAATATATTTTGGCACCGAAAATACCAAGCAATGAAGCATTTAAAGTGTTATATTGTCCTGTTCTTCCTGCAAACATGTTAGCTTGTGCAATAGCAGTGGGTCATTGTCAACAATTGTCAACAAATGCATGTGAAAATTGTTTTAAAAAAATAATGCTCCTTAAAAAAGTTTGGAAGGGATGTGCATATTTCCACCTCAGCCTTGCACAATATCATTAAATGATTCAAAGGAATTTGAAGGATCAAAAAGGATTCAAAAGGAATTCAAAGGTGAAAGCTTAAGCCTAATTACTGCATCAAGAACCTTCAGCTGACAGAACCACATGGGCATGGACATACTCTAGCAAAACTTTAAGCTCTGCTGACATAAACTTAAAGGGGCCTAGTGTTTAGGGACCAGGTCCCAGGATTGGAAAGTTGTGGGTTCGAATCCCAGACCAGTAGGTTGCCCTGAGGTACCCTTGAGCAAGGTATGATCCCATCACTGCTCCCTGGGCACTTTAAATAGCTGCCCCTTGCTGCACAGTATTTATGGGTTTAATGCATAGGATGCATCTCATTGAGGTTCATGCTGAGTGTTGGGCTGTGTTTCACAATAACAAGTTGTCACTTTCACTTTCATCTGTGCAAAAAAAGAACAGTTCTCCAGGCTTCCTGAAGGGCAAGGTTTTTGGGTCTCATTTTTAGCAGTGATCGTCTTAGTAGGGAACTGAAAAATGGACAGTGGAGGAATGAACATATTTATTTCCCACAGACAATCAAAATAAAGACTGGTATGTATGTAAGTTAGTGTTAATGATGAATTTAATTTCTTAATATTTTATTAACACATTTGACGTGAAATTTGGAGCATGACAAGCATCCCAGATAAAGGTGATGAAAAGCTCCACCAGCACAGGTTTTTCGGGACTAGCAGGCATGTGAAATAAAGCATGGCAGGCAGTCCTCAAGGCTCAAAGCTGACAAAGGCTGGCATAACAAGTGAAAGCTTTCTGTACATGTGTGTGTGTGTGTGTGTGTGTGTGTGTGTGTGTGTGTGTGTGTGTGTGTGTGTGTGTGACATATATTAGGTAAATAAATCACTGTTGTGGTTACAGGTGCCTTTTGGTAATGAGTGATGGGACTGCTGAAGGCTTCAGATGTTTCTGCTTCCATGTGTCAATGCAAACATAAAGTGACCACACACATACACACACACACTTACACACCCTCACTTACACCTGTTTCTTTGCTGGTTCATGTCTTAAGTTAGACAGCTTTGTGATACTTAAATTATTTATACGCAGGGCACTGTGTGGCTTCACAAAAAAAAAAATCCTCAGATTTTTTGACAGATACAGGGACTGTACTGAAAATGAGAGCCAAAAACCTAATGTATTTTAAGCAATATATAAGTAGGTAGGTATAGTAGGTAAGTAGGTATCTCTACAAGATACCAACAACACTTCGAAGATGAAGGTCATCACATGGGTTCTGAGGATTATCAGAGGATTGTTAACTGGCATATCTTATGTCTCAGGATGAAGCACCACTGCATCTGTTTGAACTGATCCTGCATTATTGGACAGCTTAATGTGCTTGGAGGAGAACACTAACCGTCAATGCTGTTATGTCAGCTTTGGCTGGCATTGAACTTAACAATGCGGGGAGAGCCATCTTTACCACCTAGAATGTAAGCCAGTTATACAGTCTTGGAATACCAGCCAAGGGTAAAGTTAGCATTGGCTTCCGATTGATTAATTTTATTATTATCATAAGTGTCATTATTATTATTAATATTAATATTAATGAATACTTTTGGTCCACATTAAGAGCTATGTGAAAGGCAATACACAGACACACACACAAGGCAAAGAAGCTTATAGGCTGGTTCATTAAAATATTTAGGGCTGTAGTCAAAGGGTGTGTATGTATGGTTTGATGATGAGGGGGTGCATGCTTCTGCAAAGTGGGATGGAGTGATACGCTCTACAGCTGTCTGTGGTGCTCTGATGGATGCTCTGTGGAAACATACTTGAAGTTTAAGCTATGCCCTTCCCTTTCCAGTCCTTTGGCAAGCTTGCCCAAAGGCAGATCCACTAAAAATAGCTCAAAACACAATAAACGTGGCTGGAGGGGAAGAGGAGGTGGGGGGTGTAAGATAATACGCTGCCCTCCACAGCCCCTCTGGAGGAGGAATGGGGCAAGAACGAAGGGCCAGCGGAGGTGTAAAGGGGGTAGAGGGTGAAGAGTTGGCTGCAGGAGAAGTCAACAAACATTATTTTTGAACAGCTGCTAGAAGCCACCCTACGGAAAATAGACAGGAGTGAAATTACCGGGGTCCGGAAGGGCCTGGTGTGCCAAGCCTGGATGTGGTTATATTCATATAAAAAGGGAATAAAAATAAGTGATAGTTTAGAGCAAAATCAATAGTACCCTGTTTCCTACTTATTCTAAATAATCATAAACTCACCTTGTTAAAAAAAAAAGGTCCCTATTGTTTTTCTAATACTTTTTTCCCCCTTGAGGCCTACTTGTGAAATGTATATGTATTTTGTCCTGAAAATGAGCGTTTACTAACTTCTCTTCATACCTTGGAGAAATCTAATTTCACACAGCACTCCAATC
Organism: Hepsetus odoe; assembly: GCA_017165825.1. Classification (NCBI taxonomy): domain Eukaryota; kingdom Metazoa; phylum Chordata; class Actinopteri; order Characiformes; family Hepsetidae; genus Hepsetus; species Hepsetus odoe. The sequence goes on from CM029378.1 coordinate 25,809,185, forward strand.
CTAGCTGAAGTTCAATGCTTAAAATTAAACTCCCTCCAGGAGGATTCTGCCTTCTTCTGTAAACATGTTTCTGAGATACTAGTTTCAGTCATTTCACTGTTGAGCTCTACTTTAATGCCTTAATGGATTGGAGCACTGGATTGAGGACTGTCAATCACAAAATCACACCATAAGGACCTTGTCCACAGAATTCTCAGGCATGCCTTAAAAGCTTATTTGAAGCTGTGAGAAATAATATCTCTCCAATTTTAGTGAAACAATATAAGTTGGGAGGGGTGATGGCTAATTTGATGCCTTCAGGTTCCTGCATTCTTTCAGATCGCCACTAATGCAACATTGGTGGACATCGTAAAACGCTGCACTAATCCTGTAAATGAACGTACAGCCACATTTAAATATCTCTCTGAATAATGAGATGGAGAGATGTCCAACCCAGATGGCAAGGCTGGTTATGCTCTTTTGGACTCCTGGTTGCATATGGATGAGCAATCACCATCACCAGGGTAAGACTGATGGAAGGGCCAGCAGTCTGATCTTGATTTTTTTTGTTGTTGCTGCTTTAAAGTAGCACTGACTATAAGAGAATGTTTCTTTTCTCCCTGGTGTTGGCAGTTGACTGGCCAACGTCTCAGCAAGCCATAATCAACCCCCACCTACCTGGTTGCCATAGCAACCTCCTCCAAAGCCGACACAGTGATTTTATACACCTCAGCATGCAAAATCACATTGTGGATTGAGCTTTTAAAGAGAGACAAAGAGCATGATAGGGGCAAAAGAAAAAGTGGCATGAGACGAGAGATTAGATGCTCTTTTTGTAATGTGTGTGTGTGTGTGTGTGTGTGTGTGTGTGTAGGAGGGTATGAGTGTGTTAAAATGACAAGCAGACATTTTTCCCTCCTTTTACAATATGACCTGAGCTGTTAGCCTCTCTCTCTATTTCTCTCTCACACACACACAAATACACATTCATACACAAGCTGTTTTTTTTACTCTGCAAAGTATTTCATTTCATGACATTCAGTGTTTTTTTTTATTAGTCTACACCATCTGTCCCATTCTGAATCATTTGGGTTATATGTAGGCTCAGGTGAGATAAGGCTAAGATGAAAAGAAAAAGAAAAACAAAAACACATGTCTCAGGGTTAATGGATCTCTTTATGCCTGCATTTTCTCTTTTTGTTTCATCAAATCATCTTACCAGAATTTTATGTTTGAATACATTCTTTACTACTATAATCATCAACCAAAGTTAGGTACACTCATCATGTATTGACTGAACATCTTTATATTCATCCATATGAATAAAACTACAAAGACACTCTTTCTTAGTCAATTTTGTGAGGATGGACTTTACAGGACAAAAAAATGATTTTCCAGATGCACCAGGTGCACAGTGCTTTCAACGATCAAGCCTTCAGTTCTGGGGAAGCTAGAGGGAGTAAAATTGTGGACCATCACATGTCTAGATGGATTGTGACTACCTCACCCAATAGACCCCAGTATGTGAGACTCCAGGACTGTGTGTCTGAGGTGGTGGTCTGCAGCACTGGAGCCCCACAAGGAACAGTCCTCGCCCCCTTCCTCTTCACATTGTACTGTGGACTTCCAAATTCAGCACGGACATCTGTCCTGCAGAAGTTCTCTGTGACACTGCTATTGTTGGTGGGTAATGTCGGAGAATGAGCAGGGTACAGGGGTCATCAGTAACCCAGTCAGATGGTGCAATTAAGAAACCATCTACGCATCAATGCACCAGCAAGGCAGAAGGAGCTGGTGATTGACTTTTCGCCAAGTCACCCCCATCACCGGTGGACATCAGGGTTTGTGCATTGGCTTGGTCCACATCAACAATAAACTGGACTGGTCCACCAACACAAATGCTCTGTACAAAAAGGGCCTGAGTCGTGCCTACCTGCTAAGGCAGCACCAGAGGTCCTTTGGGAGTAAACAAAAATCTCTTAGGGACATTCTATGACACTGTGGTAGCGTCGTCTGTTTTTACTGTGGTCTGCTGGTGTGGGCCAATTGTGATGAGAGGACAGAGGAAACTAAACAAACTGGTCAGAGGGCCAGCTCTGTCCTGGACTGCCCGCTCAGAATCCATAGAGCAGGTAGGGAGGAAGGATGTGGTCAAACTAACATCCATCATGGACAATACCTGCCACCCCTACCACTGAGACTGTGGGAGCACTGGGCAGCTCGTTCAGCAGCAGACTATTACACCCATGATGAAGAAGGAGCTACACTTGAGTCATTTCCTACCTGCAATAAGACTCCACAACTCATCATAACATTACATTGCTTGTTTTATTATTGTATATATTATATTATATATATTATATATATTATTATCAAGTATATTATTGTATATTATATTATTGTTATTATTATTATTACTGTATTGTATATTATATTATTATTTATTATTTATTATTATTATTACTACTACTACTTTTTATGACATTTATTATTATTACATTTGTATTATTACATTTATATTCATATTTGTGCTATATTTATATTTTGCTACTTGTTATTTATATGTATAATTCATTCAAAACTTTTGAATTATTACCGTGTATATTACTCTTGTGGATATGTATATGTATATATATATAGATATAATAGATAGATAATTTATTATTATTTATTTATAGCTCCTCTACTTTTCTCCTGTACTTGTTCCTGTTCCTCTTTCTCTATATCTTTATATATTTTTTCTTTTCTGTCTGTACACCTGTCTTTTTTTTTATAAGAGCCCTGTAACGCCCAAATTTCCCATTCGTGGGATTATAAAAGATCACTCTACTCTACTCTACTCTAAAAACAAAAACATTTTTGTCAAAAAAAAAAAACAACTGCCAAATCTGAAACCCTAGTGACATAAAGTGGGACCATATCATCTATGTTACAACCTCAAATCAGGAAAAGTTGGGATGGTATGGGATATTCAAGCGGTTAGGGCGTTGGCCACATGATGGGAGGATCGGGGGTTCGAACCCCTGCCCAATAGGTTGTCCTGAGGTAACCTTGAGCAAGGTGCTGTCCCCGTCACGCTCCTCCCTGCGATGGGCTGGCGACCTGTCCAGAGTGTGTCCCCCGTCCTTCGCCCTATGTGTGAGCTGGGATGAACTCCAGCAGCCAACCCCCCCCCCCCCCGCGAACCCGCTTGAGACAGGAGGCAGAAAATGACTGACTGACTGTTTCATTTGGTTAACTTCATTTGGTTCATTTGGTTAACTTCATTTGGTTAATGCTGAGATTTTAGTTGGATATGATGAGGATGGACAGGATTAGGAAAAGAGGAGAAAAGAAATGAGGAAAAGGAGAAGACCCAAAAGAAGGTTTATGGATGTGGTGAGAGAGGACATGCAAGTGGTCAGTTTGAAGGAGGAAGATGCAGAGGACAGGAAGAAATGGAAACGGATGCTCCGCTGTGGTAACCCCTAAATGGGAGCAGCTGAAAGAAGGAGAGCAGTTTTGTTTGGTCAACTTCATACATATACAGTATCTGACAAAAGTGAGTACGCCCCTAACATTTTTGTAAATATTCTAATTCACTTTTCATGGGACAACACTTTTCATGAGTACACAGGGGTGTTTTCACTTTTGTTACCAGTGGTTTAGGCATTAATGGCTGTGTTATTCTGAGGGGACAGCAAATTTACACTGTTATAAAATCTGTACACTGACTACTTTACATTGTATCAAAGTGTCATATCTTCAGTGTTGTCCCATGAAAGGATATAATAAAATATTTACAAAAATGTGAGGGGTGTACTCACTTGTGAGATACTGTATATATCAATTCCTGCATTTCAGTTCTGCAACAGATTGCTTAAAAAGGGGACAGCAGAGTGTTTATCCCTTTGTGTTGTTGCTATTCCCTTGCACATTCCATTTTGGCACTGAGGACCAAGTGATGAAGCATTTCAAGTGTTATTTTGTTCCAATTCTTCTCCAATCCTAAAGGGTGTGAAAGTATGAGATCGGCGTATTTTTTGTTTCAAAATTGACACATTCCCCTAATGGGGACAGATTCAGCAATTCAGTCAAGCATTCTCTTTCATGCCATGCCTTTCTAAAGTGTACCGAATGTGGTTTTGCACTGTCTTGTTGAAAAATATATGGGTATCACTGGAAAAGAAATAATTTTCAAAGCAGAATATGTTGCACTAAATTCTCAGTGAACTTTTTGGCTTTTCCGTACATGGTTTAAAAAAGGCTTCTTTTTTTGCAGTTACATTTTGAGTGGCATTTGTGAATATACAGTACAGTGCTATACTATCTATACTAAACTGTACTATCAATTCTTCTAGGCGTAAAGTCAGGGATTTTGTAGGATTATAGTCAGTGTATGATCAACCAATTTTACCAAACAGGTGCTAATGATCATCAATGTCACACGTAGGTTGAAACACAGTCATGTTTGGAACAACCTACCAGCCGAGTTCCTTCAAAAACTGTGTACAAGTGTACCTAAAAGAATTGATGCTGTTTTGAAGGCAAAGGGTGGTCACACCAAATATTGATTTGATTTCGATTTCTCTTTTGTTCATTCACTGCATTTTGTTGATTGATGAAAATAAATTATTAACATTTCCATTTTTGAAAGCATTCTTTGTTTACAGCATTTTTTCACACCTGCCTAAAACTTTTGCACAGTACTGTAACTCTGTAGTGTAGCATCAGAAATAGATCAAGCTTTAGCACTGACAAGATTAGCCATAAAACATTGTTTCTAAAATGTTCAAAAATGTTTTCAATAATTAATTTTCTTTTTTTTTTACCAAATCACTATGGATTTATTACATTCACAGCATGGGTGTAAAGACTGTATGGATGCAAAGCATTTGAAAATTCCCAGCAACAAAACTTTAAAAACCCTGAAACCTGAATGTTTTACAAAGGAAATGTGAGTGTGAACATTCTCAGGGGAAACATATGTGTACACAATTATTAGCCAACTATTAGTGTGCAGAATTATTGTGCAACAACATAACAAAACTAAAAAACGTTTTTTTATCTGTTAAAGAAAGAATAACAAACAACTCAAAATTTACAACAAAAAAATGTATTTTTTTAAATCAGCGACCAGTATAGTCATGCTTCTTTTCTATAACAATCATAATCCTTCCATTCATGGAGTCGGTCAGTTTCTTGATCTCTTGATGATCAGCTTTTTGTGCAGCAGCAATCACAACCTCACATACACTGTTCAGAGAGGTGAACTGTTTTTCTTTCCCCTAATCTTCAATTTAAGAAGATCCACAAGTTCTCAATAGGGTTTAGCTCAGGTGAGGAAGGGGACCATGTCATTGTTCTTTCATCTTTAAGGTATTTACTGGCATGACACACAGTTTAGAACTTCCATTCCACACTTCTTGAAAGATGCAGACTTTTTCCTGAATCACTGCTTGAAGTAAATGTCTTCTAAAAACTAGCAGCAGGTTTAGGAGTTGATTTTGATTCTTCAGCCTGAAAAGGTCCAACTAGCTCATCTTTAATAATACCAGCCCATACCGGTACCCCAATTAGCATTCAAGTTTATACAGCTTGGAGTTGGAATATATGCATAAAAATGATGATAAATACTCACTTGCCTAATAACACCCATGATTTGGTGTTCTATGGTTTTAAAAAGTCCTGTGTGTGCCACCAACACACAACAACACTGTGTGTTTTCCTTTATAACAGGTTGAAATTGGCAGAGCAGATTGGTTGTGGGTTTGTGAAAGCAGCACTCTGTTTTTAATGAAGGTCATTAGCGCTCATGCTAAATGAAGGGACTGAGAAATGGACGGAAACCAGATGGCAAAACACCGAACCGGTTCAGAGAATCATGATGAGTCATTTTGGCTTTGTTATTTCCATTTGCTATCAGAGACTATAATAAGCTATTGACCTCTCGTGTCTAATAATGTGGAAATACTTTTTGTTATTTCACTACAATTTGCAGTTTGCTTGTTGTGTTGTGGCCTGCTTGGATGTGGGTCTGTTATTTTGCTTGGATGTAGGAAGTCGGGGCAAGGACTTTGGATAAAAAATTATTGCCTAACATTATTTTTATACTAATAAGTGTGAATCAAAAACATGCACATAAGTGTACATAGATAGACAGACAGACAGATCTGTCCAGGATCGGAAAATCGTGGGTTCGAATCCTAGACCAGTAGCCCTGAGGTACCTTTGACCAAGGTACTGTCCCTGTCACTGCTCCATGTGTGTGGGTAAAATGCAGAGGTTACGTTGTGTCTCTCTGCGTGCTGTGCTGTGTTTCACAATGTCAAGAATTCTTACTTTCATAGATAGACAGACAAATAGACAGATATCAATGGAATTAACATGATTGCTTTGGGAGTCCTTAAAAACAGTCTTTTACTTTCACTTTATTAGCGCCAGTGTATAGGCATGACTGTTTTTTTTTCAGTTTTTGATTTACTTTTTCCCACCAAGAGTTTTATCTGAACTGCCTGAACCGACAGTATAAACAGCTCTTTCAGTCTGAGTAAATGTGCAGATTGTATGAATATGCCACGTCTAAAACTGAGTAACACAGAGCCCATTCACTAAAACTGCACTAACACACGGCTGTGCACACATGATGAGGCGGGCGTCACTCTAGCTAAAGAAAACAGCTCCTAAATCACTACGTGGGCACTATGTGGAATATTTGACCAAAAAGCCACTTTAAAGTGGTAATTTTATTTCAGGTGTAGCTGAGACATGCTGGGCATCTGGATTTATGAACTAGAGCTATGAGGGTAATGTAACAAGTTTAACTGGAAAGTGTACGATTTAGAAAAAGCTGAATCTTTCCTGTCAATATGAGGATGTCCCTAGCCTGTGGGGGCTCATCTACTAACTGGAATTTCTAGCAGAAAGCAGGCCACTGGTGACAAATTGGCCCATGTTGCAGCACCCCGGCAGCAACGCTTACCCCGTTAACCTTGTCCTGCATACTGAAATCCTGTGACACTTAGCCTACTAAAAAAAAAAAAAACTCACTTTACAACCTGCTACACTAAAATACACACCATCTCTTGGTGTGGCCTCCGACCAGTGTCTGCAGATAATGGTGTTTTAACTCCAGCCACTTTCTCTTTTTCGCTGGCTGCCTTGCTTGCATGCTTTCTCTCTCTCTCTCTCTCAAGGCAAGGAGCCCACATGAAAAAAAAATCTCTCAGGAGATGAGTCCCTTTCCACGTTAACCCATGGCCATCGTACAAATTCAATACTGCTGAGAGAGAGGACAGTACAAAGTCTCCTTTCATAAGAAATAAAGATTCAAGTTCTTCAGCTTGCAAAAAAAAAAAAAAAATCATTATCGTCTATTTTTTTGGGAAAGTGTACTATAAAGTTAAAAGTTAAAGTTTCAAGACATCCCTCTCCGTCCATCCATGAGTTATGGCTGTGATGTCACAACCATGTTTCTATATAACACTACATTTAGCCTTCAGCAGCTCAGCACTGCCCATTCACTCTGTGATAAATGATATATAAAGTGTTGTTTCTGCAGTCTGTTGGAGATGCTGTCAGCCAATCAGAAGAGAGGTTGTTTACATACTGCAGTCATAAAGGGGCAGTAAGAAAAGCTGCCTGTTTAATTATAAGAGTAAAAGAGAATAAAACACTGACTGTGCTAGATAATAGGATAGAAAATACATTAAAACTGGTCCTTTAAATGAATAGTAATAGAAAATCAATCTCACATAATTTCCCATTTACCACAGATGTAGTCAATCATTCAAAACAGGCTTCATGTCATTTTTTACTTCTGTACCTTATGTGTAGCACACGAGAGCTGGGATAGACTCCAGTACCTCCCCTAACCCTAATCAGGGCAAGTGGTTAAGAAAAAAAGTGAGTGAAATAAATTCAACTCCAGCAAACCCCATAGTAAAACCCCTTATAATTTTTTACTGCAGTAGGGCTAAATGTAAAGAAGAGAAACAAATTCATGCACAGATATAATCTGGGCTGAAAGCACTGATTACAACTGGCTTGCCATAATGCTTAAAGGGCCTGTTTCCTTCTGAGCACATTGTTTTTCTCAGAAAAGGCTGAGAACACAGCTCAAGGTGACCAATATAATGAAATTCATAACATATTTTTGTGTTGTGAAGTCCATAAACTGGACATCTAGCTTGAATATGTAGGGTTAGTGACAGAAATTAAGCCAGCAGTGCCTACAAAGCAGGGGGATTGAATAGTGCAGGTGTAGAACCCCATCTAGTGTGTACTTAGAGCACATGCATGTTTTTTTTCTCAAAAGCACTGGATTAGAGACCACGACTATTTGGTCGGTCTGAAATTTTTTTTAAGCTTGTTGTGTAACTTTTGCTGAAAAAGACATTTAGCATTTTCTTTGGTGTAACTGAGCAGATACATTTGCAGAGTTTTAAGAGGATTCCTCCTAAAAGATCCTTTGTGTCTCACGGATACAAGGCAAGGCAATAGCAGGCAATAGCAGGCAATTAAGCATATCCAATCTGCACGTCATGCAGATTGTGTATCTGTGTCCTGCCATGCGATGGACTGGCGACCTGTCCAGGTTGTCTCCCCTCCTTTCACCCTGTGAACACTGGGATAGACTGCCACAACCATAATCAGAGCAAGCGGCTCAGAAAATGAGTGAGTGTTTATGTTAAGAAAATTATAAGCACCCAAACAATTGTGAAAGATGATGGGAGCTGTAAAGCGCCAATGTGCAAATGGCATGGTGAAGGAGTAATGAAGGGATTGTGCTGTTTAAATGCCAGTGGTACAGAATGTGCTTTGGTTATTAAATGTCCTTCCTACAGAGAGTACAGACCCATTAAAGAGTCACTGTAGGTGTGAAAAAAACTCTTTCTGACTGTCTGATCTCTCTGTGCTGGTCATTAAGCTACAGAAGTGTTTGCTTGAGTTCAGAAGGTGGAACAGACTGTCTGCAGGGTGTGGAGTCCTTTATGATTTGGTGGTTCTGGACCTGCAGCGTTTGGTGTAAACCAATCTGGTAAAGCACTCAGCTCTCCTGATCACTCTCTGCAGGGCTTCACACTCTTGGAGAGAGCAGTTCAAAGTTGTAATGTTCATGAACATTTTGGCCTCAGACTTCTCCATCCGTCACTCACCAACACATTAAGCTGTTTTCTCTCTCCATGCTCTCTCTCTCTTAGTACTTCCTTTTTTATCACTAAGATGTGCCATATCTTGTCTGCTGCTGCTTTCAGATGTGCTATAACTTCTCTGATTCTCAGAATGTGCAATATCTTTTCCCAACAGCAACATGATGTTGCAGTGGGTGGCACTGTCACCTCACAGCTAGAAGGTCCTGGTTTCGATTCCCAGATGGGACAGTCCAGGTCCTTTCTGTCTGAAATGTGCATGTTCTACCTGTGTTTGCATGAGCTTCCTCTGGGAGCTCCAGTTTCCTCTCAGCGTCCAAGTACCTGCATGTCAGGTGGATTTGAGAGGGTAAATTGCATCCTAGGTGTATGTGTGTGTGTGTGTGTGTTTGCCCTGCAATGCTGGTAACCTGTCCAAGGTGTTTCCCTTGCCTTATGCCCTGTAAGTGCTGGGACACACTTCCGCACCACCCATTACCCTAATCAGGACAAGTGGGAGTGAGTGACAATTTCCCTCAAAACAGTTGTTCTGATTCGGAAATGGTAGAAAACAGCAATCTTTATCTCACTTTCTTGTCTCAGTATTTACATTTATAACCACAGAGTTTTTAACTTGGATCTTGAGGCAATGGCAGATTTTAGGGGTTATGCAATGTCTGATGGAAAGATCAAATTTCATCTTCTTTACAAATTTGGCTTAGGCCTGTGACCAGCTGGCTAACCAATGGCTTTGCCCCTCTAACCTTCCATTTGAAATGTCACACTGTATTTTGAATCTGTTTAAAATTGCTAAAAAATGTTTTTTTAAAAAGGCAAAAGCTTTGACGTTTGATGCTGCAACTGTGTTCTAGTTATCAGGACTGTCAGTAGACATTGGGGTTGTAAACATATTATGTATACAGCTCCATCTAGTGAATGCCTCGGATACATCAGTGTGCAAAAGTTTTGGTGCTCAAATTAGGGATTGATTTTAACCAGTACATATAATGAGAAACACCTCTACACTTTTAAAGTCTGAATTCAACATATGAGAACAACAAATATTATTAAAACTATTTATAAAATCTTAAACAATAGCATGTAACTTTGTATACAGCTTTTAACATTTTTTTAAACGATGACAAAAAGTCTCCTTAACTTTTTCATTTTTTTTCTTGTGCTGAGAAGTGGGGTATATTTACAGACGTATCACTTTATATATTTGGGTATGTTCTGCCTGTGCTCCCTTTGGCCCAATATCTGGAACCTGCTAACACTAGCTCTTCCTGAGTCCTTGATTACCACGTTTTCTTGAGGAATCATGAATCATAGATCATTTTGCCTGTAGAGCTTAAACTCCACTGCAAACTTTCAATGAAAAGTCTGGGAATGATGATGACGACCATTCCGAAAGTGCATCAAGGTTAATTTTTGACAAATGCATGCATTTCCATGTTTGCATGAATCCCAGAGCTCAAGTTTCCTCTCATGGTTCAGTCATGCCTATCAGGTGGACTAGAGAGGCTAAATTGTCCCCTTGGTGTGTGTGTGTGTAAGTGTGTTTGTATTGGTCCTGCAATGGACTGGTGGCCTGTCCAGGGTGTTTCTCTGGCTTTGCCTTTTTATTTATTTATTTATTTTTTATTAGTTCCATTGCTACAAAAAGTTTTTAAAAAAGCTGGGAAAACATCCTCTATTATTTTAGACAAAGATTATGCAGTACAAAAATGTATTTTACATTTATTTTATGTACAATTTCTCACAATAGACATGCTCTCGTTTGGAAAAATATAACCAAATGTCTTAATATTTTTGCCATGTATGGTTTTTCATAAGCATTTTCCATCTATTTCTATCCATTAAATCCTATGAATACATACGTATGGGAAAACACTACGTTGCCAGGTGGTTAAAAAATCCACATGAAATGTACACATGAAATAAATATTTACCACTGCTTACAGTCAAGGTTTTATTAAACAGACAACAAACGGTACTCACTGCTGATGTGTTGTATTTGGGAGACATTGTTGCAAAGTAATTTTGAGAAGGGTCAGATCTTTACAGCTAGACAGCTGGATCAGGTCACCTCTGAAATGGCGAGGATTGTGGGGCTACCAACAGTGTACCAACCAACAGTGGAAGGACAAAGCATGAACCAGTGATGGGTGTTTTGGGCACTCCAGGCTCATTGCTTTGTTAGTCATTGCTTACATTAGTAGTGATCACATAATGATAGCAGGGCTACTGTGGGAGAAGTTATTTTATTCAGGAATTTTGAATGCTGGTTACAGGGAGAATGCATTATACCCTGCTGAGTTTAAGGCTGCGGAACTGTCAGAGCCATACAACCCAAACACAGCAGCAATGAGCATGTGAAAACCTTGAAGCATAGAAGAATTTATGAACAGATTCCAACTACCTGTGTAATGAAGTTAACATTTATCATCGTTGTAGACCAGATAGATTACTCCTTGGAGACAGAATTTCCTAATCCGTGTCTATCAAATTCCCATCATCTCAAGCCAATCAAGCATCTGTGGGATATGCTGGAATTAGTCAGATTCTTAGTGGCTCCACCTAAAAACTCTTGAATGACCTGCTGATCTGCTGCTACCTTTAGAGGTCCTTCCTGGACGGGTTGGGGCCATTTAAGCAGCTCGTGCTGACAGTAGTGCGTGTTCTCCAGATGTGTGAACAAACACATATCTGTTTAGAAAAGTAAACCAGTTCTGTGGGAAACTTTTCAAACAAACAAGCAAAGTTGCCAGATTGTTTTGAACACTGAATGCCTAAAACCAACACACATCAAGCCAATTTTTAACACTAAATAATAAAGCTACAGGATAACTTGGAATTTAAAAAAAAAATAAATAAAAAAAAAAAGATAACAATGTCACTAGATGATGATCTCATTCATATTTGTTGTCATTGAAGAAATGTACCCTTTCATACAATTGATAAATCTTCTAGATTAATATCTGAGAAATGTCTGGGAACTACAGCTCATTTAAAAAAAAAATATATATATATTTTTTTAAATGTCAAAATTATTTGCACTATAACTTTATAATTTATTACAATAGGAAATTCACTGAATTTCCATTACATGTATAGTACTGTGCAAATGTTTTAGGCAGGTGTGGAAAAAAATGCTGTAAACAAAGAATGCTTTCAGAAATATAAATATTGATTGCATTTTGTAAATTGATAAAAATAACCAAAGTGAGCGAACAAAAGAAAAATCTAAATCAAATCAATATTTGGTGTTACTACCCTTTGCCTTCAAACCAGCATCAATTCTTCTGGCCCCCACAGAGCCCTGATCTCAACATCATTGAGTGTGTCTGGGATAACATGGAGACAGACGGATGTGAAGAAGCCTACATCCACAGAAGATCTGTGGTCAGTTCTCCAAGATGTTTGGAACAACTTACCAGCAGAGTTCCTTCAAAAACTGTGTGCAAGTGTACCTAGAAGAACTGATGCTGTTTTGAAGGCAAAGAGTGGTCACACCAAATATTGATTTGATTTAGATTTCTCTTTTGCTCATTCACTGCATTTTGTTGATTGATAAAAATAAATTTAACACTTCCATTTCTGAAAGCATTGTTTGTTTACAGCATTTTTTCCACACCTGCCTAAACCTTTTGCACAGTACTGTATCTGAATTTTTCTACTGACATGCTTCAAAATATCTGAGAGAAAACCCCAACCAACAAGAGCCAGATGCTACTGCTGTTAAGGAGGAGTTGGAAGCCTTTACTTATGTGACCATCATCATACGGCCAAACGTAGACAATCCTCGTAACAATAGATTTAAGGTTTTCCAGCAACAGTTAGTTTTAACCAGGATACAAAGCCATGTATTGTCTGAAGAAAAACACTGGCAGAAGAATAAATTGAAAAGTGCCGCTGTTAATGGGGGACACCTTTGGTACCAAGTTTTTATTGCCTTGATGGATCTGGATCAGGAAACGTTCCGTTATTGTAAAATTACAACTGAGGACCAACAGCAGCTTAGCCACAAAACATTAGACCAAACCTACTGAACACGATCATCAGCTGAAGCATTGCATACAAAAACTGCACAAAACAGGCTTCCATGGCCAAGCAAATGTGAGAAAACCGTCTGTGAACAAATTCATGCTTTAGCTAGACTGGCATAAAGCAGCTTATCACTAGTCTTAGAAGAAGTGCAAGCGTGTTTTCCAAAAAGATTCATCAAAATTAACTCATCGGCTGCATGGTGGACTATCCTGGGTTCTGGAAAATGGTTTAAGGAGAAAAAAAAACCAGAGACAAGTCCACAACTGAAAATCTTTCCCCTTAATTTTTTATTTTTCTTTTGATGCCATAATATCTTACAGATTGAAAAAACATTATGCTAAAAATGTTTCTTTTTAGGTATAAGTGGTAATGCTGACTGCACTTCTATGGAGTTATAATATTACACTGATCAGACACACATCCATATGCATGTGTTAAGTAACCCCAGTAATGCCATGATATATTCAAGGTGGAGCTGCTGTAATAAAAACAATACTAGTTCATTTACAAAAACAGACAAAAATTTGAAACTGTGAGATTTATCGTTGCCCTCCCCGAGTCTCTGTTATGTGCTCATAAGGAAGATCGGTATATGGTTGAAAGGAAAAAGAAAAAAGAAAAAAAAAAAAAAAAAAAAAAAAAAAAACAAACAAAAAAAAACTGCTACATGTACCCATCACCAAAAACGTACAATGCATTAGGTAATTAGGTATTCATATCTCAATCTTTTAAATGAGCTGTAAGACAATCATGTTAGTATTTCCATAAAATAATAATCAAAAGATGGGGTGAAAGAGTGAGTGAGTGAGAGCGAGAGAGTGTGTGAGAGAGAGAGAAGGGCACTGTGCACTCCCTCTAGCTTATGATTTTTAGAAAACTGCTTTGATGAAAAAAAAAAAAACAACAAAAAAAAAAAGAGAAAGAAAATGTAAAAAGGAAAAGAAAAATGAAAAAGAATAAAAAAAAAAAATCTCTGAAGAAATAATCTCTCTTAAGTGCGATTGCTCTCCTTTTCAAAAACGGTCTGTTTCCAAAGATTTGTTGTTTTAGACCCTCTGAGGTGATTGTTTTAATGGGTTAATTTCCACAGCACTTGCCAGTGGAGCCCTGGGGGGTAGAGTCTTGCAGGTCCACGCCTGTCCGGCCCCGCCCACTTGCCCCTCCACTAGCCTGAGGCTCGTTTTTCGGAAGTTTCTTAGCTACAGGAAAAGACAAGTACCAACAGTTAGCATTAATTTGCTTTGCGATAACCAGGTCAATTCCAGAAGCTTATCTTGCCACAAACGGAATTAAACATGGATATATTTTTAAAATGCCACTAAACTACTCATCTAAAATTAGATTTTGTGCATCAGCTAATTATTAATAAGCATGTTGCTTTACCAATTGCCATAAAGATCTCGTTGACATTCATAGCTGTTTTGGCGGAGGTTTCCATAAACAGCAGGCTGTTGTCATCTGCATACGCCTGAGCCTCCTGTTCAGGGAAACAGATGGACATGATCAACATGATGAAGAGGTGCAGTAATCCAACAATCCTGATTAAATGGTACAAAACGTCTCTGAAAGCAGCAAATTTAACTGCATCCTAGTCTGTAGAATCAGAGCACACAGGCCAGCCTTCACACTCACTTAAATTCATAAGCCTCGAGCATCTTGAGCATAGCCTTGTTGCTTGTTCATCTGTCATCCTTCATGGAACTACTTTTGGTTGGTACTGACCACTGCATTTCGGTAACACCCAAAAAATTTTTAAAAATTGCTTGCCCCTTTTCACAGCTTTCCACAGAGACAGACTGTTTACTTGCTGTCAAATGTTTGAGACTATTTTACTTGTGCCGCTGTTATGAGATCAATATTGTTCATCATTGTTCAACATTGGTGGGTGAATTGCTGTGGTTGATCAATGTGTACACATAATGATCACATATAGCTATTTCTTCAGACATATATGAACATCAAGAACATCATGTTTCCTTAAAGAACTGTAATTAAGTGACGTTCAATATTATTTTAAAACTCGTACTGCACTCTAGCCTTGCTTGCTTTGGGCAAATGTTTCAACAAAATTAATGAATGAAAAAATTTAACATAAATGAACTGAATCATGGGATCCCAAATTCACATCTACACCCCCGCACACCAACCTGGAAGTCGACCGCTCTCTTGTTGGCCAGGTCAGCTTTGTTCCCAGAGAGAGCGATGACAATGTTAGGACTGGCCTGCCGCTGAAGCTCTTTCACCCAGTTCTTAGCTCGTGTAAATGTGTCCTAAACACACAGCAACGCAAAATCACTTCATTATTAGAGTAACTTTGATATTTATCCATCAACTTTTCCCTCAATGAATGAAGGATATGGAAAAAAGCAGATTTTTCACCACAATCTGCCTTTTTAAATGACAAATCTTCTATTTCATCAATTTACAAAGAAGTGTCTTGAAGAAACAAGCAGAGAAGTAAAAAATAACTTTGCATTGTTACTCTTCAAGCATGATTACACATAAGTGTATTTAATTTTTATAGGAATCCACAACCCCAATCCAGAAGGGCCAGGGTCCAGCACTGTTTTCATAGATCAAATAAACCTGCTTCCACAGACATTCTACAATCTATGTTGAAGAAGAATCACAGCACAGCACACAGTGAACCACAACAAAACTGGACCTCTGCATTTAGCCCATGCAAACACCATGCAACAATGGCCAGCTAATGAAACCTAACCACTAGGCCACCGCTGCCCTGTTCTATGGAAACTTTGCAAATCCCATTTTATCAAAAGCAGTTTTTTTTTTTCCTCCAAAGCACCGAATGCTTCTTAAACAGGACTGTCCAATTTGGGCAGCAAACTCCCTTTGTTTTGGCTCACCATGGCACACCAATGCTCCCCTAATTCCAAAAGTTCTGTAAAATCCTGCTATAATGACTACAATACATGCATTCTGATCAAGTAAGAAGTACATTACCCTGAGTTTTACTCTGTACCACAAAGAACCTTCTTGCAGTGAGGGGACAGCAGAAACCGCAACAGAGCTGCCTACTGTTTTTTTAGTTTGTAAAGTTATTTTATTTGGAATTTAGTTTCTTTAGTAATAAATTAATTTAAATGTAAATGTAACAGCACAATTTCTTTTGCCCCAAATTAATATTTGGACTACTCTAAAAGCTACCTTGTGCTATAAGCTCCCTCAGAAGATATGTGCAGGTACTTAGTTGCTTTGCATACTAATTAATGACCAATTTTGCATTTTACACTCTGCAACCTCTGGTTCTTTTCACCCTTGGCATAAAGAAATGAAGCAGCTAGTTTCTCTAAAATATGCCATGCCAGATCAAACTACTCTGAATGTTTTTTGTCTACATGTCAGGAATTATGAAAATAACTGAATAATAAGTGGAATTCCCTTTAATATAGTTAGACTGTGATGTGTTAGTGAGCGTTTTCTCTTACTGCATTTGTAATGTCGTAGACTATAATGGCAGCCTGAGCTCCTCTGTAGTACATGGGGGCCAAACTGTGGTATCGCTCCTGTCCTGCAGTGTCCCAAATCTCAAACTTTACTGTCGTATCATCCAAGCATACTGTCTGTGTGAGGAATGCAGCTAGACATTGAGAAGAGAAAACAGAAACATGAATTAAGAGCTCATTTTAAAAACACTAATCATATGCGTTGTATTTCCAGCTTTAGGAAATTTGCTTTATGTCCAGTGTGAATAAACATTGCACAATAGAAAATTGTAAATCCAGCCACAAATGTCACAGTATTCATTTAGCGATTAGACCGATTTAAATTTAAACATGATGGTGATCACTTCTCCGAAGCTTTAAATACATTCAGACTCATTTCCTGCTAAGTGAACATTAATGTTATGCAAAAACAGCCACACTTGTAATGTGAGAATGGAACTTCAGGTTCCTTGGTATGTGATGGAGAGGCAGATAAATTATGATAATCATGAGCACTTCTAGAATACTAAACAACTGGATTGCACCTTAACAAAAGCAGACTAATTACAGACAACATGTTAATACTCATACACTGCATAGAAACAATCGGTTACTTTATCTTGTTAATAATTGGGGGGAAAAAAAGAAAAAGAAAAAGAAAAAAAAAAAAAAAAAAAAAAAAAAGACAAATGATGATGAATACTGCGTACCATGAAATACTGTTCAAGTATTGATGCTATATATTTTGACATATTATTCCAGGCAATACTATGACAAATTTCTGCTATACCAGAGGGTCTAAAAAAAAATTTAATTCCAAAATGGCTCAAAAGAATAAAAGAAGTATTACAATGTTTGGCATATCCTATATGCACTTTGCCTGTGGCTTTCTGATGATAACCTCTGGCATAAGCAAATACAGTTGCAAAAAGCAAATATTCACAACCACTATCACTTTGTGCAAAGCACAAAAGGAAAATGAGTTGCCACTTTCAGAATAAGTGCAAGAAACAGCTAAAAATGAAATCTTCTCGACTGAACAGTTCAATTAAAGGGACTGTGTCAAAATCACCAGAATGCATGTATAAATATTTTATTTTAATAAAATGTAAAAACAGACCCAGTATTACACACCGGTTTTAAACTGATAAAATGTGCCTGTTTTTTGCAATCTAAAATCACTCATGTTTGACTGCTTGCCCATAAAATGCCACACCCCATACCTTAAAATGCATCCTGTTTCTTTTTTGATATATAAAATAACAACAAAAAAAAAAACAAACATTTGTATAAAAGGCATCTTCAAAATGCTTAGAAAAACTGAGGGCATTCCCTGAACACAATTTTGCTCAAACACAGCTTGCAACTGCAAAAGATAATTTAATTCTAGTGCTATATGTGTTTAGAGCATTTGATTCAAGTTTAAAGCAAGAACTTCTACTACAATAATATGATTCATCATGCTTCTTTAGCACAGACCATCACTCACCTCCAATAGTGCTCTCCTGGTACTCATGGAACTGGCCTTTTACAAAGCGCAGAACCAAACTGGACTTGCCCACTGCCGATTCTCCCAGCAGAACCAATTTGAACTGACAGATTTTATTCCCTGTGCCCGGCCCATTGGATCGACCCGCCATAGTGCCGAAAGGATTCTCCGCTGGCGAGAGGTGTTCAAACCTGGGCCGTTGGCCGCAGGGACAGAGAGGAAGGACAAAAGACTGGAGGTCTTGGGTTACAAACAGTCAGGTTAAACCTTCCAGCCCTGAAGCAAGTTTGAGGTCCCTAAATAATGGAAAAAGCAATTTAAGGGACAAAGTGTATTACAGAATAATACAGTCACAGTGAGCAGATAGAAAAATATGCGTACTACTTGGCTATGATCAAACAATCAAGAAAGCAACTATGCACACATGGGTTAAAAGCGGAGGAAGCATTTCAGTGTGCACTGTGTGTTGTAAGGGTGTTCATGATGACTAACAGTCTCATCAAAATATAAAACAACGTAAAAACCAGTAAGTAACATTGCTTGATAATAATGATTTATCAATCTAGAGATCATGATTATTCACTGACATCATGTCTGAAATGTGCCTATTTAAACAGGATTCAAGGAATTTCCTTTTTCTTTGAACTTTAAAAAAGCAAAACATTAATTTATATTAATAATATTAAAATAATTTATATCAAAATTCACTTCTTCCTTTTGTGAGCTGTTAGAGGCTGTTGAAAACATCTAAAGTAATCTCAATGTTTTTAGGCAGAAACACCAGACGATTATCCTCAGCTGAGCTGAACAGTCCTTCTCAGCGTTAGCAGCAAATCGTTTTTAAGCTGATTATTTCATTTTTGATAGTCACTGAATGTCAATCTTTAGCATCATTATAGTCAAGGAGCCTCTTCAGAACAGCAACTACACAGGACAAGCCCACAACACAAGCCCTGCTGAACAAGAGGTTTCTGCCTATAACTCCACTCAGCAAATCCATTTCACAAAGCTGGAAGAGGTCAAACCTCTCTATACACATCTACACATTTTCCAACCAAACCATCCCACCTTTTTTGGAACTAAAGACCTTTCTTGAGACCTATCTCTGTTCCTAGTCCTCCATTTGTCCCTTCTTCTGCTACCGTTTAGGGTTCACACACCTTAAGAAGTGTTCGCAGAAGAATTGGGACAAATAACACCTGAAACGCTTGACTGCTTGGTCCTCAGTGACAAAATGGAAGGTGCGAGGGAATGGCGACAACACAAAGGGATAAACACTATGCTGTCCCCTCTTTTAGCAATCTGGTGCAGAACTGAAATTCAGGATATGTATGAAGTTAACCAAATAATACTCCTCTTCCTCTTTCGGCTGCTCCCGTTTAGGGGTCACCACAGCGGATCAACCCTCTCCATTTCTTCCTGTTCTCCGCACTGTCCTCCTTCAAATCAACTTTCTGCATATCCTCTCTCACAACATCCAAAAAACCTCCTCTTTGGTCTTCCTCTTCTGCTCTTTTCTGGCATCTGAATCTTCAACATCCTCTTCCCAATATAACCCTCGTCTCTTCTCTTAGTTCAAACTAAGGCATTCTTGCTGCTCCAGCTTTGCCTCCATAAACATCTAACTTGGGCTGTCAATCTAATATACTCATTTCTAATTCTGTCCATCCTCATCACACCTGATGAAAATCTCAGCATCTTTAATCTCCAGCTCTGCATACCTGGTCTCACTACAATTCTTCTTTTGCCAGCCTCTTCTTCTGTATACACTCCTGGGTTCCACCACCAGGTTTCCTTATCCTCCTAGCAAAATCTACAAACATCTGACCTTCAGCATTCCTCTCCTTGATACCATATCTACTTATCACCAACATGTCCATTAAAAGTCTGATTCCTATATTTGTCCCTAAAGAGTGAAAAGCATAGAAAAATCCAAAGAAAAACGTTTCTTCGCCTTAATTTTCAAACCAGACTTGGGTGGGTGCAAGGCAAAAATTATTGTTCAAGAAACAGCAATGATTAAAGCTCATCTGAGGACCAGTAGTGCCACGAAGGTATAAATGCAATGTTTAAGATATTGATGGAAAACTGAAGCATGCACTAAAGCCAGTTCAACAGGACTAATTCTGTGTTTTCAGCAAAGAAAGATGCAGAAGATTTTTGCTCCTTAATCACTGACAATTTCAAGAAGCATTAAGAAATAATTCTGTGATTAAATTTACCAAGACTAATTATACATTTCACCATGTTGTCCAGCTTTAGGCCAAACACACAGACAATACGATCCCAGGAACACACAACAGAAGACAAGAGACTGAGACAATCAAGCCCTTTTCCTCCCTTTCCACTGAGGAACTGAAGACGGATAATATCAAAAACGAAACCATGAGACAGAAGCTCAAGCTCTTACTCATAAAAAGTGTGCGGTGTGACGAAACTTCCCTAAAGTGAGTCAACAACTGCAACCAAACCATGTTAACGAGCAAAAATAGCCTTCCTGTAACTAGACTAAATTTTGTTTTAGACTCATTAAAATAACAGTTATTCTGAAGTGAAATAAAACAAAATGTATTTTTGTTCATTTATCGCCGCAAAACATCGACTTCTCCTCTTTCCTAAGACGCTAGTTAGCTTAGCTAGCTTAGCCTCGGGCTGCCTCGCTCGCTCGCCCAAAAACGGCTCAGTGAAATACAAATAGTTCACATTTAAATCATTAACAGTATTGGGAAACTGATTTCTGACATGCATTCAAACATGAGAAAAGAGTGTCGGTTTTATGGTTTGTCGCCGCTCCAAAGCGCTGCTACCGTTAGCCCGTATGCTAACCAACGGTCGAGCCGGTATGCGCTGCTCAAACGCGTTCGATTTGGAGCGCGCGCCACTCACCTCCGCGAGTTTAATATCCTCGTGTGGGGTTTAAACAGCAGCAATAAAACGCCCTCGTCCTGATCCGCGTCCACTGTCTCCTTCCCTGTCAAAACATGACGGCTTTGCGGCGTTTACTCGGGCCTTCGATTCGCTTCCGACCCACATCCGCACACGGAGAGCTCGTGTGATCCGTGACGAAGCGGCCGCGTCCGATTCAGCGCAGTGTAACCTGCTCACTTGCTAGGATGATGCACTGGAAAACAAAAGCAGCTAAGAAAATTTTAATACTAAAAACCAAATTTCAATTAGAAGTAAATGTGCAACTACAGTGCAATAAAAATAATGCATTAGTGCACTAAGTAGTGAACAAGCTAGGGATGGGTTGAGAAGACTTAATGACTGTCAATGCAGTTATTTCATTACATCCAGCATGTGGGAATAACTCACTATTTGACATGTAAAGAGGGATTTGATTTTTAAAAAGCAAATTTCTTTGCAGGGGTGGTGATCAAAGCCAGAATGTTGCAAATATGGGCATTTTCTTGTCGTTGAAATTTTTACACAAAATGTCGGTAATTAATAAATAATGATTAATCCATGAAATGAAATGTTTAAGCAGATGTGCACAATATTGCTACTGCATCCTGGTATAGCTTCAACTGTTTTCTTCTATGCTAAGCATACTAGTTAAGCACACTATTCCCCAAGTACGAGGAATGGAACGCATCCAACTTTTTTTTTTTTTCTTCCAAACACGGTTTCAGAAATGAGCGGTGTTTACCAAGAGACTGTCCTTAAACACAGGATGCATTCTTAAAATGACACCCCCCCAACATATAGAAGTGAATGTAAAATTAGAAGAATGTAATAAAAATCTGAAAGTTCAAAATAGTTTCTTTCTCCAATTTTGTGCAGATTTACATAAGAAAAAAAAATCTAGCTCACATTAAGTAATGAAGAAACACTAAAATGGCTAGAATTCAGCAGTAATTAAAAGTAAATTAATTTTCTGAGCTTGTCAGTTTTAGAAGGGAAACCTGTGGGTCTGTATATGTGACTGCACTTTTACACCACAAGAGGGCGCCATTACTACAGCCATGTCTTTGATTCCCTGTCAGGACCACTAGAAGGTAGAAAGGTTCTGCTTGAGGCTGAAGTTTCTGTTAACTGACCAGCAATGAATGCGCTCAGTTCTGGGTTGAATATGAGCTCAGCTCATGTAGACTAAAATCCATAAAACTGTAATAAATAAATGGCAACGTTAACAGCAAAGCTAAGATTCCTGTCCTAACATTCTGTGACCCTAAGAACACATCATAAGAATATGATTTCCCAGGGTCCTATATTTTCATTTTTGTCTAATACATCTTGCCTCAGTATAAAATATTAAGAGGAAATGTTCCTAATGTTAGGGTTAGTGTCCTCGGAGTCACCAAAGGCCAAACAGGACACATAGAAAGACTTTCTAAATGCCTTTGCCCTTGTTAGCTAGAGAATGAATCTAATTTTGTACATTTAAACATCATCATTGGTCATTGCACTGCCCTCTGCATATTTTCACCGGCTTTGTTTAACCAAAATGTTGGAGAGTTGTTCTCTAACTGGATGCACTTAACACCTTTATCTTCTACAGAATCCCAACAGACAAATGAAGACCGGAGGAGGTGGATTGAACATATTAGATGTGTCTCTTTGTGGAGGGAATGAAAGAATGACATCCAGAAATTCACATGTCTTTGCAGCTAACATTTCATCAAAGACAAAATCAAATATTTTGATGAATGTTTTTTAATTTATAGCTTTACCACAAACCATGTTCTTCTATACTTTACATATTACATTACAGAGTGCAAGTCCAATGCTTGTAAACTGTTCTACTCATTGTTTAAAATGAAACTGAAAGTGACACTTAAAGCACACAGCAGATTACATAGTAAACCACAGAGAAATGCAACCTCTGAAAATAACCCATATACCTACCATGCAGCAGTGGGCAACTATATCCAGCACCTGGGGAGCAGTGATGGGGACAGTACCTTGCTCAAGAATACCTAAGGTTAACCTACTGGTTTGAACCCATGACCTTCAGAACCTGGGGCCTATATCTTAACCACTATGTCTTTCACACAGCACGAACAAAGTCAGCCACCAGACAGACAGATTTTTTGTACTGTACAAGCTTTGAGAATTGAAGGATCTTCTCAAAGGCTAGCCTGACCAGTGGATTTGTCTGACCAGTGGATTCGTTGAAAACCCAATTGTTTCATGAACTGCTGTGGTCTCTGCTATTGTTCTTGTAGTGTCTTGTTCCTCTGCTCCGCTCTCAGCTCTAAGTGGGCTAATATTTTTAGCAGTGCCCCATTTCTGAAAAGGCTTGACATCGTTGGTTCTATTCTGGTGGCTTTCTGTGATTAGACAAAGCCTTCACAAAAATGACCTTTTCTAAATGTACAACCACAAGCAAAAACTAGAAACTTGTCAAAAACAGTGCAGGGTTAGAACTTTGTATGGTATGTGCAAGTGCAACTCGATGCAAAGGCCGGTTTCTTTTAAAGACTTGCTATTTCTGTCCCTACCCTTGTTTTGTTGTTCTTTCGCATTGAAGTTGCCCTCTTGCAAGTTTCTAACCCATATACAGACTTGCAACGTAACAAGAAAATAAATGCACCAAAGAAATGGATACTCAAGCACTTTTATCTTAATCAGATCAAATATAAGTGTCATAAATCAGGTCTATTTGAGACATATTAACCTTGACACTGTTTAAGGTAAGCATGCAGTTTGCACAATATTAATTGGTGAACATAAGCTTATATTGCTTTTTTAAAGGGTCTAAATTGCCAGTTTGTTGAGAATTAGGTTCCATAACTGCTCTCTGGGGTGCCCATGGGTCCAAGAGAGCATATTCAGCACAAATGTCTTTGGGTGGGTAGAACTTGCCTTGCTCTGCTGCTTTCACTTGGCAATTAGTTTATAGAACATTGGTTAATGTTCTCCTCCAAGCTTGTTGAGTGGTCTAAGAGTGGTGATGTAGAGTTAGCAACAGCTGGAAATGATGAGGTGGCTTTTCAAGTGGCTCTTCACATGCTATTCTGCACCTTTCTGTTGTTGATATTTTCATGTGACTGGGGGTGTCCTACCTAGTGTGAGCAACATCTAGGGGACAATGTAGCATTTCTTATTCACCTGACATGCACATCTGTAGACTGGAGACTGGAACACCTGAAGGAAACTGATGCAGATACTGGGAGGACATGTAAATTCCACCCTTTTGCTCCACCTTTCCAAACCTTGACTAAAGTGCACAAAAATGTATTTGTTATTGCTCTGCATCAAAGGCATATGGGTTTGAGTTCCAAAGATGAATATCAGAGGCAGATTCCTTTTTACCTTTTATTAACATCTTGATATGATAACTTTCAAGTTGATGTTTAAATTATATAGAGTGCTTCATATGAACCTTCAACTGAAGCCTTAGACTTGTGAGGACTTCATTTTTTGTTTTAATGGAAAACCAACATGAAGACCATAGAGCTGGAAAACAGGGCCAATTGGGTAAGCGTTGGCCAAGTGTTTAGGGAGTTGGCCCCAGGATTGGAAGGTCATGGGTTCAAACCAGTAAGTTGCTCTCAGGTACGCTTGTGCAAGCTACCCCTTCACAGTTCCCTGGGTGCTTTAAATAGCTGCTGTATGTGTGGGTGAAATGCAGAGGAAGCATTTTGTTGTGCTGTGTGTCACAATGACAATTTGTCACTTTCTTTTTAAAAATGAGGATTATCTAGAAGCATTCCATGATTAGAAGCATTTCACAAACATTTGGCATAGCCATTACTACTATATGGAACATCCTGAAAGTAAAAGGAAAACAGTATAGTACAGAGTTGTACTCAAATTTTGAGAGCAGTAAAGAAAGAGCTTTAAGAGCTGAAAAATCAGGCAGTTTAACCAGAAACAAAGCCCTCATCAACCATGTGAATCGGAAACCCAAAAAAAGAAGGTGAGATTTTTTTTACATATATATATGAAACAAGGATAAACCTCTAACAACCTCTGACAGAAAGGGTATGCTCATGACCCAAAACATATGCTGTGAAGTGAAGCATGGTGGTGGTAGTTGTGGTTGTGGTTTAGGTTCTGTGGCTGCTTTTAACACAGGCTCAATAAACTTTATTAACAATATAACTCACAAAGGTAGCAGTAGAATGAATTCTGAAACAGTTTCTCTACCAGTTTTCAAAGAAATTAATTTTAGATACATAGTGACATAGTGACGGTGAGTGGCAGTGGTCTAGTGGTAGGGTACTTGTACTTGTCATCTGCTAAATACCGTAAATGTGACAGTTCCACCACTGAGATTAGGATTCCAAGATTTATATAAAGGCACATGACTCAGTATATACACTCTATAAATAAAATATTATTTTTTCATCCACATTGCTCCTGCTTCTTGACACGATTAAGTTCCAAGCTTTGTTCTTCTGGCCGTTCTGTGGCATTCATCTTGTGTGAAGTTTTTAGCAAGCAGGGAGTTACAACAGTTTGAGTATTTTTTTTTTTTTTCTAGTTTCTGAAGCCCTAGAGTAACCCAGAGGATTTTTAGACTGCACAGCTGCCAACAGCAATGCACTGTGGGTATGAGATGAACTGCTAGAATCATGCAGATCAAGGATTTAAGAATGGAGCTCACTTTTCTCTCTCTTTCTCTCTCCTCATTGAAAAAAATTGAATACTGCTTTGATGCAGTCCTCTGATTACAATAACCCTCATTCTGGAGTTACTTTTAGCAGAAGCTTTAATGCAAAGCGACTTCATATAGAATATTAATTACTAGAGTTAGGGATTTCTATTTACATTTTTTTTTGCTCCACATAAGACAAAAAAATCTAATCTAAACCATAAATGTCTCATCTTTTGCTTATGAGCACAAATGTGATAAGGACTGTTCTCCAGTTTTGACAAATGAATGGCATTAAGAGGGATGGATTGTCAGAAAGCATTAAAAGGTCAGAACACACTGCATAGCAGAGGATCCTGGTGCACTATTGATTCCAAAAAAACTTAAAAGGAAATATTGGCTAACATGAAGCGCATGAAAAAGAATAGTTTAATTTTTCACACATTTGAGGATTTCAGTCCGATTATTTCCACAGACATTAATTTGAACCCATTGCATGGCAGCCAGAGGTCATTTACATATATCAGTTTAAAAAATGTTTCAATAATGCAATTTGCGTATGGAGCAAAACAGATGAAAAGATTAGAATGTAGAATTCTAATAAGTTATGGTTTATTTGAATGATGCAGAGGCATGTCCAAGGTGACTCCTAATGGAATGCTTCATTATTTTGAAGCATCAATAAGATCTGACTTAAATATCAAGCTTTAGCAGCAAGTATATGTAATGTGATCAGCCAATACTGAACTCCTGTAATTATTAAAACGAAACTTTTTCTGCAGTTGATGCCGACTCGTGACGCCTTTCCTGCCATTCATCCCTCCCTTATCCTGTAATTCGGACACTAGCTGTGCAAGTCGGTGGTTAGTGCTCTTTTTTTCACATAGAGGTTCTTGGTTTGATTTGATAAAGTTGGTGAAGTGCAGTGCAAGTGAAAGTGAAAGTGACTATTTGTCATAGTGAAACACAGCCACTGCACAGCACTCTGAATGGAAGCAAAATGCATCCTTTGCTTTTAACCCACTGATACTGTGCAGCAGGGGGTAGCCATATCCCACAGCCAGGGAGAAGAGATGGGAGCAGTACATTGCTTGTGGGTAGTCAGGGCAACCTACTTGTTTGGAATTCGAACCCATGACCTTCTAATCCTAGGCCACTGTTGCCCTTTCAGTTTGGTCCCAAAAACATGCCTGTCAGGTAAATTGGAGATGCTAAATAACCTCCTTTGTGTCACAGAGTGTGAGTTTGTCTGTATGTATCTGCTTTGCGATGGGCTGTTGACCTGTCTAGGGTGTTCGCACTATGGGCCCTGGCATAGACACATGCAACCCTTGTGACCCAGGTTATGATATGCAGCTCTGATAATGGATGGATGGTTGTACAAGTCATGAGACATTCTTTATAACAATCAAGCACCAATAAAAATCAAACTTCAAATAAGCAGCCGACTGAACAGCCGGTTCTGACATCCTGTAAATATAAAAAATAAACTATTCCCCTCAGTTGTTGCCATCCTCTTTATCAACCTCTCTCACTCACTCACTCATTTTTATAGCCACTTGTCTTCAGTAGGGTTACGGGTGGTGCTGGAGTCTATCCCAGTGCTCACATGGCAGGAACACACCTTGTACAGATTGCCAGTCTATCACAGGGCACACACAGACCAACAAACACACTAACTTCTAGTTGGCAATGTAGAAACTCCAACTCTGCTGCTCAAACTCCAGCTGTTGCAACCTGATGTGCATGGTTTTGGACAGTGGGAGGAAACTGGAGAAACCCACACAGACATGGAGAGAACGTGCAAACTCCACAAAAATAAAGACCCGGACCGCCCCACATGGGTACTGAACCCAGGACCTTCTTGCTGTGAGGTGACATAGTTATTATTCACAACCAATAGATCACTAACTGTACTGAGCTGTTTTTTTTTTTTGGATCACTGTTCAGTTTGTGATGTTAGAACAGATGTCAACCACTTCCCTAGACAGACAAAAGCTAAAAATGCTTTTGCTAAAAATGAAGCCCAACATTAGTCCTAATTGTTCAGTATTGCATTTCTTCTGGAAATGAATAGATGTCCCAAGATGATAGCCCAAGCTTACAACTGTTCATCCAAGTCTGATATTGGCTCAGATACAGATCTACAGTAAAAGCCAACAAACTGATCCGACCTGGGTCATTTGAGCCAGTCCATAAAGCGATATCTCTCTTTCTCCAGTGACCTGGGCACTCAGCATAATGAGAAGGGGTCAGCAGGGGTCGCCATAAGGCCCACGGCCAGAAGGATGGAGGGGGCGAGGGATGCATGAGAGAGGAGGTGTAATGCATTCACCACTCAACAGTGGACAGAAAGAGGAGGACGCACTACAAGAGAGAAGAACAATGGGTGCTCATTAAAAATGAAGTGGAGTGAATAGGCAGGCCTGTCCGACCGAGTGTATCTCTACAAGTCCCAATGGAGCTATTGTTTCTTCCCTTTCCTCTCACTCTTTCTATCCTTCATGTCACTCATTCATCACATGTGTGGGTTCTGTCTCACTCGCAATGTCTTTTTTCCCTCTTTTTCAGATGGTCTCTCTCAGAGTCCGAAGGTTATCTGTCTTGATTGGTTCTGTTCTTTCTGCTTTTTGGTAAAAGATGAGTAAACATATTTTTAAAAGATCCTGATTTAAAAGGTCTTTTGATTTTAGTATTTTTCATTTGTTTGTAGTAAAAAAAAACACTTTTTATATACTTAAGTCCTGTTCAGATGGTATAAGATGTCCTCAGGAAATTTCCTCTTAAAAGCTCCTCAGTTTATTTCTGTCTGCACTAACCATGTCAGGTACTTTCTTAGAAACAGGGGCAGTGGTGGTGTAGTGGTTAGGGAACAGGCCCCATGATCAGAAGGTCATGGGTTTGAGAATGGTACTGGCCCTATTGCTGATCCCTGGGCACTGTATATGGGTGCTCCCTGCTGCATGATGTGTATGGATTAGGTGCAGAGGATGCATTTCATTGTGTGCTGTTTTTCAAAATGACAAATTTTCACTTACAGGTGAAATGTTTTTATTTGTCCTGTCCATTTATGAATCTATGAGATTTTTTGGACAGATGACACCATGTGTAAGAAAACAATTTTTGTGTAATTATTATTATTTAGTCTCCCAGTGCAGAAATTAGTTAGAGAGTTGGTCTCACACTCTTTTAGATCTCTGTTTCCATGTTTCCATCTTCTCTATACTGGGCTTAGCAGCGGGTGAAAGAAAATCAAGTTTTTCAGAAAAGTAAGATCACACAGGCTGATTAATCAGGCATTAAAGAAGCAGCTACAAGAATAAAGTCTTGCCTTGCAGCTGGAAGGTTGTGGGTTTGATTTCCAGCTGGGGAGACCAGGATCCTTTTTGTGCAGAATTCACAGTGGGTTTCTTCTAAATGCTATACATTATTCCCAAAGTCTAAAAAACACATCAGGTGGACTGAATAGCTAAATTGCCCCAGAGGTGAGATTGTGTCTGCCCTACAATGGACTGGCAACCTGGCTGGCATGTTTTTCTGCCTTTCACCTTATCAACACCAGAATCCAAGACCCCTTGCTACCCTTTATAGGATTGGGCTCAGATATTAGATGACACTCCAGAATAGAAAAAAACAAATCACAAGAAAGTTCTTCACTCTCTGTAATGATATTACTGTTCAAATGCTTTATCACTGAGGAGATGCACCAAAATTTATCACAAATGTCCCCCTGATAGAATTATCCAATCTGAATTAGGCTAATGGGCTCACTTGCTAATCTTTTCATCAATACATTTCTTTACGTAGAAGTATAGCTGTTTAACACAAAATCATGTAGCTGGACTAATTGTCACATCCCAACCTGTAATCTGGCTTTTACTGTGCTCCCAGGCCCCGGACCACTGAGCCGGGATTCAACACTCACCGTCTCCATCCTTTTCTTCACCTGTTGTTACCCATACTTAAGAGTCATTTGTCTGTTCTTTGTTTGTATCTGATTGGAGTTGGTTGCTAACCTTAGTTTGTTTAATTGCTTAAATAGATGTAACAGTCTTATTTTGAAATCCCCACATATTCCTCTGTGCTCCTTTCATTTTCCTTCATTACATTATGAAAGAAAAACAGACCAATCCCAGACAAAACAAGCCGTGCAGGGAACTCACTGAACTCCATAGACAGCTGGTGGACCAGGAAAGAACCATCCATCAGCTGTCATTGTGGCTATGGAGCTCATACACCTGCTGCTCCACCTACTCTTCCTCCTCCACTGGTACTCCCACAGGTCCCTTTACATAGTCACCCCCCTTTACTGGACATAATTTATTTTCTTTCTATCCCATTTCTGTAAATGCTTTAGACAGTGGTCTGATTGGTGTCCCTCAGTGGGGTTACTAGCCCATCTCCAACTCACCTATACAGAGACTCTAAGTTTTCTCCTCTTGCCCTTGTTCTTTACCCCGTTTGACTTCACTGTCATTTATTGCCCAGGTTAACAACAAACTAGAAAACTGACACTCTTTCATGCCGACATATTCCTCCTGAGTAAAACTCCCAACCAGAAGCCAAGAACATACCAGTCTCAGCTGGGTGTCCTCCCAGTGAACAAACATGCCAGGCCCTTTACACCAACTGCTGATCAGGTGGGTTCATGTGTCTTTAGCTTCGAGATATCCTTGCAAGATGTTTGCTCACTTGTGAGGTCAAAAAAATAAATAAAACTTACAGGAAATTAACTGCCAATAAGCTTTTGCCTCTGGCAACACCAACTCAGCCATGGTCACACATAGCTGTAAATCTGGTTACGAATATACCAAAATGTCAAAATGGTATACATGTGGGCTGGTGGACCAATTTTCAAAAGGGGTGTTCATTCATACCGTTTGCTGCTCTTCCCTCTGCCTTTTAAATATTGGAAATTCTGTTCTGGTATGTATTCAGACATCCTGTCTGACAGTGGGCCTCAGTTTACCTCTTGTATTTGGGTTCTTCAAATGCCTTGCTAAATGTGAGGTCAGTCCTGCTTCTAGCTACAACCCACCAAATAACAGCCAGACCATTCAGAACCTAGGTAGGTTCCTTCAGGCTTATTGTTAGCATTGACAACATGACTGAGCTGAGTTGCTCTACTGGGCAAAGTATGCCCAGAACTAATTACATCGCTTCTACGTCAGGATGACGCAGTGTGCTGGGCTATTAACCTCTGCTCTGTCTATAGGATCCATCCAAGTGTGGTTGCATGGTTTGTTGAACAGTGGGCCACATCGAATATGCAGTTAGCAGTGTTCACTTATGGGCAGATAGGCATCTGAGGTAGGCGCCCATTTTTTTGCCAGGTGTCAAGGTATGGTTACTTTGGTCATGACAGGGCACTCCTCCACTGGTCATGGTGACAAACAATGACCTCGCTCACAAGATCCACACACTCTTGAATTCCATATGGGGACAAGGTCAACTCCACATCCTCCATTTCCCTCATTCCCTTCACCTGTTGTTTCCCATAATTAAGAGTTGCCAGTTGGAGCCTTGTTTGTTCTTTCCATCTATGCAAGTGTTTGTGGCTAGCCTTAGTTGGTTTAGCTGCTTAAATAGAAGTAAAAGTAAAAGTCTTTTTTTTTTAAATCAATGTGCATTTGTGCCTTTGTGCTCCTTTCATTTCCCAACACAACATGACACTAATCATCAAACGACCAAATAAGGCCAACTTAGCAGGTAAGGTATTTGTATTCTGATTTACTAATATGACTGCAATAATAAGCAATAATAACCATTGTAAAGGTTTATTGCTCAGGTTGTCCAAAGAGTACACCAATTCTTTCTGAATGCTTCTTGACAGTGTTCTTGCTGTTTTCCATCCATTTAATCAACCCTCTATTCATGAAATTATATTTAGCTTATAAGGATAGGGTTAATAATAAGCTTATAAATAGTTTCCCAGTGGCTCTCTAATAGGTTCAGGCAGAGGTTGCCTGGTGGTTAAAGACTCTACCCAAGGATATTCATTGAAGGAAAGTCATTGGTTCACCCTACCCAGACCGGTAGGTTGCCCTGAGATACCCTTGAGCAAGGTACTGTCTCTGTCTTTGCTCGCTGGGTGCTGAATATAGCTGCCCCCTGTGCTTCTCTTTCCTTACTCTCTTTTTATTGTCGATGGACAGCACAGCCAGCAGATTCTCCAGGTGATGTTGGAACTCCTGACATAACAAAACTAACAATATTTCATAACAGCAAAATGAAAAAAGGGAAAAAAATTATTTCAACCCATTTTTTCATATTAAAAATGTTAGGACCACTATATTATACATACCCACTTCACACATTTTTCATTTTCTTTACTTTTCTTTTCTTTTCTTTTTGCCACTATGTGAATCTTCCTCTCTTTGAGTGATTCCCTTTTACCTTCTGCTGTAAGTCCACAGTGGACAATGGCAAATGTTGAACAATCCATCTTAATGCTATCTGACCTTTTCCTATTTGTAGTCACTGACCATATGGATGAAAAGTGAGGATAGCGACAGGGAAAGAGAGAGAGCACAGAAAAAAAAACACAGAAAGACAGAGTGGGTGGGTGGGGGGGGGGGGGGTGCAATCACTCAAAGAATGAGAGAGACAGAGAAAAGAAGGGAGAGAGAGAGAGATGGGAAGTGGACCATCTGTTCCAAGAGCAAAAAAAGAACCACAGGAATTAAATTAAATTTCACTCCATGTAAAAACTTTAGTTTTACTCCACAAAAATGACACTTTTCCCCCTGACATGAGCCTTTCTAGCCCTTCATTAGGGTTGACAATGATCCACCTCCTACAGAAACTGATGAATGGGATGAATGAGGGCTGAGATGTACGATAGATCTCTAGTGTAGGTGGGGCTCAGAAAGTGGACAAAGAGTGGATACATGAGGAAAGTGTTTCTGATAAAGTGGCCAGAGAGTGGAAAAGATTTCTAATAGACAGTGAGTGTAAATTTGCATATAAATCTTTAAAGCAAAGTAAAAGGTCATTACTTGAATGAAGTTCCCACCCATAGAGAGCTTTTCTTTAGATGGTTATTCATTCTGAAGGTCTGTATTTGTTGATTTTTTAATGTGTGTGTATGTGTGTTTAATGTCTCGCTGCCTCTGCTTATCCCTGTAATCCGTTCCCAGCAGCTTTTCATTTTGTGAAGCTTTGATAGGGACACGAAATGATGGAGGGAGAGAGAGAGAGAGAGAGAGAGAGAGAGAGAGAGAGAGAGAGAGAGAGAGAGAGAGAAAGAGTAATTTGCCTTAAACAGAGCAGGCGTTCTAAGAACATCTGATTGAAACGATTTCATTAAGAATACGAATCTCTGCCAGACCAAAATCTTAAAATTGGAGCGCTTGTTTTGTTTATGACTGAGCATTCTTCCCTGCCAGGATCTGTATTCTATTAATAAAAGAATGAAGAACTAGTGCTTTAAATTATTGAAGACAGATAAAAATTAATGAAAACAAAATAAATGACTGAATGATTCATACTGGGTGCTGTTGGTCTAACGGTAGGATGCTCGCCTACAGACCAAGAGATCTCAGGTTCGAATTCTACCTCCAGCACTACCATCATTGGGTTCCTGAGCAAGACCATTAACCCTAAGTTGCTCCAGGGGGACTGTCCCTGAAGTAAAGAAATGTAAGCCGCTCTGGATAAGAATGTTAGCTGAATGCCGTTAAAGTGTCACAATGTGGTGTTGAGGGCTGGACGCCAATGCAGAGCTGAGAGCTTCGTACTGGACTTTAATGACTGACAACATGCACAGAACTCAAAGCTAACATAACATACATAACAAGTGTAAAACATAACAAATAATCTCACAGTGCGCACACAGAATGACCAGCGCCCCGCTCTGATTCACTGGGCCTTATAACGCCAGCCCTCGATGAGGCACACCTGGCACCCAATAGTCATACCAATAAATTACCTTATGATGATTATAATCACATAATCAAATCAAAAATAAAAAATCTAATCAAATCAAAAAATCAAATCAAAATATTGCTGATGGATCTAAAACCAAAGGATCAAATCTGTCATGTTCATAGAAGTCTATATAATCAGATTAATTTTGGACAAACATGATGATTGTAGATAAAAGTCTATATTATCAAATCTGTCCAGGTCCAAGATGATGGTGATGGATTTCTCCATTTCTCCAGGATCAACATAAGGATGATAATAACTGATTTAAATCCACATTTGAAATTAAAATTAAAATCCACACGAACTTGAATTAATCAAGAATGAACAGCATGGTAGGATGATAGATGTATGCTTATATTAATAAAAATATTCTGGATCAGTAAGATTACTATGGATCCAAATTCATATCAACAAACGTAACTTGAATGAACATGAAGGTGATGGATCCACATGAACAAATCTCTCCAGGATCATGATAAATAGTGATGATGTGAGAAGTGAAAGTGATTATTTGTTATTGTGAACCAAACACACCATGCAGCAGGGGGCAGCCATATCCAGCATCCGGGGAGCAGTGATGGTGATGATAGCTTGCTCAGTACCTCAGGACAACCTACTGGTCTGGGACTCCAAACCAATGACCCACTAGGCCAACGCTGCCTGTTTATATTCAAATATACATTAGCAATATTTGCCTGGATGACTTAAGGATCTAAACTGACATAAAACTATGTCCAGAGACAACATGAAAACTGAATCCAAGTCCTTGTCAACAAACTTTTACGCGTTATCATTCTTCATTCTGAAGCATAAGATCTACAGTAGCGTCCAAAAATGTGTGAAATCTTTAGAAGTGTATATACTTTTGTAAAAATTTTATTTCAAATAATTGAGATCTGCTTTTAGTTCCTTATTTGACTCGCTGGTGCAGCAATAACTGCAACAAAAAATCTGCCTATTGATCATTCTTCCCATATGAACTTGAAAAAATTGCTTCAGTTCCTTCCACAACCATTCTACTGAGAGAGGTTAGGATACTCAAAAACATTTACTTCATTGTTTTTTAACCATTTTTTGGAAGAATGAAGACGCTAAAGCTGTTGTCTTGCTCTAGCCTTCTGGCTTTCCATGAAAGCCCTTTTGCAAATTGGAGATGGTCAAAATGTTCTTTCTGCAGAGCAGTACTTTTCCTCATGCAACCCTGCCATCTACTTTTGTTGTTTGATGTTTTGCTGATGGTGAATGTGCAAAAGGCTTTTAGTTGCTAAGACTTATCCAGTGTTCTTCAGTGGCTTGAAGACTAATAAACTCCTTGTCTTGGTTGACGAGTCGTGGGGAGAAAATACAAATCCACAGTCATGCGTTATGAAGGTCAGACTTTGACAAATCCTTGTCCAATAAATAAAACAGGGTTCCCACAAACTCTTGACTTTCATCCCACTGATTGACAACATCTGATGGTAAATTATTCCTTCAGTTTGAAAGCTGATTCTTTCGCCACTTATAGATTTGTTATATTGGATCATTTCCCTTAACAATTATATTTATGGAGAAAACAGGGCTGACAAACTTTCAAGTCCTACTGGATACACTATATGCCTTTGTAATTCAGTCTGTGAAAGTGTTTTGTATTTAATTTAACCAGTAATCTAGTCTTCTTCTTCTTTTCCTTTCGGCTGCTCCCGTTTAGGGAGTGGATCAACTGTCTCCATTTCTTCTGGTCGTCTGCATCTTCCTGCTTCAAACCAACCACCTGCATGTCTTCTCTCACCACGTCCATGAACCTCTTCTTTGGTCTTCCTCTTCTCCTCTTTCCTGGCAGCTCCATCTTCAACATCCTCCTTCCAATATAATCTTCGTCTCTCCTCTGCACATGTCCAAACCAACGCAACCTTGCTTCTCTAACCTTGAGGATCAAGTGGTGGAAACTGAAGAAGGAGGACTGCAAAGTGGAATTCATTCATCTAGTAATCGATCTTATTTTAAATGAAACACTAATTTGAATAATGGCCTAAGAGCATGTCACCATTTACAGTCCTTTAAATCATGTTCAGTCATTTGTACATCTCCAAATCTTTCCTCTGTTTGATCCCAATGCCTCTGTTTGTTAAATATTCCTAATGTGTCCTAACTCTATTGTGCAAATCAGCCCAGAATAGGTTGGATTTCATGTTTGTCTTTTTTTGTTTTGGCTTTTGAGTCTTGGTTCTTCTCTCTGTTTCTTCGTTCTTCTCTTAGGGAAGTTATTCCCTTTAAGTCTTGCCACTTCTGAGTGTTTTTTCCTCATGCTTTTAGAATTTTTCTCCCATGAGTCTTGGTTCCTCTCACTGGATCTTCTTTAACTTTTCAGAGTTCCTCTTCTTTCTGTTCATTCCTTATGTTTTTTCATTCTTCTACTCTAAGGGAGTCTTGGATTTCTTCCTCATATTGCTTGTTTCTTAGAAAGCTTTCCTTGGTGGCTTTCAGTAGTGGGCTGCATACATTCCTGGAGAGCTACTTTGGGACAATGGCTGCTGTTTA
Source organism: Hepsetus odoe (assembly GCA_017165825.1). Lineage (NCBI taxonomy): Eukaryota > Metazoa > Chordata > Actinopteri > Characiformes > Hepsetidae > Hepsetus > Hepsetus odoe. Next base: position 25,845,251 of record CM029378.1, read on the forward strand.
AAGAGCCATAAAAACAAATCTTAACTGAGACGGAATGAAAAAAATAGAAATTGTTTAAATTAAATGAATGTAATTAATTAGAAGTGAACAGTGAGGTATTGGACTTGTGTTCATATAGGTTTATCCTGGCGAAATGGTGGTGCGTTGTCAAGGACGTTGTTGCCACACAAACAGCAATAGTAATTTGTGTGTGTGGGGGGGCTCTAACATGTCTGCATTATGCTTAATTCATGTCACTTTCTCAAAGCATCACCTAATGTGAAGAGTGTGTTATCGCGTTGTGTGTGTGCATGCATGTATATCCAAAGCTGCGGCATGTGTGTGTGCGTGTATATCTCATCTCATTGGCCGTGCACCACTGGAGTAGATGAAAAGTGGGTGTGGGGATGGAGAGAGAGGGGAGGGGAGAGAGAGATAGAGACAGAGAAAGCGAGAGAGAGAGAAAGAGAGAGAGAGTGTGATGGGAGGGACGGGTGGAGAGAAAGCAACTGTTCTGTCTCAGCAGCTATTCAACAGTGAAGAGAGAAAGAAACAGAAGGACAGACGATGAGAGAAGCTGCTCGCATTCATCACCACAAAGGATCCACCTTTAGTGCACAGGTGTGAACTGTCCTGCTTGCCAAAGAAAAGGAGGAAGAAGGAGAGTGAGGTTAAGAGACATAGATAGAAAGCAGTGATAGCTCAGAAGCCAATTTATGTGGAGTTGCAATAGAAAAAACAACTGACCACTTTCCCCAGTGAATGAGGTCAGACGAAAGAAAAGAAAAAAGCTTTTAAAAAGAGGTATAAACCCAAGGAAGCTTCCCCTCACTCTTTGGATCAACCAGACCTGATTTTGTTACTTCAGGAAACCAAACTAATTGGGAATTCTGATCAATTAAAAGTTCCACCTTTACAACTGGAGTTTGGACCCCTGGAGGGAAGGGGTCCCTGATCTATGGGGGACACCCTGGTGCCCCCAGGCCAGCCACGGGTAAGGATGGAGTGAGAAAAACAGAGAAGAAAAAAGAAGGAGAGGACGTTTTCCTGAAACGTTCAGTAACTCTGGAAGCACAGCGCCATGCCGGTGATGAAGGGGCTCCTGGCCCCTCAGAACACCTTCCTGGATACCATCGCTACGCGCTTCGATGGAACCCGTAAGTGACTTGGGAAACACACATAGAATGTTGCTTTCGCGTACCTAGTCGTGGAATTTTACAAATTTTATATGAATTTGATATGAAGGGTTTTACTCCAGAAAGACTTTCATTAAATTTTTTCATGCATTATCAGCACCATATTATAATGAATACCACTTTCTCTTGAGAAATGTTCAAAAGATATTGCTTTATAAACTAATGGACTAAAACAAATGGACATCCAGCATTTAGAATTTTCTCCATATATTGTTGTCATCATGTCATCATATAAAAATAAAATAACTCTCTGTGAATATTTTGGAAGAAGCTTATACATAGAAATGGTCACAAAATAGCATTTTAGAATGTTTACCTCCTTCAGAGTCAAAAATATATGGACTGCAACAAAAAGAAATGACCAATAACTACATGAATTCTCAAGTCCTAAATCTGATCCTGCAAATTCAAAAAATAAATAAATGTGTCTTTTAGAGTAAAATAAATGTATTTTCTTTCTGGTTTTATTACAGTCAGACAATGTCCTGAAAATATATTAAAACTCTCTTTACAATGTAATAGTGCATTGTTTCCATATACTAACCTATCCTTAACAAACAAAAGAAGACATTTGGTCTCTTTTGCCTTTTTAATAAAAGCTGGAATGCATTTTTCCCAGCTCAAATGTCAAAAAGAGTCCATTTTCATCATCCTAGCATTTTGGGATGAATCAAAAACCAAAAATGCACCACATGTCAAAAAGTCATCACCAACCTGACTATATCTTAGTACAGCAAAGAAAGCATGTGACATATGGTCTTACATAATATCCCCAACAATCCGGGTCCAAATTCCCAATTCAAGGATTTTTAAGCATCACGGATCAATTTTGGTACATTCCATTTTCATGACTTCTCCTGAATGCAAAGGTGGGAGTGGAAAGACTTTTGAAGCCACACTAATCTGTTGAATGAAGTCCCTTGTGTTCTTCAGGCAGAAGAACAGAGGATTTGCATGTAATGATTCTGGGCTTTAATGTTGACCAGGGTCTTGTAGGGAGATGTCAATGCTCAAGGTCAAGAAAAAGGTTTACCCCATTCACTTTATTTGAAATCCTACTTCCATTCACTTTGCCCACTATGAACTTCACTTCTGAACGTGTCCATCTGACTCCTTTCTTTGAAAAAAAAAGAAAAAAAAAGAAAGAAAGTAAAAAAGAAAAGAAAGAATGTGTGCTAAAAAAGGAAACTCCAATGAGAATAACTTTTCAGTCGAGGTGGGAAGTCGATTACCAATTCAAAGGTGTTTGTGGAAATTCACAATGTTTGATGTCCTTAAAGTAGCAGTCTAGGGAAGAAATTATTCCATTTACAGCCTCACTATATCACTATGCCTCAAAACAACAATGAGAAATAGGCCAACATAGCTAGAAATGCTATATCATGGCTTTGTATTCAAAACAATTTGGGTCCTTGTCTAGGCTCACAGAGGTGTGAGGAGGAAACCACAATGGATTGAGGAGCAGTGGCGTTTTGCATGACTCGAAGGAAGCATGTGTGGGCTTCAAACTCTGGTGGTTTTGTGTGACTAAGAGCTATTTGGCGAACATAAATTAGGGGAATTATGCCTGAAAAAGTGAATGTTTAGCAAAAACAGGTAATTAAAGGGCTTTTTCTTGAACTTTGACATTGACAAACATTAAAAATCATGTCACAAGTCAATCAAGAAGCTCTTGAAGTTCTGTGCAGTGGATGCCCAGCTAGCTCAGTCTTTTCAAGCCCCTCTCTCTGGGCTTTCAACACATGCTCCTTGCTGGGCAGTGGTGGCCTAGTGGTTAGGGGTCAGGACCCAGGATTGGAAGGTTGTGGGTTTGAATCCCAGAACAGTTCTCCTGAGGTACCCTTGCGCAAGGTACCATCTCCATCACGGCTTCCTGGGTGCTGACACACTTCTGCATGGTGTGTGTGGGTTAAATGCAGAGGATGCATTTTGTTGTGGTTCACTATGTGCTGTGAGCTCAGAAATTGACACAAAAAAAATGAGGAGAAAAATGAAGGAAACAATGTTTGTGATGGTTAGTCAACCTAGTAACTGAAGACTAAAGCTTGCTGGCCTAAAACAAGGCCCTTTCTTTGCTTCAGCAGCTCTGCAGATCGATGACGTTGGATTGTAGCTCATGTCTTGTGGCACAATTTCCCATGTACTGCTTTCAACATTGGTCACATATTGATCAGATATTATTTGTCCAGATTGAAATTCCAGTCGGGGCAGAAGGCTGAGTAAGGAAGCACTATAATTACACTCTCTATTTCTTTCTCTCATTTTTGTGTTTTGCACCCGCCATGTAAATGCATGGCAGAGCCCTTTCTAGAGACTGTTACTTGCATATGTCAAGGGAGAATTGTTCTGGAGCCTGTGTTTGTGTGTGCAATTGTCTTGGGACAGGTGTGTTTGGATGTTGTTCCCTTGCCCTCCTAATTCATGTGAAGGTCCATCATAAAAACTATAACATTTAAAAAGCCCATTCCCTACATATCCCTGTATTTTTTTCCTTGTGGTAAATTAGTTTTATGAACCAAGAATCTATTTTATTTTTATAGACCATTTATTTAACCAGCTTCTCTTTGCAGTTAGAGAATAGGCACAGGCTGTGAATGAGCAGAGCTGAACTGATGCTGGCTGAACAGGTGGAGGTTTTTAAATGTGCTGGTATTGGTGACGTCCCTATTTTGCAAATGTGAACTGTGAAATCAAAGCTGGATAAAGCTAAGTTTCTTGATGTGAACTGTACGGGAGAGAAAGACAATGTTTACACCACTCATCTTAACTCTTCTACTCACATTAATTGTTTCATTATCTTAGCTTTAAGTATATTATGCTGCTTTTAGCCATGTGCTCATACTCTCATAGCAATTTCTTACATAAAAAAACAAACAAAAAAACCTATATATATATATATATATATATATATATATATATATATATGATTTGATTGGCCATGTTTATGTGTTAAATTATAATAAAATCCACTTAGGCTTCATAATGGTTGTTAGAAACTGTTGTGTTTAATAAATGAATGAGTGAAATCACAATTCTGTGCAAGAGCAGTGACTTTGTCGCCAGTATTTAATCCATCCCAGACACAGTTGCTGTGAACACACACACCTGGAATGGGAGTAGTGCGATGCGATGCCTGTCGGGGGAGCAGTTATGAGGTCAAGTGCTTTTCAGTCATGAATGCAAGAATGGAAACGCTCCCACTGCGCATATTTTTGCTCCTGGTCCAGGGGATTGAACCTGGCAAGCCTTTTCCTCTAATCGTTAGACCAAAGCATGTAGTTTGGACAGAGGTAATTATATATGATATATATAAGAGCCATAACTACATTGTAAACCAAGCTTCAGACCTTAAACATGCCTGAGTAAAATTGTATTTTTGTCAAGCCAAATGTCCTGAGTTACACAAAAAAAGGAAAAAGGAGCATTTCTGCTGTCACATGCACATTGCCCCACACAGATGAGTATGTTGACAGTCTTGCCTTGTTAACAAAATCCCTTGTGCGAGCAGCTCAGGCTGATGTGAGATTGTGGTTTAGGCTTTCTAATTGGAGCTTGCCGCTCCTCGCAAAAGATGTGCTCTGCCATTAAACGTGTGCTTGATATTCTTGCCATAATGTGAGTGGTTCCAGATACAGATTACTTCTTTATGACTGAATGAGTCTGGGCTATTAAAGAAATTTAAAATCACTGGCCACTTTATTAGAAACATCTTCCTTATATGTCCTCCTCGCTGGTTGTTTTATCAGAAACACCTACCATAGCATGTGCCTTTGGCCACTTTTTTAGCAATTCTTACCATACATGTCCCCTCACTGGTTGCTTTATTAGAAACACCCACACTGTGCTTCCACTCAATGACCAATTTATTAGTTAAACTTTCTGTGTAAATTCATTGGTCAATTTAACAGAATACCTTACCTTTTAGTTCCACTCATTGGCCGTTTTATAAGAAACTTTAAACAGCAGATATCCAGTTACAAAGTCTATTACATCTATTTACTAGACCATGGATCACTGGGCTCTGGGCGCATAATCCAGTTGGCTAAAGCCTCTGTAGAGCAAATCTAAACTTTTTTGCCAGATTTATGAAACACCAGAAGAGGTAACAATGACCTTCACTGATAATCAAATGTTCACTAGTTTTTTATTTAATGTTCTAGCTCGAATTTAAACTTTATAATTAAACTATAAATGATTAATGTTCAACTGTAATTTTTTATATTTTTTACTTTGACATTGCATTTCCTTGAGCATGAATAATACGTGTGAATTTATGGCCTTGGAGGGCCTTTGGTACATTAAAAATATATAGAATTTATGATACACAAAACATGATGAACTTTTGAGAGTTTGTCTTATTAGTGCAACTTTTGCAATCTTTTCTTTCCACCAATTTGAATGTAAAATACTTTGCTTGATAATGAATAATAAAAAGTAGCTAAATAGTTGTTAGCTAATGGTAGTAAGATTCAGAAAATTGTTGCTAAATTGATACATTTTGTTTATTATCCACATCACTTTGCATACCACTGGGTCCACAGTTAAATAAATGTAAACATGCTAACACTCCTGAACACTTAATTGACACTTAAGTGAAATGACAGGAATTACTGGACGGTGTTAGCATGTTTGCATGTGCTATTTTGTTAACTTGTTGGGGGTTTTAACAACTAGAATGTATTTACCATAGTTTATATTTGTGGGGAAAAAGTAACTAAACATATTTGCTTTGGAAAATGTCTTTTTCCAAACTAACTCAAGGATGTCATTAATGAGGTAAAGTCTAAGGGCTAAAGACAGTCTTGTTCGGTAGGAAACAAAAATTGTTCCTCTGAAAATTTCACAACCACCAGCCTCTTTATCTCTCCTGAAGCAGCACAAATGGTCTAATTCACAGCTCTGGGAACTGCAAGTGGAAAGTTCATGATGTAGAGCACATTTTCAAAGGTTCAAATGTGTGTTCAGCTTTCTTGAGGTGATATTAGTTCTGAAAGCCAGATGAGAGCAGTGAGGATATTTTGTGAGGCAAGTGAGGCAAACTTTCTTGTATTAATGTATTTTTGAGAGATAAGCCCCCAGACTTCCTGAAGGTCAAAGTTTTTGGCTCTCATTTTCAGTGCATTCGTCGCCTGACCAGAGGCAGAAGCAGTGTGGGATCATATCCACAGAAAACGGAACAAAAGACAGCAAACGTCCATCCAGGCGTTTTTATTTTTACTAAATCTGGATCCCATTCTTTGGCTCATGGAAGATAATTCAAGCTACTTTTCTGTGTCTTAATTAGAAAACACATTTTATGAAAAGGATACAGGGTCATTTTTAAAACATTCTGGGTAATAAATCAGAAAATGCTAGACAGATCTCTTTACACCAGTCCTGCACTCTCCTAGATCAAAAATGATTGCTGTCTAGCAACGGCCTTTAAACTGGAAAAAAATGGTCAGATTCTGCCAACACAGTGCTGTGAAAAACTAGCCACGGTTTCCTACTCCTAGTATCTGTAATTGAATCTGGTACGGTGGTGCTGTCTTTCTCTTTATTTTCCTTCCCTCTCCTTGTAAACCGTCCTCAAGGGAATATTTATGAAACATTTATGATGCTGTTTACTGACAGAGCACAGCCTTGCTGTTTCAGATGCCTTCTTCATGCTCTAGGAGGCTAAAGGCTCTTTTACCTCTTATAGCTTTGCATCTCTTAGCCACACTGAGGGAGCTGTTGCATGAAGAGCCACGCAAGGTGACTAATACAGCACATTTCTGTGCTACAGTTTTGGTAACATTCAGAGGCCTATTCTATGTGAGTCTATATATATATTTACCCTTTTAAATTCTAAAAAAATTCCAGGTCTTTGGCTCTGTACTACCGTTGAATATCTAGGCAGAGATTTGAACACAACAAATGAAGAAGAAATAGAGTTGAAATAAAAACATACATTTTTCATAGCGACCAAAGTGCTTTGCACTACTGACTGCTTGGAAAGCTTCTAACTTATAAATTAATTATTGATCAATTAATTTAATAAATCAAAGACATTTTTTTAAAGCAGAAAATGGTTAAGACGTCTTTAAAATATTAACATAAATCCCCACCAGGAGTAAAACAATCTTCTTAAAATAAATTCACTGCTCCACTTCTGTCCAAGTGAAAGTGACTATTCCTGTCATTGTGAAACACAACACAAGGTGAGACACAACTAATTTAAACTTCTGCTTTTTACCCACACACACCGTGCAGCAGGGGGCAGCTATTTAAAGTGCCCAGAGAGCAGTGAAGGGGACAGTACCCTGCCTAAGGGTACCTCATGGCAACCTACCAGTCTGGAAAATACTGACTTTAAACACAGTAACAAAGTATTTTTATTTCGTTATCTCCTCTTTTCTTATGTTCACCATATGCAATTAAACTATGAATTTGTTTTCTGGCTGACAGAGAAAAATTTTATTCACACACAATTAAAGTGTCTTGTATCATAAACCTTGAGATACAGTCTCCTCTATTTTTTCCCCAAAAGAAAGACTGAGAGAAGAGATAAATGAGGAAGGAAAGTGTGGCTGGCATCTGCTTCTCTCTCTGTCTCTCACTAACACACACACACACACACTGAAGGCAGCGCAGCATCTCTCCTCGCAGCAGCAGGAGCCTCTGGGTGGCGGAGCGCCCGGTGCACTGAAGGCCCAAAATAACTTTCCCCTGGTTGCCCAGGAGACGAGGGGCGGTATGGTGATGGTTGAACTGAGCAACTCCAGCAACACTAATCACGCAGTAACAATTTTAACATGTCCCTTAGTGTCCCTCAGGAGGATGAGGGAAGTGAGTCAGTGGAACAGCTGAAATGATTAGAAATGAGAAGACCCTGGTTGCCAGATTGGCTTATTTTGTAAACATTCATTTCTCTTTTTGATGAGATGTTGGGGCCAGGCGTCAGAGGTTACCACAAGGAATACATGCAACCAGCCAAGGCCGTAGATGTGAGAGAGTGAGAGTCTATTTTTTTTCAGTATAAATTCAACTCTAATTTATAGCTGGCTTGGATTGCTGATGTAGCTTAATGTCTGTTCAAGATGCAAATCAGATATCACTTCACCAAAGAACACAAATTTTAAAGAGTACAAATTTTCCCTTTTCAGCTCAAACCAGTTTTCTCCCCTTCAGTGGAACATCCTTTTGTAGCCAGCATTAAGTTAATGTTTACCCTTAAGTAATACCAAACTGATGAACCCTGTGGAAAACATGAATATGGCAAACCCAGTATGTTCTTTCCTGTCTTACAGGATCAGTCCAAAAACATAAAAGTCTGCTTCAACACTATGAAATAATCAGATAAGCCATTCAAACTGTAGCTGAGAACTGCTAATTGAGCGACTATCACTTTAGTACCATTTCATGTGAAAAAACAAAATGAACTTGCAGTGGGGTACAGAACAAGAAGCATCCCATATAATTCAATGAAACAAATGCCCCTTCCCTTTAGGGTCCTATGGGGAACTGAAATAATTTATGGAACCCTAGAACATGAAGCCACCATAGTTCCAGGGAACGTAGAACAAGAAGTCTCTCCTAGGGTTTTATAAAGCACAGAACAAGACATGTCCCATATGGTTCCATAGGCTTTGTAATGAGAGGCATCCCGTGGAAGCATAGAACAAGATTAGATTCCTATTGGACTTTGAAAAGGATGTCTCTCTTTTAAACCGCTGCGTATTTTAATGACTGCAACATGCACGACTAGATGGAAGGGCCAGATGTAAGCGAAAACTACTCCTTCAGTCCTCCCTAAGGATCAAAATCATTGAAGCAGCAAAAATTTAATTGATTATCATCTATGCTTCTCCTATGCACAGCTTCTCCTTGTTGAGCACTCGCTCCTTGTGCCTTATTAAGTTAGCATAAACCAATTAGAGAACTATCGAGACTGAACTGTTGTTTAATTTGCACCTCAGTGTATGAAAAGTGGCACTGTGTTGTACTAGATGGTCTGAAGTTGCTGTTTCACTCTCATCACCTCCCCTGCTCCCCCCAAAGTTATTTCATTAGCTAGAGAAAATGAGAAGTCGTCCTTGGTGGATGGAGCTCAGACGCCTGCTGGAATGTTTATAGCCGTGCCACTTTTCTGCCTGCGCCACAGGAATGCTTATCAGAAACAAATTTGCTTTATTCTGCCGTTGAGGCGACACTTTCGGCTGACTCAAAGGAAACGAAAAACGAAACAGCGGACCCCCCCACTTTTGCCTCTGAAGGTGTTGCCATAGCAACATGCCATGGGAGAAATTGAGCCTTTTTCAACTCTGATGCTCTCTAGTACTTCATCCTCTCCTGCTAATCACTGCATTCTCCTTATGCAATTTAAGAGATTACTTTCATCAGATGTTAAAGTTCAAACCCTACGTCAAGGTGCAAGAGAGTTTCAGTTTGGTCCATGGAAAAACAGAGATGGAATAAAATGTCTACAACTTTCAGTTCAGTTCAGAAGAACCATCAAATGAAACTAAGACTCTAAGGACAAATTCTGTAGGGGATGAAGAAGAACCACTGAGAGGAACAAAGTTTTAGAAAGAGAAACTCCCTAAAATCCTGAAGAAGAACTGCTTGAACCAGTTCCCTTCAGGATGCTTTGAACATTTTTTGCCTCATGGTGAACCCGCTAGCATTTCAATTCACTTGAAGCGGAACTTCTTTAATCAAATCATTTGACGTCAGTTGAGGAGGGTCTAAACAACAGAAATAAACTACGGGAAAGACAAATTTATTAATGTGTCACAATTCCCACTGTAGAATAAAAAAAAATTAATTTAAGGTTCCTGCAGAGAACTGCTTATCAGCTTCCTTACCAATAAAATTTTTTGGTTGAAACTTCTTAATTTGGTGCCTGAACAAGAACAGTGATGGTTTCTTGTTGGTAGAAAAGGGCTATGAGAGGAACCTAGACTCAAACGGAGAAACTCTGAATCACTGAGAGAAAGCAAGACTCAAAAGACCAGTTTCTTAAGAAGGTACAGCTATTGAACAGCTGGAAGAAGAAGAACCACTGTGCTGGGTCAAGTCTGAGAAGGAGAGTCTCTAGTTGAGAATGATATAGACGTAATTTAACAGAAACCAAGACTCCAAAGGGGAAAAACCTCAAGAACATGAAGAAAAAACACTTGTGAGAAGCCAAAATCTCGCACACACTGAAGGCAGTAGTAGTAGTGAATTTAAGATCTAATGAATTTGGGTAATGCTACAATGTACTGTGTATATGTCATGGGTGAGGTGTGTTTTGGGCACGGTAGAGGGCGCTTTGTTCTGACTGAGCACACCTGAGCTATTTAAGCCCTGATGAGTCAGAACAGAGCATGGCTCATTCACTAGGCAAAGCCTACACTTAATGGTGGTTTTGAAACTTTTGGTAACTTGGTTTAGACTGCAGTTCTAACTAAAACCAAGATCCAAGGAACTGCAGACTGGAGGCCGAGGAGTGGGTGCGACGGACGCCGGCGGCCACAGCCAAGGAGCTTGAGCAACGTCTGATGCGGCTGACATCGGATATCCCACTCGTCAACAGCTTGGGGCCCGAGCTAGGCACGGACTGGTACAATTTCCGTCTTCAGAGGCTGGCGGCTCTAGCTGCGAAGACATAGCGGTGCCTGGACGTTTTGAGCCACATGTCTTTTCCCGCTCCGGAAAGCAGGAGGATAGCTGAGAATTTCCCCTGCGTCATTCAAAGTGGGACGTTGGTAGTGGAGGTGCCCTGCGCTGCTCAACGCAGAAAGACAGCGGAAAATGTGCCCTGTGCTGTTCAATGCAGAAATACGGCGGAAAATGCCCTGCGTGAATCACAGCGGACACTCAGCGGTGAACGCAACCTGGGCGAATCACAGCGGACAGTCAGCAGTGAACGCAACCTGGGCGAATCACAGCGGACACTCAGCGGTGAACGCAACCTGGGCGAATCACAGCAGACAGTCAGCAGTGAACGCGGCCTGCGCGAATCACAGCGTGCAGTCAGCGGTAAATGTGTCCTGCGCGAATCACAGCGGGCAGTCAGCGGTGAACACGCCCTGTGCGAATCACAGCGGGCAGTCAGTGGTGAACACGCCCTGTGCGAATCACAGCGGGCAATCAGCGGTGAACACGTCCCGTGCGAATCACAGCAGGAAGACAGCAAAGAAGGATGCCCGCAACATGGAGAGCAGGACACTGTCAAAGAAAGCCGCCCATGACACGGAAAGCCGGCGGAAGGATACAGGAAGGAAGCCGGAAGCCGGCGGAAAATGCTCCCTGCGCCGTGCAATGAGTGAGGTCGACCAAGAAGGCCCTTTGCAGCATGGAAAGCGGCATCAAGGAGTCGACCCCCAAACCCAGTACCACTAACCCGTCTGTTAGGAAGGAGGCAGCGAAGGGACAGCTCCAGGTTAGTGGAAATGATGGAAGAATCAGTGAACTGACGTTGCAACTTCAAAGAATGGAACAAACGCTTCAGGAATCTGAGAATGTGTGGCTGTCTGTTCTGGGTGTAGAAAGACAGACCAAAATTGTTTTCTCCGAACAGCTCCAGAAAATGCAGGCTGAGCTCACTGCCAAGGAACAGGAAATTTGTGCACAGAACCAGGATCTTGATGTCTTGAATGCAAAGTGTAAGAGATTGGAAGATGACAATGTAAGTCATCCTCCCTCCAGGCCATGAATCACCAGCTGCAGGAGAACAACCAGTCTGAGGTATGTTTCACCTCAGCAACAAACGAAAGACTGAAACACGAGGAAAGGATCATCAATCTGCTTTCTCAACTTGCGGAGACCAAAGGACTCTTGTCTCTTTGCCAGAGTGACATCGAAACCATGGAAATGGAAAGAAGGGCTCTAGCTCAAGACAATGGTGAGCTTCAAGTAGAGGTCAGTAAACTCATGCAAGAGAGAGAGGTCCGGAGGAAGGAACGGCAAGCTGCGAATGTTGTCTGGAGGGAATGGCTGAAGAGAACAGAAGAACAGGAGATGCTGGAGACTAAAGTGGCCACTATGGAAGAACAGCTGAATAGGACCAGAACAGAGCTGAAGCAGGTGTAAGACAACAGCGCTGCTCTGCAGGCTGAACTGGAAAAAGCCCGGAGAGAGGCCAGTAAGCACACAGCTGCAAGAGCTTGTCAGAGGTATTGAAGCTGAATGAATGGAAGATCTCACTCACTCAGCAGACCCCGGGGCATGCTGGGACCCTGCTGGAGAGCTTCAAAGAGGAGCAGCTGAGGAACAGTCCGATGGAGAATGAGAGGCAGGTAAAGATTTCAGTGACTGAGCAGCCATGTGAGAACTCTGAGAAGGGTGCTCAGAACACAATCAGAGACACCCTACCTTCTGTTTTCCCCTCACAATTCAGCAGACTCAGAACAGGGTAACTGGTTGAGAAGTCCATGTGAAAGTTCTCGCAAGTGGAACCGAGAGCGCTGAGCTCCAAGCAACAGAGAGACAAAAACAAGGTCAAGAAAAGGAGGAATGAGTCAGAACAGAGCACGGCTCATTCACTATGTGAAGCCTACACTTAATGTAGGGTGGTCTAGTGGTAGGGTACTTGCCTATGGACCAATGGCCCAAGAGGTCCCAGGTTTGAATCCCACCTCAAGCACTACCACCACTGGGTCCCTGAGCAAGACCCTTAACCCTGAGTTGCTCCAGGGGGACTGTCCCTGTAATTAGGACATGTAAGTTTCTCTGGATAAGAGTGTCTGCTAAATGTTAGTTAGATGTTTAGTTAGAACTGCAGTCCTTGGATTTTCTTTTGGTTTACATGAGCAATAAAGCTATGTTCCGGACTCCTGGCTCTGCACTGATGTCCTTCCCGCACCCCACCACCGTTACAGTATATTAATATTCTGAACTTTGTTGTCTAGTTACTGTGATTTTCATCTGTCATATGTATCCCTCTTAAAGCCCCTATGGAATAAATGCCTGGGAAACTCTCATTTTACATTAAAACTCTATACTAATGATTTCCCAGCATTGGGTAATTTAGCTTTTAGTTAATGCCACATACTTCCTATTTGCAATTATGGAATGTCTTTTTTAAATAATCAAATTACACAATGATGTAAAATCATGAGTAACAAAGATAATTGTAATAATCCTAGAAATGCAAATGTCCACTTGAAATAACACCTTATAGACACATTTAAACTTCTTAAGGGAATCTCTGTAATATGAAAGAAAACTTTTATTCTTTCACCTTTATCCATGAATAGATGTAGATATATATTTGAGCCGTGCTATCCTTTGCAGCTTCTCCCCAGAAATAATCCAGCAAGCTCAGTGTGGTTATGGCATCCAGCTGGGGCCAGAGATAAGCTTTCTGTTCTGACCCCATCTCATCCTCATTGCCTCATCTTTGTATCCCTGTTGGTCCTTTCACCTGATAACAACCATTCTATCAGACACACATACAGTGGCCAGGCTCTTACAGAGCTAGCCTTGCAGAAAGTCCAGTCACATGACTTACCAACTGGGGATCTTTGGTTTCGTGGTCATTGTTCATTTTTTGTGATGGCATTGTTTCTCTGACATTCATGCTAAAACAACATTATGATCCAGTGTAGTGTTTGCTTGTTTAAATTTTATATGCATTTTGGATCAGAGGATAATTGGCAGGAAAAATAGTTTCCATGGTTTCATCCCAGCCTAACTAAATAAATGGAGAAGGAATGTCCTAAGAAGCATCTAATTTATACTTCAACTCACTCTGCCACTTTATTAGAAACACCTACCTTGTACAGATGTTTATACTTGCATTCACTGCTCACTGTATTGGAAACATCAAGCTTAATCTTGCATTCACTACCCACTATATTGAAAACATCAAGTTTATACTGGTCACTATATTACAATCACCCAAGTTGTACTTCCACTCACTGGCCACTTTATTGGAAATGTATATTCCCTTTTTGGCCACCTTGTTACAAACCCTTTCTTTGAATATTCAATCACTGCTACTTTATTATAAGCAGATAAATTGTACTTTCGTTTACCCTTCATTTTATTATAAACCCATGTACTTCCACTCATTGGCAGCTTTATTAGCAACACCTCTTCCATTCATTAGTTACTTTATGTAGTAGGAGGTCTTCAGCATTTAGGATAGTGGCATGTTTCACTTGTACATAACCAATCTCTCTGTGTCTCACACACACACACTCACTTACGCACACAGACACACATACACGCGCATGCACACACAGATTAGTGCAAGGTCCTACAGATGTGTAATTAAGAGCTATTCCTCAGCTTGGCCCAAGCTTGATCCATAAGAGGATTTATGCTTCAGACTAAAGAGTGAATAAACAGTCTTTCTTTCATTCTGTCTTCTTTTGCCCTCCTATTTTTGCACTGGCTGCACATGTCATTACAGTAATTGTATATGACAAAAGTAATAGGAATTCAATGAAAAGGTCACCACTGGTTTGTAAATACATTTATATATAATATCATACATGTCTTCTTAAAAAAAGAAAAAAGAATAATTTTTCCGGATGTAGATTAGTGAATAATCACTTACATTACAAGGTGAGCGGTCAATCTGAAAGGAAAATCCAATCAGTAGGAATAACCAAGGTACCACGTGGACAACACGTCTTGCCCATATGTACAAAATGCTGACAGTGGCAACTCCAGTTATGCAACTGATTAGTTATGCAATGCTTGTATGTGCTTTTTGTAAACAGAAACATTGTAATTTATTTGGTAAAGACTTCTGCCAGCAGTCTTTACCAGAATCTACTAATGTACTATTGTAGATGCATTAAATAAAGGTAATAATGAAAAATATAGTAGTTACAGGCAGGACATGACTGATAATAGCGTCTATCTTACTAAAATGTATTTAATAAAACATCATTCTTAAAAAAATTACCATCTTTGTGATAGATGTGAAAGCTTTCAATTTCTTTCTACCTGAAAAAGAGGGCCATAAAGTTAGAACCCACCTGCATTATGTTGTTTAGAGCTTACCCCTGCTGGCAAAACAGCTTGGAGGCATGGACTCCACAAGACCTCTGAAGGCATGCTGTGGTTTCTGACATCTAGATTTTAGCAGTAGATAATGTAAGTTGTGTAGTGAAGCCTCTATTGGTTGAATAGGTTTGACCAGCAGATCCCAGAGATGATCTAGAAGATTTGGAGACCTCTTTATCATGTTCCTTAAACCATTACTGAACAATCTGTGGCAGGGTGGCAATTTACAAACATTTACAAGCATAATTGCAGGTGCATTTTAGAAAAAACAGTACATTTAATTAAATATCCTGCTCATAGAGACTGCCATTAGGCAATTCAGTTGCCAGTAAGTGGTGTTTCTGATCTGCAACCATGTGTAGGTAGGAGATACTTGTCAACATTTACATTTGTAGCATTTAGAAGATACTCTTATCCAGAGCAACTTCCATGTCCTAATTAAAGAGAGTCCTGCTGGAGCAATTTAGGGTTAAGGGTCTTGCTCAGGAACTCAATGGTGACAGTTCTATAGGTGGGATTTGAACCTGCAACCTTTGACCCATAGGCAATTACCCTACCAGTAGACCACCACCACCACTCCTAGTGTAAAAGTAACACAAATGCTAGAACCCAAGGAGCTCTAGCAGAAGCGAGCCTTCCTTTGCCTAAAGAACAACCTTGTGCAATTTCTTCCCTAAACAAACAACTCACATGTACTTAAACAAAGCATCAACATGATATTAAAATCAGAAAATATGACACATCAGACCAGGCTGTTCCCTTGCACCATAGTCAAACATTATAGAAACACATGGCAAGACATGTTCCCACGATGCAGCTGTTTAACCAATGCAGTCTGGCTCAAATCAAAGTTGATCAAAATTTCCAACAAATATAAGAACTTGTATCCTGCTCATGTGTCACTGTAATAAAGTAATCCATGTTATTGACAGCAATGGTTTTCATTTTGTAGCTGATTAGTGTAGGTTTGACCTCTGTGATACTCTTGTTCGATTTCGGTTGATCATTTATTGTGTGGACAACACTATAATTTTGGAACTTGGAGACTTTGCCCCAATTGGCAGCCCTTACACAAGTAGACCTTCATGTTAATTGTGAGAAAAAGCTTTGCTTTGTATGCTTGACCATGAGCCACAGCACAACACTACTCCTGCATTTTAGATAGTAGGTATTGGTCTTCAACCTCTTGCTGAGGAGTGTCAGTTTGTAAGCATCACAAAGTTGAACATTCTCTTTGTGGTTTGGAATATAAACAAGGTGGTCCATTCAACATCAAGTGCAGGAGTGATTACTCCCTCTTGCTCCATCCCAGTCAAATTCTTGTTGACAGCTTCTTGTCAACAGTCAAGTCCTGAGAAAGATTTTGCTCCACAGGCTCATTAAAAACGACACTGGGGATGTGCTCTCAGAATTCCAGTGAGGCTTCAAGAAGAACAGAAGTGAGGTGAGCATGCACCACACCTCAACTGTGACTGTGAAAAGTGCTGGGAACAAAGGCAGGATCTTCTCATGGTCTTCATTGGGGACTCTTTGAGCCTACCAGAGCCTCAAGTTATTATATCTTAATTGGACTGTATTCAGGCCGTCATGACTTAATGGTGAGAGCTTGCAACCAGAGGGTTGCTGGTTCAATCCCCAGGACAGGAATGAAAAATGTTAAAACTGCCAAGTGAGAAAACAGTACTTTCATTGTTCATTGTTTTGTGTGTGTGTGTGTGTGTGTGTGTGTGTGTGTGTGTGCAAGCACAGGATCTGCAATCTCTTCAAGTTTGTTGAACAAGTTTGCTTCATCTTGGACTGTTCAATTAGGTATGCACCGTGAAAGTTAATTTCAAGGAGAACACCACAGCACCAAAGTCACTTTCTATATCATTTGGCTGTTAAGTGGTGCAGACCATGCCACCAAAAAGGATTGCTAGCATTATTGGAGGATGTGGGTTCCATTGTGAGAGCATTAGGTTGCCCTGAGGTACCACTCATTTCCCTAGGTGCAGGCACTGCAGCTCACTGCTCCCACTCCTGGTGTGTGTGTTCCCTACTGGTGTGTTTGGATGGGTTACATGCATAGAACATGTTCACTGTTCACTGTTCACAAGGAATTGCATTTCAAGAAGACTAAACTGTTTTTGAAGATTAAGTTTTTAAAGGGCAAGGAACACAGAATTTTTGAAGAATTTTCTTCTGCATTTTCATTAGAAGAAACAGGGCTGACATTAATTAGTTTAGTTGAGTCTTTCTTCCAGGAAACTTTTAATTTCTTCTCCAGAATTGGTACAACTGTTAGCTGATTGATTGGTCAAACACTAGATTTCCAAGAACCCATTATCTTCTAAATTTACAAAAAAGGAGTTGCTTTCATTCTGGAATAATGAACCTTCAGAGACCAGGGAGTTTTAGGAGGAAGTTGGGAAATATGAAATTCTGACCTTCCTGATCATTGTGGACCTCTTTTTCTCAAAAAGTCCAGGAACATTGATAAAAAAGCCACAAATCTTTTGAACTTTAGTACAGAACCCATAAGAAGCAGCAGCAGAGGTCATGATCAGACACAATACATGTGTCCATGATGGATAAAGATGTGTTCTTTGCATGGGAAATTATCTGCAATCTCTTTATAGCCTGTGTTAGTCTATGGCAGAGTCTCACTGCTTGGGGTTGTGTATCTTAATATTCTACACTGTAGGGAAGGACTGTGTGTCGCTGGTAATTTGTTAAGACATCACTGTGCCTCCACTGGCTTTTTTCCTGAATAATTCTTAAGTGGCCATTTGTCACTCTTCACAAACTTCAACTCGCTGATACACACTCAAACCCCATGGGGCAGTCTCTCTTCAGCAGACAGGCAATTACACTCACTGTTCGTGTGCATGTGTGAGTGTGTTTAATTTGCTGTTTCTATGCTTTTGTGGAAGTTACTAAAGATGGTCTGTTTTTCTTTCTGGGTGTTGAAGCATGTATTTATGGTTACTTTAATGTCTTTTGTTTGTGTGCACATATTCTAATGCATGTGTGTATGGGTGTGTATTTGTTTACTTGAGCATGTCTATGCCAGTGTATGTGTGTGTGTGTGATTTTCCACCCAGTCTCTGTGGCTCTCCATAGCGGAAGAGTTCCCACTGAGACTTAAACGTCCATCTGGCATCTCCATAATACACCCATATCTGCTTCTGCAAGTGTGTCACAGTATGTGTGTTTATGTCTTTTTGGAGAGACAGTGACTGAAGGCGAGTGACTTTCAGCATTTATACCATAAGCCATGAGATCCCAAACACAAAGCATATTTCCCCGTTTATTTATTACATTTTGAGATGCTAGCCCAAGATTTTCTAGATGACTGAAGGACATTTGTCAAGAACTTTTCTCTAAAAACATATCAGACAGTCATAGACTGAGCATTTAAATGCTTTGTCAACTGTTCACTTAATTGAAAACACATCCAGTGGACACTATCCAAGTTGCTGAAACAAGCTTTGCAGGAAATAACCCCAACACACACACACACACACACACACAAACACACACACACACACACACACACACACACACACACACACACAATCTAGCCTAACAATAATGCATCTGCTCCAGCCAATCGAGGGATAATGAAGAAGTTGATTAGCTGGAGCAAGTCTGGCAGACTGTAGTTGGAACGACACTCGGCAGGAGAGCAGATCTTGAGGACCGGAGTTGGTAGTGCTGCATTTACTAATGCAGCACTAAATTCTTTCCCCCTTGTGATCAACAGCTGCTGCTAGAAAGCTTCTAGCCTTTCAGCAATAAACAGTTTCTGACCACACATCTGCTCTTTGCTGGTTATGGTTTGAAAAGCCCTAATAGCAATTATTTTTATACTCATATTATACCATTAAAAATCACAGTTTATCTTTGCCATCTTTAATGTTTTTAGAACTAATTGAATAAAAATCAATTAACAGCTGCAATCCCCTGAAATCCACAAATCCCCTGCAAAGCAAATGTGGTATGGACTTAATGTGCTCTTTCCAAGGAATTTCTTCACTCATTTCAAACATGCAAACATTAATCATGAGAAATAGTTAAATGTGTGAAATAGTTAAGAAATAGTTCAAATGTGATGTGATATATTTCCAACCAGAGAATTAAAATTTACAAAATGTCAGAATTTCTGATTCATTTTCATCAGTCAAAAAGCCTGTTAGCCTTGTTTTTTCTTTTTGTCAGCAAGAAGCTGGAGCCATGGGTCAGTCTGGTTTTCTGTCCATCTCTAAATATATTCAAGCCCCCCTAAGCTGAGTTGGCTTCTGCTGGTAGAAACATTGTATGAATTCCCTGAAGATGACAATGTGCATGGATGTGGAGGAGAAAGAAAGAGAGAGAGAGAGAGAGAGAGAGAGAGAGAGAGAGAGAGAGAGAACATGTCAGAATAGTAATAGCTTCATTGTATGAGCCGATTTGTGTAGTTCCCTCTTTCCTGTGCAAAAACCATGTCCTGCATATCAACCTGCACTCAAAGCCTCCTCTCTCTGATAAACACATTTTAGTTAATTTAGCTTATTAATATTTCAAAACGACATGAGCTAATTACCTGTGACAATAGAGCAGTTGGTGCATCATCTTAATGAAAATATTATTATTAATAATAATAACAATAATAATAATAATAATAATAATAATAAAAGCCTGGCCACAACTTATTAAGGTGCAGGATTGACATAGCTAAGCCATGAATGAACGAAAACAACTTAACTTGTTACCACACTGTGGCCACAAATTGTCTGTTTGTAATGTTTAAATAACTCATAGCTGGAATTTAATCATCTCCATTTCCATGTCATATTGAGTTCCTGAAAATTACTAACTATAATGATGTCATCAGTACGTGTCAGTATTTGGTGACACCTGTATGCACCTTTAGTGCAGCGCTGCATTTCTTTGTGATTCACTGTGTGCTATGCTGTCACTTTCACTTCACTTTCACTTATGGTTTATGTGGCGCAGTACCGATTGTGCTGCTCGTTTGTCAGCATGAATGTGTTCAAGGCTCTGTTGTTACTTTCAGTTATGGCTGCTGCTGGGACTGTTCATTCATTGTGGTCATATCTGTACCGTTTGCTTCCAGGTTTTGGCACTGTAAAATCATTTGAGCCTGTCATGTCACTACTGTTTTACCTCATAAGGCTTTGCCTGGGGTCTCCTCCAGTTAAACTGTTTTCTTTTTTTCTTTTTCTTTCAGCTGCTCCCATTTAGGGGTCACTACATTGAATCAACTGTCTCCATTTCTTCCGGTCCTCTGCATCTTCCTCCTTCAAACCAACCACCTGCATGTTTTCTCTCACCTCGTTAATAAACCTCCTCTTTGGTCTTCCACTTTCCTGGCTGCTCCATCTTAAATATCCTCCTCCCAATATAATCCTCATCTCCAAAACTAACCTGAGCTGTCCCTCTTAATATACTCATTTCTAATCCTGTCCATTCTTGTCACACCTAACAAAAATCTCAGCATCTTAACCTAGAGCTCCACCTCCTGTCTGTCCTTCAGTGCCACCGTCTCAAACCAATACAACATAGCTGGTCTAACCACTGTCCTGTAAACCTTCCCTTTTAATCTTGCTCATACCCGTCTGTCACAAATCACTCCAGCCACTCTTCTCCACCCATTCCAACCTGCCTGCACTCTCTTCTTCACCTCTCTTTGTCTCTCTCCACCTTTGTCACCTCTACTCCCTGCATCCTAACCACTCCACTTTCCTCCCTTTCCTTCACACTCATGTATTGTCTTTGTCATACTCACAGTCATTCCTCTCTTCTCTAAAACATATCTCCATAGGTTCTCCTCAATCTGCTCCCTACTCTCACTGCAGGTCACATCATCAGCAGACATCATCATCCACGGAGACTCCTGTCTAACCTCATCCGTCAAACTGTCCATTACTATTGCAAACAAGAATGGGCTCAGCACTGATCCTTTAAATATTCCAACCTCTACCTTAAATGTATCCATCACTCCCACTGCAGATCTCACCACTGTCACACTGTTCTCATACATATCCTGAACTACTCTCACATAATTTTCTGCCACTCCTGACTTCCTTATACAAAACCACAACTCTCTAGGCATTCTATCATATGCTTTCTCCACAAAGGCACAAGGCAACTCCTTCGGACCTTCTCCGTACTTCTCCATCAACACCCACAGAGCAAACACTGCATCTGTGGTGCTCTTTCTCAGCATGAAACCATACTGCTGTTCACTATTCCTCACCTCTTTTCTTAACCTAGCTTCCACTATTCTTTCCCATAACTTCATGCTGTGGCTGATCAACCTCCGTCTATAGGTACTACAGCTCTGTGCATCACCCTTATTCTTGAAAATCAGTACTAGTACACTTCTTCTCCACTCCTCAGGCATCCTCTCACTTTCTAATATTGTGAAAAGTGAAATGAAAGTGTCTATTCTTGTCATTGTGAGTACACAGCACACCACACAGTGAACCACAACAAAATTGGAGCTCTGCATTTAACCCATGCATACACCGTGCAGCAGGGGGCTGCTATGAAAGCGCCTGGGGAGCAGTGACAGGGGCATTACTTTGCTCAAGGGCACCTCAGGGAAACCTACTGGTAAGGGGTTTGAACTCTACTAGGCCACCACTGCCCGTGTGTTAAGCAATCTGGTAAAAATCTCAACTGCCATCTCCCTTAAACATTTCCACGCTTCTACTGGTATGTCATCCGGACCAACAGCCTTTGCATTCTTCATCCTCTTAATCCTCTTAATTACTTCCATCTTACTTATTTGCTGCACTTCCTGGTTCATCTTCACATATTCCAATCTTCTCTCACTCTCATTTTCTTCATTCATTAGCCCCTCAAAATTCTCCTTCCAGCTGTTCAACACGCTCCGTTCACCTGTGAGTATGTTTCCATTTCTATCCTTTATTGTCCTGATCTGCTGCACATCTTTCCCAGTACTGTCTTTCTGTCTAGCCAATTGGCATAGGTCCTTTTCTCCCTCGTTACTGATAACACCTCCTCCATTCCTCCTTCCATCCACAATTTAAACACTCCTCCAATACAACTGGCCTTACTACCCTTCCATCTAGTCTCTTGCACACACAAAATATCAACCTTCCTTCTCTCAGTCATATCTGTTATTTCTTCACCTTTTCCAGTCATGCTGCCAACATTCAAAGTTCCTACTCTCACTTCCACTCTCCTCCCCTTTCTCTCCTCATACCTCCAGACATGCTTTCCTCCTCTTCTTCTCCTTCCACCAGCACCCTGTAGGTGTAACGGTTCTGTGCCAGTAGAGGGCGCCCTGCTCTGATTGTGCACACCTGGGCATTGGGTGCCAGGTGTGCCTCATCAGGGGTTGGCGTTATAAGCCTCAATGAATCAGAGCAGGGCACTGGTCAGTCTGTGTGCGCACTTTGTGATTATTCATGTTATGTTTAGTTTCGCGTTCTGTGTACGTTATCCGTCATTAAAGTTCAGTACAAAGCTCTCGGCTCTGCGTTGACATCCAGTCCACAACGTAACAGAAATGACCAGCCACCACAAATGGACGTCGCGAGCCGAGAGCTCCGTTGGGATGCCTGCGCAGAACCACCGGACCTTCTGGGTGTTGGATGCTGGGACAATAGAGGTTGAGCGGCGCCTTGGGTGTTTTTGTACTGTGGGTACTGTGACGGTTCTGTTCCAGTAGAGGGTGCCCTGCTCTGATTGTGCACACCTGGGCAATGGGTGCCAGGTGTGCCTCATCGGGGGCTGGCGTTATAAGCCCAAACGAATCAGAGCAGGGCGCTGGTCATTCTGTGTGCGCACTTTGTGATTATTCGTGTTATGTTTCACACTTATGTTTAATGTTTAGGTTTGAGTTCTGTGCACGTTATCCGTCATTAAAGCTCAGTACGAAGCTCTTGGCTCTGCGTTGACGTCCAGCCCACAACACCGCATCGTGGCAGTAGGCTAACAGCTCAGGTGGCGGTGAAGCATACAGATCTGTGTGTCCTTAATCTTTGAGGGAGAAAAAAGTCAATATTGTATTATGTTAATTTGATCTTGTCATGCATACATTACATAAGTACATTTGATCTTGTCATACATTTACATTAATCTCCCTGACTTCCCTGCCACACCAAGTCATATAAAGTAATTGTATGTGTGTAATGTGAATGAATTATAGTAAAAAGGAATTTGCAACCTACTTTCTGCCAATTAGCAGTGTGCAGCTTGTTTAATTTAGTTGAAAATTTGTTGCAATTTTTCAATATTTGAAAGCATATTTAAGTCTGTAACACTTTGATCAAGAAATATGGATATGTTAGATTGTAAGAATATTTTGAATGTCCTGTTAATCAGGACATTGGTTAATTATGAACAATTTATTTTTGGTAGTTTTTCATGAGTTCAAATCATTCTTAACATGTATGACTTCAACTAAAAGTGACAACCCTTGTCATTGTGAAACACGGCACAACGAAATTTAACCTCTGCGTTTCACTCATGCGCACACGTGCAGCAGGGGACAGCTATTGAACGTACTCAGGGAGCAGTAACAGGGATGGTGCCTTGCTCAAGGGTATCTACAACCTGCTTGAGGGAATCAAACCCTCAATCTTCCGATCCAGGCTTAACTCCCTAACCACTAGCGGTTAGGGCGTTAGCCGCATGATCGGAGGATCGGGGGTTCAAACCCCTTCCCAATAGGTTGCCCTGAGGTACCCTTGAGCAAGGTACCGTCCCCATCACTGCTCCCCGGGCGCTTTCAATAGCTGCCCACTGCTGCACGGGTTTGAGTGTGCATGGGTTAAATGCAGAGGTCCAATTTCGTTGTGGTTCATGTGTGCTGTGCCGTGACCTCACAATGACAAGGGTTGTCACTTTCACTTTCACTTTCAATATTACTAGAGGTTGTATGACAGTCAATTTTCTGTCCTAACCTTGAGTTTTTCTTTTGATTAGTGATAGTAATTCTCTTGGAAAATGAGTCTGCTGAATGCCATATAATGTAGTTTTGTCTAAAATAAACAATACACTAAAATCTCAGTGTTCTTGTTGAGAATTTTCAATTGAATCTGGCCACTTGTCTACTGGAGGTGTTTGTCTTCGCGCCTGCCCTGCAATGGGCTGGCAACCTGTCCAGGACATTTCGGTCTTTTGCCCTGTGTGTGCGCTAGGACCATGTCATGACTTAACAAGTCATGTTAAGCAGGTGCAGGATCAGAAGACCATGGGTTTCCCTGACCAGTAGATTGCCCTGAGGTGACCTTGAGCAAAGTATTATCCCCATCACTGCTCCTCAGGCACTTTCAACATTGTGCTGCAGTTTCTCCAATAGTGAGCACTTTGACCTCATATTGTGTGTCATGAAGTGCACTTTCACTCATCAGAAGATACTGTTTCTTCATCATAAAAGCCCACTGAAATGTGGTGTTAGGAGCAGCTTGGCTGTACTGTCTCAGGTCTTTGCTCTTTGGCAGAAATGAACAAGAATAGGTGGTGTTGATGTTCTTCAACCCACTCTGCTCTTCCTGCTCTACTTTATGCTCTTCTGATGGAGGGGATTCCATCAATCACTAGTAGCTCATTTATCATTTAATTTTATACTGAACAATACAGAACAAGTGTTTATCTGTATCACACAGTTTGATACGGTTCTAGACACAAGCTGCTCAACCAACATTGAAAGACTTGGCCATGTGCCTGGAGATGAGAGGAAAACTGGTTTGACACACTTCCGCTATACCATCTTCAGTGCCTTTTTCTTTTAAAAGACACACAGGTTCACACACAGTTCATATTTTAAATGCTAATTATACTTTTTAATCTCTGTGGAACTGACCGTGGTTCCTTTTTCAGGTGTAAACAGTAATCCAGGGTAGGTTTGATATAAAATATTTAACCACCCTAATCCTTGTGTCTCTAGGCCACTTGCTCTCCAATAAAGAAACAGATCCAGTCAACAGGTCTCAGATATCCCACTTCTCCCTGGAGTTAAACTAACCTGATATGAATGTGTTTTACGGTCAGTAACATTACTGACACCAAGAAATTCCTCTCTCCTAGTTTAACATCCTGAAATCTTAGTTAAATAATTTGACACTTATTGACTGGTGGTCTGTAAATGATGAATTTGGTGACCATGTCATCAAAATAAACATGACTGTTATGGAACAACATAAGATAACACAGCAAAAAAGTAATTAGAAAAAGCTTGAAGTTGCTCAGTGACGTCCAAGTTGTGCCAATATAAGGAAGAGAGCAATTCTTGTTGCAAGAACAGCAAATTATTCCCATAATCCCTCTGTAAATTGTGAGCCCTCACTCCAGGTAGTCTTACAAGTTATAACCTACTGTTTTCACAGGACTTCCAGAGCGGGGCAAGTTTGTGGGCAGTGGCGGCCTAGTGGTTAGGCCCTTAATTGGAAAGTTGTCGGTTTGAGTGGGTTGACCTGAGGTAGCCTTAAGCAAGGTATCGACCCCATCACTGCTCCATGGATAAAGCTGTCCATTGCTACACTGTATGTGTTTGGATCAAATGCAGAACAGCCTTTTGTTATGGTTCACTTTGTGGTCTGCTGTGTGTTCAGAATGACAAAGAGTCCCTTTCACTTTTATTATTTTAATAAAATAAATAAAATAGAAAAAGCAGAAGAAGAAAAGTGAAAGAAGAGAAAATTAAATGTAGCAACGTATATTTAAGGCATACTTAAGTTTAAGTACTGGATGGAAAAAGCCTTTTTGTCAGCCAACACATTCCATTTTTTTTGGTCTTTCAGTTTCATAATGATCAAGAAAATATGCTGTATCTAATGTGTTAGGCCTTCTGTTCCATCCTGAAGGACTAATCAATGGGAGATCTCATTTGTCTGTATCAACCGTGATACTGCACTGGAAAATAAATACAGAAGAAACCATTTCAGAATTTAACTCTTTTGTTTGCAAAACATAAGTTTTGGTTATAGTAATACATTAAAATGTGTCATAAAGAAAAATACCCCAAAAAGCAGACATATTTTAGTACCTAGAAGGGCCAGTAAGGGTCAGTAACTGAAAACCACCTTGTTATTAAACACCAGAGATTCACAAGCTACTTTCGGTGAGTAGTTTTTTAGAGAGTGCACTGCAATGCACACCAATCAAGACCTTCATTACAAATGGCCAAACATTGCCTTTTTATGCAATATAGCAAAAATTTAATAGCAAAAGTCAGTCATAGAATGAGGAAACACTATGATTAGTAGCAGTGTTAGAATTATTTGAGCACATCTGAATTTGAAAGCAGTAAAAACAATAACTGTAACCATATTGTTGCACAATGGACTGTGAGATAGAAGAAGTGTGGTGTTAGACATTAATGCACTGGACTGATTGGTTGGTGCTGTCATTTGCTAACTTTGATCCACAAACAATACAGTTGCATTAGATATGTAAAAGTGGTGAAATGTCCATGCAAAGTTTCACAAACTTTTAAAGTGAAGTGAAAATAATTTTCATTGCAAGTTCACAGCACATAGTGAACCACAACAGAATTGGACCTCTGCATTTAACCCATGCAAACACTGTGCAGCAGCAGGCAGCTATGAAAGCACCTGGGGAGCAGTGACAGAGACAGTACCTTGCTCAAGTGTACCTCAGGGCAACCTACTGGTAAGGGGTTTGAACCCACAGTCTTCTGATCCTGTGGCCAACTCCCTAACCACTAGGCCACCGCAGCCCCAGTTGTTAGCTTTAGTAAACCTTCTTAATCTTAAAAAAATCTTTAAAAATCTTGCTTAAAACTGTTACATCTGCTGTTAATTGTGTTTTTGTCAGAGGTGGTGACGTTTTAAGTTGAGGTACAGATCAAAAAATGAAAACGTTTGTGAAAATGAAATTTGCTCAATAACAAGTAAATACATGATGCAATACATGCTCTAAAATGTAAAAAAAATATATATTTCAAAGTTTAAAAAAGGTACATTTTGCCATTCGAAGAAAATTTCTACTGATATCTACTAAAAATAATGAACATTAATTTCACTGCTTCATTTTCATCCATGTCTCTACTAGTTATATCATGATGGACACTACAATACATGCGTTTTCTCCACGGTCTGTTTCACTTGATATCCTTCTTATGTCTTGAATAATTATGCCATCCCTGCCATCCCTAGTTTTTGTCATGATTTGGGTTATTTATAGCAGCAAACTGGACTATATATTTTATATGCATTTTATATATATCTAATAAGTCCTATCCTTGACTTAGGTGAGGGGTCATGGTCATGCTGTGCATCACTGATGTGGCCACACCTCCTCTAAGTTGAAATAAAGCTGATGAGATCTCAGACAAATTGTTGGAATCAGGCTTTGCAGGTCATGGAACAAAACCCTTTATGTCTAGAACTACACTGCAAAAATTTCCTGAATGTTAACTCAGAAGGGTAGAAATGGTCAAGGGTAATTGCTTATATATATATGCAGAATCTATGTGCAAAACAAGCATGTGTTTGTTATGCCTTACAGTATTGATAGTAATGACTGTCATTCCTTCTGCACCTGCAGACAGCAACTTCCTGCTGGGTAATGCCCAGGGTCACCGTGGATACCCCATCGTCTACTGCTCGGACGGGTTCTGTGAGTTGACGGGCTTTGTGAGGACAGAGGTGATGCAGAAAAACTGCAGCTGTCGCTTCCTGTACGGTCCCGGCACCAGCGAACACGTTGCTCAGAGCATGGAGAAAGCACTGGAGGGCAAAGAGGAGTACCAGGCCGAAGTCCAGTTTTATAAGAAAAATGGTAACTACATCTGATCAAGTAATAACCTTAAAACTCTAGTGAAACAGGCAGCTGTCTAAGCGTTTCACCCATTGTTAAAGCTGGTGAAGCCACAGTCCAAAAATATGATGTAAGCCGTAAACTTGCAAAAATCATCGCAAACATTTCAAATGATTCTTTCAGTAATCAGTTACACTTGCTCTGATATTTTATGACACACTCTAATCCGAAACAGTAATCCTTAGAATGTGGGCAAGACCTGGTGGGACCTGTTGTGCCACAAGCAAAAGTTTGAAGCACAACGATTCTGTGCAGATCTTTTTCTGTGCAAATCTTTTTCAAAAATCTCAGCATCTTTAACTCTGACACATCCAGCTCCGCCTCCTGTCTCCGCCACTCTGCATCCTTACCACGCCACTTTCCTCCCTTTCATTCACACTCACAAAAATCTTTAACATCGCAAAATCAATTATTTAGACCATTTATATTTTTCTCATTCGTGATATTCCAGCTGTCCATGGAGGGTTTAAGGGAACTCTCTTCTTATAGGAGCACTGAATGTACAAAATAGAGCAAATGCTAATTTTGCTTTTTGCATTTCTTCCCTTTTTACTATGATTAAACTAGAAACAAAAAGTGTATGATACTAGATCTGTCAGAAGACTATTATTATTAACTATTAATGTTATTGCTTCTGCATTACAGCCTCCACCCATCTGCATATGTTTGGATTGGTGGATTTGCATTGAATCTGTTGGATTGGTGATTATTTAAAAGAGACTGGGGAGAGTTTTAAAGTGGTTGGAAGTCATTTATTTTGGGAACTATTAGCATGGCATATTTTGGACAGAGAGTCACATCTGGGTTAATTTTCAGTTAACATAATGATAATCTATGAAGTGCAGCTGTAGAGAATTCCTGAGCACACAACTGTGTAAATGTAAAGATTCTGAAGAACCCTGCACAATCTTCAATGTCTTCACTGAAAGCAAGTACCTTTTGCTTTCTGTAATAGCAAGAACATTTTTAAAAAGAAGTGTGACAATTTATAGGTAAAACCATAGGCTAAACACTTGTTTATAAGAAGTAAGAAAGAAGTTAATTGGCAATAAACAACAATAAGTTGAGCAGTTGCTCTAATTGTGGTCAGCACAAATACAGATCAGTACATTCATTTGGTTTGTGGCCTCTTTAAATAAAAACACCAAGCATTTTTCCCACATGGCAGATTTATGTTTTCTGCTGTGTTCCTCAGTGCCGTGGGCAGGAAAACTGTTGAAGTTTTTGGCGCTCCCAGTATGAACATGTGGTAAGAGTGGTTAAAGCAGTGTTGGCATTCGTTCCTGACACCTCCAGTAGATCATCTATGTCCTAATGAGGGACTGGTCCTCAGTGAGCAAGCCTGGTCAGGGGCAGGGAGGGGTTCGCAACTCGATGCATCCTGAGTGGGAAGTATTACCTTTATTGTTATTATGTAGTATTACCTTAAGGCCAGAGAGTACAGGTAAATATGGTCATTTTTTAATCATGATGAATTATTTGACCTCTTAATTCTTCAAATTTTCTTTAGTTTGCATTGGGATTTTTGTAGAGCACTGCTTAACACTGGTGCCTTGGATAGAGAAGGTCTTGAGTTGGATTCCTAGCAGGACGGTCTGGGCAAAGACCTAATCGGGCCAGTCAAATGGGATTCTCTGCCTTCCACCCTATACCTGAAAGGACAAGCTCCAACCTAATCCCTCATAACCCTGGTTAGGATAAGCTTAGACAATGGGTGGCTGTAAATGCTTATTAGATTTACCTGCACATGCATATAGATTTACTAAAATATACAGTATCTCACAAAAGTGAGTACACCCGTCATATTTTTAAATTATTTTATTATATCTTAAATCTTTGCATGGGATAACACTGAAGATGATACTTTGATACAATTTCAAGTAGTCAGTGTACAGCTTGTATAACAGTGTAAATTTGCTGTCCCCTCAAAATGACTCAACACACAGCCATTAATGTCTAAACTGCTGGCAACAGAGGTAAGTACACCCCTAAGTGGAAAAATGTCAACATTGTGCCCAAAGTGTCAATATTTTGTGTGGCCACCAATATTTTCCAGCACTGCCTTAACTCTCTTGGGCATGGAGTTCACTAGAGCTTCACAGGTTGCCACTGGAATCCTCTTCCACTCCTCCATAACGACATCACGGAGTTGGTGGATGTTAGAGACCTTACGCTCCTCCACCTTCCATTTTAGGATGCCCCACAGATCCTCAATAGGGTTTAGGTCTGGAGACATGCTTGGCCAGTCCAGCACCTTTACCCCCAGTTTCTTTATCAAGGGAGTCTTGGAGGTGTGTTTGGGGTCGTTATCATATTGGAATTCTGCCCTGCGGCCCAGGTTCTTAAGGGAGGGGATCATGCTCTGCTTCAGTATGTATGTCACAGAACATGCTGGCATTCATTGTTCCCTCAATGAACTGTAGCTCCCCAGTGCCGGAAGCTTTCATGCAGCTCCAAA
This sequence comes from Hepsetus odoe, assembly GCA_017165825.1. NCBI lineage: Eukaryota > Metazoa > Chordata > Actinopteri > Characiformes > Hepsetidae > Hepsetus > Hepsetus odoe. The sequence continues at coordinate 25,875,653 of CM029378.1, forward strand.
CCATGACACTCCCACCACCATGCTTGACTGTAGGCAAGACACACTTGTCTTTGTACTCCTCACCTGGTTGCCGCCACACTGAACCAAGTAAGTTCATCTTGGTCTCATCAGACCACAGGACATGGTTCCAGTAATCTATGTCCTTAGTCTGCTCAGTTTCTGGGTGTTGGCAGTCTTGTTATAGCCTAGGCCATCTTTATGTAGAACAACAAATCTTTTTTTCAGATCCTTAGAGAGTTCTTTGCCATGAGGTGCCATGTTGAACTTCCAGTGACCAGTATGAGAGAGTGTGTGAAAGATAACACCACATTTAACACACCTGCTCCCCATTCACACCTGAGATCTTTTAACACTAATGAGTCACATGCCGTGGGGCAGCGGTGGCCTAGTGGTTAGGGTGTTGGCCCCATGATTGGAGGATTGGGGGTTCGAACCCCTTCCCAATAGGTTGCTCTGAGGTACCCTTGAGCAAGGTGCCGTCCCCGTCACACTCCTCCCTGCGATGGGCTGGCCCTGTGTGAGCTGGGATGGACTCCAGCACTCCCCTGCGACCCCACTTGGGACAAGCGGCAGAAGATGAATGAATGAATGAATGAGTCACATGACACCAGGGAGGGAAAATGGCTAATTGAGCACAATGTGGACATTTTTCACTTTGGGTTGTACTCACTTTTGTTGCCAGCAGTTTAGACATTAATGGCTGTGTGATTAGTTATTTTGAGGGGAAAGCAAATTTACACTGTTATACAAACTGTACACTGAACTTTACATAGTATCAGAGTGTCATATCTTCAGTGTTATCTCATGAAAAGGTATAATACAATATTTACAAAAATGTGAGGGGTGTACTCACTTTTGTGAGATACTGTACATATTATTATCTTCATTTGTACCCTTTTTCAGAGTCTCAGAGTCTGTATTTTTGTGCATATATTTTAGAACAAAGGGTTGTTTTTACATAAGTATCTGTGCTTTTATTTGAATGCATGGACTTGTGCCACCTCTGCTATAAATAAACAGTTGGACCACATGGAATCCCAAAGTTGGTTCTGCAGGCCCAGTAGTTTACAACTCCAAGTATACTTTATTAAAATGTGCCTCAATATGTCAAGAAATGCATAAGTGTATTTCCTTACAACACACTGAAGTATAACTTACAGTGTATTACTTTAAATTTATGTTGTAAAATATGGAGAGAGAGAGAGAGAGAGAGAGAGAGAGAGAGAGAGAGAGAGAGAAAGAAAGAAAGATAAAAGAGAGTGGGTGGGCTCTAGTCCCTACATTTCTATACTGAAATATGAACATTCAAACCACAAATTCCCCACCATACACAGCAGATACTAGAATGAATATAGGACACTTTCATCTCCATTAACCTTGCCTATGGCAAACTGAAGTTATGCAGATGAGTATGAGTGTGTGTTTATGTACAGTAGGGACTGGAACATTTAGTAGCACATCTACACCCCAGTTTTGATACTAATTAGGACTTTCCCAGAGTGAACGAACAAAGCGCCAGGCCATAACTGCTTCTAAAAATGCCATAAAAACAACAGGATGCCAAAACCATAAAACAAAAAACATTTACTTTCCTTTTTTTTTTGTAATTGACTTTTTCACTTCATTTATGTGAAAGTGCCTTCAATCAAAAAAATTCTTAGCTTACACTGAATAACTGAAAATATGGCATTTCCCTGCAAATTTCAGTTCATAATTTCTATTACCTGCTAATTAATAGAAATGAATTAATCTATAATAAGAAGTTGCAAAAAGGAACTGTCCAAGGACAAGGATCTAACAGCTAGAATGGAATTCCCTAAAATATAAAAGAAGTACTGTATGTACAGTAATAGTACATATGTTCAGCACCATTATTCTGAAGATATGGTGGTTTAGAGGCTCTTGTCCCAGCTGAACTCAACTAAAGTTTATGTACTTAGAACTCTGGGGAACTGGGGATGCTGGAAATTTCTGTTTGAAAATATTTTATATAACAACTGGCACAAACCTGTCCAAATTCTTTCTATCAAGGACAAATACTTTCAGTGTCACTGACCCTTGAGTGTGACCATTCCATCAATAAAAATATCCATAAACCAAACAGAATAGTGGCTTTTACCATAATGATACATTACAAATTAAACAGATCATGTGAGCCTGCCTCTCACTTAAGATTCATGCCATCACACCATCATTTGAGATAACATGGGCCCTAATTTTGAACATTACATTCAAGTGCTTGCATGTTCTTGTGTTATTTTTCATTCTTACACTCTGTTTTCATGCAGCCATTATGTATTTCCTAATAAGGACAAACATGTAGAACATCACTAGAATAGCGGATGCTGTGCTCCACAGATTTTCTAGGCTATCAGTAAATCTAACAGTGGCTGATAATGATAATGACCACTGTTGGTAAGAGTTAGTAAGACTCTAACAGTTCAGTAATGAACCTGAGCACATAGGGTTCTGGTTGAAATCCCCAGTCTCCAGCAAAAGCCCTGAAGCCAACAACACAGCAGAGAGAGATTAGTTCAATATGAAAAGGTTCACTGCAAGAGTTTAATAATGCTATAGTCTGTATTTTTTGTTCTTTGTAACCAATAATCACACAGCTAAAATTAAACATGAAATAATAACCAACAGATATTACAAATACATAAAATTTGGAACATTTTTTTGACTGGATTTAATCATACTTCTTAAAACCTGCCTTAAAACAATAGAATAGTAGATTTTAAGGCACCAATAAAATGTTGGTCTTTTTGTATAATTTGATTGAAAACATCATTCTTGGTATGAAATTATTAGTTGTAAAAAAGATGCTACTTTTCTTGGAATCTTGGTAAAACTGCTCAATGTTTATGGTCCATTTTGCTTTATAGTCCTTTAAATTCAAACACTTATGAATAATGTTTGCACTTTTGTTTTCATTTTTTGACTTTCTGTTTCACTGGGATATAAATATATGGTAGCATAGAGTTTTTCTTGAAGAGAAAAAGAGGTCACAAGGGTAACAGAGAGCCAGAAATTTAGATGGGATGGATCAAATATAATGAATGGAAGTGGAAAGCAGCTTTTTTTCAGTTTTCAACACCAAAAAAAGTTAAATACCATCTATTTGATGATAGCGGAAGGCATTATCTTTCCTCCCATAAGAATTGTGGAGCATCTGTCAAGCTTTGGGGCTGTTTTCCTCTAAAGGCACTAGGAATCTTTTTAGGATCCAAAAGGAAAGACCAAGGATGCTGAAGGATCTGGAGAGGTTCTGCATTCAGCCCTTTTCCACCGACAGGGACTCAGCTCCATTCTGGTTTGGGCACCAAATTTTGAACCAAAGGGTTTTTACCAAAAATAAAAGGCTGAAAAATCTGTTCCAAGTTAGAATCAAAACATCATTTACTCAGGAATGATACGCAGGAACCATTAGTGGGCAATGCCTTTTCTTTTCTTTACTTCCATTGATCCAGTTCCAAATTATTCAACAGTTCTAGGACCAGTTCCCATTTGAAAAAGGGGTACTTGAGATCTCAGAAATATTCCTCTTTATCATCCAGTTTCATCAAACATTAAAGAAGACACAGTGCTGTGGAGAAAAAAAATCCCCAAAAAATGCTCAATGAATGGATGTTAATAACCAAGACTCACGTATTGATGAGAATTTACATTTTCTTAAACCAAATGTAAAACGAGGCAACTGTAGTTGGGACAACTGAGATAGATTTTGGGAACAGATTGTTTAAGAGCTAACTGACCACAAATACATTTTTCATGACTTCATGTACCCTAGTAATTACAGAGATGACTATATCATATCAGATAGCTTAAATAGCCTTTTGGTTTTTTGTTGAATTCTACATAAGAGGGCAATTCTTTCTCTGTGCTTTGTTGCAGGAACCTCATTCTGGTGTCTACTGGATATCGTCCCCATCAAGAATGAGAAAGGAGAGATGGTTCTCTTCCTTTTCTCCTTCAAAGACATCACAGATACGCATGGGAAGGGTAACCACAGCAACATGAGAGACGGTACGATCTGGGCTCTACTACAGCCTGGTTAGCTCATATATGTCTCAGGTCCCCCCTAGATGGATACTGATATGAATGCAATTAATTGTACATTACAACTACAAGCTGGCTTCAAACTTTAAAATCCAGTGGGGTTTCCTTTCACTGATAAAAAAAAATCGCATTGTTGATGTAAAGTGGTGTCAGGGAATTTAAGGTATCTAAAGCCTCTTAGCTAACACCCTTGTTCTTTAGTAAAATAGTAAAATCCCATGTTCTACAGATACGGTTTTGAATGAACTTATTAAATCCAAGTCCAGTTGTTTGAATGAACATTGACATCTACTGGACATAAAGGGTTCATAGTTCATAATTCTTTAATCTTATTTTTGTATTGAACTTCACTTATAAGCAAGGTGTAGCTTTACATACTAAAAACACAATCATTTCTCAAATTCTTTTTCCCACAAGCTGAAAATTCTACTTGCAAATATACACCAGTCCGCCACAATAATAAAACCACTGACGGGGAATAACGTTGATTATCTTATTACAGTCAGACTTGTCAGGGAGTGGGGGGTATTATGCAGACAGTGGATAGTCAGTAAGTTGATAGCCAGTAAGTGAAACAGAAAAAATGGCCTAAGCACGTGAGTGACTTTGACCACCATCTAATAGTGAAAGTTACAGGGGCAGAGAATCTGTAAAACATCAACTCTTTTGGAGTTTTCCCAGTAAGCAGTGGTTAGTACCTACTAGAAGTAGTCCAAGGAAGGACAAGGGTGAAAGGCCATAGACAACCAAAGCTCACTTGTACACAGAGCAGTCTGATTCCACCCCCACAGAAGATTCGCTTTAAAAAGTTTGTAAATCATCATTTTCTTTTACATTATGTTGATGGCCAGTTGCATGTATGTCACTTTCCTTGGGATGGTCTACAAGAAGAAAGCCACCAAAACTGAACAGGGCAGCATGACACTCATGACACTGACACAATGTCCTGTTGTGAAATCTTGGATCCTAGCATTTATGGGATGTTACGTTGACACATACCACAATATATGTTTTTCAAACAATAACTAAATATTCAAAACTAGAAGCTAAATCAGCACTGGGAATTTTGCTCTATGCTTTACTTTTTAGAAACCCTGCTAAAATCCCCCACACTGTGCTGGTAATGGGCTCAACTACTTCACATAAAGCAGAAATAACTAGTATTTTTGTGACAGTAAAGTACTCAGCAAAGTTAATAGTTTCATTTTTCCCTTAAAGTTCAATATGTTGTGCGTAGATGAAAAGAGGCAGAGCAGGAAGAGCGGGAGCTCTCGGCTGAGTGAGGCCCGACGGAGAGGACGCACCGTGCTGTGCCACATCACCAGCCAGTTCTCCCGTGGAGGCAAAAATGAGGTCAGCCTGAGTGGGGTAAGTAAACTTTACTAGTTACTATTCATTATACATGACTGATAATGATCAGTTTGCAAGCTGAGATTGATCATCAGAACAAGTTGGTCAACCAGCATGACTCTTTTGATAAGCTGATTGGCCAGATTTTTCTCCAGTTTAAGTAATGTCCCCTTTTTTAGGAATACCATATTACTTGATGCCAGAGGCTGAAGGCTAACATTTATCTCAACATTTTTTAACTACTCCTGAAACTCAACACGCTTGAAGGAGAAAAGTAACTACAAATTCTGTTACCCCGGCAAACAGAGACCCATGCTTTTATGGATTCATCATGCTGAGAAATACGGGCAATGTGGACCTTCTTAAAGGGAACAAGCCCAACTGTGGTCTCCTGGACACCCCAAATGGTATTGTCAAGGATTGAGCTTACAATCTCCAAATGATCAGCAAGTCATACTGGTAGGCTTGCTAAAATGTCTAACTCAAAAACATTCTGCAAGAAATTAAAGAATTATTGATTCTGGCCAATAGCAATTAGGTTGGTAATATTATTCCCACATGAAGCAATCATGGTAGTGGCACAATTATGGTTAAAGTGTTTTTTAGAAAAACAAAAACAAATCAAAACATAAGTGCTGAGCTTTAAATGGTGATCTGAAAATGGAGAGGACTTATCAAACACAAATTATAAAAAAATTATATTAATGCAAAGAGCATGACTCTTATTGAATCTACAGTAACCCAAGCCAAACAGCTAATTTTAAGTTTATCTACAGTTAAGCTTGGTATTTTTCAATTAGGTTTTATGCCTGGAATTAGAGCTCTTTATCTTGACATAAGCAATATTTTTATGAGACGTCTTTAAGAATGTCAGTCTTTTTTGTCACACAATCTTCCCATGCGAGAGGCTGAACTGTGCTTTTTCACCCAATGTTTCATTAAAGAGAAATAGCACAATATGTTTTCAGCAGTCAGTCAGTATGGGAAGAAGAATGGCCACCTTCCCCTCAAGCTTCATGCTAACCAGGGTCATGACTAAGTGAAAATGATTTGTCATTGTTAACATCACAGCAGACTGTGCACAGCACAAGTGCATCAGTGGGCAGCTATACATCCAGTGCTGAGGGAGCAGTGGGGATTGTACATTACTCAGGGTTACAAATTGGTTTTGGTTCTTAACTTACAATCTTCTGCTCATAGGGTTGGTACTTAACCACTAGGCCACCACTGCTACTACTGATTTCTAGTAGAAAGCTACAGGCATCTCATAAGACACTGTGATGCTTCTGATAGACTAATTTTGCTACACAACCTACTGGTATCCAGGATGCTGAAAGCTTTGCAACAAGGCAATTTTCATTTTTGTTAAAGTTAGAACTATGGTTGGGCTGTGCCCCTGATGCTGTTTGCCAGCCTGAGCTAAGTAACATTTTTGAGAAAATGGATTGACTGTGCACACATGAATATCAACCTAATTGTCATTTGAACTCTCCAGTCCGGGCACATTTCCCCTCACTCTGTATCCAGTCATTTAGCAGATGTTCTTTCTGAACCAAAAACAAAAACGCCTTACATTTTATTTGCCTGTCTTATCATTTGCTGAAGTAATTTTGTTTAAGTGCCGGGCTGAAGACTAGAACAGCTGCGTGAGTGTACAATCACTAATCAATGGTCCAAACCACTGCAGCCAATACTCTGTTGTCTATAAAACATAGATGCCACATTAATATTCAAGATTTAGCTGAATTTTTGCAGTGCTTAAGAGCAGTTTAAGATTTACTCTTGGCTGCCCATGAGGTAAATTTAACAGTCAGAAATCATTTACAGTGCTTAAAGGTTTTTATGAACCTCTTTTGATTTTCTGTGTTTCTGCACGAAAAGTAGATTATTAAAACCAGATGAAACAAATGTAACAAAGATATGTATTAGATAATTTAATGAACAGGATAAATGATCAAATATCACATTTCAGTGGCAAATATATGAGAACCTATCAGTGCATTCTTACGTACAGTGCCTTGCAGAAGTATTCACCCCCTTTGGCTTTTTACCTATTTTGTTACATTCCAACCTATAATTTAAATGTTTATTACTCTTATTTTATGTCATGGATCCGCACAAAATAGTCTAAGTTGGTGAAGTGAAATGAGAAATATATATATATATATATATATATATATATATAATAATTTAAAAAGAACAAAAAAATGAAAATTGGCTTGTGCATGAAGCCCCTAAAAAGTCCTGGTGCAACCAATAACCTTCAAAAGTTACATAATTAGTGAAATTAAGTCCACCTGTATGCAATTTAAGTGTCACATGATTTGGATTGTGTATAAACACACCTTTTCTGAAAGGCCCCAGAGGCTGCAACACCACTAAGCAAGAGGCATCACACCATGAAGACCAAGGAGCTCTCCAAACAAGTCAGGGACAAAGTTGTTGAGAAGTCGGGGTTGGGTTATAAAAAAATATCCAAATCTTTGATGATCCCACGGAGCACCATCAAATCCATCATCTTCAATTGGAAGGAACATGGTATCACAACAAACCTGCCAAGAGAGGGCCACCCACCAAAACTTACAGACCGGGCAAGAAGGGCATTAATCAGAGAGGCAGCACAGAGACCAAAGGTAACCCTGAAGGAGTTGCAGAGTTCCACAGCAGAGACTGGAGTTTCTGTCCATAGGACCACAATAAGCCATACACTCCATAGAGCTGGGCTTTATGGAAGATAATATTAAAAATAAGTAGAGTTGCCAAAGGCATGTGGGACTCCCCAAATGTATGGAGAAAGGTGCTCTGGTCAGGATTGAACTTTTCCAATACCAAGAGGAAAATACTATATCACAGCAAATCCAACACATCCATCACCCCAAATTTTTATCATTTGCCACAGTGAAACATGGTGTTGCGAAAGCATCATGCTGTAAGATGCTTTTCAGCGGCAGACTGGGAAACTGGTCAAGTCGAGGAAGATGGATGGTGCTAAATACAGGAGTATTCTTGAAACAGAACCACCTTGTCGATCACCTGTGATTTGGGAACTGGGATGGGGTTCACCTTCCTAGCAGGACAATGACCCAGCATCTGCTGGCAACGCCGATGGTTTGAGAAACATTTAAATGTATTGGAATCGCCTAGTCAATCCTCTAGACCTCAGTCAATTGAGAATCTGTGGTCGATTTGAAGATTATATTCTAGCGAAAAAACCATCCCGATATGAAGGAGCTGGAGCAGTTTTGCATTGAGGCATGGGCAAAAATCCCAGTGGCAAGATGTGACAAGCTCATAGAGACTTATCCAAAGCGACTTGCAGCTGCCAGTGCTGCAATAGGTGGCTCTACCAAGTACAGCTTTGGTGAATAGTTTTCGAACGCTGAAATTTGTTATTTGTCCTATTTGTTGGTAACTTCACAATAAAGTTGTAGGCATGTTCTCTGTGAAACTAGTGCAAACTCTCAAACAATCATTTAATTCCAGGTTGATAGGCAACAAATCATGAAAAATGCCAAGGGGTAATTATTTTTGTAAGGCATTGTATAGAAACATGTTTTTGGACACATTCCTTTTTTCCGATTTTATGGTATAATCCTGAAACCAGTGTTCCCCTCTCCAGCAGAACCAACGGTGTACATTCAGATGCAGCAAGCAGACTCAAGCTTTGATGCTACCACCTGTTTCACAGATGGGATGCTGATGCGCTTTGTGAATGAGGCGATGTGTGAGTCTGTTTGCAGAGCAGAGCTTTTTTCCCCAGCTTGCTACCCTGCCATGAATACCGTTGTTCTGCAATCATCACTGAAGACAAGAGTTATTATTTACCTTCTTGGAGAAATCCTGGTCCGTGTGTTATATAACAAGTATGTTGTTCTTGATCAGGTTAGATGTTACAGTTAACAACAACTTGTAAATAATGGAAATAAGGAAACTGAACCTGTCCACTTCTCCAACATGTTCAGCTGGAGGCAAGTTAAGTTCACCCCAATTTGAGGGGGTTTTCTTCACTTCCAAGTTCAGTTATTTAGCAGCATTTATTTAGTCAGAGCCTTTGCACAAATGTAAAATGTACCAAAAAAACCCGTTTCATGGAGAAAGTTTCATAGTTTTATTTCCATTTGCATTAATAGCAATATGTTCTGCCCCAGCTAAAAGCCATTACAAACACTAATTACACTATTCACCACAAATTTCACAGCACAGGATGTGCCTTTGTATGTCCAAACGAAAAGTTGGCTGAGAGGTTGCTGTAGTGGCAGCTGTTGCTGGGAGACATAGAGTCACAGTTGCTATGGCGTGAGGTAGGGGGGCAATAGCAAGGCTCTCCAATAGCTCTGTGTAATACAGTCCCTGTGATTTTGCATCAAGATGACTGCCAGGCTTGCTTCATTCATTGAAAAGCTCTGAAAGGTTAAGAAACTGTTTAATGCTGAGTAAATGGGTGCACATGTGATGTTGCTTTCCTTGGAACAGTGTAATCAGATTAATTATAGTTTTCATTATTCCTCTTGCCAAGGCTGTTGTAATGATACGTCCTTGGACAGACACTACAGGATAAATTATTCTCTATGAAGTTATGAGGCTGCTAGCAAATAATTCAACTTTACAGCCACCAGCATACACAGCAACCCATAAGTTTTTAACTCCACCTCCACATTTCATAAAAGGGGTGTACTTTCCTGTTAAAGTGTAATTCCACCATCTTAATTCCATTCCATTATCTTAAACGCTCCTCCTATCTGGTATGTGAAGTTGTTGGAGCCTTTTCCAGTGCTCATGGTGACAGGTGGAGGGCCACCCATGGCAGATCATCAGTCCATCACCTGAGGAGCAATTTAGCATCTCTGCGTCAGCATGTCTTTGGACCTGTGAGAAAGCCTGGCAAACTGCTGGGAAAAATGCTACTCTATCAAACCCAGAAATTTGCCTGCCCTGAGGCAGCAGTAATACCTGCTACACCACCCTGCTGCCCATAATTCCACCAACTTTAGAAAAATTTCAGCAGAAATCAGTCGCTGAGATGTAAATAAGGCTGTTAACTCAAAAGGTTGATTCCTTATTTTTAGAAAACTACCTCAAAATTATGTTTCATGATTTGGCTGTGCTGCTATAATTAAAGCTAATTTTTTGAAAATTGGTAGAACTCCCCTTCAGCTGTCACCTAATCTCAGAGATGCAATGAAGCAGAAATATTTTGTTACTGTATTTAAGTAGAGTTTTAGGGATCTGTACAGTATTTTCTGAGACTGTTTCTTTACGCCCCTAGTTCAAACTGTTTTATACTCAAGTGTTCCAGAAAGAAAAGGATGTAAATACGAATGAGCATGATTATTTGAATATGTGGATAAATGGGTGTCAGCCTGTCTAACACAAATCACAGTGTCACTAGCAGCCCTTGCAGCTATTGAAAGTGATTAATTGTAATTGTGAAACACAACACAGTGAACCACAATGAAATGTTTCCTCTGCATTTCACCCATATGCAGCAGAGCATTATTTAAAGAGCCCAGGGAGCAGTGATGAGGATGGTACCTTGCTCAAGGGTACTTCAAGGCAACCTACAGGTCTGGGATTCGAACACAACCAGGGGAGTGACAGCTACGGCTACCTTTGCTAGAAAGAAGTGTGGGCTGGTCTAACCAGACAATAACTCATAGCTAATGTGTAATGGTTGACTGGTACACCTTTAGCAGGCTAACACGACAATCAGTCCCTAGCTCACAGCTGTCCTGGCACTTCTTATAAGATAGCTATAAAGCTAGTTATAAGCTAGTTTTAAACAGTTAAAAAAATTGCTTTACATTTTTGTGTTATAATGTCTTATAACATTGTTATAATGCCATGTAATCCTACACAATACTGTGCAAAAGTCTTGACCCATTATTCATTTCTTTATATTTTGCTTCCAAATAGAGAGACTTGACATTGTACTGATAATGAATAATATACTTTAGTTTTACAGCCAGTATTAGAGCAAGCAAATTCCAATGTGGATGCTTATTGTGATGCACAAGAAGAAAGGGGTTTATCATCTAGCACTCTCTGTGACCTTGGTGAACACCTTAGGGCGGTGCACATCTCTTTTTGGAGTGACATTAAAGGTTATATTACGTTTCCAATAGACTCAGACCAACAGGACAGACAGTAACCTTTTGACCCAGGTAGTGTTCATGAAGTGTGACGGTGTTGTTGCAGCATTCTCCTGTGACCTGAAACAGCCTCCAGGCCTCACGCCCTGGTACTTTATCGTGGCATCCTGTTCCATCGGGCCCCAAGGCCATTGGATTCGTTCAGCCAACCACCTGCTCCCTCCTGAAACCAGCCAGCATCGCCTCCCCTCAAATCTGGATACCACCATGAAAGCTGCTGCTTCGATTCCACCTGCACAAACAGATGAGACCTTTTACACACCTTCTGCCATCAAAAAAAAAAGCCTTATGCCTTGGTTTCTTTACATAGCCAGGTGCTACAATTACAATGTTTGTATTTCATATTAGGAATAGTTCCAAACAAAAATAACATAGATTCTTCCAAATTATTACATAATCCAGTCAGTGAGACACATAAAAGAGGGAGACAGCAGTTTATTTATAAATGGGCCTGGCTAAAATTAAACTGTAATTCCTGTTGGCATTCATTAGAACCCTATGGCTGAAATCTTATTCAGGTTTAAAAAAAATTTACAGGCATAAGATATTTGATCATAGATATTCTCAGCAAAATTAAGATTTTCCTAAAGCCTTCATCTTTGTGTAAACAGTTAATTAAAATGTGAGTTAATTTACAGTGCCTTTCTATCATTTATTTAATATGACAAACAACTTTTTTTCTTCTTCAGATGATTCCTGTTATTCTGCTATAATTTTATAACATGTCTGCTCATGTCCATATAATGAAAGCCAACCTCATGCTTATGTGACTAAATATCGCAGGCCAAATTCACCAAAATACATACTACACTGAAACAGATCAGAAATGCTGCAATTAACAAACTACATTTATAAAGCAAAACTAAATAATCAGTCATGCTGCATGATAACAAGATGTGAAACCAGTCCTTCCATGCCAAATGCTCCTCTCGAAGGGATAACCAAATGGTGACAAAAACAATAATTATATGGAACCACTCAAGAAATAAAAAAAAAAAAAGATTACGGGAAGAATCCTCAAGACATCCTAAACATTATGCCAGCAGGGCTGTATAATAAGAGTTTATTAAAAATGGATTTGAAAAGGCTGTTGTGTAAAAGGTCAACACTGTGGCAGATCAGTGGCCCATGAATTTCAATCATTTCTTCTGCTAAAGCCTTTTTTTAAAGGTTTGTCAGCAGAACTGTGTGTTCTTTGACAGTACACAAAGTACAAGAAACATCTGAAACACTCTAATGGACTTTAAATAACTTTCAGTGTTGTTTTTGTTTTTGTATATTACATATTGAGTAAAAAAAGTTCAACACTTTCTTATAAATTTAAGGGAAGATGTGACCAGATGTGACCAGTAGGTTGTCCTGAGGTACCCTTGAGCAAGGTGCTGTCCCCATCACTGCTCCCTGGCCCCTTTCAATAGCTGCCCCCTGCTGCGTGTGTGTGAGTGTATGAGTGTATGGGTAAAATGCAGAGGCTGAATGTGATTGTGTCTCAATGTGTGCTATGCTGTGTTTCACAATGATAAATACACTTTCACTTTATAGACTCTGGAATGCTATAGACCCCATAGACTCTTTAAAGGGAACATATCCTCTAAAACTGAATTTTCCTTTACAGGTTTACAGAAGCACTATATCAGTCATACCATTAACTTTCTTGTCCATACCATACAATGTACAGTGGCATTGATGAAAAGACGGGTAAAGAAGCTGAAGGTGGCAGAGTTATAGATACTTATAGTTGCATTGAGAGTGATGAGACTGGAAAGGATTAGGAAGAACAGGATGGACAGCTTGGAGACAAAGTCATAGAAGTGAGATTGTGTTGGTTTGGACATGAACAAAGGAGAGACAAGGAGTATATTGGGAGAAGGATGTTGGGGAAGGAGCTGCCAGGCAAGAGGAAGAGGAAGACCAAGGAGGTTTATAGGTGTGGTGAGAGAGGGATATGCGAGGACATCCATACCACTGGGCAGCTGTTACCAAATATCATGGTGACCATTCCCCAGCATGGAAAAATTACAAGCAACCAGTATGTGTTTATATATTTATCCCAATATGTAATACTTGATATATTTTAGACATTCCAGACCAGTAGGTTGCCCTGAGGTACCCTTGAACAAGGTACCATCCCCATTACTACTCCTCAGGCACTTTCAATAGCTGCTGCCTGCTACGTGTTGTACAGGTGTGTTCACTGTATGCTGTGCTGTGTTTCACAATGACAAGCTGTCACTTTCACTTTTCTGCACAGTAACTAGCCACTCTATTAAACACTTTTCTTGTTCTTCTTGTAGATTTAAAATTAGATTGTAGCTCATATATTAGAGCACAGATATTTTTAGACAATGCAGCACAGATGCATTACTCTCAGCCCTTTGGTGAACCACTCAGTTCAAGGGCCTAATGTATGTCAAAAAATCAGCAACTGCTGATTAACTATTTCCCAGTCAAGTGAAAATTAAAGTGACAGCACACAGTAAGACAAAACGAATCCCATAACAGTAGGTTGCCCTGAGGTAACCGTCACTGCTCCCCAGGGTGCTTTCAATAGCTGCCCCTTGTGTTTGTGTGTATGGGTAAAATGCAGAGGCCTAATTTGCTGTGTCTCTGTGCTGTGTTTCCCATTGAAGATAACAGTCACTTTCACTTTCATACAATTAATCAGCAGTTGCTGATTTTTTGCTGGTTACTAGAATGAAGAACAGATGTGGATATGAACACAATGAGTACTGAGCATCTGCTAAATGCTCTAAATGTACATATGAATATAACCCATGCTGTCAACTGAAAAAAATGATTGGTTAGAAAATGTCAGTAATTAGCATTATAAATTGTTGCAGAAACCTTGACTCAGTGTAAACTGTTAAGCGTGGGGTGTTACGCATGGGGTTGGAGTAGCACAGTGCTTGGGGTTGGGGTAGGAACACTGCATGAGTAGATGGAAAATGATGCCCATTAAATATCAGAAATTTCATGATAAGATCACAAACTGAAACTTAAGCTGAAGAAATTTAAGCTGAAAAGAATCACAGCACACATCAGGAAACTGGTTCAAAATAACGGTATTTGCAGTAGTTACTTCGAAAGCGTTTTGGCTTTGCATTGTTAGACCTTACCTTTCCTGTCTTAATTATCATGACGGTCTGTAAGAAGAGATAGAAAAGAAGAAAAGCTCAAAGATCATCACAAGAACAAAAAAAAAAAAAAATAAGGCAGAAAAACAGAGAGTGGGTGAAATTTGCTACAATAAAAAAGAAAAACTATTAGCTGCCTATAAAATGAAGGGTTTCAAGTGGTCATATCTAGAGATGGCAATGGGGAGGTTTAAATATTGGGGTCAACAGTTTCAAGTAATGGGGAGTTTGAAGACAGATGAAGAGAAAAAGTACAAGAGGAGGATGGAAAGGGGTGGAAGGAGTGGCAGGAGTGATCTGTGATGGATTCCAGCAACTGTGACAGGGAAGGTGTGCAGGACAGTAGTGTGACCAGTTATACTAGACGGGATGGAGACAGTGGCAGTGACAAAAAGACAGGTAGTGGAGCTGGATTTGGCAGAGTTTAAAATTTGCATTTGTGAGTGACAAGGAATGACAGCTTTAGGACTGTCAAAAACCAAGGTATAAGAACTTCATTAGAGGGACAGCTCAGGTTGGATGATTTGGAATAAAGTCAGAGAGGCAAGATTGCATTGGTTTGGACATGTGCAGAGGAGGGAAGAGGATTATAGTGTGAACAGAATGCAGAGGATGATACGCCAGGAAAGAGGAAAAGAGGAAGACCAAAGAGGAGGTTTACGGATGTGGTGAGAGATGACATGCAGGCAGTTGTTTTGAAGGAGGAAAGATGAGAGGACAGGAAGAAATGGAGATGGATGATCCACTGTGGTGACCTCTAAGAGGAGCAGCTGAAAGAGGAAAAAGAAGAGAAAGAACCATTGCATCAAACAATTGCAGTAACAGATAAAATTCAGTGTTCTACAAGAACTTTTGTGAAGTTTTTGAAACTTGAATACAGCAACTTTAAACATATATTCTGAATACATGGACAGTATATATAATACAGGTATGACATGTTATTGCTTAATAAAGATAAAGTGAGAGAGAGAGAGAGAGAGAGAGAGAGAGAGAGAGAACATGTGAAAACATAAAGCAGAATAGACTCATAGCATTAGTTTTAAGGAGAAATTTTTCATCCATAGGATCTTTTTTTGTGTTCCTTCAGAGACCTCATGTGTGAAACACTGGATGGATGGATCGGATGGTGTAGAAACTAAGGTAATAAGAGCCTCTGTCACTG
The DNA here is from genome assembly GCA_017165825.1 of Hepsetus odoe. Lineage (NCBI taxonomy): Eukaryota > Metazoa > Chordata > Actinopteri > Characiformes > Hepsetidae > Hepsetus > Hepsetus odoe. The sequence continues at coordinate 25,891,507 of CM029378.1, forward strand.
CCTTTGTGTGCTGCGAGGATGACAGAGGAGGACATGGGGTGGAAGCGCCTGAGAGAAAAAGACAGGAATAGATTTTTTAGAGTTTCCATAGGGGGAGGTTAGCCTTGATTTGGGATACTGGGTTTCTAAAAGGAGTGTCTACACTATATATGTGTGTGCAGAACTTTTTGGGCAGGTGTGAAAAAATGGATGCTTTTTCAGAAATATAAATAATAGTTGCTTATTTTTATCCAATTTACAAAATGCAAGTGAGTAGACAAAAGAAAAATCTAAATCAAATCAATATTTGGTGTTACTACCTTTTACCTTCAAACCAATTCTTATAGGTACACTTGCACAAAGTCAGGGATTTTGTAGGATTATAGTTGGTTGAAGGTCACACACAGTCATGTTTGGAACAACTTACCAGCCGAGTTCCTTCAAAAACTGTAAGTGTACCTAGAAGGAATTGATGCTGTTTGAAGGCAGTGCTCACCAAATATTGATTTTGATTTAGATTTCTCTTTTGTTCATTCCTGTATTTTGTTGATTGATGAAAATAATGATTAGCACTACCATTTTGAAAGCATTCTTTGTTTAGCATTTTCACACCACTGCCTAAAACTTTTTATAACTACATAAAACTTTTTATTTATATATATTACACTTTTTGTAATGGCATTATTTCTTAAACGTCATTATCAAATGTACTAATATGAAGAATCACATGGACCAATTTGGTGCTGATTTCCAAATGGTTATTTTTTAAAAAGTCCACTTGCTTGCTGGCAGAATGAAAGATGTTCATTCAGGAATTCCCACATTTCACCTAGTTTGTATATACTGTATGTATATACACACACATAAACATGTATATATATATATATATGTATATATATATACCCCAAACAGGGCGTTGGAAAGAATTAAACCTTTTTTTTTTTTACATGTTTGGCCTTCAGTGTTTCGTGTCAATGTCTTCTAGAAATGTGCTTGTTCCTGGACGTGCTTGCCTCATAAATCTGGATCAGAATTATTTTATTTCTCACTCATCTCACAAATTGAGCTACCAAAGGGAATTATTTAGAAATAGAACCACCAAACATAATGTGACAAATATTTTTATAGTCTGAAATAACACATTATAACACTTTATTTCATTATTTATGAAGAAGACATATCAGCTTTATCTTTACTGCTCTGAAATTCACTTCATGTTGGAATTGCATTTACTAATGTCTGAACTTCAATTTCCTGCAGAAAACCTTGCTTTAACAATAAAAAGAGATGACTTTGGCCCAAAAAAACACTGGACATGAAAGTGTTCATAACTTATTACATGTCAGACTAGACTAGACTAGAGTACATTTCAAATGAAGGACTTATTTGAAGTCATGTCAAAGTCAAGTCAGTCAGAGGCATTTCTGCCATACAGGCAATATACAGTGAAATGAAACAACCTTTCTCCAGGGCCTTGATGCTACACAAAAGACATGAAAAACTAGACATAAGACATGAAGTCCAAACAGTACAACATACAGATCAAAAGACTCAATAAATAAGACACAAATGAGTACATTCAGTTAACACAGAGCAGAGACAGTCCTGCATATGAATATAATATAATGATCATCAAAGTGAAAACAGTGATCATTACAGTACTGAATGCACTAATAAGGATGAATACATAGTTCAGGCCGGTGGACGAGGAAAGAAGCAAGAACAGAGTGTCTTCACAGTAGTGTAATGTGGTAATTTGAAGACCAAAGAGTAGGTTTATAGACGCGGTAAGGGAGGACATGCAGGTGGTTGGTTTGAAGGAAGAAGATGCAGAGGACAGGAAGAAATAGAGCTGATGACCTAAACGGGAGCAGTTGAAAGAAGAAGAAGAAGGAAGTTGTACAAAAGCACTTAATGTGAGATAATTGCACTTAATGCAAGACTCCAGATCTGTGTCCCATTGAGTTGGCATGTGGATAATAAAAGTCACACAGTGCCGCAGGGGGCAGACATTTCCAGCACCCGGGGAGCAGTGATGGGGATGATATCTTGTTTAAGGGTAACTCACAGCAACCTGGTGGTCAAAGATTAGAACCACTATATAAACCTGGAGCTTTATGAACCAAAGATGATTGTATAGAAATTCCAAGCAATTTATTCTCAGTAATGTTTTTGGTCCAGTCAACCCATTTTTGGTCCATTTAAGTGCAATACTAGCATTAGCCTTTCTCCAATATTTCTATTAATATAAACAATATTATGAAAATAAAATGTTAACAATATACAATGCTACTTACAAATGTGGAATTTTCTTTCCTTAGAAGTAATCAGTCTTCTGAAAAAACACATTTGGAAAGCTTATTACTGCTAGCGATCTCAAGATGATGAAGTATGCCATGGCTGAACTCTGTGAGGCACCAGAAGCTAATGCTACTTTTGCTTGCTACACAACAACACAATAACAGATGATTATAATGTCTACAGACAGCTTCTTTTGCATTAGGCTTTTATAACTCAACATTTTGAATCAATATATATGGGTTTTCCTCAGGCTTAGGATTCATTTAATATGGACAGGCCCCTGAAGATGCTCTCCCCCTCTCTGCCGATGAGTTGCTCCTGTCTCTTCACATTGATTACTTTCCACCAATTTATTTCATGCGCCTCTCATATTAGATTTTGATGGTTATTGATTTCTAGTGCTAACACACGTCATAACTGTGAGATCCAAAAAGGTTGGATCAGGTGTATTTAAGAAAACAGATGTAAACCAGACATGCAGTCCTAATTATTAGAAGGGTGGAAACTAGCTGCTTTTACCATAGAAATCAGAAATTTGCTGCAGAAAATCTCCATGTTTTATATTTCTCATTCGCTGAGCTTGGCACAGTGTACTACCTGTTCCTCTAAAGTTTTTCCATCCCCCACATTTTCTGTGATGTGAGCTGATTAATGGTGGGTCCTGTTTTAGAGAGCAGTAGCAGGTGGAGCAGCTTCTTTCAGGTCATCCTCAAAGTCATCCCACCCTCGTCTCTCCTCAAAATAAAACCGTTCATACGTGAATCTGCATACATGAATATGCATGTTGCTGTGCAGTGCACTTTGTTCAAAGTTCAGATGTACTAAACCTGCAGAGCTAAATGATAAATCAACTAAAATGAATAAAATAATAATTGCTCTGGCTATGTGTCATTATATCAAACCCAATGGTTTCTTTCCTGACTCAATTTGTCACGTATATCATTTAGTCTAGTTTAGCTTTAGTCTAATTTTAAACTTTAGTCCTAGTTGAGATTATTTTCACCATTGAGTAAACTTTTTAAATAGTACTTTTTGCACTGACACATCATCTTCCTCTTCTTCTGTTTGGGAAGACATGGATGCTGGATGTGTTTGACTGGTGGAGAGGTCAATGGCAGTTGATGTTTTTATAAAGCATTTGCATTCTCCCAAGCAACAGCACCAGCAGAGGAACTTTACGCACAGGAAACACAGATGGAGGGCAGATGCAGTTCTCTGTCCCCTGTGTGATCAGCAGTTGTAAGAAATAGCTGATATTAATGCAATTCCATTGGGGCATTTCAGTCATGCCCCCTGGTAACTTCTAACTAAACCATGTCTGTGATCGTCCATGTCTGCAAGGTTCAGCTGCACATTCAGCAGTAGCAATATGGCTGAGTCAGGTCACGTCTTGAAGTTGAGGGTACTGGCTGGGGTCAAACCTTATTTAACACCTATATACATTTACAGTACACATTCATTCTGACATTGCAGGCGCTCTTATCAGGCGACTTACAACAGTGTGTTCCGCAGCCAGATCAATCATCTTGTGCCTGCACAGATCAGTAACTGCTGATTAGCTAATTACCACCTAAGTAACAGACTATAGGGAGGCCCTTGTAACAAGTATACTTTTTTTTTTTTTTTTTTTGAGGAGAGCAGGGGGTGATGATAGGAAAGAGAGTAGAGGTTTTTGGGAAAGAAGAGTAAGGGTAGGAGTGGATGGTTTGGGAGGATTAGTCCCTCAGGGATTCCGCATCGAACAGGTGGGTCTTTAATCCACGTTTTGAGAGACGGCGAGGGGACTCGCAGTTCTGACCATCGGGGAGTTTGTTCCACCACTGAGGGGCCAGGGCAGGAAAAGTCTTGATCGTGATCTTCCTCCCCTGTTTTTTCCAGCGGGGAGGTTCAGGAACGAGCGGTGCTTGATGGTCTGAGGGACGAAGGAAGAGAGACGCGATGTTTAATTGAGTCGACAGGTAGATGGTACCAAGACTGTTAGTAGCCCCTTGTAAACGAAGTTAGGATTTTGAACCTGAATCACGAGCGTGCTGGGGCCAGTGAATCCGCAGCGGAGGAGTGGATGAAGAGAACTTGGGATGGTTGAAGGGGCGAGTCTAGTAGCGGCGTTTTGAGATCAATTGTGAGTAGTGCTTGTTGCCTTCAGTGGAGACCTGCCAGAAGAGAGTTGCAGTAGTCCAGTTTCGAGATGACCAGGGACTGGTCATATATATACTTATTTTGAATAGCATAATACTCCAAATCTTGCTTCAGAGATTAACAAGCATTCCTTTATATGATCATGTGCACAGATTAAACACATTTGACTATAATAACCCTGTTTCCCAGTTGCCTGAATTTGTGTGAAAAGACATGTATGTGTTTTTGTAAGTTAGCTGACAAGTAGAGAGGCATAACTAAATTACCTGTGCCACTTGTTTAGTCTAGGCGAGTTTTTCACACATAAACATTTCAAATTTGAAAGTGCTCAAAAACTTTTATATTCCAATTTTATTTTTTACATTTTCATTATATATGGCACTTTAATAGCAAAAAGAAAGCATAGGGTGCCAAAGTATGTGGCCATTCTGCCAGTAATTCTGAAAAATCAACACTGTTTTGCCTATTTTCCTTAGAATTTCTTTGTGGCCTATTATCAGATTTACCATTTTACACTGTTATACTGTGTTGGAGCTGTTAGCAAGCTTTTTAGTGTTAAAGAAGAAAGTGATGAACCTCCTGCTGTGAAAGCACAGCAGATGTTGCCTTAAAATATGGATGGCATATCTGTGGCTTCATAATGTGAAATTGTTCACATGTAAAGACAAAAAAATCCACTTGGTTAAAATTTTTAATATTTAAAATGTTTGAAAATGTTAAATCAGACACATTCAACTATAGCATTCAGCCTAAAGGAATAGAAAAATATTCAATAGTCCCATGGCAACACCTTCCAATCAGCTGGATATTGCATTTTATGATTACGATTTTGTTAAACTGGGGAGTAAAGTTCAGATGCATTACTGAGACGTAGGAATTATTTGATTCAATACATTATACCAATAGTGGTCTATTTAGCTTTTAGTTCAATTCAGTTTAAATTTTAAATGTACATATACAAGAAATGTACAAGAAAACAAGGGAGGGAATCATTATAGATGTCAGCTTAAACTATGCTTAGAATTTCTATATGTGTCTGTCCAAGGATTTGTGTGATTTGTGTGTGTGTGTGTGTGTTTGTGTGTGTGTGTGTGTGTGTGTGTGTGTGTGTTTTAAGTCAGTATGGGGAAGCACAGCTGGATTGACTTTGACTATTGATGCTAGGGTTAGCAGTGAACATGGTATGGTTCTATTTCTAAATAATTCGCTTTGGTAGCTCAGTTTGTGAGATGAGCGAGAACTAAAATATATCTGATCCAGATATATATATATCCATATTTAGTGTCTATATATATATATTCAGTGTCTATGTGTATATTTACTGTTTATGTGTGTGTACAGTACTGTGCAAAAGTTTCAGGCAGGTGTGAAAAAATGCTGTAAACAAGAATGCTTTCAAATATAAATAATGATTGTTTATTTTTATCAATTTACAAAAATGCAAAGTGAAATGAACAAAGAAAAATCTAAATCAAATCAATATTTGGTGTTACTACTGTTGAAACTTTGAAAGCGTAAATTCTTATAGGTACACACTTGCACAAAGTCAGGGTTTGTAGGATTATAGTCGGTGTATGATCAACCAATTTGACCAAACAGGTGCTGATGAAAGTGAAAGTGACAACCCTTGTCATTGCGAGGTCAGTTCACACCATGAACCACAACGAAAGTGGACCTCTGCTTTTAACCCATGTCTTCGACACCATGCAGCAGTGGGCGGCTGGCAAGCGCCGGGGCGGTGATGGGGTGTGCACTCAGAGGGTACCTCAGGGCAACCTGCCACCAGAATCAGCCCCTGTCTTCCGATGCAGGGCCAACTCCCTAACCACTAGGTCACCGCTGCTGCACTGCTGATGATCATCAATGTCACACGTAGGTTGAAACACTGTCATGTTTGGAACAACCTACCAGCAGGATTCATGCCAAACTGTGCAAGTGTACCTAGAAGAACTGATGTCTTTTGAAGGCAAGAATTTGGTCACACCAAACTATTGATTTGATTCGTTTCTCTTTACATTAATTCACCATTTTTGTTGATTGATGAAAATAAATGAGTGCCACTTCCATTTTTGGCATTCTTTGTTTTAACAGCATTTTCCACACCTGCCTCAAACTTTGCACAGTACTGTATATATATATATATATATATGTATATATATATGTATATATAACTCTCATATCTGCATAAACTCTATTAAATTGCAATAAAATGTTTATTATAACTGAAAATAATAAAGTTAGTTAATAATGTAATTGAAAAACAATTTGTGAGAAAACATCACTCTTAGCTGATTGATTTTGGTATTTGATGTTTTAGTCATTTATTACTGAGTTTTCCCAAATCACTGACATGATCCTCAGTCTCAACTTGTATTCTGGTAGCCTACAAAATCCTCCTCTCTCACTGTCACATAATGGCCCCCTTTCCTGCCCAGTAGTACTGTATAAAATTTTAAAAAATGAAATTCTGTATTTTTTATTGTTACCAGGAATCTGAAACTGATTCTGTAGTCTATATATCTATAGTGGAAGATTTCAGCATATATTTTTATGATGTAGAGTAAAGCTGCAGCTAGAACTCAGAGCCTACAAGACAGAGCTTATAGTAATCTGCTAATGCTAAGAAGTGTACATAATTTACAGTGAAGGAAGGTGCTGGATTTACATGAATCACACACAAGCACATACTCACACATGTTGGTACACACACACACAGACAAATGATCCTCACTACACTTTTAAGCATGCACACTTTAACACACTCCTTAGCAGTGGCAGAGATTTGCTCTAACACAGCTCTAAAGGTCCTTTTTCATAAGACAGGTGAGACAGGCAAACAATTAAACTGTCTTTCCTTTCTTTAGTGTGTGTGTGTGTAATGCGTATTAATGCGTACGTGCGTATGCGTGCGTGTCACGTGTATGTGTGTAATATTATTATTATTACATACATAGATACATCCATACCATTGAGGTGCAGTATAGAATCACTCAGTTGACTTAAAATGTTCCTTGATGTTAGGCTCTACCTTTGCTTCTCAGAACGTAGTTTTAACCCTTAGGTTATAACAAAGCCCACTTAGTTGCACGGAAATAAACAAGTGAAGAAATTCTCTTGCGTTCCTAGATGCAGATAGCTGTGGCATCACCTGGAATCAAACTGGTTATCTTACAGATAATGCTTGGAATGTTATAGTTTGTGCGATATTGATGAATTAAAATTTTTCTGGCAGAAACTAATCCAGGGCAGGATAGGATTTTATTAATTGGTGGTCTAAAAGGAGAAAAGCCCAAAAGCCTCAAGGATAAAAATGACTAGTAATGTAAGTTATATAAGGTATTTAAGTAATTTAAATTGTAAATATTTTAAAGTGTATGTATTCCTATGGACAGTGGAAATATATAAAAGAAAAAACATTAAATTTATTTCTTATTATATTTTTTCATTAACTTTGATAAGATGCCTGACAGATTGGATGATCAGATGTTTTGATATGTCCTTTCGGTTCTTGCAATACAGAAATACATAGCAGTGCCTCATCATTTGGAGTGGAATCTTCTACCTCTGAATTTTCTCCCATCAAAGCTGGAAGTTTGGGTGGCTCTGGCCAAAAGGCATTTTCTGTGTGGAATAAAGTGCAGCTACTCTACAGATAACAAATTTTTGGCACATTTTAATGTATATAATCTAAATGTTTAAATGACATTTCATGAATTTAACATAATGGGGGAAAATAATATTCATTCAAGACTTTAGATTTATATTTGGCATTTTATCATACATGAATTTAGACCTCTGTTATTTAGTGAGTTTATACTGAAAAACATGTGTATTGCTGTCACAGAAGAGACAAATACTCATCCCATTTCAGGGTGATGACAGGGATGGTACCTTGCTAAAGGCCTAGTCTTTTACCCTAGGATAATATATATATATATATATATATATATATATATATATATATATATATATATATATATATATATATATATATATATAGATAGATAGATAGATAGATAGATAGATCTTGTAGATGCCAAACTGAAAAAAAATGCACACACACACTCTCCTGCACCTACATACCTGGAGTGCTGCTAAGTGCTTTTTGTGGTTTGCTTTTTCTCCTCTCTTCTCACTTCTCTTTCTTTCCTTGCTCCTTGTCCCTTCTTATTTTAGAATCTGCTCTAACCCATTTTCTCTCACTCCTTTGGTGCTGACCTGTTTTTTTTTATCCTGCACGTGTGCTCCGTCACACTTGGTGGGCAGACAGGCCTGCATGGAGTCTAAAGAACAGACCCCATCCAGAGCTAGGCTTCGAAGAAGCAAGTCAGATTACAAGCCATTTCTGGATCAAGCTTGGGGGAAGTTTTCCAAATGAAAAAAACAAAAATGAAAAAGCTAAAATATTCTTCTACTTGGTCGCAACACCTACCTCACAGGGCCAGGATATAGCTGCACATTCACTGACTGCAGACACTCGTTCACCTAATGAAGGAAAGATAGACTAGATAGACACAAACCACAGGAGGAGCAGCAGCAGCTGTTCAACTATAGCACATCACTGTATTAACACTGATGACACTGTATTTTGTACACTGACAATGTGGTCATTTTTTCAGAGCCAAAATCTTCTATAGTACTGATTTAAATGACCATTAAATATACAAAATACACCTCAATATGTATCTTAATATTAAAATTCTGACCAAATGCAGTTTTTTCTACCAAATATAGACATTTTGTTAAAAAAATGCTAACAGGAAAATTTATCCACCTCATGGCCACCTGGGCTGTATGTTTCTCTCAGAGACCAGGGTCATTTCTCTTTGCTGGGGAGACCTAAAATCTAAAGCTAAAAGTCCCATGAATTCTAAGAACATATTTAAAATAATTGCAAAAAAATTGTTAAAGACTTTTTTGGCTACTGAATGTATCTCCTCAGGGATGGGATTTTCCTTCTGGCTACTTTGACTATTCTATGGGTGCTTTTTTGATGAAAGGAAATAAAAAATACATTGTAAACAGATGCCATATTTTAAACTTTACCGTTAATTTTTCTAGGAGTGAATGGTATCCTCCTTTAAAATTTCTGTTTGGAAAAAAAAAAGAAATTTAGCTTCACCTCAATCCCCAAAATTTGCAAGTCAGTCCCCCTGTAGGCCATTACTTTGTGGTCCTCATTTGTATAGTGGAAAAGTGGATCTCCACAATAGTGGATTAGATCTCCAGACATCCATTCGACTTTCAAAACTTCGACTGACGTACACTATATTCACATGTTACAGGATGCTGCTTCCCCATCTATCAGCCATGTCCACTTTTTTCTGCTACAAACCATGTTTGTGTCAATCGTAAAGAGCAAAAGTGAACTGATGATGCTGAGATATACATTTTTTTGTTTTGAGGCATAAGTATACTAAAACACAGCATTTTGGGGACTGAAGTGAAGCAGAAATTTTGATTGCTATTGGACAACCTCTTTTTTGACTGACTTCCAACTTACACATGTTTAGTCCATGGTGAATCAAATTTTTTTTTCTCCAAATCTTTTTTTAGTCCCAGTGGAGGCCATCCCAGGGCATTTGGTCAGCTGTTTTGGTAGTGATCACTCCGTCTACCACACCATTACATCAGCTATACTCAGAGCTTGATGAGCAGTAAAGAGCAGATGAGAACAGGGAGGGTTTTGGTCGCATCTCGCATAGACCTCCCAACACTAATCGCTAGAAGAGGGCATGGGCCACTGGCTTTGGCTTGACCCATGTGATGTAAAACCTAAATGAAAGAAAACTACTGTTTTTTCCTCCCATCAGTTTAATAGTGGCACAGCTGAGAGCGAGACACATGATTAAATGAGTGTGAGCGAAGAGTCAGAGGTTACACTTGTGAATCACATAGAATGAAGCACACAAAAGCAAAAAAAATACAAATCAGCAAACTGTAGAAGAGCTACTAAGCTTGGATCATTGTTAGACTTCATTTTTTCTCCTAGGCCCCATCACTTGCCTCCTTCTTAAACCCAAAGGACATTTTAATCTCTTTTCACTTCCACAGCAACATTTAAGTGAGCAGGAAACAGTTTAGCGTTATAAGCAGTTTTGCTGAATTAAAATGATTGGTGCTATTATGAAGCACCTTAAATCCCTGGAAATAGCTTACAGCTTATTACTTACTGCACTCTGTATTTTTACTTAGGCCACAATGCAGGCATCTCTGTGTGGATAGCATAAGTGAAAGCCTTGGATGTATCAATACTAAGGGTAGTTGATATTGCAACTGAAGTCATTTTCACATTATAATTTGCCAAAGGCTTGAGCCATCCCTCATTTTTAAAATATTTTGCTAAGATTGTGATTTAATGCAAAATTATTTAATTATTTAAATACAATATATAACACAGAGTTTGTATGATTCCAACCAGCTTTAAAGTCAAAATTTGATATTTGATATTCTCCAGCACAGCCTGAACTCTCTTAGGAAAGCTTTCTTGTCATTTCTTTAAGTTGTCTTTTGGAATAGTTCTCTGGGTTTCTTGAAAGACATTACAAAGCTCTTCCAGGGATGTTTGATGCCTATTGTTCAGTTCTCCAGCAAGGTGATCCCACACTTCCTCTGCCCCTGAAACTGCTCAGGGACAGGGACTGAAATGAAAATGAGACCCAAAAACTTTGTCTTTCAGGAAGGCTGGAGAACTGTTCCTTAACAACACATTAAAAATACAATGTCTGGTGCTTTGGATGCAAAGTCAAAATATTTATGGCCTGTTAAGTAATGCTGTTAAGCATTAACGATATCCACCATATGCTCAAACATTTATTGTGATATATTGTGATACAATTTATCATAATGACAGTAAGGTATCATTATCCAGACCCTGTTGCAACACTGGTGCTTTCTTTACTAGTTCTGGGGGCCAAATTATTTACAAGAAAACTGCAGCTTGCTTACATCAAGGGCAGCCAATCATTTTCTCCATAGAGGCTGCAAGTTTTCCATTCACCAAAAAGAAAGCTAACAAGTAAAACTGGGTGAGTTTGTATGGATGTAAAATCTGCCACTACACTGGCCTTCATAGTTCCTCATAGTAGAGGATAGTTCCTCTTCACTGGAGGAGTAAAAGATAAAGGCCTGCTCCTAATAGACACTTTTCTTAATATGTTCAAGAAAATTACAGCAACCTGACTTTGGTTGCTTATCATGTCACATCTTTAGGATTATTGAGATAATTTTGACTATTGAGATAATTCATTTTTTTACCTAAATGGCTGCAAAATAAAAGGTAGCTGAAGGTAGAGGGTCTAGCTTCAGTTCCTTACTAATCCAACCTTCCATCCAACAACTGAGCTGAGCTTAGACTAAGCAAGGTCATCGGGGATACTGGAGGCTATCCCAGTGCTGTGATGAAAGGTGGAGAAACACCCAGGACCGGTCTATCCCTGGGCAGGTCAGACATAAAGACACTCACACCTAGAGGCAATTTAGCATCTCCAGTCCATATCACAAACATACCTTCACACAAGAAATGCAGATGAAAGTATGAAGTTCATGTAAAATGTATATGTTCATCAGCTGCTCTTGATGGGTTTGTCCAATTAAAGACGAAAAACAGAAAAAATGACAGATATTTCAACAAGACAATGAATGATTTATTAAAATGAAGACATAATTTAAAACAGCTTAAGATATTGGTGGGAATTTTATAGCTCCTTCAGCCTTGAAGGCCACATTACGCTGCTTGATCATACTTACCTGACATGAAAAAAATTTTTAAAGGCTCTTTCCTTTACCTTCCTTTTAATTCCCTTTGCATTTTTCGACCATTCAGATCTGAAAGAGTTTTTCAATCTTGTCTAAATCTGCTCTCTGGCATCTAGTATTAGTTTATCATCTTGTTATTAATATTTTTGTAATAATATTTGGCAATCTCTCAAGTCCACATAGACAAGATCACATACATTATACTGCTAGACTGCTTCACAAATGTTAATACTGCTCTTAACTGGACAGTTTTATGGTCAGATGGGTTTACCACCACACCCTTTGGATTATAGCCAACCGCCCATCCCATCCAATTACATTCCCACTCATTAGCTTCATTAACTTCATCAGAAGAACCACAGGCCACAAAGGATACAAAAAAACTCAATTTTATACTCCATTATCCATAGTCCCATATTCTGGCCCATTATTTTTCAACTGGAGCAATTATGTTAAGACCAATGGAGCCTTATTCATCCTTATGGTGCTTTTTTTCCACTTGTTTCTGCCCGACATGATCGCTCCAGTAAGACGCTGCTCCTCCTTCTTTTTTCGGAGGAGGCAGTAATTGCGCTGTTTAAAGGGGAATGGTGATAATGAAAGTATTTCATTCAGTGAAAGGATTCTCCAGGTGTGCCATGGCAGAGCTGCATTTCCATCTTGACGTGTCAGTTATAAAGTGCCACTATCTGCAAAAGAACTACCCAGAAACTTACTCTGCAGTGTTCTTCTCATCGACTGCAGCGGTAGGTTGAATAATTCATGATGAGAAATGAGGGGTTTTGTGGGAAATGATGAATGAGGCAACGCTTCCACAGCATCTAAAGATCTTCGAGAATGGCAGCATGATAAAGAAGCTCCACAGCTTCCCTCTTAGTTCCCTGGATGTTCCGACATCAGGGTTGTCTTATTTGCAAAAAACTCACATTTTTAAAATAGATGTCAAGTGGAGGCGTCAGCGTATCCATCTCTCGTCATTCTGTCATTGTAGAGTTTTCATGTTCATGGAACACCCAACTGTTCAAAGGTCATTTCCATTCCTTTGGCATCACTTGTCATGTTAATAATAATCTCTCAATTTTTACTTTCTCACTCTTTCCTTGCTCCTTCACTCTCTAACAGTTGCCTAGATATTACAAATTATTTGGGGCATCAGAGAGCTAATAACTATATGCATGAGACTCTGAGCTTCCCAAAGAGGTGGAATGTCTGGAAGTTACAAATGTACATATACAATATAAATGTCAATAATGTACACCTATTGATTACTTAAGTAGAAGTACAAATACTTTTCCAGTATAATTTAGGAAAGTACAGGCTCTGAATTTAACTTATGTGATATTAATGTTGTTCAAAGACATAAAATCTCTATTAGTTCTCCCATCACAAACATCACACTCAATACACACCTTTCCTTCACTGTCTTTAGAAAAGTACAGAAAACCAAAATGTATATTATGTTTCTAAAAACTAGCTACCATAAAATACAGTTTATTGCAGGAGTTCTCAATAAAACAGAATTAAAAAAGGTGACAAAAAAGGGAAATACTTGTCATTTGTGTTGTCAACCCCTCCTTGAACCGCCACCTTATCATGGTGGAGGGGTTTGCGTGTCCCAATGATCCTGGGAGCTATGTTGTCCGGGGCTTTATGCCCCTGGTAGGGGCACCCAAGGCAAACAGGTCCTAGGTGAGGGCAGAGACAAAGAGCGGTTCAGAGGACCTCTGATGATGTATAAAAACTTTGGAAGACGTTCTCCCTCACCCGGACGTGGGTCACCGGGGCCTCCCTCTGGAGCCAGGCCTGGAGGTGGGGCCCGCTGGCGAGCGCCTGGTGGTCGGGCCTTCACCCATGGGGCCCGGCCGGGCTTAGCCCAAAGAGGCAACGTGGGCCCCCCTTCCCATGGGCTCACCACCTGTGGGAGGGGCCAAAGAGGTCGGGTGCGTTGTGAGCTGGGCGGTGGCCGAAAACGGGGGCCTTGGCGGTCCGATCCTTGGCTGCAGAAGCTGGCTCTAGGGACGTGGAACGTCACCTCTCTGATGGGGAAGGAGCCTGAGCTAGTGCACGAGGTTGAGCAGTTCCAGCTAGATATAGTTGGACTCACCTCGACGCACAGCTTGGACTCTGGAACCAGTCTCCTTGAGAGGGGCTGGACTCTTTTCCACTCTGGAGTTGCCACCGGTGAGAGGCACCGAGCAGGTGTGGGCATACTTATTGCCCCACGGCTTGGCGCCAGTACATTGGGGTTTACCCCGGTAGATGAGAGGGTGGCGGCCCTCTGCCTTCGGGTCGGGGGACGGGTCCTTAGTGTTGTCTGCGCTTATGCGCCAAACAGCATTCTGGACTACCCACCCTTTCTGGGGTCTCTGGAGGGGGCGCTAGAGAGCGTCCCTCCTGGTGACTCCATCGTTCTGCTGGGGGACTTCAATGCTCACGTGGGTAATGACAGTGACACCTGGAAGGGCGTAATTGGGAGGAATGGCCCCCCCGATCTGAACCAGAGCGGTGTTTTGTTATTGGACTTTTGTGCTCATCACGGATTGTCCATAACAAACACCATGTTCAGGCATAAGGATGTCCACATGTGCACCTGGCACCAGGACACCCAAGGCCGCAGTTCAATGATCGACTTTGTGGTCGTGTCATCGGACTTGCGGCCCCATGTCTTGGACACTCGGGTAAAGAGAGGGGCGGAGCTGTCAACCGACCATCACCTGGTGGTGAGTTGGCTTCGTTGGTGGGGGAGGATGCCGGTCAGACCTGGTAGGCCCAAACGCATCGTGAGGGTCTGCTGGGAACGTCTGGCAGAGTCCCCTGTCAGGACAAGCTTCAACTCCCACCTCCGTCAAAGCTTTAACCACGTCCCGGGGGAGGTGGGGGACATTGAGTCTGAATGGACTATGTTCCGCGCCTCCATTGTCAAGGCGGCTGACCGGAGCTGTGGCCGGGAGGTGGTCGGTGCCTGTCGCGGTGGCAACCCTAGAACCCGTTAGTGGACACCAGCGGTGAGGGATGCCATCAAGCTGAAGAAGGAGTCCTACCGGGCCTTTTTGGCCAGTGGGGCTCCGGAGGCAGCTGATAGGTACCGACAGGCCAAGCGGAATGCGGCTCTGGTGGTTGCTGAGGCAAAAACTCGGGCATGGGAGGAGTTTGGAGAGGCCATGGAGAAGGACTTCCAGACGGCTTTGAGGAAATTCTGGTCCACCATCCGGCGTCTCAGGAGGGGAAAGCAGTCCACGGTCAACACAGTGTATAGTGGGGATGGTGCGCTGCTGACCTCGACTCGGGACGTTGTGGGTCGGTGGGGGGAGTACTTCGAAGACCTCCTTAATTCCACCAACATGCCTTCCGAGGAGGAAGCAGAGCCTGGGGACATCGAGGTGGACTCTTCCATCTCTGGGGTCGAGTTTGCCAAGGTGGTCAAAAAGCTCCTTGGTGGCAGGGCTCCGGGAGTGGATGAGATCCGCCCAGAGTTCCTCAAGGCTCTGGATGTTGTAGGACTGTCATGGCTGACACGCCTCTGCAACATCGCATGGACATCGGGGACGCTGCCTCTGGATTGGCAAACCGGGGTGGTGGTCCCCCTCTTTAAGAAAGGGGACCGGAGGGTGTGTTCCAATTATCGAGGGATCACACTTCTCAGCCTCCCGGGGAAAGTCTATTCAGGGGTCCTGGAAAGGAGGGTCCGTCGGATAGTCGAACCTCAGATCCAGGAGGAGCAATGTGGTTTTCATCCAGGTCGCGGAACAGTGGACCAGCTCTACACCCTTAGCAGGGTCCTGGAGGGTGCATGGGAGTTTGCCCAACCAGTTTACATGTGCTTTGTGGACTTGGAGAAGGCATTCGACTGTGTCCCTCGGGGGCTCCTGTGGGGGGTACTTCGGGAGTATGGGGTATCGGATTCCCTGTTAAGGGCTGTCCGGTCCCTGTACAACCGGTGTCAGAGCTTGGTCCGCATTGCCGACAGTAAGTCAGACCTGTTCCCGGTGAGGGTTGGACTCCGCCAGGGCTGCCCTTTGTCACCGATCCTGTTCATAACTTTTATGGACAGGATTTCTAGGCGCAGCCAGGGCGTTGAGGGGGTCTGGTTTGGTGGGCTCAGGATTGGGTCTCTGCTTTTTGCAGATGACGTTGTCCTGTTGGCCTCATCGTGCCGTGACCTTCAGCACTCTCTGGATCGGTTCGCAGCCGAGTGTGAAGCGGCTGGGATGAGAATCAACACCTCTAAATCTGAGGCCATGGTCCTCAGTCGGAAAAGGGTGGAATGCCCTCTCAGGATTGGGAGTGAGACCTTGCCCCAAGTGGAGGAGTTTAAGTATCTTGGGATCTTGTTCACGAGTGAGGGTAAGATGGAGCGGGAGATCGACAGGCGGATCGGGGCAGCTTCTGCAGTGATGCGGGCTCTGCATCGGTCCGTCATGGTGAAGAAGGAGCTGAGCAAGAAGGCAAAGCTCTCAATTTACCAGTCGATCTACGTTCCCACCCTCACCTATGGTCACGAGCTGTGGGTAGTGACCGAAAGAACAAGATCGCGAATACAAGCGGCCGAAATGAGTTTCCTCCGCAGGGTGTCTGGACTCTCTCTTAGAGATAGGGTGAGAAGCTCAGCCATCCGGGAGGGGCTCAAAGTAGAGCCGCTGCTCCTCCGCATCGAGAGGAGTCAGATGAGGTGGCTCAGGCATCTGATTAGGATGCCTCCTGGACGCCTCCCTGGTGAGGTGTTCCGGGCACGTCCCACCGGAAAGAGACCCCGGGGAAGACCCAGGACACGCTGGAGAGACTATGTCTCTCGGCTGGCCTGGGAACGCCTTGGGATCCGCCCGGAGGAGCTGGAAGAAGTGGCCGGAGAGAGGGAAGTCTGGGCATCCCTGCTGGAGCTGCTGCCCCCACGACCCGACCTCGGATAAGCGGAAGAAAATGGATGGATGGATGGATGTGTTGTCAAATGACTTGTCATTGTGAAAACACAGCACAGCACACAGTGAACCACAATGAACCCAGGAAGCAGTGATGAGGATGGTACCTTGCTCAAGGGTATCTCAGGGCAACCTACGGGTCGAACCCACAACCAAACCCTTCCTATGCTGGGGTCAACTCCATTACCATAAGGCCACCAATGAAATACTGAAATCCAGTTTTTGAAAACATCAACTTTAATGGTTTAATGGTCTGTAAAGGCGATAAATAAATAAACAAAATTATATAAAAATATAAAAATACATAAAACATTGAGGGAGGTGGATTACAGTGCTGATGCGTATTCTAACTTTTAACTTTACTCATTAAACAAACATACAACACACTTTAGTTAAAATTCAAGCAAAAACAAGTAATTAATACATACTAAACACATTCCAAAAGTCACTGGCCAGAATATGTTTGCCTATAATTCAAACACCTCCCCTTTTGCAATATATTTTAGTCCACATTCCCATCTGCAAAACCTATCCACCTCCCCACCCCCCAAAAAAGTTTATATCAGCACTATTTCAGTGTACTGATGGCAACAAGTTTAGGTATGCAATATCCCCCCAGATCTACCTCCCACTTATTGAAAAAAAAGTGAACAAATAGCCGAATATACCCCACAGCCATGAAATGTACCCATAATTACAGAAGAAATCTTTTCAAATGTGTTTGTAACTTAGGCTGTTTTTCTTTCCGCAGAATATGTTCGAGAAGCCGTCCCTGCCGGAGTATAAGGTGGCAGCAGTGCAGAAATCCCGCTTCATCCTTCTTCATTACAGTGTCTCAAAGGCATTATGGGACTGGATGATACTACTGGCTACTTTCTACGTTGCTGTGACGGTGCCCTATAATGTGTGTTTCACGCCATACAACGAGCTGGACACGGCAGCCCGGAGCACCATCGTCAGTGATATTGCTGTGGAGATGCTTTTCATCTTAGGTGAGAACAAGATGAAGGTGAAGATCATTTGAAAATGTTGTGTGAGGGCACCTCTGAATGCACAATGGGCTCAAGATCAAACAAGCACTAGGTCTTGTCAGTTGAACAAATTGTTTTAAAGAAGTAAAGTGATGCCAAAGCTATTAAACGTAAGTCAATGCCAAGCTCTGGTTCTCTTTTTCCTGCTTAGATATCATCCTGAACTTCCGCACCACCTACGTGAGCCAGTCGGGTCAGGTGGTGTACGATTCCCGTTCTATCTGCATCCATTATGCTGCCACATGGTTCTTTGTGGATTTAGTGGCTGCCTTGCCCTTTGACCTCCTCTACGCATTCAACATCACAGTCGTAAGTGTAAACTACATTCATATCCACTTCCTGTCCACTTTATTAGATGTGCATAATATAGATAAGATAAGAAGATAGAGACTGTAGCCCATCTGTTGATGAATAGTTTGTCACTAATTTTAGAACTGTTAAGAAGTGATCAGTTTCTGACTACAGATGTGCTCTTGGCTGAGACTGTTTAGAAGGTGAACAACTTCCAACACTGCTGTGCCTGGTCCACTCTTACCAATACCACTCACTGAGAATTGTCCACCAAACACACAATATTGTGCACAGCAGCAGATGGGTTATAGGCTGTAACTGTAGAATGGAAGAAGGAAATCCATGCACCAAGTGTGGTTTTGCACTGACTGGCCCAGAAGTCATCAGATCTCTTCTAAAGGGATGAAACACCATCCTTCAAAAATATATTCAACTCACTTGTTGTTGATGACAGTTGTGGAGAGGTCAGTCCAAAATGTCCTAGTTTGGGTACCAGTGCCCCCTGCCGTGGATGTTGCCCTTATATGTCATCTGAGTTAAAAACCAATATTAGGCTGCTTTGATTCACAGACTATCAATCTGGACAACTCAAATTGCTTCTTTTCATGCCCTCAAAAGGGACAATGTTAAAGGAGACAATTTAGCACACTGTGATGAAAATGCTAGGTAAAACAGCAACTGCATTGTTTGAAAATATACAAGCAAAAATCTAACAATTTAGGGGGCAGTACCTTGTCACTTGTCTACAAAGATGTGTAAAACAGTAAAATGTTCAAATCCTTCATTCTTCACTCTGTTCTCCAAAGGTTTACGTGCAGCCAAAGGTAGATTATGGAACAGTGATCTCCACCACATAACAGCAGTTGAGGAAATATCTTTCAGTGCCCCTTCACTCCAACATAATTTAGAGATGGTGCTTTGTTGTGGCCCAGCATCTTACTAGGACACTTTATGCATGTACAGTACTGTGCAAAAGTTTTAGGCAGGTGTGGAAAAAATGCTGTAAACAAAGAATGCATTCAAAAATATAAATAATGATTGTTTATTTTGATCAATTTACAAAATGCAAAGTTAGCGAACAAAAGAAAAATCTAAATCAAATCAATATTTGGTGTTACTACCATTTGCCTTCAAACCAGCATCAATTCTTATGGCCCCCACAGAGCCCTGATCTCAACATCATCAAGTGTGTCTGGGATTACATGAAGAGACAGAAGGATGTGAGGAAGCCTACATCCACAGAGGATCTGTGGTTAGTTTTCCAAGATGTTTGGAACAACCTACCAGCCTATTTCCTTCAAAAACTGTGTACAAGTGTACCTAGAAGAATTGATGCTATTTTGAAGGCAAAGGGTGGTCACACCAAATATTGATTTGATTTAGATTTCTTTTTTGTTCATTCACTGCATTTTGTTGACTGATGAAAATAAATGATTAACACTTCCATTTTTGAAAGCACTCTTTGTTTACAGCATTTTTTCCACACCTGCCTAAAACCTTTGCCTAAAAAACCTTTATCTATCTATCTATCTATCTATCTATCTATCTATCTATCTATCTATCTATCTATCTCTCTATCTATCTATCTATCTATGTATCTATCTATCTATCTATCTATCTATCTATCTATCTATCTATCTATCTATCTATCTATCTATCTATCTATCTATGCACTGTGTGCAGACGTCTTTGGTGCACCTCCTGAAGACAGTGCGTCTGCTGCGACTGTTGCGTCTGCTGCAGAAGTTGGACCGCTACTCCCAATATAGTGCAATGGTGCTCACGCTGCTCATGTCCATGTTTGCCCTCCTCGCTCACTGGATGGCCTGTATCTGGTATGTCATTGGCAGAAAGGAGATGGAGCGCAACCATGCCAATGACTGGGATATAGGTAATGCACACAAACACACAGACACAGACACACACTCTGCCCAAACATCAGGGACCACTGGCCTTGAAGAAACCCCAAGAAGTGATGTTTATATGTTAAACAGATTTCAGCACTGATTGCAGGTACAGTCTAGGTTAGTAGAAAAGAGGTCTATTAGATTCTATTGTATAGTTAGGAGTTAATTAAATGGCTTTTAGTTAAAAGAAGCAGCCCTGTTTGAGTCAGTGTAGCTTTGGTCAGTTGTGGTTTGTGACAGCAGCACATGCATGTGATTGATGATAGTGTAGCTGATCTTAAATACAAGCGGGAAGAAGAGTCTGATCCTTTTTGGGTTCGATCTAGAAGACATTCGAAATTATGTCCAGTGATTATTGATTATATGTCAATTATGACATGATTATGTCCAATGCCTTTAGGAGGTCATTTACAATTTATACTAGGGTTTCAGTGCCTTGATGGGGCCAAACACTAGATTGACATCACTACTTGATATTTATAAGATATTTTTCTTATACCGATATAAACACAGCTGCTGGGCCACAGCTTTCTACAGAATATTTGATATGAATGGCAAATTATAGATCAGTCTGTAATTTGATAAACTGATTGAGATTTGGTTTCTAAGTAAAGGCTTAATGACTGCTAGTTTGAAGGCAGCGGTGGTTTAGGGACTGTCATTTTTACTAAAAAAAATCCCACATTCTATCATAGAAGTATTGGGAATAATTCAGGTGTTCACATCAGGTGTTCACAACTCAGTCACATCTATTGTGTATTAAATTGTACTGTCAGTGTATTAAATGAAGCACCTAGCTAAGCCATCAGGTTTACAAACATTTGTGAAGGAATGGGTCATTCCAAAAAAGCTCTGTGAATTTAAGTTAATCTTAGTCAGTTCTTGAGATTTCTAATTTCCAAGAGATTCACCTGTAAATAGCATTATGACGAGGTGTAATAATTTAGGAAAAGCAGAAACTCAAGAAATCAACTTTATTACAAAATTTGTGCATCAGGAGCTTCATGGAAAGGGGTTCCAAGGCCAAGCAGTCGGATGCATTAAAGCCTCACATCACCAAGCGAAATGTGCTGCTTTTAGCAACAGGGTTAAAATGGTGGGCTTTTGGCAAAGAAAATTATGAATCAAGGTGCTATTAAGGCACCATTTCAGCAGTAAATTTGATCACACTTATTCTGCTATAGACAAAAAGGCAAAAGCCTAAATGACAAAAATTTGTGACTTTATCTGTTAAAATCCTGATCATATTTTTGAATTTAAAACAAATCTAGGTTATGTGGTTGAAAGAATACTTATGAAACTTTACAGAAGAGTAATCCAAAGATAATTCCCAAGGTAGAACTATTTTTGTTGTTTCTTTAGTTTTGCAGTCAGTGACACTATGTAAAGTCATTGCAAAATTGGCAAATTTGAACTAATTCATGTACTGCACCCCACCTTTGGTCTTATGAAGACCAAAATATATATATGTTAACATATAATATATTATATATATAATTAACATTATATGTTCATTCAAAGTATTAGTGAAATTTAATTTGATGAAATCTTATGAAAAAAGCCAGAATTAAGGGACTTCCAATATAGCAACTATGAAAATAGCTTAAAACCATGTGAATTTGTTGGTTGACATACCCAAAACTTTGATATTGTATGCACAGACACCCATGTCTTCTCATTTTGGCTTGATCTATTAGGGAGTTCTTAGGCAATTACCTCCTTCTCCAGTGTTGCATGAAATATATGGATTTTCCAGTTCTCATATATAATTGCTATATGGCCTGTGGGATTATACCATTAGACTGATCATTTAGAGGTTGCCCAAAGGTTATGTGTGATAGTGCAGTGCTCGTTCCCTTGTTCTGCCCCTTCTTTGGAGAGTTCAGGTGAGCAATTATAGCTGAGGATTGCTTAGGCCACATGGACAATGTCTAATTCAGTTCCATTGGCAGTTTAATTTCTCTCAATCATTGGTACTTGGGTCTATCATGCCAACTATCTTCAAGGAGAAGAGCTTAAAGAAATCCAATATGGGGGACTATATATGCTTTCAATATTCCTTTAATTGAAACTGGGTGCTTTTCATAGGGATTATTTGAGATAGAACCATTTAAATGGCCTATGCCACAAAATAAAATAGTTTTCTTAATGTTAGAAATAAAAGTTTAACATGAATGTTAAAAAAAGCCTGTTGGAATCCATCATAGTTGTGATGTCATAACCATGTACACATTTGCATAGGAACAGCAATTTGTCATACAGTTTAGACTAATTCAAATAAGAGTAGCCACCCTGTTATAGCCACCCTATTCATACTAGAGAAATTGCTGTTTATTACTGCAAAGGTAGCACAGTGGAAGTTATGGGAAAACAAGTAAATGTACTTTTCCTGGCTGTTGGGAAGCAAATTAATAATTTTTAATTGGCTTTCCTTCTAAGTGCAACAGCAAGTGGTCAAACATCCAGTACCTGGACAGCAGAGTTAGACAGTTGGACACCTCGTTCAAGGGTACCTTAGGGTCCTGGGCTCAAACCCACAGCCTTATGCTCATAAGACCTAGTCCCTCATCACCCCTATAAGGCTTAATGATGAATAACAAAATGAATTGTCTGTCCTGTCCAAGGTTGGCTTCATGAGTTGGGGAGGCGTTTGGAGACTCCATACCTGAACAGCACGGTTGGTGGTCCCTCAGTTTGGAGTGCCTACATCGCTTCGCTTTACTTCACCCTCAGCAGCCTCACCAGTGTTGGCTTTGGAAACGTCTGTGCAAACACAGATGCTGAAAAAATCTTCTCCATCTGCACAATGCTCATTGGGGGTATGCAAAGAATACACTGAACATATAACACCTGAGGCCTTTTCTGTGTGGGCTCCCTCTGGATTCTCCGCTCCATTCTTGTCAGGTGGAGTGGATAAGTGGATGGCTGGAGCTTGTTTTGAGTGTGATGTGCATGATAGGAGAACTAGTAGAGACATGGATGAAAGTGAAGCAGTGAAATTAATGTTATTTGCTCAGTAGTTCCTGATTGTGCTGAAATTTAAAGGCTTTGAATTATCTTAAAATGGAGTGAGCTTCAGTTCACTTTGCACTTAAAAAAGAAGAAATTAAAGAAGTGAAGGTGGCTAAACAGTGAAACACAACAAAATGCTTTCTTTCCTTTCTGCCCATACACACCGTGCAGCAGGGAGCAACTTGCTCAGTGGTACTTCAGGGCAACTTAATGGTCTGGGATTTGAATTCATTACCTTTTAATCCTGGGGCCTTGATCCTAATCACTAGGCCACCACTACCCCATGAGCAACAAACCTTTTATTTTTACATATACTCATTAGGCAACCCTTAAACAAACATTGCATGCAAAATATATCTACTATGTTGTGCGTTTATTGCTCACATTTTCTTTAAATTCACTCAGTTGTCCCTGTATCTCCTTCTGTGTCCATGTGCCAAAGACTAAATAAAAGCACCCTGGAAAATACCCCAGTTTACCCCAGTTTCTGCTCTTGAATCTAATAACAAACTGGTTAATAACCAGCTACTTGATCAGTAAGGCTTAATAAGTGGGCACTGAAATGTAATTTTTTAGTAACAGCATTAATAACATTAAATTTGTATTAGTTTTTCAAGTTTTTTTTATACACTTTTATAAAAGATACACATACTTTTGAACTGCTCCAGCAGAACATCCTGATCTGACCTGACACTTTCTGACTGACAGTTGCCTTTCTCTCTGTTTCTGCAGCCCTCATGCATGCGGTAGTGTTTGGGAATGTAACAGCCATTATCCAGCGAATGTACTCTCGTCGCTCACTCTACCATACCCGCATGAAGGATCTGAAGGATTTTATCCGTGTTCACCGGCTTCCTCAGCAGCTAAAGCAGCGAATGCTTGAGTATTTCCAGACCACCTGGTCTGTCAACAATGGCATTGACGCCAACGAGGTGAAAAAAAATCTCAAATCTGCATAACATTAACTTTGCAGCTGCATTTGTTAATTTGCTGTTCATTGATTTATCCAAAGAACTCACTTGAGCACTATCCAGTATTGTCTGTCAAAGGTGCTGACTATTTTAGAATGATTTTAAAATTGTATATAAGGACTACACTTTTAGTTTCTATTTTAGCAAAGTATGCACATGAACAGTTGGACTTTCGTCTGTACTACAGTGGATGAAGGTTCTCTGGAGTGATGGTGCTCCATAATGATACCTCTGATATGAGTTGAAGGTGCAGTTGTCATTTAGAGCTAATCATCCAAACCAGACCTCCCTAATTTTCTCATTGCTAAAGGTTATCAAATCTTCAGTGCAATCTTCAACATCTAGTGTAAGGCCTTCCCACAAGATTAGAGGCTGGGTTTTGGTGGTCTAGTGTTAATCTAGTTGTTGCTTGCCTATGTACCAAGAGGTTGGAGGTTCAAATCCTGCCTGCAGCACTACCACCACTGGCTTCCTGAGCAAAACCCAGAGCCCCAAGTTGTGTCAAGGAGACTGTCCTTGTGCCGAGGAAACTGTCCTTGTACTTTACTATCCTGTCCATTTGGAAAAGGAAGTTGGATGAGTGCATGTGCTAAATGACATAAATGTCAATGTACTGCAGCAGATATCTATTAATCTCCATATTTGCAAAAGAAACATTATATGAGCCAAAGTCTACAAACATTTGCACATGTAGTATATTATTAACTAAGCTGACATTACGGAACATAGATGCTGGAATCACACTGACCCCTGCATTCCTCCCTGTGGTCCCACAGCTCCTGCATGATTTCCCAGATGAGCTGCGGGCAGATATAGCCATGCACCTGAATAAGGACATCTTGCAGTTGCCAGTGTTCGAGGGGGCAAGCCGTGGCTGCCTGCGCTCTCTCTCTCTGCACATTAAAACATCTTTCTGTGCCCCTGGCGAGTACCTGATCCGCCAGGGCGATGCCCTGCATGCCAACTACTTTGTCTGCTCTGGGTCACTGGAGGTGTTGAAGGACAGCATGGTGCTTGCCATCCTTGGTCTGTAATGTTTCACCTACACATACCTCTCAGTCAGAATGCTGTTGAAAAAGAAAAATAATCTTTTTTACAAATATGTCACTACAGGAAAGGGTGATCTGATTGGTTCAGACCTTCCAGGGCAGGATCATGTGATCAAAACGAATGCAGACGTGAAGGCCCTGACATACTGTGACCTTCAGTACATCAGTGTGAAAGGGTTAAGAGAAGTCTTGGAGCTTTATCCTGAATATGCCAGTGTCTTTACAGCAGAAATCCACCACAACCTTACTTACAACCTGAGGGAGGGCAGCGAAGCTGAGGTAACCGCAGACACAACATGGTCAGGTTTTCATTTAACATGAGCTATCATTGGAGGGCTATATAGATGGTCCACTGTAGATGCTTTGTAAATTCTCAGCTTGTCATTGGAGCATTATCTAAATAAACATCTGTCAAATGCAACTGAACTTTAAGTTCACTTTAAAAGATTCTGCTAAATCAATCCAACTGCCTGCATATCCTCTCTCACCACATCGATAAAACTCCTCTTTGGCATTCATCTTTTCCTCTTTCCTGGCATCTCCATCTTCAACTTTCCTTGTCCTAATATAATCCTTGTCTCTGCTCTGGACATGTCCAAACCAACGTAACCTTGCTTCTCTAACTTTGTCTCCAAAACATCCAACCTGAGCTGTTCCTCTAATATACACATTTCTAATCCTGGCCATCTTCGTCACACCCACGAAAATCATAACATCTTTTACTCACCTCCAGGTCTGCTGCTTGTCTTTTTGTCAGCACCACCATCTCCAATGCGTATAGCATAGCTGGTCGACTACCATCTTATAAATCCTTCCTCACACTCTTGTTGGTACCTGTCTGTCACAGATCATTCCTGTCAATCGCCTCCACCCTTTCCAACCTACCTGAACTCTCTTCTTCACTTCTTTTGCATACTCCCTGTTACTCTGAACTGTTGATCCCAAGTATTTAAATTCCTCCACCATTGTCACCTCTACTCCCTGCATTCTAACCAATTCATACATATTCTGTACCACCGACATACCTTTGTCAGTACCTGATCCACCAGGGCGATGCCCTGCATGTCAACTACTTTGTCTGCTCTTGGTCACTGGAGGTGCTGTGGCTGTTTCCATTACCACTTCTGCAGTAGTTGCACAGCAGTCTGGTAACTCTTCACTACACCTCCCAGTGCACATCTTAACTCCTGCCTGAACTCCTCTTTGCAGTCTTCCTTCTTCAGCTTCCATCAATTTATCGAGTCTGCCCTCACTTTCCTCCTCTTCTTGACCACCAAGGTCATCCTACAGACCACCATCCTAAGCTGTTTAGCTACACTCTCCCCTGTCACTACTTTACAGTCTCCAAGCTTTTAGACTGACCTTCCTGCAAAGGATATAATACACTTGTGTGCATCTTCCTCCACTCTTGTATATGACCCTGTGCTCCTCCCTCTTCTTAAAATATGTAATCACTACAGCCATTTCCTTTCTCTTCCAAAATCTACAACCATCTAATGTTCTGCAATCCTATCTTTGAGACCATAACTACCTATCACCTCCTCATCACCTCTGTTCCCTTCACCAACATGTTCATTAAAGTCTGCACCAATAACTACTCTCTCTCCCATACTCTCTCTATAACTTCATCTAACTCACTCCAGAATTCTTCTTTCTCCTCCATCTCACAACCAACTTGTGGGGCATAAACATCTGACACTTCATTCACCTCCAAAACACTTTGGACATACTCCTCTTTCAGAATAATACCTACGCCATTTCTCCTTCCATCCACACCATGGCGTGTGCATCCATAGTGGCTGGGATAAAAGATTCTATTAACCCTAACCCTTATGCTATTGCTAATGATAATGAGTTTCAGCAGACAGTCTAACCGTGAAATTATCTTTTGATCATCTATAGGGGATTATTCTGATAACTATTATGATGTTGCCGATTACTTAACCACAGTCAGCTATAAAACTTTTCAGCAGTTAAACCCTGCTAGATTATTAATAAATAACATTAATAAAGCCTTATATAAAAAAGTGAGAAACAATTCAGTATTAAACACTGTGGGCCAACAGTGGCCTAGAGGTGAGAGACTAGGCCCCATAATTAGATGAGAAACCCTTGAGCTTGCCCAACATGCCCAACACTCTTCAACTCTAGATATAGCTGCCCACTGCTACACATTCAGTGGACTGCTTAAATGCAGAGGTTGCATTTTGCTGTGGGCCAAATAGTACGTTACAGACTTTAAGAAAAGGAACTTGAATGAAGGATGAATTAAGGGGATGTCTCACCATTTGGCCCAGGCTGTGCAAATCTACTACTTGGGCTAGAAGTAAATCAGCCCCTTCTTTTTTTAATAAGATCACATTTAGAGATATTTAGGTTTAGAGAATTCTAAAATAATTACCTTCAGCCACCTGCAAGTATGGATGCCAAAGATTAAATCTCATTTCAATATCTTTTTTCTATGAACAAGAGGCAGGATTGCACACGCCCATTTGCAGTGACTAAAGAGTGAGCTACCTGCTGTTGAAATCTTAAAATATTTTTTTTAAAAGCTGCTCACAGAGTCTGATGATATTTTACTAATTCAACAATAAGTGCCCATTAATTTAAAAAAAGAATCCTCAGTTATGCTATCTTTAAAAGATAGCATGTTATGCAGTCATGCTATCTTTATCTGCTCTAGTCTTTTAACGTTTCTGCCGCAAACTTCCTGTAGATATAATTATCACCATAATTACACAATAAAACAACCTTTTTAGTAGCAGTGAGGGAAAAAGAGGATAACTAAGCTATTTTGGGTATCAATTATGTCCCCTTTTAGGTCACATACATTTTAATAATGAAGGGGGGAAAAGTTTTTTATTGCAGTAGGAGCAGGAAATCATTTCCTGTTTTTGCTCATGAAAGGTTGTCCTCTCTTTGTTGTCTTTGTAGGGTCTTACGAGGTTTTCCCGCTCTCCCAGGTTCCCTCATGTAAGTGGGTTTGAATGTGTAATTATCTTTTAACCCCACACCTTGCATTTAGGGCCCTAACCCCTGTTCACTGGCTACCACATAAGGTTTAACCATTACGTCAGTTCACATTTTTAAGTGCTTTCAGACTAGCTCTTGTGTAAAGAAAATATCCAACTCTGTTGTTTAAAACAGGAAATAAATGTACCACTAAAAGATGACTGATACAAACTACAAACTATATATCAACAGAAGGGCGACAGATACTGCAGGTTATCCAGGTGTACATACAAAGTGGCTGGTTTCCAATAAAGGGGTTCCAAGACACAATAAAGACCTTAATTTATTTACAAGCCTTTAAAAATATTTAAAAAGTATATGTGCTATGCCATGATCAATGCCTCTTGATGTAATACTGTTTTAAACCTTAAAAAACCTGAGAGTATTTTCATAGAAACTGCAGGACTATATGCATGTTTTCTGTAGATGAGAATGAGAAAATTGATTACATTATAACAGTATATTAATGAATGTGTATTTAAATTCTAAAGGAATTGTATAGCACAGATGCTTTACCATATACTAGGAGTGGTCTAGTGGTAGGATAAAGGGCCTTAACCCTGAGTTGCTCCAGGGAGACTGTCCCTGTAATCAGGACATGGAAGTCACTCTGTATAAGAGCATCTGCTAAATGCTGCAAATGTAAAAGTATATCAATACTCTCAAACTTATCTACAGTTTGAGGACAAGAACAAGTTTCTCTTTTTTACATGACATTATTTCATGAAGAATGGAAATATAAGTTGATAATAGAAATAGAATTTTTAATTTTTTTTGTGATTTTATGTCATTGTGTTCATGCCAGATCAACAATCTGAAATGGCTCAATCAGTTCTTCATTAAATTAAATCAGGTGCTGTTCCAGGTGCTTTTGTTGTGCAAAACTTTAGCAGCCAATGTTCATATTACAGACACAATAACTTTACTTAGGAAGTGCAAAATGTAAGATTGTACATGCCAAATACTGACAAAAAAATACAAAAATACAAAAGCTGGCTAGAATTATGCAAACTTTCTTTGAGGTTACGATATATGTTTATGTCAGTGTTTGCACATGCACATAGAGCTGTAGTCTCATTTTCCTTTAATTCCTATATAGAGATGAGGGGCAGCTAAATATATATAGAAAAAAAAGTAAATTAATGCAGTGTTGCATCCTCTCATCATGAAATTATCATGCCACCTTTATTATGCAGTTTAAAAATTCGCTACTTGCATAAATGTTGCACCACAGCAGTGGTGCATCTAAAAGATGCTCTTAGGTAATGTAATATTTCTTGCAGTATTACAGATTCCAGCCTTGGGGGACAGGGGAGGGGGTCTGTTCCTGAACGCAGGTTAATTCGGCTCATTTTCAGTGGCAGCTCAGTCCAGGCTTTCTCTGGGGGTCTAACAGCAGGTTTTCCCCTTTAAAGGTGGAAACTCATTACCAGCTGCAGCTCTGTTGAAAGCATTGCATGCTTAATTCCCACTCTGCCCCAGGGCCCACCTTTGTAACTGGGTCAGACGCTTTATTTTAACAGCCAGGGCCGAGCGCTTGATACAGTGGCGCGTTCGCCTTGGCGTGATTACATCATGGCCTGTTTTGTGAAACCACAAGGCTTTTTCAGCAATTCGCTGGTTGTGCGAAACAGTGATTCTGCTACAAGTAATAATTTTTTTAATCAGCATCCAGTGGCTTTATTTTCTGCCCATTTCCTAGGCCATAAGCAATTGCTCAACAAAAGTCTCTGTTATAATTTTGAAATAAATGTAATTGTTATTAAATGCCATTTCTCCTTAACAGCCCTACCTTGTACTCAGTACTTACAAGCTGGACAAAATGCCAACCCAGAATTTTAGAATTTTTGGGAAATTTGAATTTCAACTCCAGGTTGTTGTGTAATGCAGCAGCAGATGTGAATAATATATCCTTGGTTCAGATTCACCATGTTTATGATTGTCAAAGTCTAAAAACAAAAATGATTCTAGAGCGGCACTGCTCTACTCAAGTTTTTTTTTTGTGAAAACAGACCTCTTCCCATTTTAATGTCTCACAATATGTCATGCTGTGTGCTACACCACATCTACAAGCATCTGCCACCTTAAAGAACTTTATGCTGACTGAGAGAAGTTTAGGGGATGTAGACTAGTGCTAAACTAAAATATATAGGACTCCAGGATTTGATTGTACTTCAAAACTAGCTTGTGATTCTGTATAATGAACTTGATTTATGCTAACCTTTTTCCTATATGCTCAGAATAACCGGGTAGACTCCCGTGCATCAACAGACAGCAAACTACCCTCCATCATAGAAACCATTGGAGACCCGGATGATTATTACCACCTCTCCCCAGCGTCACAGTCCCGCAGGAATCTTCTCCTGCCCAACCTGAACAGCCCTGTCCGCCGCACATCCCTTGGGAACCTTCTGGGCGATGAGCTTCGCCAGTTTAATGCCCTGCGCCGTTGCCGTTCACCAGCCAAAGGCAGCTGTAGAAGCTCCTCGCCCAAACCGCAAGCTAAATTCGACCACCAACCTCATACCGCACCCTCTACTCCACCTAATAGCACTCACAGTGTCCAGAGCCAGGCGAGCAGTGGATCACGCAAACCCACAAAACTGCTCATTCCCACCCTCAGCTGTTTCAGACCCCCAGATCTCAGCCCAAGGTATGACTCCTCAACATCTCACACTGTCTGGGATGGGAATCCATTGCACAACTCTGTAATTATATTAATGCACACACTGTTTAGTGTAGCCATTGTTAATTTCAAGCCATTTATCTCAAAGCAGTCCACAAAGTCTCTATTTGAACTGACCCACCCGAACAGCTTGTTTTGGTTGGTTGGGATGCCTTCCTTGCTGCAAGGTAAGTCCAAAATGTACCTTTTAATGTTGGGAATGTTGGGTGCAGACTAGACAAACCCAGCGCAGTTTTGACATGGGTTTGCTGCAATCATTAAATGGCAGGCCCGACTATGAGCATAGGAAGCAATGAACCTTTGCCTCTTTTAGTGTGACATTATCTGTGAGCAGGAACCTGGCACTGAGGATGCCAAACACCCCAACCAAAGTACATCATGTCAGACTTCCTTGTGTTTTCCTGCCAGTTTTTATCTTCAACCACATGTTCCTGTCGTTTGCCAATAGGATGAGAGAGTTCTCTGGCAAACATATACAAAAACATGGCATAAAAAAGAGAGATGCTGCTGGACCAACAAAATCTCTGCCTCTTAGAGTTCTCCTCAAGGAAGTATCATGACATATTCAGAAAACAAAATGTTGTCAAGAAACTGTGGAATGTCTCCACATGACCTTACTGTGAAATTAATGTTCTGTAATGTTCTTGACATTTGAACACAGTCATTTCCTCAGTTTCTCTTGTAAAGGACAGTCTATACTATACTTTTATGATTGACAGTCTCTAGAACATTCTCCCCAAAGGTCATCAGCAATGATTGGTTGAATTCATACTGGCAGTGTTGCCAGTCCCCCAGGCAAGAACAACAAAATTGAATGGCACTGTGATTGGCTGATTGGACTTGGTGACCATTGTGAATGAACAAAAAAAGCATGAGGCAGCTGAAGGCATGTAAACCTACTGTTTACAGAATTCAGTTTTCAAGATAACTGTACATGTTCTCACTGTCATTTTTAACAGGGTGGTTGATGGGATTGAGGATAACGGGCATGCGTTTCACTTCAGTGCTGAGCACAGCGGGAGCAATGCAAGTGCAGTGGAATCAAGAGGTAATTAATTAATCTTCTCAAACAGCACAAAAATCAAAATTTACCCCATGTCTAGTCAATCGCACATGTGAGGTTTCTCTCTTGCTATGAGACTCATTAAGCCGCAAGTACAAGAATCTTATAAACCATTAGTTTTCATCATGCCTAATCATTCTTTGGGTATATTTGGTTTTATGCCAAACTATCTGTAAAGGATCAGTTCAGCCAAATGATCTTCCAGTCATTCCAGACGTATTTCCAGATGACGTGTTATATTTCATGTTCTATGTGGTCAACATGGCCCTGGAGGAACATTGTTTTGTGTCACTGTGTACTGTTTATATGGTTGAAATGACAATAAATCCTACTTTACTTGCCTTGATTTAACCAGCCTAGAATCCAGGTATGCTTCATTAATTTGGAACTGGAGCTATCAACCAAACTTGGGTAACACTAGTAGTTTACACTCATCCAAATGTTTTCCATCATTTTTTCTACTTAGCATTAAGTCATATCCTCTTAATCCACATCCACAATCCAGTACCAGCTTCATGAAAAAGTTGAGAGAGGTTTTGGGGCTGACATTTATGGAAAGGATCTAGGTAACTGTTAACCTAATGTGTGTTAGCAACATTAGT
Source organism: Hepsetus odoe (assembly GCA_017165825.1). Taxonomy (NCBI): domain Eukaryota; kingdom Metazoa; phylum Chordata; class Actinopteri; order Characiformes; family Hepsetidae; genus Hepsetus; species Hepsetus odoe. The sequence goes on from CM029378.1 coordinate 25,924,224, forward strand.
GCCAAATTTGGAATGGTCTTGGCTCCATCTGGGCTAATGGGTAAATCTGATGTTATACTGACTTATTCTTTAAGGTCTGGTGCAGGTGAAAAATGAACTGTGGGGTGATAGATGTTCTCTCAGTGCAGGAGGTAAAGCTGTGGGGGGCAAGACTGAGAACAGCTGTCAGAGGCTCCAGCTGCCAAACTCCATCAGCAGAAAAGAGTGGACAGGTCAGGAAGGGTCAAGAGAGAGGAGGACAAATAGAGAGAGCGAGGGAGAGGTGATGCAGGGTCAACAATTGAAAACTGCACCACACGCTCCTCAAGAGCCGTGTCTTTTAATAGCATCTCTCTGTTTGAATTTCTTTTATTATCTTTCTTATTTCATTTGTGCTTTCAGTGATAATAATTATAACCACTGTGATGAGGAAGATGATACTTTAAAACATCTTTAATATAAAAATGTTGTAGGATTGTTAAAGAAAGTAGATTAGTAGGCTCTGTAGATTATGATAGACTTTTAAAAGGGTCTTTTTTGGTAGGACAGCCCTCCCTCTCCCCCATTACTTGTGTGATGCTGGTCACTACACGTAAGAGTTCACATGACTCAGAGGAGGAACATACTAACTTTTACCCCCCAGTTTGGACGTATTGTGAAATTGGGGATTCCTATTTGGCTGCTGGACATATATTTGTTTGCAATGTAATTTGCATAATATACTATGAATCAGGTTTTCCTTTCAACTGCTCAACCCATTTTCTCTCAGACTGTGTTCAGGCAAACACCACCCTGCTGCAGGAAACAGAAGAAGTGAGGCAGAGCATCAGTCTTCTCAACAAAAAGGTCCATGAACTCACACATATACACAAACATATTCTTATATTCGCACTGTTTAAAGGGCCTTTATAGAAAGGAAGAAACACATTTGTCTTGATTTTCTTTATAAATAAAAAGGTTTGTCCTGTTTGAGCATAGATGTTGTACATGTATACCCATATAAATTGTTAATATTTCAGAATTTACCCCCCTTTGTCAAAAAAAAAAGTGATATGTTCCTTTATGGTTTATCAAGGTACAAAAAAAAAAAAAAAACACGTTCCTTGAGGTCTAGTTTCTTACCATAGATATGTTTGTTCCAGATGAAAGGAATGAGATTTGCACCTTTTTATAACCATGTTTTAAAGTAAAATAAAAAGTAAAATAGAAAGTCTGGAGTTGGTACAGGGTGAACAGGATCAGTCCACCTTAAAAATATAACTGCAGTGGAATAAGGTGAGGTTATATTTCCTAACTAATGGGACCACAAAGGTGAGAGTTTAGTACCTTTTTTTTCCTAGAAGTGCAGTGAAAATACGATGCAAAACCAACCCATTTCAAACTCTGTAAACTCAGATCTGTACTTAATATTTATTAACCTCTCAAATGCTGTACAAAAAGAGCCACAGAAAATATCTAATATGGGCCCTTTAATGTGCCTGGTAAGGTGCCTCCTACTGGTCATTTTTTTGGAGTGGAAGTGTTATCAGCAGTTTGAACTGGACACAGATGGATCTGTTGTAGGGGGCCATGAGTAGCTTTCAGATGTGCCCACACACAGATCCACAAAGACACACACTCACACAGATGGGCTCAGGTAGGACGGCAACGACTCTGCATTAATTAAGACACAGGGGGTGCTTCTGCAGTGCAGATAAAACTGAGGAAGTGCTGACTGCACATTTCGTGGTGAGAAACTGGCGCCCTCCTTCCCCACCTCCAGCCCCGAAAGCAGTCGCCTATTCTTCCTATTTCTGTCCCTTCCTTCTCTCCCTCCTGGGCTTTGATTCTGAAATGGAACAGGTCTTGTATTTGCGCAGGCTGACGTCAGAGACACTGCAGAAGCTGCTGCTGTCGAGCGAAGATTGTTGGATAATGGGACAGGGATGAACAAGCTGTGCCGGGAAGCTGTTTATTAGAAAACTACAGACATTAAATACAGATCCCCCTTGCAATCCTGCAAATGGGTTTGTGGCCATAAAGGCCACATTTAATGGGAAACTACTGGTCTAGATCATTATATCCCAAACCTGATACTGGTACTGGTACTGAACTCCATTCTCTTTCCTTCCGACCTCAGATGGGCAGTCTGAACCAGGAGGTATCTCAGCTGACTAAAGATCTGCACCACATTATGCATCTTCTGCAAGCACAAGTTGCTGTTCATCATTATACAGCCTCTCTGTCTTCCTACCCTTACGGTGTGCACATGATGTCAAACCCAACTGCCAGCACTGCTATGGCATACAATATTGGCCCCAGCATGCACTTGCACCAAGATGCCCATGGCCATCATCATCAAATGGACCACACAATCTCTGAAAACATCAACCACCTAGGGGCAAGCACATGGGACCACAGCGGAGCACAAGGTATGGAATCCTAAACTCGGTTATCATATAAAATGTGAGATGTTTTATGAACCACGTTCACAAATTGTTGTGTGCACAAAGAATTTCTAGACTAAATCCTGCCTGACTGTGGCAGGAAAAAATATATCCATTACAACCTGACTGATGCTGGACAAAATTTGGTCCCAAACTGATAGCAACCTGACAAATTCTTTCCCAACCTGCTATACCAACATGTCTCTGTCTCTACCAGCCAACCAAAAGTCTGTCCCAGTTAAGGTTTGGTTGAACAAAATTATGTCCAAAATGCGAACAGTTTCATCTTTTTAAATGTTATCTTGCTAATTTTCCGCATGAAATCGGGAGTGGTGGCAAAGTGGTTAGGGAGTTGACCCCAGGATCAGAAAGTCATGTGTTTGAATCCCAGATCAGTAGGTTGCCCTGAGGTACCCTTGAGCAAGGTACCGTCCCCATCACTGCTCCCCAAGCGCTTTAAATAGCTGTCCCAGGCTGCACGGTGTGTATGGGTGAAATGCAGTGGTTGAATTTTGTTGTGGCTCATTGTGCACTGTGCCATGTTTCACAATGACAAAAATAGTAATTTTCACTTTAACTTAAATAATAATGCAAAGTGTTGTTTAAAAAGACTTAATAACAGCTTTTTTGTTGTTGCAGATGCAGATTGCACAGGTGCACAGGAATCAGAAGGTCAAGGACACTTCCCTCAGTCTGACCCCATTCATCAGCCTCCTAGCAGCCCAGATCCTGGTTCCTGTAAATGGAGCTCCATGAACACCTCTACCACATCCTACTATACCCCCTACCAGCATTCCCTCACCAGCTCTAATCTCCTCAAAATTGTCCCGGACCCTCATGGAGCAGCAGCACACGGGACTCAGACAGGGCTTGAAGACAATGGTCCATCCCTTAGCATGGTCAGTGGAGGTGGCGGTCTTACTAGCATTAGCCGTTCACAGCCCATTTTGTGTGCATTGCCTTCACACAACTCTGATTACTCCCACTTACTGTCCAGCGCACCTACATCTACGCATTCCTTGTTGATGGCGAGCCGTCCATATCCAAACCTCCAGCCTTCTGTAGAGCCCACCTTGCCCCATTCAGCCCCAGCTTTGAGTGAATTAAACCTGAGCTCATTGGTCCCCCACAGTGACCAAAACATCCCAGACACCTCTAGCCTATTGGATGAAGACATTGATGACTGTGTCCATCTGTCAGATAATTCGCCTCCTCCACTAAGGCTGGAGTCTGCTTCAGTTAACCTTCCCCTGGGGGACCTAAGCCGTGTTGGCCATACCAGTCGTGAGTGCCTGCTGGCTGAGCAAGGATCAGTGGAGAGCCAGGACAGTGAGATATCTGAATCTAGGTCCAGAAGGTCCAGCACTGGGATGCAGTCTCAAACCCATGGTTCAGAAACCTCCTGGTGCCTAGACCTGATGGACTGAACATCCACAATATGTCCAGAACTATCTAGACACTTTTGTCAAATTAGTGAATTAAGCTCTTTAAAAGCAGTACATGTCAAGCCTTTTCCAGGGGATATGTTTTGCTGCATTTAAATCCATCCCACATCTATGATGCTTCCCCAACCCCTAATATAAAACTAATCTGATTCTAGCCAATCAAACATTGAATTTTCTGGGGTAGATGCAGCATTTTATGTTTGACTCTGCAGGAAGGCAAATTTCCAGAATTGGATTGAGGTCCAGTGGAATAGTGTCTCCCTGGATGTGGAACATTATCTGTGATCCCAGTTAATTCAGAATCAGTGGTTATTATCCAGTAGGTGAACAGAATCAAGTCCATATCGTAACATCTCACAAAAAGCCTTCCCAGAAGGACAGAAACAGCAAAAACAGACCAGCCCCAGTAAATACCCTCAATTTAGGGAGAAATGTGGGAAACCAGGTTTCTAGATACTTTTGGACATTAAGTACATTTTAGGGCTCCAACCCAGACTCTGCAGGCAAACTTTATATCCAAAAATCCCAGGTTTGCAGTGATTGTTTTGCAGTTTTGGTGAGTGATTTGAATACAATCTGGGATTGATGTTCAGTCCCATCCCTGCAAATGACTTTAAAACTATGCAAGACGCATGTCAATTGTGCATTATTACTTATTTATCTAATGGATATTCAGTATACCACTAAATAGCTAGCCTTTGATATTAAATATTTGCTGTGGTTAACTGAAAGCAAATTATAATTATCCAGGGTGTTGATGAACCTTTTTGGGCATTTTGTAAAGAGGATTGCTAACATAAACAATCCATTGTAGCATTTGACTGTAGCATTCACTAGTTATTCCAGACTAGGTGCGCCTTTGCATTAACCTCTATTTTTTCTTGTAGGTGGTGTACTTAACGTTCTGTATTTCTCTTACCTTCTTGCATGGTAAAGTTTATCATTCTTTTTCCTAAGGAAAAGGTATATGACTGAAATGTGTTAACATTAAAATTTATTGAAGGGTAGAACTTCTGAATAATGTGGGCAAACTCTGCAATGATCATGTTTGGCTGCTGCCTGAAATTGGCCATTTCTGAAAAAGGATCATTATGTCTGGTTTATTAAACTCCCTAACTATTTGCTAACAAGTTACAACTGACTTCTGGATCAACTTCAAAAAGTCCTTTGGTATTTAGTGAAATGCTATGAGAGATTTTATATGTTAAAAAAATTCAAACAAATTTTGTCCCATTTACACAATGTTAATGTACATTCACTGAAATACTTGATATCTTTTCTCAAAAAGTTTCATTTGTCATTAACAATGTGAAAAAAACACATAATTCTTATATTACACTTTCTTAAACAAATGTTGAAACATACAAAAAGTCATGTTTTGTGAGTATTCTTGTAAATTTTATTTATTTATATATTTTTTAATATATCGGAAGATTATAAAAACAGTGAAATTATACTTAAAGGGTAAGTTCTTCAGTGGTGGACCACCCTGCTCCATAGACAACAACAAAAAGAAGTGTGTTTGAAAGAATTTGAAAAGGTTTCATGTGAACGCCCTATAGCAAATTACTTTTTGCAAGACAGCACAGTTTCAGTAAAAATGATACAATAGCAATTTAGGCCTGAACATTGATTTGAGTAGCCCAAGAAGTGTATTTATAATAAGATACCCAGTCAAAAGCCTTTTTTTGCAACTGTGATTTATTTATTTACTTATTTATAAGTATCTATTTATTTAATTCCATATTTACGTAATGATTTACTAAGTCTGACCAAATTTATTGTGGAAGGTGTCATGACATTATCTTCATACTGTACTCTAAATAGTCACATGTAAATGTTTAAACATTCCCAATCAAGACAAAAAAGCATGACATTTTTCTGCAAAATTTAAGGTCATTTTAATCATTTAAATTTTTAAGGAGTTTAATATTAGAAAGAATATAAATAATATTCAGAACTTTTGCACAGGCCACATTTAATTTTTTTATTTTTCATTATGTTAAAGTGCATAAACAGTAAATGGGCAATAACATGTCCAGAAGTGTGTCGTCATTAGAGCATGTTACTTACTTTTCCTTGGAAAAGAAAAAATGTGAAATTGCTGAAAAATGAAAATTGGGATAAAACAGAATCCATTTAAGGTTCAGATTGACAAAGAATAAATGATACAGTGTACATTATAATAATACTATTTTTAATATAATTATAACTATTGATAATTATACCCATTGATAAAGACACTCTTAGAACTACTATTTCTAAGACACTCTTAGAATATTTTAACCAAATCAAACTGTAAAAAATTCCAAACATTAGTCAGAAAGTCCAGAGTACTGACAAAAGGCTGCTAGACAATGCGCACATATCCTCCGCATGGCTAACTCCTACTCTATATGATGCCTTTATAAAGCAGATATGCACTGTACATTAGAAAAAGGTATAAAGGTTAGAGATCTTTTTGGCACAAAGCATTTGTTCTCATAAACTTAAGGTTATGGTAGGACTGTTATCTAAATGAACCGCCAGCATGTTTATATCCATTAAGGTTGGTGTAATTTATCAATATTTCACAAAGAATTTACTTTTTATTTTATGAACCAGTGCATGCACTTTTCTCCACAGTTTTCAAACTCCTAATTGTGAATTCTAATTAATGGGGATTGCTGAAGGAACATGATTGAAGAGTTGTGATTAAATAGCTTCTTTTTTTCTTAAAATGTAACTTCCCAACTTAAAGATTTATATACTTTAAGCACATTAAAGAGTCACTTTATTGTTGAAAAGACTTTCACAACAGAAGTTTACTCTCAAATATTAAGGTGTTAATATTAAGCATTCTTTGTGCCATCCCATCATTTCGGTTTCCTCACTTTTTTCATTTTAAGAACCTCTTAATGATGCAAAGAACATTCACATAAAAAGCAACTAAATTGTTCTAAACAGAACCTTGAAATTGTGTGAAGGATGCTTAAACCTACAAAACCTTAAAACCTACAAAAATTATGTAAAAATAGATCACTCAAATCTCTCTAGGAAACCCAAAATAATACTTCTACAGCATTGCGTTCAGGAACTTTTTTTGTCTCTTTTATTGTTTTCTGTATAGTAAAGTTTCCTACTAGCCAAAATAATCACTTTTTTACCATACTCATCAAACACATCTGACTTCATGTTTTTATTCATGTTCATTTTATAGACATGAGGCAGATGTTTGAATGCTTGAACTTGTTATGAATTTTCTTAGCACTTTTTTTAAAGGTTTTATTTTAATTCTAAAATAAAAGTGACAAGAAGCAATCTAAAATGTGTAAAATGGAAAAAGTGGGAGTACGCTTGTTTTGACCATGAAAGTTCTGCTTAGATGGAATTAGTTTTACAGGAGAAGGTTTGCTAAGGTACCATGGTTTTGGTATTTGTATCAAGTTCCTCCATTCATTCCTCATGCGATAAAGGATATACTACAAATTTCGTGTGTCGACTCGATTTTTGTATGGAATGTATTGTATTCACTTAAAAAACATTCCATAATTAGAGTATTTGGCTGAGACCAAGAAGTCAAATTTGAATAATTTCTTAACTCCACTGAGACAACTGTGAAAAATGTGACTTGAAAACTCTAAATGCATAAATTTGCAGCATGTACTATTTCCCATTTGTCCAAGTGTCTAATATACATGCATGAATGATTAATGAAGGGCCATTTAGGAATCCTTACACACACACACACTGATCCCTTTAATAGTACAGAGGTGGTTTTGCATTTTAATCACACGTTGCTGCTATGAAAAAAGCAACATTACTAATTTATTAAAAGAAAATTTCTCTCACAAAGTAATCGGAATTAAAATGTTCATAAATTTGGTTTAAAGTATTGTTCAAAATTTTCCCAAGTTCAAAAGAATTAAATGCACCATTCTAGAGAAATTAGAGGTTTTTGGTAGTAAATGAAATGTCTATTTTAGTTTTTTAGACAACGCAAAACTTGGTTCCTTTACCTATCACTGTTAAGAATTTAAAATGCTTTGTATAATGGAGCATTTTCCATCAAAGCATTCTGAATGACCTGAACGTTCAATTATTCCATTTAAAAAACTGTACCATTTCTATATAATATAAGAGTTCATTCACTGGATTAAAATTCAGTTTTGCACTAGTATTATTAAGTTGCATGGGAAAATAATACTTGGTTGAAATATTTTTTCCTCCAGAATGTACTGAATGTAAATCTGCATTGCAAAAGACTTTTAACAGTAGATTTTAAGTAGCTCTTTCAGCACTATAGCAACAGTTCAACCCTCAAGTCTTATTTATTTTGACTTACGAATTTAGCCCAAAATGCTCTTGCTTGAGATGCCTTGAAAATGAGGTGCTTTATTTTTTTATTCGGCTAATCAACCTAAAACAGTGCTGTAATTCATAATAAACATGCCCATACTATGCATCAATCCACTTTATATCTTTCTTTTCTTTTCATTTGTTTTTTTTTCTCCGCCTGGTGGGCAAAATGCTCAATTACATCATAGACATATCCCTTCTAACCTTAGCCCTGTTTGCCTATGACCTTAATATAAAAAGTAAAGTGTTGCATCTTTTGAAAAGGGTTATAATTATGTTTTCATGTTACTCAAAGCAGTTAATTACATATTTCAGACCAGGTCTGCATGGTTAATATCCCCCACCCCATTCATTATCTTTGGTTTTGAGCATGCTGTTTGAACAATGTAAAAATCATGTTTCTTATAATAAAATCTGTAGTTTGTCACTGAGCTGTGTGTCCTTTTTCAGTGATTATTGGAATTGTATGCAAAGAAGGCAGGGGTGGCTTAGTGTTTAGGTACTTTCTCTTGTGATGGGAAGGTTGTGGATTTAAGTCCCAGACCAGTAGGTTACCCTTGAGCAAGGTACTGTCCCCATCACTGCTCCTGGGGTGTGTTCACTACTGGTATGTTTGGATGGACTAAATGGAGAGGAAAAATGCACACTGGAATTTCATTTCAAGACAAACACTAAAATATTGACTACAACAATTATTATGGAGAGGACTCAAGAATACCATTTGAAGTTTAGCTTTCAATTTTGTTATTTATTTGTCTTTTTAGTTCCATGTACAATGTCATTAGTGAACATAATGTTGCAAATTAAAAAGCAAATGAAAAAAAAATCTTAGGCATAGATTTTATACATTACCATATTTTAGTACAGGCTTACAAGGCATTAAAGTAATTGTGTATTTGTGAGTTACTCCATTAATTGGTAAGTTGTTACAATATTTGGAGTAAGCTGTCACACTGGATCTGCATAATTCATTATTCCAGCTCCAGAAAAAAGGTGATTAATCACTGGATTTACTTTAATGTTTCACTGGATCTCACTCCCTGGTTCAGTCCTGGGGCATAATAAGGTTTATTTAAATGCTACCACAACAACAACACATGGAAAGTCATTTCAATAATTTTTTTTTCAGATAAAATTTCAAGCATTCAAATTAAACAAAAACATGTCGGTAGTTGGAGAGTTATGATTGGATGGGGAGGATTAACTGAACTAAACCCTAGTGGTGTTTGTAATTTGACTTCTGTGCAAGGCATTGTACCTAACAAACATATCATCTTAATCATATCATCTAACTATCATAAGGCAGCTCATGAATGTAGTACCAGTGCTCTTTAGCCAGCAGTTGTGCCATCTGTCTTTCTTTAAGTGAAAGTGACAACCCTTGTAATAGCACAGCACACAGTGAACCACAATGAAATTTGACCTCTTTTTGGACCTGCATTTAACCCATGCAAACACCATGCAGCTCTTGAAAGCACACAGGGAGCAGTGACAGGCACAGTACCTTGCTCAAGGGTACCTCAGGGCAACCTACTAGTGAGGGAATCGAACCCACAATCTTCCAAAGCAGGGGCAACTCCCTTACCACTAGGCCACCGCTGCCCTGTCTTCTGCCATATGTTCTGGAAACTAGGTTGAAGAGAGGGGCAGTCAACTGTCAACTGATCACCACTTGGAGATGAGTTGGATCAAATGACATGGGAGATTGTTTACCAGGCCTGGTAAACCCAAATGGGTAGTGAGGGTGAAATGGAAACATCTGGCAGAGGACCCTGTGCAGAAGCTCTTAAACTCACACCTCCTGAAAAGCTTCTTCCTGATCCTGCGGGAGGTTGGGAGCATGGAGTCCAAATGGACCTTGTTCAAAGCCTCCAAAACGACCCTTGTGCTGTGGCCAGATGATTGCTGATGGCTGGCAGCAACCCAAGAACCCAGTGGTGAACACCATTGGTAAGTGAAGCTGTCAGGCTACAGAAGGAGTCCTTCCATGCTCAGTTAGCTATGGAGTCAAGAATTGGCTCTTAGGTATCAGCATGCCAAAAAGGCTGCAGCAATGGCAGTCAGAGAAGTAAAAATATCCTGGCTTTTCAAAGTAGGGATGGGGAGGTCCTGACCCCAACTGATGAGGTGGTGGGACAGTGGAAGGAATTTCTTCACCCGACAGAAAGAAGAGGCAGGGGCGGAGGACTTAGGGGTGTCCTCACCCATTTCCCTGGCAGTACTTATCTCTCCCTGGAAAAGTTAATGCCTGGGTGCCAGAAAGGAGACTGCATCTGACTGTCAAACCTTGGATAAAGGATGAGCAATGTGAATTCTGACCTAGAAGAATCATGGTAGTTTGCCAAACCAGACTACATTTGCTTTGTGGATCTGGACAAGGCTTAAATACCATGTGGGGGTTCTATGGGAGTAAGGGGTACGAGGAGTGTTTTTGTAAACCATTTCATCCCTATCAAATGGGTTACAAATCCCATTTGATCCTGATAACTGCAGTGACAGCTGGGTACAAATACTTGGTGTTAAGTCTAGTTCACTGGTGTTTGACTCCATCAGGACAGGCCATTGTCCCCAATCCTTTTGTCATTTTCATGGACATAATTTTGAGGGAAAGGGGCTGGAGGGTGTCCAGTATAGTGCCCAAAGGGATGCATCTTTGCTTTTTGCAAAGATTTTTTGCACTGAAAGAATAAGATCAAAAAATAAAAGTGGCAGAATTTAGTTTCTTTCATAGTTTGGCTGGGCACTGCCTAAGAGATAGATTGAGAAGCTAATACATCCAGGAGGAGCTCAGATTGAAAGGAGCCAGGGAAAATAACACTAGGAAGAGCCTGGACATGCAAAGAATATTATACAGTACTGTGCAAAAGTTTTAGGCAGGTGTGGAAAAAATGCTGTAAACAAAGAACGCTTTCAGAAATGGAAGTGTTAATTTTTTATTTTCATCAATCAGCAAAATGCAGTGAATGAACAAAAGAGAAATCTAAATCAAATCAATATTTGGTGTGATCACCCTTTGCCTTCAAAACAGCATCAATTCTTCTAGGTACACTTGCACACAGTTTTTGAAGGAAGTCGGCTGGTAGGTTGTTCCAAACATCTTGGAGAACTAACCACAGATCTTCTGTGGATGTAGGCTTCCTCAGATCCTTCTGTCTCTTCATGTAATCCCAGACACACTCGATGATGCTGAGATCAGGGCTCTGTGGGGGCCGGAAGACACCAAATATTGATTTGATTTAGATTTTTCTTTTGTTCACTCACTTTGCATTTTGTAAATTGATAAAAATAAACAATCATTATTTTGTTTCATTATTTATATTTCTGAAAGCATTCTTTGTTTACAGCATTTTTTCCACAACTGCCTATAAAACCTTTGTATATCTTGGCTGACCTGAGAGTGCCTCAGGATCCCCCAGAAAGAGCTAGTGGAATTGGCCAGGGAAAGGAACATCTGGGCCATTCTCCTCACCCACTTACACCCAGTCCTGGATAAAAATTTTGGAAAATTGATGGGTGAATGGATGTTTAGATATTTTACCTAAGAATATAAAAAAGTATGTGCTCACTTAAGCTCACAATGGGCCTTCCTCCTTCTTCTTCACAGCTTTCAGTGGGTTCCAGTCCATTCACAAAATCTGCCAGTGGCAAAATGAAGAATGGTAATTAAAATGTTGATGTCAAAGTAATTATCATCATTTTTCATGATACACATGCAGTGTCCAAATGGATAAAACATGGAACAGTAGTAAATCCACCTATGAGGGGCTGACCTAGCAAAAAATCTATCTTAGATGTCAGAGACAAACCCAGAAGAGCACAAAAAAGAGAAAATAATTGCTCAACAAGAGGAACAATAAGGCTTATCTAACAATTGCCAAAAGACACTTTTATTACACCCAAAGGTTTTGGACTAATATTCTATGGACTTAAAATTCCTGCGTTGTTATGTCTGGTGTAAAGCTAATACAACTTACCAAAATAAAAACATCATTGCCACAATAACACATGGTTGTGGTGCTGTAATGGTATGGGAAGCTTAAAGTACTGGACTTGCCATAACATAAGCTCCTCCTGTAACTCCTCACCACCTGTGGGAGGGGCCAAAGAGGTCGGGTGCGTTGTGAGCTGGGCGGTGGCCGAAAACGGGGGCCTTGGCGGTCCGATCCTCGGCTGCAGAAGCTGGCTCTAGGGACGTGGAACGTCACCTCTCTGGTGGGGAAGGAGCCTGAGCTAGTGCGCGAGGTTGAGCAGTTCCAGCTAGATATAGTTGGACTCACCTCGACGCACAGCTTGGACTCTGGAACCAGTCTCCTTGAGAGGGGCTGGACTCTTTTCCACTCTGGAGTTGCCACCGGTGAGAGGCGCCGAGCAGGTGTGGGCATACTTATTGCCCCACGGCTTGGCGCCAGTACATTGGGGTTTACCCCGGTAGATGAGAGGGTGGCGGCCCTCCGCCTTCGGGTCGTCGGGACGGGTCCTTAGTGTTGTCTGCGCTTATGCGCCAAACAGCATTCTGGACTACCCACCCTTTCTGGGGTCTCTGGAGGGGGCGCTAGAGAGCGTCCCTCCTGGTGACTCCATCGTTCTGCTGGGGGACTTCAATGCTCATGTGGGTAATGACAGTGACACCTGGAAGGGCGTAACTGGGAGGAATGGCCCCCCCGATCTGAACCAGAGCGGTGTTTTGTTATTGGACTTTTGTGCTCATCACGGATTGTCCATAACGAACACCATGTTCAGGCATAAGGATGTCCACATGTGCACCTGGCACCAGGACACCCTAGGCCGCAGTTCAATGATCGACTTTGTGGTCGTGTCATCGGACTTGCGGCCCCATGTCTTGGACACTCGGGTAAAGAGAGGGGTGGAGCTGTCAACCGACCATCACCTGGTGGTGAGTTGGCTTCGTTGGTGGGGGAGGATGCCGGTCAGATCTGGTAGGCCCAAACGCATCGTGAGGGTCTGCTGGGAACGTCTGGCAGAGTCCCCTGTCAGGACAAGCTTCAACTCCCACCTCCGTCAAAGCTTTAACCACGTCCCGGGGGAGGTGGGGGACATTGAGTCTGAATGGACTATGTTCCGCGCCTCCATTGTCAAGGCGGCTGACCGGAGCTGTGGCCGGGAGGTGGTCGGTGCCTGTCACGGTGGCAACCCTAGAACCCGTTGGTGGACACCAGCGGTGAGGGATGCCATCAAGCTGAAGAAGGAGTCCCCGGAGGCAGCTGATAGGTACCGACAGGCCAAGCGGAATGCGGCTCTGGTGGTTGCTGAGGCAAAAACTCGGGCATGGGAGGAGTTTGGAGAGGCCATGGAAAAGGACTTCCAGACGGCTTCGAGGAAATTCTGGTCCACCATCCAGCGTCTCAGGAGGGGAAAGCAGTGCACGGTCAACACAGTGTATAGTAGGGATGGTACGCTGCTGACCTCGACTCGGGACGTTGTGGGTCGGTGGGGGGAGTACTTCGAAGACCTCCTTAATTCCACCAACATGCCTTCCGAGGAGGAAGCAGAGCCTGGGGACATCGAGGTGGACTCTTCCATCTCTGGGGTCGAGTTTGCCAAGGTGGTCAAAAAGCTCCTTGGTGGCAGGGCTCCGGGAGTGGATGAGATCCGCCCAGAGTTCCTCAAGGCTCTGGATGTTGTAGGACTGTCATGGCTGACACGCCTCTGCAACATCGCATGGACATCGGGGACGCTGCCTCTGGATTGGCAAACCGGGGTGGTGGTCCCCCTCTTTAAGAAAGGGGACCGGAGGGTGTGTTCCAATTATCGAGGGATCACACTTCTCAGCCTCCCGGGGAAAGTCTATTCAGGGGTCCTGGAAAGGAGGGTCCGTCGGATAGTCGAACCTCAGATCCAGGAGGAGCAATGTGGTTTTCATCCAGGTCGTGGAACAGTGGACCAGCTCTACACCCTTAGCAGGGTCCTGGAGGGTGCATGGGAGTTTGCCCAACCAGTTTACATGTGCTTTGTGGACTTGGAGAAGGCATTCGACTGTGTCCCTCGGGGGCTCCTGTGGGGGGTACTTCGGGAGTATGGGGTATCGGATTCCCTGTTAAGGGCTGTCCGGTCCCTGTACAACCGGTGTCAGAGCTTGGTCCGCATTGCCGACAGTAAGTCAGACCTGTTCCCGGTGAGGGTTGGACTCCACCAGGGCTGCCCTTTGTCACCGATCCTGTTCATAACTTTTATGGACAGGATTTCTAGGCGCAGCCAGGGCGGTGAGGGGGTCTGGTTTGGTGGGCTCAGGATTGGGTCTCTGCTTTTTGCAGATGACGTTGTCCTGTTGGCCTCATCGTGCCGTGACCTTCAGCACTCTCTGGATCGGTTCGCAGCCGAGTGTGAAGCGGCTGGGATGAGAATCAACACCTCTAAATCTGAGGCCATGGTCCTCAGTCGGAAAAGGGTGGAATGCCCTCTCAGGATTGGGAGTGAGACCTTGCCCCAAGTGGAGGAGTTTAAGTATCTTGGGATCTTGTTCACGAGTGAGGGTAAGATGGAGCGGGAGATCGACAGGCGGATCGGGGCAGCTTCTGCAGTGATGCGGGCTCTGCATCGGTCCGTCATGGTGAAGAAGGAGCTGAGCCAGAAGGCAAAGCTCTCAATTTACCAGTCGATCTACGTTCCCACCCTCACCTATGGTCACGAGCTGTGGGTAGTGACCGAAAGAACGAGATCGCAAATACAAGCGGCCGAAATGAGTTTCCTCCACAGGGTGTCTGGACTCTCCCTTAGAGATAGGGTGAGAAGCTCAGCCATCCGGGAGGGGCTCAAAGTAGAGCCGCTGCTCCTCCGCATCGAGAGGAGTCAGATGAGGTGGCTCGGGCATCTGATTAGGATGCCCCCTGGACGCCTCCCTGGTGAGGTGTTCCGGGCACGTCCCACCGGAAAGAGACCCCGGGGAAGACCCAGGACATGCTGGAGAGACTATGTCTCTCGGCTGGCCTGGGAACGCCTTGGGATCCGCCCGGAGGAGCTGGAAGAAGTGGCCGGAGAGAGGGAAGTCTGGGCATCCCTGCTGGAGCTGCTGCCCCCGCGACCCGACCTCGGATAAGCGGAAGAAAATGGATGGATGGATGGATGGATGGAATGCTGTGGATTTTAGATTGCAACTGGTAATCTAATTAATAACCTCTTCATTTTAGTTTGTCCAAGTCAAAGTCATCTCAAGGGATGATTTTGGATGAAGCATTAAAACCTTGCCATCCTGCCACATCTACAGAAAGAGCTACACTGGTTTTTAAGTATGTGATGGCAAACACTTCAAAACAGTGACTCAGATTGTAAAAGGAAAGACAGAAGTTGAGTGTCAGCTGTGCACAAAGAGATTGTTATATGTATCTTTTATGCAGCGACATCAAACCCACATGAAATGGCAGCACCCTGAGAAACTAAAGAAGCTTGAGGAACATAAAAAAGATCTTGCCATAAGAGATAATGAGAAAGCTTGACAGACAAACCTTTGACCTTGTACAAAATAAAACAGACCCTCTTTTAACATCCTTTATTAAATGCAACTATTGCCCAAACAAACAGAATTCATAGACTTAGTACAAGGTTTGGTGCAATGGCACAGTGGTTAGCAATGTATCCTGACTTTGGGAATTTATGGGGCTTGGTTCCCACCTCAGGCAGCTTGGGTCCCTTTTGTGAGTTTGGGTTTCATTCCACAGTCTAGAAAAATGCATGTCAGATGGACTGGAGATTGGTAAATTGCCCCCAAGGTGTGTTTGATGTTCGTTTGTATATGTGCCTGGTTGTCCAGGGTGTTTCTTGGCCGACCCTAAGGTGATTTCTTTACATATATATATATATATATATATATATGGTTAATACAAACCTGTTATGGGATATCAAGCAATTAACCAGAACTCTAAATAGCCAACATCACCTGCTGCTAGCTCATGTATGTCATACAAAGCCTCAGCAGTCAGCACTGGTTTGAGCTGTGGGTTTATAGTGCTGTAGATGATTGCTGATTGTTGTCAGCTATGGCTCTGCACCTGATTGTGCTGTGCTGTCGCCCCCCCCCCAACCCTGGACAGTCATAAAATGTGTTATGCATGGTCAAAAACTGTTACACTGGAATAGTTACTGTGCATAAAAGATCAAATTATGAACCAACTGCTATTGTTTCTCTCTGTGCAAATACCTATACTTACACTAAAGAATTTCTGCAAGAATCCATTAAGAATTTCGATCAAATGAAACTATTGTGGCACATGAAACTGACAATGCACCCCAAAGCCTGGTAGAAGAAGCCCTACATCAGGTGTGCCACACACAATGACTTTGGTTTCAACTACTAACCACTAATGCCAAAAAAGCAATTAAACACAACTCAGTTCTCCCCACACTAAATCATTCATTGATGCCAACATGCTCCATCCTATTGAGTGCTTCTGGCATATCAGAATGTGCTGAAATTCTCAAGACAACCTGCATTTGTAGGTGGAATTCTCTTGATGACAGTCTGAGTCAGCTGACATTTCTTCAGGAGAAGCTTCCTGAGATTAAGCCTGCCTCATAACTCCCACCATCCTAAAAAGTAGAACTTTTAGTTCTTTAGAGTCATTAAGCCACATTACCACTGCTACTGACCATCAAGGGCTTCCTGAATAACTTTAAGTTTTTACCTCTTTTCAGTCCTCTGCCTTTCAGAAGCAGCGTGGAAACACCTTGACAGGGAACAAAACAAAAGACAGGCAATGTCCAGAGACGTTGCCCTGAGGTACCTTTGAGCAAGGTACCATCCCCATCACTGCTCCCTGGGCGCTTTCATAGCTGCTGCATGGGTTAAATGCAGAGGTCCAATTTTGTTGTGGTTCACTGTGTGCTGTGCTGTGTGTTCTCACAATGACAAGAATAGTAAATTAAATTAAGTAGTTGTATTTTTTTTTAGGTGGCTTTCAGAATAGATCCAACAGCTTCTTACAGCTGAAAACAGTTTTCTACACCAATCCATCAAGAGGAATTACTTTAACCTTACAAAGCTGATGATGTTTACACATCAAAAGATGTATACACTACCAATCTCGGGAATGCTGCATGCATGTGATGTACCAAAAACAGTAGCATTGTGTCATTGCAAAGTCTTTTTAGGGACTTTTTGAAATGAACCCAAAATGATAAACCCAACACTGAAAATTGTTGGGGATAAGTAATTTTAAACAGTTGTTCTAAGCATTGTTGTAAGCCAATATAATGCTTTGGGAGGAGTCTGTTGCCCAACCAGAGGCTGTGTTTCAGTTTTCAAAAAATTACCCAATTGATTTAATTCTCCTGTCAACACGATTACGAGGGCACCCTAAATACTAGCATGAATATAACAAATAATCTACTAAATGAGATGCTTAGAGTGTGAGAGTTTTGAGCATGAATTCCCCATTTAAGGTTGCCCATTAATGAGGTAATACTTTGATTGTCTCCAGTATACATTGTGTTTGATATCATGATAGTGGGACATTCTGCTGCAGAAGAGTGGGACATTCTGCTGCAGGAATGGGAGAAATCACTTTTCCACCCCATCACACTACCACCACCATGTTTGAAGATCAGTGCAGTATACTTATTGTGGAAAGCTTTAACTTTATGACAGATGGGACTTCCAAAAAGACATTTTTGACTCATCAGTCCACATGCTTGGATCATCAAAACCTGCTTCTTGCATAGCAATGGCTTTTGAGCAGCTCTCCCAAGGATATCCTTGTTGGCCTGTCTCATTTAAAGGATGACTTTATTCGAGACAAGTCTTCATAAAGAATGGTTCTGTAACAGTGGCGGGGTACCAGAAGGAGAGTGGAGCCAGGAGTTCGGAGCACTGTTTTATTGTCCACAGTTCCCAAATACAAAGACACAAGGGCTGCAGTTCAAAGCAGAACCTGAGAACAGGAGAACTGCAGCCTAACCCAAGTTACACAAATCCCAAAAACCTAAACCAGAACCACCATTTTACATTTAGGCTTAGCCTAACCAATGAGCCGCGCTCTGCTCTGACTCATCGGGGCTTAAATAGTCAGCCCCAATGATGCACACCTGTGCCTGCTTAGGCTCCGGTGTGCTCAGTCAGAGCAGAGCGCCCTCTAGCGTGCCCAAAACCACCCCACACGTGACAGGTTCTTAGTGAGTCACAACCTGTTGTTTAGACACGATAAACACCTTGGATGATCCCCTACATTTGGGGTAGAGGGATGAATTGGGTCAATTCGATTTTTGGCCTAAAGTGCATTAAGGAGTTAAACGGCGTCCCCAAATGGCTCTAGAAAGTGCCTACCTGCACCAAAGGTCATCAGCCTTCACTCATCCACTTTGTGTTCATTTCTCATCAGTATGGTCATTACCAACACTGGCGGTCATGTTGTGTATCTGGTGTCATTCCGTGCATTAGGTTACCCTCTCTCTCGCACTCACTCTGTCTCTTTTGCTCTTTCACCAGCTGTCACTTTCCATAGCGTCTGAGGGAAAAGTCAAATCAAGGGTGAGTGCACACACAACCTAAAAAGCACATGTGTTAAGTGGTGTGTGTGTGTGTGCGTTTATATATCTGCCTTCGCAACATGGAACAGCAGCTGAATGTTGGTTGGTTGTGCTGGTATTTGAGTCAATGTGGGCAAACGTTCATGATTCTTCAGGTGTGTCTGTCTAAGTTGAAGGTTAAGGGGGTTCGGCAGGACACCTGTCTGCCGTATGGTGTGCGTTTGTGTGTGTTCTGTTATATAATACGTATACAAGTATCTGAACGCACCTGTTAGGTGTTGGGTTGCACTCCGTATCATCAGACATTTAATGAATGTACTTAATAAGGTAATGGGGTGAAACTGAATGAAACCCAAAGGGGCTCATGGCATGGATCAAGTAAGGGATTTTGTGTGGGTTTGAAAAGCTATTCCATGAGATCAAAAGATACAAACCCACAATATATATATTTGTATAAAAGTTGAAAGCTGTAAAATGAGACTGTGGCCCCTATCCGTCTCCCAGTGACTATACACACATTCTGTATTTTGACATCATGGTGAATTCAAAATGGCCTGTTGGTGCAGGTTCCTTTCTATGTATGGGCTTTATGAATGGTAGTTCCTGATATGTTGGAAACCACAAATTTTGAAATGTTTTCAAATAAAAAAAGAAGGTTTTTCGTGGCATAGGCCAATAAATGATGATAATCTTGAATTCCAACATTAGATAAAAGCTTGATTTACTATTTTGTAGCAAATTTTTCCAGTATAATCAAATTAGTTGACACTTTCAAAGGTTGATGCAGGATTCATCTATTCACAATGCATAAAAAATAGCAAACTCTTTTATCAGTGCTTGCTCAGCAAGTATAAATGTAAACCACCCAGAGCAGAACACGTAGCCAACGCTAACATCAGCTTCTCTAATGTTTAGCCCAGGTGTTTGCTCATCTACTAATACTGTCCATAGGTTTAAAAATGTTTATTACATTTAATGACATGGAGCGAAGGCCTAGTGCTTTGGGACTAGGCTTCATAACTGGAAGGTTGTTGGTTTGAATTCTGGACCATTAGTTTACCCATAGTCACCACTGAGCAAGGTACCGTCCCCAACACCACTTTTGTTGTGATCCGCTGTGCTGTGTCTTTACAATGACAGATTTCAGTTACACTTCTTCTGCTTCCATTGTGCTGTTGGACATGATTCACAAAGTTACAACAATGCTCCTGAACTTGTTTTGCTAAATTCAAACTGACATAAAACTGTGCCAAACAACTGTCAGCTTATTTTCTTAATAACTTGGGTGACCAGTTCAGCGGAGACTCTTCTTAATAGTCAGAGCAGACTGCTTTAAAACCATGTCTTAAATTTAGTTTGCACTTCTGACAGTAATGTTATTTTTTTCAAATTAAGCTATAAACAGCTTATTAAGCTTTAATTATGCTATATGTCTAACTGGTGAGAGGATGTGTTGTTGAAAGTGAAAGTGACTATTTGCTATTTGCAAACACAATGAAATGCAACCTCTGCTTTTCACCCATACACACTGCAGCAGGAGGCAGCCATATCCAGCGCCCAGGGAGCAGTGACAGGGACGGTACCTTGCTCAAGGGTACCAAAGGCCCACTGGTCTGGGAATCAACCCACAACCTTTTATTATGCCTTCACTATCCCCAAACGCATAACAGAGGATGTTGAGTTATATTGAATGAGAGTGATGAGTGAAATGAAAGAGAAATACCCTGGACAGGTTGCCAGTCCAATGCAGAGCTATGTTAAGCTCTTAAAAGTCCATTTCCTTCCCAAGTTTCATTGGGAATGGGGGGGGATTAGGCAGTGGAGGATGAAGGACAAGCAAGTACTGATAAGATTTATCAGGTTGTGGGTACGAATCCCAGACCAGTAGGTTGCCCTGAGGTACCCTTGAGCAAGGTACCGTCCCCATAACTGCTCCCTGTGTGCTTTAAATAGGTGCCCCCTGCCGCACGTGTGTCAAGATGAAAAGCAGAAGCTGTGCTTTGCTGTGTGCTCTGCAGTGTTTCACAATGACAAAAGTCACTTTCACTTCAAACATTAGCATTTTTAGAATTAACTTCACACTTAAATACAAATTGTTGCCAGCTTCAAATACAGGATTTTTTTATGGTTGATTTTGATTATGCCATTTAAAAAAACCTACTGGTAAAACTTATATGTTTTAAATTTATATTAACTTTAATTGTATCTGTAGGAGAGCCAAATAAAGCTCAGTCTGCTGTTTGAAGGCTCGACCTTCAGCGTAGCTCCCCAGAATAACCACTCTAAGAGTTATAAGATGCAAATGAAAGAATAAAATGAATGCTAATAAATATGTTTATTATTATAAGAAAATTAAAACAAGGAATAATTGTATAATAAAACAACAATAAAAAAAACAATAATAAAAATGACCTGATCCATGAGATATGAATAAAATGCATAAAATGCTTCTCATATAAAATTACATAAAGGTTGTACATAAAATGCTGCTAGGACTGATACAAGCTGAGGATAATATTACTCAGTGCAATTTTCATGGATTGAAGTATTGTTTATTTATTACATTGCTACTGTATTATATATTAAACAGCAATATGAGTACACCTTCTTTGCTGCTTGGTGAGCTTAAATAAAGGTCAAGGTCACCAAAATAATTGGCTAATAATAGAACAATTGTTCTAAATAATAGAATAAACTTTTCTGAATAACCAAGTCATCTTGTATAATTCAGGCAAAAGATCTAAATCATTGAAAGAAATTGCTTTCAAGAAAGAAAGGTGACCTGAATCAATAAAAAAAACAGTTGGAAGCAGCAAAGTGGAAAAAAACAGTTATTATTAGTGAGCTGAAGCAGAAAATCTGAATCATTTAAAAAGTCAGAAAGGAGCTCAGTTAGTTGAGCTGAATTACTGAAAGAATGCATATCAGTTTTGTGTGTATATACATAATTAAATATGTTTTCTTCCAATCTTATAAAATAATAATTGAGCCACCCCTCATTTTTTTTAGATTTTGTATTGAAATGAGACAATTGGCCTATTGATTTAATGTAATGTGCAAACACACAAATAAGTACAGTAAAACACACAAACAATTCATTCTAGTTATCTCTACAAGTATTCTTCAGGAATAGTTCTCCCTGTTTCTTGAAGGATTTTTCAAAGCTGATATTGTTCTGTTTGAATGATTCATACAAAGGTCACTGTGTGGCTTAACAAATAAAAAACAGTAATCTAAACGTGAAAGAGGACTGCACTGCATATGAGAGCCAAAAACTTTGTCCTTCAGCAAGCCTGAAAAAAAAAAAAGACATTCCTCACCAATGTATTAAAAATACAAATGTCTGGCTCTTTTGAAACAGAATAAAAATAAAAATAATGAGGTGTCACTCAAGACTTTTGGACAGTACTTCAAAATATTGTCCAATATTTTGGAGAATATTCTACTCCTGTTCTGAAATGGCCAGACCTTTTTATGTCTACCTACTCCAGTAACATCTTTAATGCTGTAGTGCCCTCTGGTGACTGGAGTTATAAAACATTCAGAACTGCATAGACTTTACCATTCGAACAGTTTGGTTAGTTTTCTTCTCCTGTTAAAGACCTAAACACAGAGCACTTGACAGCTTTACTCAGAATACTGGAAAAGCTTGATTTCACAGATAGTTGGGCAGCTCAGACTTCTTCCACTCTAAAAAGGCTTCTTCCACTAAGAACTGGTCATCCATCGTCTCCCTCTCAAGAAACAGTTTTCCCCAGCAGAAAGTTGGCATACTCTTTCTTGTGGATGACGCGGTGCATTTTAAATGTATTGGGGGAGGTGTTGGAGGAAAGCATTTGTCCTTTCAGTTCGTGGAATGCCCCCTGACCCACCAGCTGCACCCTCATTGGGCCGATGCTGCCCTTGATACGGAAAGACCTGTAGACAGCCGAGTCCGCCTGAAGACAGCAGTCCAACTGTGTGTGTGCAGCAGAAGATAAACATCAAGATTGTTACTCCATAAATTTCTTACTCCAAAATTCATTTCCAATTAATTATAATGCAATATAACCTAATATCTTAATATTACACTGTACATTATACAATCTAACTAACCAGTAATAATCAAATATCTACCACACAGTAAAATATGTAATTTCCTTATCACATATTTAATTTGCAATCTAAAATTTGCAGTTATATTCTTTTGTAATGCGATGCACTTTAATAAAGTACTGATTAGATCATGTTATCAAAAAATCTATTTTATAATATAGTAATAATCTGGGACTTGATAAATCATATAATCTAAAATACATCATAATCTAAAAAAACTTCATACCATATCAAATAATACTTCAATCTATTTAATTTATATATTGTGTCAATTCTAATCCAATAATCTACCTCAAATTTCATTATCATAAAGAAAATAATGTTCTTATACAAATTAAATACAACGTAATAATGTACTTCATACCTTATATCTCTGTTCTTCTGTGAGGTTTCTAACCCCAGTGAGCTCCAGAAACACTTGGTAATGGGGTTGAGCTCCACCTGATGAATCACCTGTAACAGATATCATGCACAAGTCAGATGGATTTCCCTAAATCCAACTTTTCTCTCAACCATCATTTTAACTGTGCATGCAGAACATAAATGGCAAAAAAGGTCTGGTTAAAAAGAGGGGAGGTCTGGTGCAGCAGGGGGGCAGCGGTGACCTAGTGTTTAAGAACTCTGCCCTAGGATCGGAAGGTCATGGGTTCAAGTCCCAGACCAGCCCCTAAGCCTTAGCCCATTTATAATGTTTTATAATGTAAAATTTACTTCATACATTATGTGGATAAAATGTATGAGATATAATGTATTATTTGTACAGATTACTCATTAACAGTATTATTATTAATAAACAGACTGATTAAGAAAAAATGTTCATGTTTTTGATTATTTCTACGCAATTTGTGTCAGATGCCACATGGAAAATACACTGTACTGGGGAGTAATTACCTAAAATGCCACTCTCGGCACAACAGTAGTCCACCAGTTTAGCCCCTGGCCACTGAGATACCGCTTTCTTCAGGGCACCCAAAAATAAAGCCTCAGACACCTTTTCACCTCGCACGTTCAACATCTGACCATGCCTGCAACACACACGTTAAAAAACACAAAGAAAGCAAATACTAATTTACGGCTCAAACTAAGGCTGGGTGGTATAGCTTATTATCTGCTATTTTAATTATTTTAATGTGTTTTAGTAATGATTTAAAGGAACCTATTTTGATCCAATGTACAGCTGTTGAGAATCATAAAGTATGAATAAAATAAATAAAATTAAAAATAAATGTTTTGAGGGGGTTGCACTTTGAAAGGGCCTTTTTATTCAACACTAAACATTCAACCACAGGCTTCTTAAATGGCCTGCTGGAACTTCCAAATTTGACAGTTTAGCTTAAGACTTGCTAAACAGCCAAAAAATCTGAGGAACAAATATGTATAAACAGTGAACTTTGCCAAACAATGACCTAGAATTCCAAGATGCAAAAGTAATTTCACTTGATGTGGATGTCTCAACCAAAGTATATTTTTTAAATATAAATTTTTTAAATTGTGACGTGCATTAAAATGCATGTGCAGCTGTGGCATGAGACTGGGGAAAGATGATGAGTAAGGGCTTGAGAGGTGCTGAGATTTTGACAGCAGATATTGCTAGAATATAACTGTTGCAGCATGAACAGACCTGTAGAGAAACTCTACCACTGGACACTGGTTGTGGAACCCAGCTATTTTAACAATGTCTCCAATGCGATACCTAATAAAACAAAAAACAAAACAAGCTCATAAGCATGTCGTTACAATGATCAAAAATTGAGGCAGTGAAGGCAAGAGGCAAGTATTGCTACTGTAGTTACTGTGTATTTACTGTAGGCAGTAAATATACACTTTCTTTGAAGTAGTAACATCTGATCTCCGTTGGAAGCTGCCAATAGTGGAAATGTAATAATGACATTACATGTACAGGAATAGCTCTGGGCATCACTACTTGATGAGTTCCTGTTGACCCAAGAAGCATATCAGCCTGAAGAATATCAAATATTTCAGATATTTAGAGCCCAAACCATTATTAACAATGAACAGAGCTTTAAACTCAATACTTGAACTAATTGAAAGATAATGTGGGAACCTGGGAAATAACATTTATTAATATATTAAGTAATATATAATTGTAGCAAATTATATTTAGGTAAGAATGATTGAGTTTACCAGGTTCTCTAATCTATAATAAAAGAATGTTAAAATGCTTCACTTTGCTAGGCCAAATAAATATGTGTTTCCTTTTCCTAAAATAACCATATAAGAATCTTATATCAGTTAGAATTTCTTGCTAGATTAGACAAGATTTAATTAATTAAAGATTAGATTTCATATTTCTCATCTTCTTTTTCTTCATTCTGCTGTTCCCGTTTAGGGGTTGCCACAGCGGATCATCCGCTGCCATTACTTCATGTCTCCTGTATCTTCCTCTTTCAAACTGACCACCTCTCTCACCACGTCCATGATCCTCCTCTTTGGTCTTCCTCTTTCCCTCTTTCCTGGAAGCTCCATCTTCAACATCCCACTATAATCCTCGTCTCTCCTCTGGACATGTCCAACCAATGCAACCTTGCTTCTCTAACTTTGTTTCCAAAACGTTAAAACTGAGCTGTCCCTCTAATATACTCATTTTTAATCCTGTCCATCCTCATCACACCCAACGTAAATCTCAGCATCTTTAACTCTGACACCTCCAGCTCTGCCTCCTGTCTTTTCATCAGTGCCACTATCTCCAACCTATTCAACATAGCTGGTCTCACTACTGTCCTGTAAACCTTCCCTTTTACTCTAGCTGGTACCCGTCTGTCACAAATCACTCCAGCCACTCTTCTCCACCCATTCCAACCTGCCTGCACTCTATTGATATTTCAGCTAATAAATTGACCCATTGTTGCCAAAATTTGCAATCACACATATATGATCGAGTAGCCAAGAGTTAATTTTTTAACCCATGTTACAGAGCAAACATTTAATTCTACTTTATATTCATACAATTTGTACTACACATATTGGTGATATCCTGCTGGTGTGGGTTTCCTCTTTCATGATGCTCAAAAGCTATTTGAGCTTATACGTTCCCTTTGTGGAAAGTTTCAGAGTGTTCATTGCAAGCTGTGGATATCATGTTGATCATTTCAATTGCAGTAATCACAGAAATCATTAAGCAGATTCCTTGAGAATGTACATTTGTATTATTTGTTTGTTAATTGGGTAATCGATTGCAATCAAGTAATCATGACAGCCAAATGCCAACTATTATGGAAGTGTCTGAAGTGTATTTCTGTCTATAAATATCAGTAAAACAAAAGAAAAATCAGTAATGTTTCTGTCAACCATTCTGAAGACATACAACAAAAAAAGTTAAAAATAAATAAATAAATAAATACAAATATGACAAGTTTCTGATTATCTTATTGGACAATCTTTGTTTATTTGCAGCATTTGTTGTTGTAAAAAATAAAGCCAATACTAATTGTTCCAAAACTTTCATCCAATAAGTTTAAGTATCAAATAAAATTAAATTTCTATTTCAACTAAATAATTATTATGCCCAAAATTATGCATAACTGTAAGACAAAGTCATAGATATCTTCCAGAAAATGCTTGTACCTGTATAGTCCTGCTGCATTGGTGACGACCAGCTCGTAGTTCTTTCCTTCCTCAACCTGGTGCATAAGCAGTGTATTGAACTGCTCTGACTCTAAACTCTCTTCAGGCAGGAATTCGTAGAACATGGAACGTGGACAGAGCAGATACTGCCTTTTCTCCTGAAGAGGCCAAAGGTTTACACCAATCAGCCCTGCAACACACATTGTGACCATAGGCTGAGGTGCAGCTATCCTGGAATGTCACATTCTATTAGTTAACGCTTTTCTGTGGAGATTATTTATTAAACAATTTGACTTTGACTGGCCAAAACTTTGACTTCCAAGTGATTTTTACTGACTACATCTGGGATAAGTGAAAAATTGATGGATTCTGAATTTTTGCCAAACCATTCCTTATAAGTAGCTACTGGATATTTACTATCCGTCTTTTTTTTATAAAAAGTAAGAAGCTGTTAATTTTCTTAGAAAAAAGTGATCTACCCAAAATAGAAGTGTTGTTTACAAACTGAAACAAGTCTGTAATAAATAGAGCAACAGATGATAGGATTTCCACTCATAATGATTGTTCTTAACAGCCACATTAGTTTCGCTTTCTATTTAACAGAAAGACTGTGAAACACTGCTGATGTTTATTTCATAAAACCCCCAAAACACTTTTTGAAATACCTTTAAAAAAGGTTGTCTTATAGGTATCTGCAGGCCAGGTATTTATGTATAAAAAGAAAAGGTTCAGCAAGCTATCAATCATACCTTCAGTGGCAGCATAGAATGGAGAGTAGAAAGGCAGGCCCTTGCAATAGTGCTGCCTCAGCAACTCTCCATAAATCTGGTTGGACCCAGTGTCAACAGCCAGCACCAGGTTTAAACGAGGCCAGACCCTGAGGGCAATGTCCTGAAAGCCTTCACTAAATTGGACTCGCAGCTCAGAGGCCCGGGTTGGGTCAGGCTCCATCAGCTTCTCCAAAGCTGATCTCACACCACCATCCAGATTCAAACTCCTGCTGAGCCCACCAAACTCAATATCATTAACCAGGTCCTCCCACCACTCCTGCAACACATGCCAAAGAATCAAGACCTCAGTTTGGTGGAATTACCAAACTACTAAAATACCAGGGTCAACTATCCATTAAAACAATGTGGTTTGAGGTAACACTGTGCTAACTGGTGAGGTAGACTATATGGACAAAAGTATTGGGAAATCTGGCTATTATTCACACAGTAATTTTTATGACATCCTATTCTAATTCCATAGACCTCCCCCATTTTCAGCTAGATCAGTTCATGCACATTTTGGAGTGTGTGGGAATTATTGCCCATTCATTCCAAAAGAGATGCAGTCAGGCACCTATGACAGACAAGTTTGGATGCACAATCTGTGTTTGGTTCCTCCAAAAGGTGTTTGGTGGGGCTAAGGTCAGACTTTTTGTTGGGCCAGTCCAGCTCTTCACTACTAAACTCACCAACGTCTTTATGAACCTGGAACAGATAAGGCCATTTCCCAAACTGTTCTCAAAACTTTGTAAGCATAGAATCTTCCAAAATGTCTGAAATGCAACCTCATATCATAATCCATAATAGTACTTCAGGTACAATCTGGCTCCTCACATACCACATTGTTGTTTCTATTATTCCAAAACCCTTCCACTTATACCACTTACAGATGACCATGGAATACATAACAGGGAAGAAGTTTCACAAACTTACTGCAAAGGCTGTAACTACTGGCTTTATAAACATTTATAAACACTTTATAAACTTTATAAAAAGCAAAGGGATTAGCTTAAACATTCAAATTCAATAATTAAGAGTTGCAGCCCAATATTTGCGATCCATATAGTGTTCATGTTTCCAGTACTTTTAATATAAAAGCAACACAGAATACTTTTTAAACCAAACATGTCTTGGTTGATCGTCTAAATTTGGGGAAAGGGGTACAATTTTACAATCAACCATCCAATAATCTAACTAATTAGTCCAACAAAACAATTGGACTTTTCTGTGATGCTAAAAAATCTTTGTCTTTGGCAATTCAATTCCTAGCCAAACCAAGTAAGCATGTCACTTTTGTGATGCACTATGGTATCTCTCCATACTAATATGTTGATCTTTAGGTGCAGCTCTACCTCCAAGGCTCTGAAGGCATAGAAGACCGTGGAGCAGAAGTTCGATTCTATAGTACCAAGATGGCGGTCCTTCATGGCGAACAGTAAATGGAGATATAATGCATCAGTCTCATTCTGGACCTTAAAAACCGTATAAGAATGCATTACAGTGAGAGAAGCAATTATTTGGAGACAAGTTTTCTTTTAATGTAATTATTTGAACAGTCAAAAAGGATGATATATTTAGCAGTTGTTGGTTATGATGGCTTTTAGACTTCTATGGTAAAGAGTATTTCACAAGGAGTTATCTCACAAGGTTGCAAAAGTTCCTCTCCTGGGCTCCTGGGCCATGATTAAAAAAAACTTCATATCAGGAGATTAAATGGGCAAGAAGTTTTTAGTCTACTTATTTATGTTTATGTTTTGATCATCTAGTTTCTCTATGTTGAACACCTTTTTCTCTTTATTGCCCAAAGAGATTAAATTCCCTTCTACTGCATCATGTTACTAGGTTTAATTAATCTTTCCTATAATGATGTATAATGACCCAGAACCCTTTCATGAGAAGCATTCAATCATGATGCTGTTGCCCTACCTTGAATGCAGGTTCTGGAGTGGTATAGAGGTGAAGCATGTGTTTGGAGGAGGAGGGAGTGGAGGAGTTTGGACCAATTGGTATCCCTCCCTCAGAAAACCGTAAAGTGGGTGAGTAGAAAAGCTTTAGGGTCCTTTGAAGGCCCAGTGATCCTGGGAAAGCTTTTCTTATGGCATCTATGCATACACACACCCCCTACAACAGAAAAGCACACATAGGTAGCAAAATTCTTAAATGGCAATGAAAAAATATTCATCATTTAAGTAAAAATTATATATGGCCATATATATTATATATGGCATATATTATATATGGCAGGAAAAGCTCAAAGCAGTCCCAAATAATAATTTTGTGACATTCTGAACTAATCGAGCTCTTTACATTTAAAATGCTAGTGTCCATTTGGAGGAACTGCCCTGATCACTTCAGAGAAACATTTCAAGATACAAAAAGGGCTCAGAATTAACTCCAATGAGACATCAAAGGGTTCTCAGTTTTCTAAATTTTATATTTTTTCCTCTTTAACAACTCTACGAGAGTGTGCTCTATCACTGGGAGCTGGCCATTTAAATTTCAGGTGATTTGCTTATTATCTATGACCCTCTCTCTACCCCATCATTCAATGCAATGTAAAAAGGCCCTGGAGTCTATTAGATGGTGTTAGAGGATTGGCAATTAGTATTATCCACCATGCACTTTTTGGGCGCATTTGAAACACTGTACGCGTAACAATAAAACTGCTTTACCATGCAAAAAAGCTGGAGTTAAATTAGGGAAAATATAATAAATAGGGGGAAACTCACTAGAGGATGTGCACTTATTTTTAACTTTTTGAAATCACCATAACATATAATTTAACGAGAGATGCTAAAACGCTCACCTACACATAGATGACATATGTAAATGTGAACAATTGTTTTTTAACTTTGCCTAGAAAAAAAAAGTGACCCCTGCTCAAACTGAGCTTATATGGTGAATGGAGAGTGACTGCTTAAAGTGAAAGTGATTATTCTTGTCATTGCGAGGTCACAGCACAGCACACAGTGAACCACAACGAAACTGGACCTCTGCATTTAACCCATGCAAACACCATGCAGCAGTGGACAGCTATGAAAGCGCCCGGGGAGCAGTGACGGGGACAGTACCTTGCTCAAGGGTACCACAGGGCAACCTACTGGTGAGGGGATTGAACCCACAATCTTCCGATCCAGGGCCAAATCCCTAACCACTATTCCAGCACCGCTTGCATTCTGACCTGGAAGAAAAAGTCTTTGCTGGTGTCCCTGGTGCTCAGGAGCATGCTGCTGCTTCCAGATGTTCCAGATGTCATCGCAAGGATGAGTGGCCTCTCTTTAATCAGAACATTCTCCTCTCCCGCAGCAACCCGCTGCACAAATTCATTATAATGATCATACGCTGTGACTGGATGACACCGGCAAAATTCTTCAGAGCCTAGGACAGAAGATTTAGATATAAAAACGTTTTCTTTCGGAGACACAGAGATGTTGACTTTTGTTATATGACCAAAAGTATGTGAAAGTTGAGGGCTCTATGCATGCCTCTGGAGTTCCTCCATACCAAACCCTTTAGTTTTCTTCACCTTACCAAGACCAAACTCTGAAAAACAGGCCCAGGCCATTATGCCTCCTCAACCAAACTTTACTGATGACACTATGTATTCTGATAGGAAACATTCTTTTGGCAAACCCAGAATTATCCTTTGCCAGATAGTGAAGAATGATTTATCAGTCTAAAGATCATGTTTCCGCTGCTCCAGACTCCAGTGTCATGTTGTTTACATCAATAAAGGCGACGCTCTGCTCATAGAAATCTTAGGTTTGTTTACAGCAGATTGGCTATGAACACTTAATTCATCAAACAACATGACAGAATGAGTATCATCAGATTCAAACCAAGTGCTTCTCTTAGGTCCTTTTCAAACAGAAGTAGATTTTTCATTTAGTTTTTATTCCTTTCATTTCAGAGTTGTTTGCTTTGGGCCATTTATATTGGCCAATAAATTGCAACACAAGAGACGTCCTGGAGAACTTGCTGACTTCAAATACAAACCTTTAATTGAGCTGAACTGGTTCTGCCTTCCATAGAGTGTGTGTGCATTTTTGCTCAGCCGTTTAAGCAGTGTTTCCTCCTGAACTCTGCGAACGTCCAGCGTGTCTCTCTCCAGTGTCTCTCTTGCACGCTTCCCAAACCACGTCACAAACCTGATGGCCAGGAACTGATTGAGGAGACTCCATCCAGTCCTGTTCATTGCTTTTAACCGCAGGCTTAAATTTCTCCACAAAAAAATCCCTCCACTGAGGGCTACAACACCAAGGGCAGCATACAATGATACTGTAAAAAAAAAAAAAAAAAAATTATATATATACATATATATATTTATATATATATAACATTTAATAAATAAATAATAGCATCTCAAAACAAAATCAGTACATATGCAAAACCAGACAATGTGAAGAACTAAAAGTGACATGGAGGAAAGTGAAGCAGTGAACTTAATGCTCATTATTTTTAGGTGATTTTTTTATTGAAGTTGAAACCGTTTATTAGTCTTCGAGTAATAATAATACGGCATGAGCTTCTGTTCACTTTGCTGGTAGGAATGTCCTTCAAAGGAAAACCTTTTACTTTTTCACTCCGAGCTCACTTCAAAGCCTGCAATTTTCTGTTGCCTTTTCTATTCTACTTCTAAGGAAGATGAATTAATACTTCTTCTTTCATTTTTTTATATAACTGTACTTCCACTTAAGTAATGAAGTGGCCACTTTAAAATGTCTAGTGTGTGTGTGTGTGTGTGTGTGTGTTCACAACACTAGGATTTCACAGTCGAGGATGGTCCATTACAAGCGTGCAACCTTATTGCAGCCTGCTGAATAACTTTATCTTTTTGTTGATATATAGATAGATGCTACTGCAATGTCCTCTGGATTCTTCTGTTTCAAAACTCAGATGATGAAGGGACAGGACACTCACCAGTGGCCGCAGCTACAGTGAGACAGAGCAGCAGTGTCCCCAGCAGTCCTGAGCGCAGGGACATTCTAACAGTGAGCAGTCCCTGGGGACATGGACGCTTCTCTGGACCTTTACAGCAGCTTTCCGTGTCTTGACTGTTCATCGGACTGGCGTGACGTCACATACAGCGCGCCGCGTGATGACGTCGTGGGCCGTGCCCCGCCTACGCGAAAATTATGACTTTCTTTTCCACCCGTTTTCAAGCCGTTGTGTTATTAAACTCTTGTGTATCTTGTGTATATCTGTGTATTTATAACAGGTCTGCGTTCAGTCAGTGTTAGTGCGGTAATACGTGTATCAAAATGCTAATTAAACATTTACTGGCAGTTATTTATACCATTTGTATATTTAATTACAACAGCGTGTAGAAAAAACTGGTGTCTTTAATTTCCACTTTTAGGCCAATAAACGCTCACTCATTTTCTGAGCCCCTTGTCCTGATACACACACCTTGACACCAATGGGGTTTAGTGGTTAGGGAGTTGGCCACAGGAAGATTGTGGGTTCAAACCCCTTACCAGTAGGTTGCCCTGAGGTACCCTTGAGCAAGGTACTGTCCCTGTCACTGCTCCCTGGGTGATTTCATAGTTGCCCACTGCTGCATGGTATTTGTGTGCATGGGTTAAATGCAGAGGTCCAATTTCGTTGTGGTTCACTGTGTGCTGTGCTGTGACAAGAATAGTCACTTTCACTCTCACTCTCACTCTCAAGCACACATGAAGGTCAATGAAGAATCTGCAGTCCATGATGTGCAAGTCTTTGGACATGTCCACTCCTCATCGAAAAAATACAAACCACCCTGTCTGGGTCACTTTACTGTGAGGTGACAGCTCTACCCATTGCTCCCTGGTGCAGGGATTACAAACTGGCTGTATTTTATACCTTTCTTATGTTTAAACAGATTTCTGGTATGTTTTTCAAGCTATATTTCTACTAGGCAGTGGTGGCCCAATGGTTAAGGACTACATAATTGGAAGGACCACTATGGCCACTAGGTTGTCCTGAGGTACCCTTGAGTAAAGCACTGTCCCCATCACTGCTCACAGGGCACTGCATATAACCATCCTGCTGTGTCATCAACCGGTGCAGCTTAATCACCTGAACTCAATAAAGAGTCAACAATCTTTTGGCCACATAGACCCCATTTACTTCTGGTAAATTAATCAATAAAACTGCAAGAGTGAACAGATTCGAGACCTATTTTAACCAGACAGAAATCTGATCATTCAAACCACTTCATGGAAGATGAGATGGGCTTCTTAAAGACACATTCAACACCCAAACCGATGCCAGTCTGACTGACCGGAGAGGCATTTGAATACCCGTTATAAATGCATGACTAAAATATGATCCAGGTACTAGTCTTGTAAAATAACTATGTCTATGCCACTTACTGCATTTTCAATTGTGCAGTTTACTTCCAAAATGTAGACAGACATTACAAAAACACTCTTTGGTCAATATACAGACATAGAGACTAACTTTGTTCATTTAAAAACGATTTATGGAAGAACAGGATTAAACTTTTTCTAAAATAGGTTGACTACATGAACATGGTTGAAAACATAATTGTAATAAACTGCTTCCTCAAAAAATGAAGTTTAAAGGAGTTTCCTACTTAGGTCTTGAAGGCAGTTTGGTTTATCCCTTTTCAAGAGTGGTTGGAAAATAATGTTAAAACTGATTTTGGTACGTAAAACCAGTGCTAATTTTGTTAACAAAAATGATCAAGAAAAATGGGACCTTTCCATCCATGACAAAGAATAAACAGCAAGCTAAAAAACATGTATTTGACAATGAAGTTGTGAAGAAATATATATTTGTTTTCATTAACAAGGAGAGACTAGACTAAAATCTTAACTTATGGACTGTTGGACTTTCCAAATGCATCTACTTCTTCTACATCTGTCCGCATATTGAAGCACTGCATCCATTTAGACTGGACTGGTTGAGGGACGTGGTTCCACAGAAGTTAAAAGGTTAACAAATAATTTAATCTGTGATCCTGTATGTCTTTTGAGAGAAAAGAGCATCTGGATATAGAAATAGAAGTTGGGTGCTGCTGTTTCAAGTGCACAAAATGCAAGAAACTTTTTTAAGGTAAAGAATGAATCTTGTGCATTTTGATTGCAGGAATATCAGTATAATGTAGAAACTGTGTCATATTATTTAGATTTTTAGTACTACTTTTAAGCCACTTTGAATGTGGCTTAAAAAAATTACGTGGTTGATAATGTTCTCATTGTCTTTCATTATAGAGATTCAGAATCAAATCTCTGCAAAACAAGCTGCAAACATGGGACCTTCGCCTAATTCAAGAAAACGTGCCTGTACTGGAGGAGCTGCTGACCCAAGAAGAGTTGGCGATCTTGCTGCTCAGCGCAGGCAGTCAGTGTTTCCCCAGATTCTGCGGTGGATCGTAATTAAACTTTGTGACCTTAAGTGAACTGAGGCTTTATTCCAGCTGCCAAAAGATCTCACAGCTCTAACTGTAACCACAAAGTTTTTCTCCCAAGCCTTAGTCTTTTTTTTTTTTATTATTTTGACACTGCCCTTCTTTTAACCATTTTGCTTCTTCCTTTTCTCCTCATGTTTTGTCTTCTGTATTATTTACATTTATGGCATTTATCAGACACTCTTATCCAGAGCAACTTCCATGTCCTAATTACAGGGACAGTTCCTGGAGCAACTCAGGGTTAAGGGTCTTGCTCAAGGACCCAGTGGTGGTAGTGCTAGAGGTGGGATTCGAACCTGGGACTTCTTGAGTCATAGGTCTGTAGGCAAGTATCTGTAGGCAACTGCTGTGAATTAATGAAATAAACTTGCGGCACTTTAAAAAGTTTTCAGAAAGAAAATACTCATACTTAGTCACTGCAACCCAAGTCAAGATAAGCAGTTAAGATACTATTTTGTGAAATTACCACATTTGACTAATTTGACCAATCTCTGCATTTATCTCATCACACGTAAGTGGAGCAGTAGGCAGCCACATCTTGCACCCGGGACAGTAACTTAAGTGTACCTCAGGGTGGGACTTGAACCCACAACCTTCAGATTATAAGGCCACTATTTTTACATGGAATTTATCCAGAGTGACCTCCAGGGACAGGGACAACACTGAATTGCTCCAGGGGGACTAAGTCTTGCTCATGGACCCAGTGGTGGTAGTAGTGCCAGAGGTGGGATTCGAACCTGGGACCTCTTAAGCCATAGGTCCATAGGCAAATATCCTACCATTAGACCACCACCTCAGGACAGGCACTACAACAAACCCAGTCACAGCTGTGGGGCAATTATATTATAGATTATATTATAGAGGTAAATATTATAGAAATTTAAAAAACAAAAATGATCTGGACTCTCCTGCCTCCAAACTGATACCAGGACCTCCTCGCCACCCACTGTAGTTAAGCAGTAATTAGTTATTATAGAAAGATAGGCCAAAGTGCTTCACTGAACAAAAGTGGAAATCCTTTTGCTTGAGTGAAAAAGACAGCAGGATTTATGTACACATCATTCATCATTCAGCTGAACAGATCACTAAACTAACCCTAGAGTATTAAAGGAACATGGATGAGGCTTCAAAATAGCTGGAAAAATGGCAAACCCCAAGAAACACTGTTTATGTTGTCTGAGTTTGAAAAAAATGAAGGACTAAGTCTATTAACATTAAGGTTTTCAGTGTTTTGCCAGAACATGTTTTAACAGATACCTGAAGCCCAAATTTAAGCCCAATAATAACAATAACACTCCGGTACTTCAATTCAATGGATGACATGAAATGTTCGAACACCAGCGGGGACCGTTAAACTGTAGTATGCCTTAAATATACACTGCAATATATTGTCCTTTTTGTGAACAACATAAATGTATTATAACACTTTGACTTCAATGAAAGTTTAAAATCTTTCCAAAAAATGTAAAAACAGAAAACATTTTGACTAAAATCAATGGCTAAAACTAGACCAATACTATGAAGGGCAGAAACGACTAAAACGTGACTAAGTAACACGCATTTTCACCTAAAGACTGAATCAACACTGCCTAAAAAGACAGAACAAACCTTAACAGGAAAGAAAGACCCCCCCTCGAACCCACAATTGTAGGATGTGTGACCTTTCATATTAATTTTTTTAAATACACAAATTTTTTGGTATGTTTTTGGTGTGAAATTAAATTGGCTTATTCAGTAGGATGCCCTAAAAAGACCATACAAACATGTTCAAAAATCCAGATAAAACATTGATAAAATATAAAACTTTATTACTCATTTGTCTCCCAACCTACACCCAGCACTCACTTGACACCAAACAAAAGACAAAACAGGAGCAGCCAGTATTAAAAAAAAAAAAAAAGCATAGAATCCAGGTGCTGATCTAGGATGTGTTTATGTGAATATGATCACTGCAGAAGAGAACAGTCCTTGATTTAGTCCAAGACTTCAGTACTAGACTAACACCATCACCCTACTGTTCTGTTAATACAGCCCCATCTCTCACAATCTGCACATTAATAACTGATTGACAAAACACGCAAAAGGGATGAGCAATAGCGCTAAAAGATAGCAAGACATACAATAGCAAGAATACTGTCTCTATCCAAGTACAGAAGATACTCCAGCAGGTAAATACACTTTGAGAAACATATGAACATAAAAAAAAAAAAAAAAAAAATTTAAACACACACAATCCATTCACAACTTTCTAATGTCACATACAATACCTGATGATGTTAAGCTGGGTCTAATCTTAACATAACATTCAAGCACTAAACACTTGCATAATAACAGTATGGTAATAAAATAGGATTTTCTTTATGTGTAGGGGTAGCTTTTCATATAAAGTAAAGTTACATTTACATTAATTCTAGATAATTTTCTGAAAGCTCCATTATTAGTTCTTCCTGAGTTTCCGCCCCAAATTTATAGAAGCGACTTGTGGTGTGGATGAATTGAAGGTCTTACCATCCAGGGAAATTGCATTTAAAAAAAACAAACAAACAAAAAAAAAAAAAAAAGTATCTGATGCCAGCTTTTTGTAGACATAAACAGTGCAAGATGAATGAAGAAGAACGCATTAAAATGTTAACTTACTTTAACTTAAAAATTGTTACTCCCCCCACTAACATTTGAAACTTCAACAATGCAAGATTATATTTCATTACCTCAACAAATGTTAACTTTTTTGCACACGATTAAAAAAAAAAAAAAAAAAGTAATTTCAATAATAAAAAAAAGTGTTACAGGTGACAATAACAAACTGCAACTTCGTATTAAAATGAAAATTAAGTTAAATGAACAGATGTCAACTTCATTACAGCAACTTTTAAAAAATATTTTTGAAGTTTGCAATTATGTTTGATTCTTACGTTAACAAATTTAGATTTTATTTTCATGTAATAACAGATTTTTTTACAAAATGTAAAAAAAGCTATATTAGCAGATGTTCTAAATTTTTTCCAGTAAGGTTTTCATTAATAGATGGTATTTATTTCCCCATGTAACAATTTTTCAATAATAATTTGACATAAATTTATGAATTTTGTTTGAAAACATCACAAATAAGCAGTGTACTCCGAGCTGCTTAAAAATACTTTCCTCTTTAGTTCTGATGCATAACTAGAAAGAATACTAGTTTTTTTGTGGGTCTCTATTTGAGTGCGAGTTAATTTAGAAGTTTACAGCTTCTTATGGCCTTAACTATGAAATTAACATGTGACTCCACTGAATTTTTAGGAAGTAACAAGTGAAATGCTCACAATTTGAGATTTACATAATTGCCCTTTTCCTAATTATAGCTAAAAGTAAAAGACATGTTTGGTATCTGAGGTTAAAATGTAATCCTCTGGGGGTATAAAAGCCATTTTTTAACTGCTTCCCAGGTCTGAAATGTTCACCAGTTATTTTTTGTATATTTCCTATAACATGATTTCTTTTCCTTTTGTCAAAATTAACCAGACTATTTCCAAACATAAAAAACTTGAATGTTTAATAACTATTTATAACTTCCACTGTGTTAATGTTACTCCAGACAGATTTGGGAGTTCAGTGTATTTATAATATTGAATATTCATTGACACTATTTTGTACTACCACAAATAAACTCGCTTTTGCACAGCCCACATTTTGTTTTTTCCTACTAAATGGAGCAAATTAATAGTTATTACAGTTTAAATGACCACATTAAAATGCACACAAGTGTTTTCTGCAGAGGATTTGATTTCATTTTTCAATTTGAAATTCAACAGAACATGTCATCCTTACAATTGCAATATATATATATATATATATATACTTGGTTTATCATTCAGACTCCAAAATAATTAAGTCTAATCATCTCGAAGAACTGCATGGTTTTCTATTTTCTAAAGAATCCATTAGATTAAATAAGAAATTAATGAAATTTGAGATTTACACCCCACAAGTGAAGGACCTGGTAACTGTTAGCTTTAACAGCTCTGTGAGGTTGCTGTAAACCAATGCTCTGCAGTAAAATCTGTAAATTTGCCCTTTACAATCAGTACAACCATTATCAACCAGGAATCACCTATGACAGACTTTGATCAGAGGTAGTGCAGATCTAGGAGGCCTAGGATGACATGTTTTAGAAAAGAGCTGGTAGAGGAATCATTCTGGTACAACATTCATGTCTTTCAGATGAGGAATCATCTCATTTGAATGCCTTATGCCTATAAATTTGATGGACATCAAGACTTTGGTTTATTTAAACTCATGACGAACTTAAGCTGTCTTAAGGCACAGAAGGAGAGGAAAAATGAAAGGAAAATATGTAAGCAGAGAGTAAGATAGCAGGAAAATTATGACAAAAGTTTTAATGTACTTTTTCTAACCTTTCTTTCATATTACTCTTTGTCGAGCAAAAGTGCGTGAAACAACTTTTTAGAAACTAATTTTTGGGAAAATAAAGGGAAAAGTGAAGTCTGTAACAGTGAAAGGTGCAAAACCTTGAGTTTCTATAAATCTACAAACCATGGAGCTCAAATTCATGATTTTAAATGGTAAATTGAACCTGGACCATGAACCAAACCTTTAAAAAGGTTCAAGCTAAACTTTTTAACCTGATTTTCAAGATTAGCATGCATGCTAGTCTAGCAAAAACCAACTGCTAGCATAATATACAGCTGCAATAATAGCTTGAGACAAAAACTAGGCAAAAAGGGCATTGTAATTCCCCCCTTACCCCAAATGTAATGAATTAGCCAAGACATGTCTGAAGTTTATTTTGCACTGGAGCTATGAGACTAGTGTAGCCACGAATAATGCAAGCTAATACTCGATGCTTGGTACAACATAGAACCAAAGAGGTTAATATAGAAGCCAATTTTCTCAACCATTTAGATCAAAATACATCATACAGCATTGGCAACCACATAAGCAATTGCAGTCATGCAGTAACATGTGGCCATAAGCTTTGAGTATCTTGTAGCTACATTAACCTTGTATCTCCATCACAACACCAGATACATATACTTAAACCAAACATACAGTACTGTGCAAAAGTTTTAGGCAGGTGTGGAAAAAATGCTGTAAACAAAGAATGCTTTCAAAAATGGATGTGTTAATCATTTATTTCCATCAATCAACAAAATGCAGTGAATGAACAAAAGAAATCTAAACCAAATCAATATTTGGTGTGACCACCCTTTGCCTTCAAAACAGCATCAATTCTTCTAGGTACACTTGCAGTTTTTGAAGGAACTCGGCTGGTAGGTTGTTCCAAACATCTTGAAGAACTAACCACAGATTTTCTGTGGATGTAGGCTTCCTCACATCCTTCTGTCTCTTCATGTAATCCCAGACACACTCGATGATGTTGAGATCAGGGCTCTGTGGGGGCCATAAGAATTGATGCTGGTTTGAAGGCAAAAGGTAGCAACACCAAATATTGATTGAATATTTAAAATATTGATTTAAATTTTGTTTTGTTCGCTCACTTTGCATTTTGTAAATTGATAAAAATAAACAATCATTATTTATATTTCTGAAAGCATTCCTTGTTTACAGCATTTTTTCCCACACCTGCCTAAAACCTTTACACAGTGCTGTATATATATATATATTTAGAATAAGGGGAAAACTTAGTGAATTCTTGCCAAATTCTTGCTTCGTTAATGTTAATGTGGTAGATTAGCCAAGTATCCCTGGGACGCTATCTAAAATCCACAGGGAAAAACATTGCAAAATAAATAATTAAAAAAAAAATCCCTTTTTCTTCAAATTCATAGTCACATTCTCAGAGCTGGAGACAAACCCCCAGCAGCAGCTGGAAATATTAAAGTGTTGCATAGTGTGCAAGTGGCCTAGTTTCCAAATGAGTAATGTTGACTGTGTAAACTAACAGCATCAACAATTAAACACGAGACTTCTGTTGCAAAAAGAAAGTTCACAATTGTTTAAAAGCAATGGTGTATTTTGTTTCACCCCACAGTTTGACTGTATCCATTAGCAATTCAGATGTTTTGACTTTACCAAATGAATCAAATGCCTTCCTGAAGGCTGAAACGTTTGATATATTCGTTGATTACTTGGTAACACTGCATTGATGCTATGTAAAATGCTGAAGTTTATGAATGGGAATTTATGCTTTAGTTACCAAACTTTCACCCATAAGTTATTGTCTACACCATAAAAAAAAAACAAAAAACCCACCAAACAGCTATGCCAAATATTTTGCGGTCCATGGTACTACAACTGAGACAAATACCTTCATACAAGGTACTAATAGTATAGATTTGCAGTCAGAAATGCAGTACAACTTTGCTTTAGCTTTAAGTGCTGCTTAAGTGATATTTCTCCATTTTGTTGTTTCCCAGATCTGATAACATCGACACTCTTTAAACCCTTCTCTGTTGGCTGCTGAAGGAAACTGATGCACCTTATTGTCTTGCAAAAAGCAGAGGCAGAAAAAGTTACATTGCAAAGGCATTAAAAACGTTAATGAGCCAATTTAAAACTTTCACATTTGTTAAAACACTGAGGAAAAAGCAAAATGGAATGGAACCCTTTGGGGTCTTTTTCTGTAGTTGGGATGAGAGGACAGAGTTTCCAGATCTTAGGTCACGACTGCTGTCCACTCCATTGGGGTTCAGACGGTTGGCGCAAGAATTCTTCCACCTGCCTGGCCATATCCATCGTTTCCTCCAAATCAAAATCTCCTTCAGGGTCTAACATAGGGTCACTACTAAATACACACACACACACACAGTGTCACTATTCATAGTCTAAGTAAAACTATTTTTATAGTATTGAAGAAAAAACGAAATGCCTAAAACAGTGCAAATATAATACAGTATCCCCATCCCTCCCATCCAAGTGTCTCTAGTTTAAAACTTTTTTTCTGTCGAAACCTTGGAAATTTGTAGGAAGGGGGTTTGTGGTTTATTTTGTTAGATGGCAGTGTGGCAAGAACTTTGCTCTATAAATAAACCTTTTGTGAGACAGCAGCTATACATGAATCTGCATGTCCTAGATGAGAAATCATATTTTGATATTACAAAATGTTTTTTAATGAATGTGAATGCAATAAGGTTACAGTAAACAAGAAAAGTAAATTCAAGTACTGAGAAACACTTACATTGGAGGGTAGATTCCAAAGTTGTTCGGTTGACTGACAGGTGTTGTGGTGTGGTCCATGAAGGCAGGGTTTCCAGAAGACTGGTCAGAATTAGATGAGGAGAACCTGAAGAAAGAAAAACCATAAACAACATTTTTTTAAGCTGCAACCTCCCAGATGTTTTACTGTGCCAAACACAAACTGACCCAAAGTTTGAAAATGAGCAGAAAATGAATATGTCGACAGAAAAGGGACGATACAAGGCAGAACTAAGAGAACTGAAATTCCAGCTTTCTGTTAATTGACACTGCATGTCCAAATGTATGTGGAGCCATTGCTTATAGATGTTTAAAAACAAACAGCTTTGTAATGTCCATAGAGAAGGGAAAGGGTTATAAATAAGTTGAGCTATTTTTAAAAAGTTACAGGATACCATTTCTGCCAATAGTGAGTTTGTGAGAAATTTTCCATAGTAAAAATCTGCCTGCCATTGCCAAATGGATGTGTTTTAAAACACAAACAACAGCTCAGCCATGAAACTAGTGTCTTCACTCACTAAACTGCAGCGTAATAAGTCAAAGGTCTTTAATAATATTGCAAAAATTTAGATTGGTGGTGTTAAACACACTGAACAGTGGCACAGTAAAGACCTGTTCTATGAAGCTGTGAATAAGACTTCAAAAAAAAAGAGGCATACTTACTCTACTTTCACCACCTGCTTGATCTCTGGTTTGACATAGCCGTCACCCACAGCTTTTGCTGGAGAAAAAAGAAAAAGAAAAAAAAACCATTTATTTCTATAGCTTTCAGTGGTCTTTACATGAAAATAAACTTTGCAAGCATTCAACTTTCTATAACATACTCATTACTTCATGAAAGCAAATGAAACCTCTCAAAACCTGTGCTGTGAGCATCTTGACAATTTTAGGTATTTGAACAAATCAACACATTTATATATTCAAAACGTGAAAACTTAACTTGCGATGCGTCTGAGGCACAATATCAGTAGCAATATAATTCTAACATATTTCTGCCAGTTCAGCTGTGGTATAGAATATTACACTAAAGTATGCAAGCCAGGGTGTGCCAAGTTTTTTTTTTTTCCTTTATTTTTTTATGTAAGGCTGGTAGTAATTGTAATGGTAGCAGGGGGCAGGGGTAACGTACAGTTTGGAGGAGTGCAGTAACGAGAGAAAACCTCATTTTTAGACTGGTTTGGGTATAGGAACAGTAGATGGTTCAAGTCACTGATACGGTCAGCCAGAGAGCGGATGGAAAAGTCTTTAGTGGTAAAGGGCATCAGATTCCACACCATTCTCTCCCCTACAAGAAGAGAAGAAAAAAACAAAAAACAAATAGCAAATAAGAAAGGAACAGAACTGACTGATAGTCTGAGTGACTACTTGACTGACTGGCTGAGAAGAATCCCTTTTTTGAAAGAATGATTGACTATGACTGCTTTGACTGACTGAGATGTGGTACCTGCTTTGTTGGGGTTTTCTGCCACCCATGCAATAGTGATGCCTCCGATCTCTGAGTCACTGAAGCGCAATAGGAATGTTCCGTTAGGTTTTGATAACAGCATGTCCTGAGCCTGCTGCTTATTAAGAAAGCCCAGGATTGCCCTGCAACAGCATTAAATAAATACTATTGAAAATACAGAAATAACACTGAAATGCAACAAACGAATTAACAAGGCTTTCTGAGTTAAGATGGGTTCTACCCTTGTTGGTTTATGCCTTCCTTCTGCTCTACTAAGAGGAAAACTTAATACAGAAAGACTAAACAGATGTGCAAGGAAAACAACACTCAAAAAGAAGAATTAAAAAAAACAAACTGACAAGCACACAAAGAGTGACCAGAATCTTCAATATGTACTAATACTCAGGCGTATGCAAACACAGATTGGAGATTAATTAAACAACAGAAAAATAATTCTGTAAAGCACATCGCATGTACCGTAAGATTTTATTACAAATTACAGACGTAGTATGATCCAAATGTTTGATATACTATGGTTTGTGTTAAGCAGAGAATCGTGTATAACGATGTTTGCTTACAGTGAGGT
This sequence comes from Hepsetus odoe, assembly GCA_017165825.1. NCBI lineage: Eukaryota > Metazoa > Chordata > Actinopteri > Characiformes > Hepsetidae > Hepsetus > Hepsetus odoe. Next base: position 25,967,937 of record CM029378.1, read on the forward strand.
GTGGAAACATGATGTCTTACCCATCATTCCAGTGGGCCTTGAGATGTTTCTTCATGAGTTCTATGACTCCATCAAACCACTGCCAGAAGGTAAAGTTTCTACCAGGTAAACTTTCCTGTAAATTATCACAAAAGCAAATGCTGGGAGTTTACAATTTTTTTTTTATATTATTTTAACTGTTAATAGAATAAGGTATTACTGTGTGAAAACTGTTACAAAACAGTCCTAAATGTGGTACAGTATGTCAAACACTGTATTTTGTGGCAGATCATGGAAAAGGTGCAAAAGGCTGAGTTTCAGTAATAAGTAATAAATAACTGTGCAAACAAGCATCTATAGTTTATATAGGATGAAACGTCGTAGAACTATTGTTAACAGCTTGGTAAGTAACAAACATGAACAAGAAAATTAGTTCACAGCTGAAGGTCAACAGCGAATTCAAGAAAAATCCATTTACCCTGTTGAACTGGGACCAGGTCATGGTCATGTTTCGGTAATCCTCAGGATTGTTACTGGAGCTGCTGAATGCTTTTTGGGCAAGAAAAACAAGGTTCTCCTCAGAAAGTCCTCGGTCGCTCTGCACTTCTGACTTATATTTCATATTGAGAGCTTCACAGAGCTGCGGCCACGTCACTTTATCAGGAACAACAAAGGGCACTCGACCCTGCAGATGGACAATCATAAAGATTAGGTTTATGCTTTTTTAAAGATTGTATTCTTTTTAGGTGTAGAATCATTTTTTATCTGTAGCATGGACCGTCTACATAAAAAAACACTGTAGCTGACTGGATGCAAGCCTTTTCTACCATTATTTAATTTATTTAAGCAGCTAATTGTAATTCTGTGTGACTTTGCTTCGATTCCATACAGTTTATTGTTGAACCCATTGAATAATAGAGCAGTACTGTTTTGCAGGTTTCACCACATTACCTTGTCTTCATTTATTGTTTTTTGTTTAGGTTTCTTGGCCTTAAACTGAAGCAGGAATAGTAAAAGGTAATCAAAAATGCGTATTTGTATAGTTACAGAAAAGCCTCAAGTTAAAGTTGTGCAATATGGATACAAATCTTGCCCTAGTGTATATTTGTATTTATTTTTCTAATTTAACTAATAGTCTGATAATCATCAGTAAGTATGCATTTTTTATGCATTTAAGTTTAGTCGGCCTAAAACTCAAGTCTTCTCCGATTCTGGTAGCATCTCCCTAAAACTCAGTCTTTATTCTCAATAATTCAAATGCTAAATAAAGCAGAAACTAGTTTATTATGCTAACTAGTTGAGTTTAGAGGGAAACCTTGTTACCCTCAATGGGGACTGGAGTTCAACAGAACCGCAGATTCAGACTTCAATACATCAATAAATGTCCTCGGGCAAGACTACAAAAACTAAATTCAGGTACATCTGCAACATTTAAGTTACAGATCCAAGAGCACCTGGCAAATGCATGAATGTATAAAGCTTCACACTAGCTATCTTTGCGTGATGGAAGTGAAAGTGACTCTTCTTGTCATTGTGAGAACACACAACACACCCACAACGAAATTGGACCTCTGCATTTAACTCATGCACAAACACACACTGTGCAGCAGGGGGCAGCTATAAAAGCTGCCCTAACCACTAGCCCACCGCTGCCCCAAAAATAAAGGTAACTTAACCTAGCCAGTTGTGGACACTCAAATGCCACCACGTATAATAATGCTCCTAAAAATGTAAAAATGTATAAACACATTGATTCAAAAATGTTCCATGCACTCACTGGTTCTGAAAAGGCGTTGTCCCACAAGACTGTTGCTGTGGCATTGTTATCCTGACTGCCATGAACGATGACCACAACAGGCAGGGATAACGTCTGTATTAATAACAAAAGAAAAAGATCATTGTGTATTTTTATTCCCTTATTTATTCAGTTAATTAAGTATAAACCCATATTTTACCTTCACATGAAACATTAACTCATTTCCTCCCACACTGAACTGAGACTCGAACAGAACTGTAAATTTCTCCTCTGTCACTGACTCTGCTCCACGCCTGTCCGACCGCTTTATACGTTTCAAAGACTATTGAAAGAGAAAAAGAGCATGTATAAGAGAGCTGATGAATTGCCAAACAAAAAAATACAAGATGCTCATTAATCAGCTTCATCTAAACCAATCATCCTCATTAAAAACAAAACACTGAGAGGTGCTACTGTAACAGGAAAATCAAAGGGGGGTTTGTTATAGGCAGTCATGTTGTGGAGGCAGTGTGATGAGCTGAGTTTTTTTTCTGTCGGAAAACCCTGGATTCAGGTTTTAATATAGATGTTACTTCGACACGTACAGTTGCAGGCCTTTACCCTTTTTCTTGCAATATTCTTCTAGGATGGCAGTAGGCTCTTTCAGGAGGATCACGCTGAACTTTTTTGGGACAGTCATGTTCCTCAAAACATACGTTTTTGTCTTGGCTTCAAAATCCTGAAGGTCTCAATGCGATCGAGCATTTGTGGAATGTGCTGGCCAAGCTAGTATAACAGATAAAGGATCCGAGAAGGGCACCTTAGAGTATTTGTTACGTTGAGGTCAGATATCACCAAGCACCTTCTGAGATCTTGAGTTTTAGACCTTGCCTAATCAAAGCTTTTATGGTGGCACTAGAGAGATCTGCACAATATTAGGCAGCTGCTTTTATTTCTGATCTGCATTTCACTCACCATATTTCTGAAGTGTGCACTGAGGGTGCCTGTCGTTTGGTGATACTCCATCACACAGTTATTGTTCAGGATCTCTCCACTACTGTCACTGCAATACACAAATACAGAGCACAGTCAAGTTTTAATTTCAGATTAGAGTTAGCTTGGAAAATGTCATTTAAATCAATTGTGTCACTATTGTTTTTAATAATGATAAAAAAATTTTTTTAAATTTTAAAATGTAAAAAAAAAATTAATTTGGACTCACTTTCTGGTATTCTCGTTCTTTAGTAGAGCTTTTGCCTGCTGCTCGTTTATGATCGTAGCTTTCACTTGGGGGGGGTTCATGTGGACGTTCAGTTTTCCTCCCACTAGCAAACGCACTGTTGTTGCAAATTTAGTCTGAGTCTTCAACACCTGCGGGGGCTGTTTTTCAATAATGAAGGTACTGTGGAAAGAATGGCAATTTAAAGTAGAAGACTAAACATGTATGCATTAATGACACTTAAACATGATATGTTAGCGAAGAGTGTTTTTTTCTTAATGCATTTTCTTTATTTAATCATTCCAGTCATCCCTGAACTAAAGCCCAGCTGCATGCATTTTATATGTGGCTTTGGCATTTTCTGCACATGCCCTCTTGTTGAAATGTTAAATGCCTTCATATAGTGACATATTCAGCACCTTTGGCAGATGAAGGTGCAAAAAAAAAAAAAAAAACAACAAAAATCACAAAATTAAAAATGCAATACCAAAGCATAAAGCTGGAACAAGAAGATATTGACCCTCATCATGGTTCATACTCGGGTTCATGCAAAGCTTTTATTCACGTTGAAGATAATGCACGTTTTAAGTTTAGTGCACAATTTCTTTTTATTACTTTTTTTTTTTTTCTGTTTAACTCACTGAAAGATATAATGCCAAACCTTTTGCATACAGCTGCATTTAATACAGTACGTAAAAAATTTTATACTGCAAACTTTTATATGAATAAAGAATAAATCCAGCCCTTCATCCACAAGTCTGGAAAAGCCAATTTGCAATAAACTTGCACAAAACTACCAACCTGGTGACTAGTGCGGATATGATGTCAGTAACTGTGGCGTTTAGCTCTTTGAGCAGCTCTTCTGTAGGGCCTGGAATGGGCAACTGCTGGGTAAGATGTTCAACCCGCCGAATCTGCTGCCTGTTCTGCCAGATCATATCTGCCAGCTTTTCGCACCTAAAAATAAATAAATAAATAATAATAGTGTAAGAAATCAAGAAATATTTAGTGTTTAAAAATCATAATCATACTGTCTGATCATACATGGAGCAGTGGGAACCTATGTCCAGCGCCTGGGGAGCAGTGATGGTGATGGTACCTTGCTCAATGGTACCTAAGGGGAACCTACTGATCTGAGATTCGAATCCGCAAACTTCCGTTCCTGGGGCCTAGTCCCTAAACACTAGGCCAACGCTACCCAAGAAACGATTGCCGAAACTCAAGATCGAAAAAGGGACCGTTAGATCTCCATGCTAACATTTTGCCAGTTGAGTTATTTTGGCCACAAGAAAGACAATAATCCAGGACGCACTGCCACATTAACAAAGCGGGAAAAAGCAGAAAGATCAGGACTGGCCAGGTGACTCACCAGATCTAAACCCCACTGGACACACATTTGAAAGAGGTAAGTGAAATGAGAAATACCCAAAACAAATCTCTTAACAAAAATCCTGTGGAAGAAGCCAAATTGTGTTTAGATATCTGTATTTTAACATATCTAGATTAGATTAAACTTTGTCATTAAACAAAGTACAGGTACAGCAAATGAAATGCAGTTAGTATCTAAATATGCAAACAACAGTATAGATACAATGAAATAAATTACCAGGAAGTATAGTATAGGTGAAGCTATAGATCCCAGGAAATAAAAGCAACATTGTCTTGTATTCCAAATGTGGTGAGTAACTAGGCTGATAAAATGCCCAAAACAATTATCAGTAGACAAAATAGATGTGTTGAATCAAAACAGGTGTTTCAGAAGGGAAACATTTCAAGTGTTGTGGCTTATATAGACCAAGCATTGAATAACAGGGACCTTTTGCAATGGCAGGCAGTTAACAGCGGGAGGAAAATTAGTCAGAATGAAACTAGAAGCTAAGATGTGTATCTGTAACGCAACATTAGTTGCTCAGTTTTAGGTTTAAAAGAACAAAAAAGTGAAAGTGGAATTTGGTTAAGTGTTGTTTGTGTAGCAGGAGTGTGTAGGTGTGTCTCTACCAGGACTGAAGAATGTCCAGCGAGCCTTCGGGAGCACCTCCATTACCAGCTAGCTGCTGGCGTCGCTTCCACTGAATGAGTTCATCATCCACTATCACTGTCTGCTGTTTCCGTAACAATGCCAGCGTCCTCTGTTGTTTCTCTGCTAGGTCCTGTAAATATACAAAATCTATTAATATACATTGTGGTTTGGGACTAGGCCCGATGATCAGAGGGCAGTGGGTCGCTCAAACACAACTCCCGGGTGCAGCCATTGCAGCCTATGGCTCCCACTCCTGGTACATGCGTTTGATACAGGTGTGTTTAGAAGGGCTAAATGCAGAGGACAAATTCAATATCATTTATAAAAATGTAACTGACTGGTTTTTAAGTGTAAATGTACCAATGTACATTTTAAACACCCTTTGCTTCATCATAGCAGCGCAGGTTTGCATTTACATTTACGGCATTTAGCAGACGCTCTTATCCAGAGCGACTTCCATGTCCTAATTACAGGGACAGTCCCCCTGGAGCAACTCAGGGTTAAGGGTCTTGCTCAGAGACCCAGTGGTGGTAGTGCTAGAGGTGGGATTCGAACATAGGTCCATAGGCAAGTACCCACCACTAGACCACCGCCACCCCATATAATTTTATTTATATTTATATATATATATATATATATATATATATATATATATATACACACACACATACAAACATATATACACACACACGTACTCTCAGCTTTCATTTTCATTTCGACATTCAAATTGGATGAAGGGTTTTGGAGTTCCAGCTCCTTAACATGTACGACCCCCTTTATAAAGGGACCAAAAGTAATTGAAAAGTTGACTCAAAGGCTATTTCATGGGCATATGTGGGCAATTCCTTCCTTATGCCATTATCATTTAAGCAGATAAAAGGCCTGGAGTTGATTTGAGGTGTGGTGTTTGCATGTGGAAGATTTTGCTGTGAACAAACAACATGCAGTCAAATGAGCTCTCCATGCAGGTGAAACAATCCATCCTTACGCTGCAAAAACAGAAAGACACAATCTGAGAAATTGCTACAATATTTGGAGTGGCAAAATCTAGTTTGGTACATTTAAAAAAAACATCTAAAAAAAGCCAGCACAGTTATGGGAAAACATTCTTTAGACGGATGAAACCAAGATCAACCTCTACCAGAATGATGGCAAGAAAAAAGTATGGAGAAGGCATGGAACAGCTCATTACCCAAAACATGGCAGAGGCAGGGTGATGGCTTAGGCATGAATGGCTGCCAGTGGCACTGGGACACTAATGTTTATCGATGAAGTGACACAGGACAGAAGCAGCCGAATGAATTCTGAGCTGTTCAAAGACATACTGTCTGCTCAGATTCAGCTAAATGCAGTCGAATTGATTGGGTGGCGTTTCATAATACTGTTGGACAATGAGCCAAAACGTACAGCCAAAGCAATCCAGTAGTTTATTAAAGCAAAGAAGTGGAATATTCTTGAATGGCCATTAGTCACCTGATCTGAACCCAATTGAGCATGCATTTCACTTGTTGAAGACTAAACTTCAGATAGAAAGGCCCACAAACAAACAGCAACTGAAAGCTGCTGCAGTAAAGGCCTGGCAGAGCCTTTAAAAGGAGGAAACCCAGCATCTGGTGATGTCCATGAGTTCAAGACTTCAGGCTGTCATTACCAGAAAAGGGTTTTCAACCAAGTATTAGAAATGAACATTTTATTTTCAGTTATTTAATTAGTTCTTTCACCCTTCATTTCAAGTGCTTTTGAGCACCTGAAATGAAGGAATTGTGTTTAAAAAAAAAACAAACAAAAAAAAAAACTTCAGTTCCACACATTTGTATGCAATCTTTTTGTTCAGCCCACTGAATTCAAGTCTGCACTTAACTGCACCTGAGATGTTTCATTTAAAATTCATTGTGGTAATGTACTGAACCAAAATTTGAAAAAAGTTGTCTCTGTCCAAATATTTATGGGCCTAACTGTATCCATAAAAACACATTATATAAACATGTTTTAAACACGTTTTAGTATACATCTTACCTGTCTGTATTTCTGCAGAGTGTTAGCCTCTCGTGTTAGCCATGCCTCTAGAGTAGCTTTCCGACTCTGCAGGCTCGTTTCTCGCTGTACTCGCTCTGCCGGCGGCAAACTAGCCAAGCTACTTAACTGAGCTAAACACAGAGCGAGAGAAAGCGCGAACGAGTGAGAATGAGCAAGAGCGAGAGAGAGAGAAAGAGAGAAAGTGTAAACACTCAGGTGATCATGATTGCTCCGGATTTCCTTTTTACATTCTTAGTAATTAGAGCTTCACCTGTGTCAAAAATGTCAAACATTTTAAGCAAGTGAGAAACATTCTTAGCAGTTACGTTCTTATAACATTGTCTTTAAATAGGTGTTTAACCAAACGCCACCAAAGGGGTGTGTGATAAGGCAAAAATACAACATTTTCAAAATTTCATAAAGAAAATTTCACTTGATCTACGCTGTCCAAAAAAAATAAAAATAAATTCACCACCTGGATTTAACAAAGCAAATAGATAGGAGCCTCCCTGGATAATTACTGCACTGATGATTATGTTTCAGCTGGTAACAAGTTATTTAACATTAACTGATGCAGTGAGTAACTTCTCATTAACTAAATAACCATGTTGGAAGACACATCCTGTGGTTGTGGAAAAGATTTTAATCCATTTCAGAACGGTCTGAAGCTGAAACTACTAAAATTGGGTTAAAAAGAGAGACGCATGAAGTGATGCACCCATCATGCCTTGTGCCTACCCTACAAGACTGTGAGGGCAGTGCTGTGATCTAGGGTTGCTGCAGTTGGTCAGGTTGAGGTTCAGCAACATTATGTGCCCAAAGAATGAGGTCAGCAGAATACCTGATTATACTGAATGAGCAGGTTATTCTATCAGAGAATTTCTTCTTCCCTGATGGCACAGGCATATTCCAAGATGACAATGCCAGGATTCATCAGCTCAAATTGTGAAAGAGTGATTCAGGGAGCATGAGATCCTTTATACAAATGGCTTGGCCACCAGAGTCCAGACCTTAACCCCACTGAGAATCTTTGGGATGTGCTGGAGAAGAATTTGCGCAGCAGTCCGATTCTCCCATCATTGCTACATGATCTTGGCGAAAAATTAATGCAACTTTGAACGGAGTTAAATGTTGTGACATTGAAGCTTATCGAAGCGATGCCACAGCGAATGTGTGCCGTAATCAAAGCTAAAGGCCGTGCAACGAAATATTAGAGTGTGTGCCTTTTTTTTGGACGGGCAGTGTATTATGATCAGCTATTTTCCATCATCTAAAAAGTATAACCACAAAAAAAAAACTGTTTTTCATTAACATTACACACTACACAAAATCATATTAAACAGGACCAATTATGCCCCCTTCCAAAAAGAAAAACGATCAGCGATCTTTAATTAATGATGATATTTCATGATTATGAATTATTTCATAATAATTATCATGATAATTATTAATATCCTAATATTGCACAGCCAAATCATTAAATGTAACAGCAGGAAAACAGCTCAGAAAAACTTGCTCATGATGTACTAACAAACATTTCCCATCAAAAGTAGGAAAGAACACATGTTGTGAACCCTTAATGTGAGTTTGATGGCCTTTTCTTGATTCAAAGTCTTCGTTGCTGTGCTGTATGTTTTGTCTGTTATACACGGTATGTTATACATGGTGTGTTTTTGTTTTTACCCTGTATTCTCAGACTCTCCTGGTACTGAATGATAAAATATTCCTGGCTGTGCTGCAGTTTTCTCAGGTCGCTCTCTGTGTCTTGAGTCATCACCCTCAGTTCCTCGAAAACTTGGTTAATTTGCTGGTACTTCTGTGGTGTGCCGTCTGCCAGCCCCACCCCTGGACTGCTGACCTGTCCATCATAAAGAGGGTCAGTAAAGCAAATATTATCCTATAAATCCTATTATAATTATATACATGATTAAGGATGTAAGCATCATTTTTGACTCAAAAACTAATACAAGGCAAAAAAAATATCACTACATATATTAACAGTGCATCAGTGGGAGTGCAAGAGTCTCAGCAGTAGATGAAATATTAGTTTGATATTATACATTACTTTGATGAGTTCTATATTTAATGGAATGTAAGTACTAAGTTGCAGGGACATTTCCTCTTTTGTATTTCCTGTGTAATGATAATCATTTGGAAATAATGTACAGTCCATACATCCTCTTTATCTTGAAATAAGAGTCTATGTACTTAGTTTCACTCCAAAAGATTAAAAGGTTGAGGGTGATGTTAAATGGATTTTGATTGGTCTACACAGAAGTTGTAAGTGGGCCTTGGGGATAATAAAAAAAGGGGAGTAATAAAGGACTCTTATGCTTTACTTTTAAAAGAAGATCATGAGCCAAAAAAGACAAAGAAAAAGACAAAGAGAAGATGAAAAAGAAGAAGACAGACAAGAAGGATGGAAAAAAACAGACGCTTTTTTTAAATTCAGCAAAATGTTTGAGAATTTGTTCCAAGATTAAATTAATTTTTAAGTGTTGTTTTGAAAGAATGATAAAGGAGGGAAAACAGGAGTAATAAAATAACATTAACACATTTGAGTTAAAATACAAAAAATCTTTTTCAAACTACCATAAATCAGCAGATGAGACGCTTGTCCCTCTCTAGAATTAAAATTACTGCATTTTTTAAATTTGTAATATAGCATAAAAAGTTCCTTAAAGTGTATTAAATGAAGCTCAATGGGAAAAGTTGCATATAAAAAATGATTTGTTGTGTATGAGCATTACTTACATTTGTTGCCTCTTGTACCAGCCTTTGCTCAGTGTAGAGGATGTGCTTGATGCACCTCACAAGCTCCATGGGACAGGAATCGTATGCATTCTTTGCAAATTTGAAATACCACACAAATACACAAATAAATACACAAACAATATGCTCATGAACAATACATTTCTATTAAGAAAAACTTGATGTCTTTTAAAAAAAAAAAAAAAGTTTCAACAAAAGCATGCAGCACTGCACTTCAAAGTAAAGAAATGAAGTGATTCAAAGCAGAGATCTAGTGTTTAGGGACTAGGTGGCAGGACCTGAAGGTTGTGAGTTCAAATCCCAGACCAGCAGGTTGCCCAGAGGTACCCTTGAGCAAGTTACCATCCCCATCACTGGTCCCTGAGCACTGGATTAGCCGCCACCTGGCTAGTCTCTTCTACTTTTCACTTTCACTACTGCAAAACACACTGCTCAAAAAAAATTCAACACTCAAAAAAAGGGAACACTTTTTATTCAGAGTATAGTATCAAGTCAGTTAAACTTCTGGGATATTGATCTGGTCAGTTAAGTAGCAGAGGGGGTTGTTAATCAACGTCAGCTGTTTATGAAATTAACAACAGGTGCACTAAAGGGGCAACAATGAGTTGACCCCAAAAACAGGAATGGTTTCCTCCTCATCTTTTTTTGACTGCTTTTCAGTAGTTTTGCATTTGACAAGTCAGTGTCACTACTGATAACATGAGGCGATACCTGGACCCTACAGATGTTGCACAGGCAGTCCAACTCCACCAGGATGGCATATCAATGCCATTGCCAGAAGGTTTGCTGTCTCCCAGCACAGTCTCAAGGGCACGGAGGAGATTCCAGGAGACAGGCAGTTGCACTGGCCTGAGGGCCCAATATCCTCTAGTGGGCCCTGTGCTCACTGCCCGGCACAGTTGAGCTCGACTGGCATTTGCCAGAGAACACCAGATTTGGCTGGTCTGGCACTGGCATCCTGTGCTTTTCACAGAGGAGAGCAGGTTCACTCTGAGCTCATGTGACAGACGCGAAAGGGTCTGGAGAAGCTGCGGAGAACATTATGCTGCCTGCAACATTGTTCAGCATGATCGGTTTGGTGGCGGGTCAGTGTTGGCCTGAGGAGGCATAACCATGGAGGGACACACAGCCCTGTACAAGATAAAGGATGACACTCTGACTGCCATTAGGTATCGGGTTGAAATCCTTAAACCCATTGTTAGACCCTTCGCCAGTGCAGTGGGTCCTGGGTTCCTCCTGGTGCATAATAATGCCTGGCCTCATATGGCAAGAGTATGCAGGCAGTTCCTGGAGGATGATGGAATTGACCCCATTGACTGGCCTCTACGCTCACCTGACCTACATCCAAAAGAACATCTCTGGGACATCATGTTTAGGTCCTTCCATCATATCACAAGGAGCCCTGATGTTGTCAGGCATGCATACAAGAACGTGGGAGCCATACAAATTACTCAGTACCATTCTGAGTTGCTGCAATGACATTTCAGCAAATTGGACTAGCCTGCCGTATCAGTTTTTCCGTTTAAATTTCTTGGTGATTTCGAATTAAGCCCTCTGTAGGTTGATAATTTTCATTTTCCTCAAATGATGTGGCATCCTTTTGTTCATAACACATTACCCAATCCATATCAGTATGAATATCCAACATGATTTTTTTCCAATTGAGATCTGATGCATTTTCAAAGTGTTCCTTACATTTTTTTTAGCAGTGTATTGTATATCCTGTAAGTGATCAACATGCACATTAGGACAGAATTTCTAATGCACTTATGGTTAACAATAATGCTATAACAAATTACTGAACTCATTCTATTATTTTTCCCTTTTCCCCAATCAGCTTTTAATTTACCTGCTCATGCACTTTCTAAGAGGCTTAGATTTCCACTTTGAACAATTAATCAGGGCAACCTATCGGTAAGGGGTTTGAACCCACAATCTTCCGATCCTGTGGCCAACTCCCTAACTAATAGGCAACCGCTGCCCCATAAAAGTATATATACACTTCTATATATAATATATATATGTATATACAATTCATACTTGTAATGGTTCAACATTACTGCCTTAACTTAAACCGCTTATTGATAATGTTGCACTGCAAACTGTCTTTTCTGATCATTTGAAAGTGCTTCCAAATTTAAAAGTTATTGACAATCATAGTGACAATCATTGCTCTTTGCTGAAAATCTGTAGCCTTGAAAAAAGTACATTCTAACAAATACCTGACTACTTACATCATTAAAGTTAGCCATATATATAAACTACACATAGATAACTCACTTGTTTTGATAAAACAGACCTTGGATCACTGAGCATTTTATCCATTTGTTTTTTTGTAACCATAAACAATAATAGTTAAACTGAATCATTTGTTAACCTGCCTTTCCTAGCTTATGAAAAACTAGAACACTCAATGGGTCATAAGATGCTTGAAGTGTAGGGGTATTTTAGAGTGTGTGTGTGGGTGTGTGTACTGCACAGACTGGATAATACACAAGTGTGCTTCACACCCTGCTGGGCAAAGAATTGTCCAATGACCAAAAAATAGGCAGCAAATGCAGGTTTATGAATGTGGCAAAGGATGGAAAGGATGGAAGAGGATGATCTATTGAAAATTGTCTAAAGCAAATATGATAGAATATTTGAAAGTGGCTTGTGTAATCCAAGTGACTGCACACCATTTCCTCTGAACAATGCATGAAGCATGAAGCCCAGTCTTACCCTGTCTGACTGCATTCTCAACCTACATTTAACACGTCTGTTATAAGCTACACTCAGCAGCTGCAACTATGATAACAAAACAGCAAAAGAGCCACATTTAGCTACTAACTTTCCACAGAACCACAGCTACATGGCTGCAAGACCACTCTGGTAATGGTACACAGGAGCATCCGGACGTTTGGATTTCTCCTGACATGCAGACCAAACCAGACCTAATCATGTGGCCTAACTTGATATCTTAATATCTCACGTTTATTGAATGTAGAAGGCAGAGGTATGACAATTTAGTTGCCTCTTTAGGTCTTTAGCACAGGAGAAAATAACTTGCATGTGCTTATCTCTGAAACATGACCATGTTAGCAGGGTGGTTTTTCTGGTTTGAAACCTAAAATAGATTACTCGTCCTTTTTTAGAAATTATGAATAAAAAAAAGATTTGAATGCTGTTTAATACACAAGTCAAGTTAAATACTACTATGAATGTTTGATGTTTCCAAAGTCAGCAAGTAATCATTTTATGTGATTGTGATGCCAATATTGACCAAAATAGTAGGGATTATGATTGTTGCTAGAGTCAATCAGCCCTATGTAGGTGTTACTGCCAAATAATACCTGCTCATCTGTATTTGTAAGAGGTCCTGTCCCGTTAAGAAAGGGAAAAGGGGGCTAAAAAAAATGATATGGAGAAAAAGATAAACTACAGTTAGCGGCAATGTGCACCTATATATTCAGTTGGGCCAACATGGACAATGAGTGTAGCTAGAAGGCTGGATGGTGATCACTTAAAAAGATTAAAAATATGCAGCATGAACAACATTGATTTTTCTGGCACCGTGCAACCAGTGGAATATATTAGGCAGGAAGTGAATGGTCAGTTCTTGAGGTGGATGTGTTGGAAGCAGGATATACCAAAATATCTGAATAACTTTGACAAGGTTCAAACTGTGATGGCTGGACAACTGAGTCTCCTAAACAGGTCTTGTGGAAAGATACTGGTTAGTAGTAGTTAGTACCTACAAAATGTGGTCCAAGGAAGAACGTCCAGTGCTAATTGATGCAAATGGGACAAGCAGGTCTGGTCTAATTTCACAGAAAAGCTGTTGGACTGCCAAAGTGAGGAGAAAGAACAAATTTGCTCATAATCCAAAACATACAAGCCCTTCTCTGAAACAGGGTGGAGGCAGTTTCATGGCTTGATTTGCATGGCTGCTTCTGAAACAGGCCCAAACCTTTATTTATGATTTATGACTTAACTGAATGTTATAAGCAGAATTAATTCAAACAAAGCAGCAAAAAGTCAAGACCAAGTCGATCACCAGATCTTGATGAAAAATGTCATCAGAAACCCAAGCCGAATAAAACAAACAAAGCATATTTTTGGAACAGCCTGGAAAACAATAACCAAAGAAGGAACCAACAATTTGGTGAAGTGAATGGGCTGCAGACTCACTGCAGTTGCTGCATACATCATATGAAACCAAATATAAGGTCACTTAATTTAACTTTCCGTTCTTTATGCTTACTTGAAAATAGCAGCAGTTTTTCTACATAACTTAAGTAGATATGTAGAAATTTGAAAATAAAGACTAATCTCATCTCAATCTAATCTCAATCATCTTTTCATTTCAAATCCAAATATCTTTGCTGCATTGAATAAGATAAAACTTAATCAGCACTTTCACTTTTTGGATGGAAGCTTCCTCTAATGTGAATGTCAGAGCAGCTTACATTTAACTGGGAAGCATAATGGCCCAGTTTTATTTTCAGCAAGAACCCGTCTTCCCCCATTTGATGTTCAGCCTTTCTCTGCAGTTCCTGAATCAGGTTGTCCAACAAACGCTTGGCTTTAAATTCCTCCTGCTGTTTCTCCACGTCTATAGCATCCCTGAGAATAAACATACAAACACACGCTTCCTTAACAGCCATGTTCTTCTTTGCACCAGACAGCAGTCTGAAAATGACAGACATCCGATTCCTATCTGAATTATAAAACAGTATTAAACTTTAAAAATTATTATTGAATGTGTTCCACAAATTACTGTACACTCAACCCGTTAAGTGTCAAAAAGTTCACTCCCCAGTCCATATATAAAAAAACCCTGTTTTAAGGGCCCATATAAAATAAAGTTTCTTCTTCACTTTCAATTTTAATAGTTCTGTGTAATTTTTCATTCTCCAGTCCAACACCATATTTTGAATTCACTGTGTCATAAAAAACTGTTTTTCAGTCTTCTGTTTGAAGTCCAGTCAGAAAAGATGTTTTATACATCTGTCATAAATGTGCTTTTAACAGTTTATTAACTCTAAGGGACAGTTTGAAAAATAATCTTGTAAAAATAAATGACACATATTAGAAAGAGAAAAATAAATTAAAGAAATGTTTGGAAATTGGCCATTTAATGATTAGGAATATAGAAAAGTTGGTAAATAGTAACAGATTTAATGTAATGAATTATTAAATCAACAACAACAACATAAACCTTATTATTATTAAAGTTGGACTTACTACAAGGAAAGAATAGGAATTCTTTACCATTTCTGGTTTGGTTATAGTTACATTCTCGTTACAAATGTTTGGGTTGTATCACCACAACAACGTCGATCTATAATTTCTTATTGCTACATCCCTAAAATACACTCTTACCATGGCTGAGACTCGATCCACTGTGCCAGGTAGTGTCGCACCTCTATGGGAAAATGCTGACCATAAAGGGCCTGCATCTGATGCAGGGCATCTCCCTTTAACTGCTGAGCCTGGATCCATAATGCCATCTCCTCCTGCAAAGTGAGAGAAAAGAAACATTAAGCAGAAAATAAAAAGTTGAGCAAAAGTATAGTCTGACTTTGTCCCATTAAAATCTATCTGTTAACTTTCTGCACAACAGAAAGTACAGTAGGAAAGACTTACATACTCTGTACATGATTATACATAAAAATTACAGAAGTCACATGAGAAGTCAATTACAATCCGCAAAAGACATGACAGACACTGCTGAACAGTGAACCCCGGTAGATTTGGTTTCATTCACCACCATAAACAATCCTGACCACAAGCTTCTCTGAAAAAATGTATTTTGACATCAAACCACTTTGAAGCACTTTGTATACAGTGCTGGAAAAAGTATCTACTTCCTTTCTGATTTTATTTACTTTGAACATTCACAAATCTCCTAATCTTTAAAAAAATGTTTTATAATACAGAAAACAACTTCAGGAAACACAACAAAGTTTGTAGATGATCTTGTTGTTACTGTACTGTAGAACAAAAACTCACCAACAGCTATATCCCTCATGTGAAAAAGTAACCACAACCTTAGTCACTAAATCAACCAGTGATCCAAATTTAACTGATAAAAGTTCAAATACAACTAGCCACACCCACGACTGATTGCTGCCCACCCATAATAAATGTAGAAATCACTTAAAATAACCTTTTCAGCAATGTGAAGCTCTCTAAAAGGTATAAAACAGTACACCATTTCTCAGTCAAAAGAAATTCCAGAAGAATTATAATAAGAAATAGTACTGAAATAATTAGAAAAGCATAATAAGTCTATTTCTCATGCTCTCCAACACAAATGAACCATCGTCTCCAAATGGAAAAAACATGGAACTGTGGTAAATCTGCCAAGGAGTGGTCAATTTAGCAAAATTACTCCATGACTGCATATAAACCTCATCCAAGAAGTCACAGAAGAGCATATAAGGACCTACAAGGCTCTCAAAGCTTGGTTAAAGTAAAGTAAAGAATCTGGCCAAAATGTATATCCATGGGAGAGTGCCAGGGAAAAACCTGAATACCCCTAAAACTTTCAATCCATGGACTAATGAGTCCCATTACATCTGACGTAAAGTATCATGCCACAGCTGGCAGTTGTTTTATGCAGCACTACAACCATCCAAACCACAAGAGCAAACTCATCTATGACTGGCTGGAACCAAATAATCAAGGATTTGGAATGGCCTAGTCAAAGTCCTTACCTGAGCCCCATTGAGATATTGTGCCAGGAACTGAATAAGTAAAAATGTAAATAAACTCAAACAATCTTCTCTACAAATACTGCTCTCCTCCTACCAGAAGTGTTCAAAAGCAGCAGTGGCACAACCAAGTATCACATGGGTGATTTTATGTTAGCAAGTTTTTGTAAATCGCAGATCAACTGAAAACTGTGTTAGGCTTAAATAAACGGTCTTTTATGACAAAAGATCAGAAACAATTTAGCATTATGAATGAACAAAAACAGAGGTATCAGAAATCAATACTTTTTATTATTTAAAAACTACTTTTTTACAGCACTGTACATCTTAATGTTGAAGAAGGCAGGAACCTAAAAAAAGTGTCACAAATCACAACCCCACCGCCACTAGACATCTATCCTTGGTTTGCATAAAAGACGCTTAACCTGAATACACTTAACAGTTCAGCAGTATGACGTTAACGAATGTTAGAATGAGTCATGTCAGTAATAATTTTTTTTTTTTTTTTTTAACTTGTCACAAAGCAGCTTTACAGAATCCTGGTCCGAGCCCCAAGTGAGAAAGCCGAGGGTGACAGAGGAAGAAAACTTTGGAGGAACCAAGACTCAAAAGGGGAACCCATCCTCCTCTGGTCGACATGATAATAAAGAAGGAAAAGAAAGAGAAAGTGCATTTTATAAATTAACTGATTCAGCGATGAGTTCCAGTAAAGTGTGAGTTACATTAAAAGATTCCATTAGAGCCTGTAATTGGACATTTGATGAGCTATTGTGGTGGTTCTGTTGAGTCAATGAAGCTTATGATAATCTTGATTTGTGGCAGCAGCTCAAGCAGATGATCCAGTCTGATGTAAGCTAAATGGAGAACAAAGCAGGAAGGGCTGAAAATCTCTGAAAATTCAGTGGCCACCACACGGTTCCTCCTCCACAGGAAGGTCCTACATTGCAACTAAGCATCGTTGATTTGATCAGACAGCTTTTACTTATAGGCAAGTTGCTTGATTGCTAATGTTTATATCGATTTTGTTCCTTAAACGCAGCAACAAAAAAAAAAAAGCCAACAGAGCTGGACTGCTAAAAAATGGGAACACAACGATCAAAATGTGCTGTAATTTTAAAGCCAAACCTCCACAACTTTCACTTTCTTCATTTTTCTAACCTCTGGACATCCTAAGGGTACCCAGAGCGGCTAGATCTCCTACACAAGCAGGAAGAGACTTTTCCAGCCGGATACCCAGTTTCTAATGAGCACCAACTCGAGCTGTTTACAAGTAAACAACAACAAGTACACAAGCTGTGGGACGTGGACAGGTACACACCAGACTGAAGGGAATGAAGCAAGGGGACTCTCACATAATGGCCTGACTCGTTTTTTTGTAAAGGCCCTTCCCTTTTTAAAGTTTAAATGCAATATTTATGAATTAGTAAAGCTAGATTCAGTTAGCAACATTAGCTTAGCTAGCTAACTAATTGTGGATGAGTGGATGGCGAACTCCAGAGCACTCTGGTGACCAAATATCAGCTTCAAAGGACAGAAACCGAGGTGATATTGGTCTCAGAATATTGTATTTATATGAATTGTACGTTTAATATGCGAACCTTCGAGTAGCACTAGCTCAGTTAGCCCGCTAGCAAAGTTAGCTCGCGCGGCCTGACGTGACAGCTCGTGAGGCAGAAAAAAACTTCAGCAGGTGAACGAGTTTAAGGCCGTTTTCATCGAAAAGTGGCCGAAAATGAATAAAGTATGTAATGTCGAGAAGATATGATGGCGGGCCGTTATCTAGCTGGCAGTGGTGCTGTTTATCCAGCAAAACAGAGACTCCACAGGAGCCCAAAGTCAGTAAAAGTGCGTAAAAGGTTCCCGTCGACCCGCTCACGTTAAACCACATTAAAACTCACCGAACAGCTTTGTGTCTCCTCACAGTGAACGTGCCGTTAGTCCATACATGAATGTCCAACTTTCACCAAAACCTAAAGCTCTGCCATTAAACCCAGGCGTCAGGAGTTCTCAGTTTTTTTCTGTAAGTGGGAACCAACGAGACTCAACACCAGGAGGCGACACTGAGCCGAAAAAGGAGCGCTGTTCTTCCCCCAAACTGTTTTCAGACAAGACCCCGCCTCCTGCGCTGCGGTTGGCCCGCAGTACCCCACCTCCTGTGACTCGATTGTCCAATAGTAACCCCTGTTTAATGAACGGCCAATACTAGATGGCATCCTGCCAATTGAAGTACCAATAGTGAATGGCCTACCGGGCCAATAGTAACCTGCTTCCTGCGATGCTATTGGCCAAATAGCCAATATATTACAAATATTATATATATATATATATATATATATATATATATATATATATATATATGTGTGTGTGTGTGTGTGTGTGTGTGTGTGTGTGTGTGTATAATATATATAATATGTTAATAAATCTTAATTTTTTATTTTTGCGATTACGTTTTTTTCCCTTCTCCCTAGTGGGCTTATTGACCCAGCCTCACTACAATATACTCAGATGTCTGTTCTTCCTTAAACTTTCTTTCTGTTAGCAGGGTAAGGGAGGGATTCTCTTTAAGTCTTTAAGATAAATGGCTCTTGTGAAAAGTGAAAGTGACAACCCTTGTCATTGCGAGGTCACAGCACAGCAAGCATGAACCACAATGAAATTGGACCTCTGCTTTTAACCCATGCACACAAACACCGTGCAGCAGTGGGCAGCTATTGAAAGCGCCCAGGGAGCAGTGACAGGGATGGTACTTTGCTCAGGGGTACCTAAGGGCAACCTACTTGTGAGGGAATCAAACCCACAATCTTCCATTGGGGGACCAACTCCCTAACCACTAGGCCACCGCTGCCCTGTTTATTTATGAATGAAATACTTAAATACAATACCGTGCCAGATGCTGCATAGCGGTTCAAATGTGAGCAAAAATGTAGTTTGCTTGCAGTGGTGGCCTAGTGGTTAGGGAGTTGGCCCCGCATCGGAAGATTGTGGGTTCGATTCCCACCCCAGTGGGTTGCCCTGAGGTACCCTTGAGCAAGGTACCGTCCCCATCACTGCTCCCCGGGCGCTTTCAATAGCTGCCCACTGCTGCACGTGTGTGTATGGGTTAAATGCAGAGGTCAAATTTCGTTGTGGTTCATGTGTGCTGTGCCGTGACCTCGCAATGACAAGGGTTGTCACTTTCACTTTCACTTTATCTTTGTTTTTCTTCATTAGGTCAGTGATCTATATATTTATTTGTTCGCAGCAGAGGAAAATGTACTCACACATGCTTTATTTTTTGCCCTCTAGGCCTCTGTGCTCGTCATGTGACTCTGAACAGCTGTTCAACAGTGATCCTGTGGGGGACATGTATAATATTGGTTTGGGATATTTTCAGGCATATATTTCAAAAGCAGGACTTGTCACACTGTCAGAAAAATAAGCCTGAATAACTCCCCTGCTTGTTTTATAAATTGTAAAGATGATGTAATAGGTATTTTTGTATCGTTAATAGTAGTAACATCATTTTAATCCAAGCCTGCAATATTCAAAATATGTATATCCTGACTCTTTGTTTTAATCGGGAATAGTGTGCTTACCACTTTTGATTGTACATGTTTTCTGTGCAGCAACCTTTTTTTACCCAACAACAACAACGAATGAACGAATGTTTAAGATTTAGAAACTATTTCTTTCAATAAGTGAAAGTGACAACCCTTGTCATTGCGAGGTCACAGCACAGCACACAGTGAACCACAACGAAATTGGACCTCTGCATTTAACCCATGCACACGAACACCGTGCAGCAGTGGGCAGCTATTGAAAGCACCCGGGGAGCAGTGACAGGGACGGTACCTTGCTCAGGGGTACCTCAGGGCAACCTACCACTGAGGAAATCGAACCCACAATCTTCCGATGCAGGGGTAACTCCCTGACCACTAGGCCACCGCTGCCCCAATAAGCTATCAATTTAAATTTATGGCATTTAGCAGACACACTTATCCAAAGCTACTTCCAATTTGTGATTACAGGGACAGTCCCGCTGGTGCAACTTGGCGTTAAGGGTTTTGCTCAGAATCCGAGTGGTGGCATCTGAACCTGTGAACTCTTGGTCCATAGGCGAGTATCCTACCACTAGACCATCACCACCCCTAACAACACTCCCTAGCAACCACCAACACCCTAGCAATTGCCAGGGATATGCTAGTTACCATTTAGCAACACTCCTAGTATACAGTCCAGAAACAGCTAAGCACCCACCTGGGACACTAGAGCAAGTTAACAAATACCATAGCACTGAGTTACTTAAGCTGCATCACTGCATTTACTTCAGTAAATGCATTTTGTTAATATTAATACCAAAATTAATATGATTACACAGCATTAATTACTGCAATAATTATAACTTTTAAAAAACTATTTTAACGCTATTATAGAGCGGCTCCTCCATGGTCCCGCCCCTCTTTTCCCATTGGTGGAAGCCGAGCGTTAACTCCGCCCCCGTCTAAATCTGGGTTGTATTACGATTCTCTGACTGTCCCGCCAAGTAGCCTCCTTTACTGTCTTACCTCGATACAAACAGGAACGGGTGAGTTGTGCATGATTACAGCCTCCTCTCGTATTTACTGCATTTAGCAGACGCTCTTATCCAGAGCGACTTACAACAGTGCTTTATTTCCACAATGCTGCACTAAGCTGCGTTTCTAGCTGCGATAGACGTGGCCTAACGGTAGTTGTGGAGCAGGTCGGTGGTGTTTTCTGTCAGTCTGCCGCCTGAAAGGAGATAAATGTCAATAAAACGGATACCTGAGAGTCACATTGTTTAAACAAACCCTCAAAAACACCACCTGACCTTCGGCTGAAACGGGAGCTCAGTGCCAAATAGGGCAATAAAGGCAGAAAAAGCTGCGCTTTCTGGGAGGTTTAGGATTGTCCTGTCGGACTTTTCTCCTTAAAGCCTATGACATTTACCGGTTAATGACGGGTAATCCCTAACGTGGGATATCGGCTACTGCACAGCACAAACAAACAGATTTGTTTGCTTTTTTGAAGGTATTTTTTCCTCACAAAGGAGTCCAGACATCAACATAATGCTCAAAAATGGTTAAAAATAGGAGAAATAACCAGTGGCGGCGGTTCAGCCAGAGATTGCTCTCCGCCTCACAGAGCACCTTGTGTACATGGGCGTGGCTTAGTCCCCAGTGTCCTCCAATCGGGAGCGTTCTTGTTGGAGTTTTATTGATTTAATTGATTGCTTTAACTTTGTTTTACTTCTTTTTTGTTTCAGATGTATCGTTTTAAGTTCAATTGCTTATTTTCAAATGTAATGTTTTAATTCTGTACTATATCATCTTTGTTTTTTTTCCTTTTTCTTTTCTAAATATTATTATTATTATTATTATTATTGTTAATACAGCTCATGTTAAAATAATTTTTCAAAATCCTGACTTTTCAAATTTATATGCCATTTTATGAACTCGCATATTAATTTGATAGTCCAATTCTGAAAAATCTAAATTTGCAACTTTCAGATCTGTCCACATCTGTCCACAAACAGCAAAAAAAATTCTATGTTCATTTATTACCTTAACTGCTTATCCTGCATCCTGACCCACCAAACAGGCATTACCACTATTATTATTTATGAATACTTATTTATTTATTTTTTTAGCTTGTTTCAGTCACACTCTGCACATTCTTCTCTCTAAGATAAGATAAATCTAAGGGTGCAGATTTAAGTCCCGAATATCAGTAGAATATGTGAGCAGTATTTCTCACACTGGTCACAAGACAGACTAACCTCAGGATGGTGTATAAAACCTACTTCTGTAACTCATTCTCATCCATGTGTTTCTATAAACACCTTTTTTCAGATTTTCTGTTCGGTTTATAAATTCTGTGAAACTACAATACGAATATCTTAATCTTCTCTCCAGTTGGTCGTTGGGGGTGTAGGACTGGGTGGTGGGTGTGGTAGGGCTGACAGGGGTGGCTACTAAAGGGTAAAGGCTTTGTTTGTGTCTTCATCATTTTCTGTAACCTTGGTTATTGGTACTTAATGAATTTTAACTTCAAGTATACAGTTATATAGGGAACTGGGGGAAAAAGATAGATATGAGGTCAAAGTAAAGAATGTGGATGCTCATTTGTGTCTTTTATTTTGTTTTTGTGACTAGTTCCTGATGATTTGTTGTTTTTCATTTGTGAACATGTGAAGATCTTTAAGGAGAGTGCACAATTATGTTTTTGTTGTGTTATTTAGACCATCTCTTCACATCTTCTGTCTTTCTTGTTGTTGTTCTTTGCAGTATGGCTGAGATCAAGGGGAAGTTTGATTTTGCCATTGATCGTGGAGGAACCTTCACTGATGTCTTTGCTCGCCTGCCAGATGGTAGAGAGCGGGTACTCAAACTGCTCTCCCACGACCCCCAGAACTACAGAGACGCCCCAACCGAGGGGATCCGACGCATCCTGGAGCAGGTGAGAGAGAGAACACATCTCATCTCAGTGCTAAGCAGGAAGAATGAAAAACTAGGGACAGTGTTAAACGACAAGGTTGTAATTCTTTCAAGTGTCTCTCTTTGTTTTGGCCTTTTGAAGTGCTTTTCTTTCTTGCTTTCTTAACCTGCTTTCTTAATCTAAAGTGAGGTCTGAATGTACTGAATGTATGAATCACAGGTCATGCGTGGCCCCCTAGAACTGACACTGAATAATAGAAATACTGAAGACTCGCCTGGATCTCATAAACATTTTTGTCTTTTAGACTACGAAAAGATGAAATTATTCATGTTACAGCATCATTTTTTAAACTTTGTTGCACTTATAAAAAATAAAAAAAAGTATTTTTTTGGACCTTATTGGGGCCTGTGTAAAATAAAAATATCAGTCATCAGTCAGTCATTTTCTGCTACTTGTCCCAAAATAAAAATGTAAAGACTCATTTTAATGTTTTACATCAAAGTGATGCACTGATAAAAAATGCTGTCAGATCATCCACATGTACACAGCTACACAGGCAGTGGTTAGTGCTGCTCCCTCACAGCGAGGGTTCTGGGTTCAATTCCAAGACGGGGCAGTTCGGGACCTTTCAAGCACTCCACACAGAATGTCCTCCCTGTATCTGCGTTGGTTTCCTCCACAATCCATGGGCATGCATGTCAACTGGATTGGGCCCCAGGGGTGTGTGTGTGTGTGTGTGTGTGTGTGTTTGTGCGCATGTGCACGCATGTGTGTGCCTGCTTGCCTGCAGCCTTTCCAGGGTATTTCTCTACCTTTTGCCCTGTGAGAGCTGGAATAAGCAGTGAATGAAAATTTTCCCTATAAATTTGGGTAAACTTAATAAATAAATGAATCAGTTACACCGATATCATGGTGCCTCATTAAAAAAAAAAAAGTCTAGACTCCTGTAGATCTAATTCAAAGTTTTAAATCACATGATTAGCACAGAGCCCTGGAGCACAAAAATCTGTAGAACTACAGTATGGGTGAGTACATTTTCTCTTGCTTCCAAACTAAGAAATTTTAAGAACACCTTTCAATAAAAATGTAACAAACTGTACATTTTGGGGACCTTTGATCCTTATACAGCACACATTGCCACATCTCAGTTTCTGAAAACTGCAAAGTCCCTGCCAGAGTTTCAGTTTGTCAACATATAAAAATATCTAGTTTAGTATCCCCCCTTATGCTGCTGTCTGGGTGAAAAAAAAAAAAAAAAAAATATATATATATAATATATATGTGTGTGTACTTCTGTAAACTAAGTTATGATGTTGCTATCAGCAGCTTAATGTTAATGTAAATACCCAAACTCCATACTACCACCCTAAATAATGTGTAAAAAAAATAGTTCACAATCATTGGACATGCACTCAGTAGGATGTGAAGTATAGAAGTGTGTGGTTTGGGACATGACTTCCACCTGATCCACTCTAACAGTTCCTAGAATTTTGAAAACAACAACAGGGTGAAGAGCCTTTTCATTCAAAGCCCCCCGTCTCTGGAACAGTCTTCCAGCTACTGTTCGGGACTCAGACACACTTTCAGTATTTATGTCCAGGTTAAAGACTTACTTGTTTATTCAGGCTTTTAGTAATTAATTTTCCTGTTAGTTAAAAGGTGCAGATCCAGGGGTTTCACAGATACAGAGAATTACAGTAAACTAGGATGTTGGTGCTGCTGGCTCACCACTTTCACACAATCACTCAGGTTTGTTTGACGATGGTTTGGGAGGACGCCAGTGTCTCAGGGTGCTCTCGTGTTTGTAAAACCCTGGGTTCTGTCCTTTCTAGTTAGGCTGCAATATCAAGTTTGCCGGAGTCACAGTACATGGTAATCTATAAATTCATGGTTTGCACAAAGTGAGTCAAAAACAGATCTAATTCCTTTCTCTCTGTTTGAGATGGATGGCTGTCCATCACCTGTACGGTGGACACCTTAGGCACTTCCGGAAAGCAAAGGGCTCCCAGGCAAGTCCATCAATCACCTTAAGGGTTTCCTGAACTCCATACCATTGACTTGACGAAACAGCTAACAACAGATTTCTCTCCTCACCTGAACTTCAGATCAGCTACATCAGAATGGATCATCTGCATGAGCTGCTGCCGCTAAGATTAACAAAAGCTTCACTCACTCAAGCAGAGCCACCACTATTGGCATTTAACAGCACTATATAAATAAAACTCACTTGACTTAACATTTCAAAAATAGTGAATTTATAGTAGTTTCATGGGTGAACATAATAGAAATGGAAATCAATGGTATATTTTGAAACTTCTTATTTCAAGAAAGGGACATTTCAGCTTTCCATGATATGGATTCTTGAAAAATCAAGCACTTATGCAGTGATTAGAGAATGATTAAATAATTTTTTTGTTAACTCTTGGAGGCAAGTCTGTCATTTGCATAAACTTGTGTCTATAGTGACTCCTGAACCTCTCTAACAATAAAGAAAGAAAACATTAAGTCTGTCCAACTCTCATTAGAGAGAATGAAGGGAATTACTGTCGAAAGGAAAAGAGAGAGATGAGCATAAAGATAAGGCAGAAAGCAATGGATGACTCTCCAGCCAGAGATGGAGAGTAAGTGGGGTGAGATGAGGAGCAGTGGCAGGTTTGGATTAGAGTAAGACAGATTAGAGATAATGTCACAGGAAAGAATTAAAGGTTGCTCAGCCAAATCCGGTTAATCTTTAATTGTGTCCACAAAAGAGCTTTTCTTTTTGACTTTTCCTTCTCCAACAGGAAACGGGGTGCAGTTTTCCAAGGGACCAGCCCCTGGACACCTCTCTGATTGGTTGGATCAGAATGGGCACGACAGTGGCCACCAATGCCCTGCTGGAGCGCCAGGGTGAGCGAACAGCACTGCTGGTGACTCGCGGATTCAAAGACTTACTCCATATTGGGACTCAGGCCAGACCCAACTTATTTGATCTGGTGAGTGATGCAGGTTAGTTAGTGCAATGAAACAATCTCAAGCTTATTGTCTTGAGCTTGGGAATACTTTGTTTATATCTGATAAACATTTGCGTTATTATTACTCTCTCCATGAGAAGAATAGATGTTTACTCACAACAGCACCAACCACTGGGACAATAACAAAGTTAGTCCATATTCATAAAGCATTTAAGCATCTGCTGATTTAAAAAAAATAAAAATAAATAAATAACATCTGATTTAAAAAAAACAAAAAAACAAAAAATCATGAAATGCATTTTGGGCAGGGATTGTTGGGAAACCTATTTAGATTTGACAGCTTGTCAGCTAGTTGTTCTAAAATAAGAGGATTTGAAGTAAAGCCCTTTTATGTAGTCAAGTCAGTTTTATTTATGTAGCACTTTTTTTTTTTTTTACAACTGTTGTCACAAAGCAGCTTTACAGAATCTGGGTCCAAGCCCCTAGTGAGTAAGCTGAGGGTGACAGAGGCAGAACCCGCTAAAACAAGAGGAAGAAACCTTGTGAGGAACCAAGACTCAAAACGGGAATCCATCATTTTCCGGTCAACAAATAACTGGTTTATAATTCATAGCAATATAACAGTCATTAAGGCCTCCTAAGTGTCTCACAACTGTCTAGGCGTCAGTCCAGTCACTGGTATTCATTGACAGGAAGTCCAAGAGAGCCCAATTGTCTTTGCTCTCTGGGTGGGAAAGACCTCCCTAACAAAAGCTGACTTTAGCCTGTGGCATGTGTATTCATCTGGTTGTTGGGGGTGTAGGGAGACTGGGTGGTGGGTGGGGGGGGGGTTTGTTTGTGTTTGGATCATTTTCTGTAACCTTGGTTATTGGTCCATAATTAATTTTAACTTTAATTATACAGCTATATAGGGAACTGGGGGTAAAAGATTTCTGGAAAAAATATTTTTAATGTTGTTGTACACATTTAATACCAACTTACTAGGCCTCCCCATATCCTACTTCCTGCAAGTTACAAAAACAGTTATGCTGTCTTGGACTGTGGGCCACAGATAGTAATGTGGCAGTCATTTTTAAAGAAAAGAAAGAAAGCAAATAAGAAAACACAAGATAACAGATTTGCTTGGTGTCTTTTTATGAGAACATTGATATGCCTGTGTTTGCCTACAGACTTATGGATCAAGATGTCCCAGGCCCAAATCCCACCTTCAGCACTACCACCACTGGGTCCCTGAGCAAGACCCTTAACCCTGATGCTCCAGGGGGACTGTCCCTGTAATTAGGACATGGAAGTCACTCTGGATAGGAGTGTCTGATAAATGCCGTAAATGTAAATGTAAATGTGTTTGCTTCACAGAGAGTATGTATGCCAGAAGTACTTTATGAAGAGGTCATTGAAGTGGATGAGCGAGTTGTTCTGAGGCAAGATGGCTGCCAGCTTCCCAGGAAGGAGCCCAAACGTATAGTAACAGGTGAAGAGCTACATTCTTGTTAAGGAGAAATGGTTTCGTTCCAGTGCCTCATTGACACCTGAACTTTTCATGTGACTAGAATTTGGATTTTTTTAACACATAGATATACATGTTCCTGATTAGAACATAATTAGAACAATTTGCTGGTACCAGCCATCACCAACATGAACAAAATGTCTTTTGTAGGGAGAGTGAATAACAAGGTGGAATAAAGTTTGCCCAAACAGTTGCTTAAGCTAACAATCTCAATCAAAAAAGGTAAAGTGGATGCACTGGGGACCAGCGTGGCCTCTATTAAGTGACTAAAATGCCAAAGGGCACACTTTCATGATGTTGGAAGGGTTTGGGATCACTGTTACAACATGTCTGGCTAAAGTGCACCCATGCCACCCTCTTTATTAGACCCTTTTGTATTTTTTTGCCCCAGTCAACCTTGCTTATAGATCTGCTATAAAAGTTGTTATTTGAGCTGATTTAAAAGGCTAGAAAAACAACTGATACCCTCTAAAAAAGCAAAGAAGCTGCTGGATGTGAGTACATGTTTTGTATGGCCTCTCTTTGCGAATCAGTTGGTGGCTTGCCACTCTAATAGCTTTTCAGAGAGCAGAACTTGACCTCTACCGTTATTCTTTGTGTAAGTGGGAAACACACCTTGGTTAAATATTGACTGCCTTATTTTCTTATTATCTTATTTTCTCAGTGTCTTTTACATTTCTTCATGCTCTGCCCTCAGGCAGGAATCACAGGGTACTTTTTTCTTTAAATTAATTAACATACACCAAAAAGTCTCTCTCTCTCTCTCTCTCTCTCTCTCTCTCTCTCTCTCTCTCTCACTCTCATTCTTTCTGTTTTGCAGGCACTACAGGGGACATTTTGGAGGTCTGGAAGGAGCTGGATTTGCAGTGTGTCAAAAGAGATTTGAAGGCAGTTTTGTCCAGAGGAATCACCAGCCTGGCTGTGCTCCTGTTGCACTCATACATGTTAGTTGCCCATAGCGCTGCGGGAGCTACTTTTTATAGTATCTGTTCCTTTGACATATCTGATCCCACTCAATATTGAGTTTGGCATGATTAGTTACTTATGTAGACTACTGTCCTCTGGGAAATTACCTTGACCAAACTGTTATGCACTGATAATGAATTGTTCAGAACAAAATTTGTAAAATGGGCAAGTTTTCTGTGTCATTCACTAAAAAAAACTTTCACTTTCTCCCAAATTTATTCATAAATAGTTACTTAATCAGAAATTCTTAAAACACACATAATTATTGAAAAATAACAGAATCGTTGAATTATTGGTTAGTATTATGACTCATACAACCTCCCTACAATCATGTAGTCTATAATGTTTGTTTAATATTTACCATGGGATTTTTCTTTTTTTTTTTCAAGATGGCCTGCCCATGAGAAAGCTGTGGGATCACTGGCACGGCGACTTGGGTTCACCCAAGTTTCCCTGTCTAGTGAGGTGATGCCCATGATCAGGGCAGTGCCCCGGGGGTACACAGTGTGTGCAGATGCTTATCTGACACCTAAAATACACCAGTACCTTAATGGATTTACTGCAGGCTTCAAGGGAGGGCTTAAAGTAAGTATGAATGTACAAAGAATGAAATTTTCTAAACTGAAATGTTTTAATCTGAAATATAAATACAGTTCAGACAAAATTAAAGATTTGACTAAAATATACCTGATCAGTACATGAGGGTGAACTAAAGGGAGTGGAATGGTGAGGATGCAGGGAGTGGAGGGGGTGAAGGTGGAGGAATACTTGGGATCAACAGTTGAGATTAACAGGGAGTGTGGAAGAGAGTGGCAGGAGTGATCTGTGACAGACGGGTACAAGGGAGAGTGAAAGGGAAGGCTTACAGGATGGAAGTGAGACCAGCTATGCTGGAGAAAGTGGTGCTGATGAAAATACAGGCAACAGAGCTGGAGACGTTAAAAGTTAAAGATGCTAAGATTTTTCTGAGAGGATTCTGAGGATGGAGCTGCCTGGGAAGAGGAATAGAGGATGGCCTAAGAGGAAGTTTATGGATGTGTTGAAAGAGAACATGCAGGGGGTCGGTGTGAAGGAGGAAGATGCAGAAGACTGGAAGAAATTGATGAAAATGGATGATGCGCTGTGGCAACACCTAAACAAGTGCAAGCGAAAGGAGAAAATGCTTGATCAGTCAAGAAGTGTGATTATGCATCTACTTTCTGTTTCCCTATGGATAAGATGTTTTTAAGATGTCTTAGGTGATCTGCTACTTCCTTTAACTGCTGAATAAACTGCTTGCATTTACGTTGTTAACATTTTCTTATTTCTGTGTGTGTGTCTGTCAGGATGTGGATGTGTTGTTTATGCAGTCTGATGGGGGTCTGACACCTATGGAGCAGTTTAGTGGCTCACGGGCAGTTCTGTCTGGTCCTGCTGGAGGAGTGGTGGGATATGCCATCACGTCGTACAACTCCACTGAAAACAAACCTGTCATTGGATTTGACATGGGAGGTGAGAGAGTTATCATAAAAATATGATGAAGAATGATAGTGTGAGATTATTATTAGACACTCTGTTTCTCCACTGTTTTTAGGCCTCCTGTATCTCATCAATGATCACATTACAGTGCCCTCCACAATGTTTGATTTTCCCAAATTTCTAATCAAATAAATCACCTGAAATGAATGTGCACATTTGGCATCTCAGGTGTGTTTCACAGCTTCATTCGTGCGGGCAAAAGATGCCAAGGCTTCATTCCAAGCTATAAAACAGCTTAGGAGTCTGTCAAGACTGGAGCTGTAGCAATGATAAACAAATAAGCCATAACAACACTGAAAAACATTAAATCACTTCAATTTAAAATACCAAAATCATCTCTCTTGAATATCATTTAGAGGAACAAATGTCCTGTTGAGCTCTGTAATTATGAAGGCAATGGTATATCAAGGATGATTTCCACTACTGATTGCAGAGGAGTCCTGATTTTTGTAAAGGAAAATCCCCAAACATTATCAGACAGAGCAAAACAATTTTCAGAAGGCAGGTTTTTATTTTTCAGGCTACCATCCTCAGAAGATCCTACCATCCTTAGATGCAGAACAGCATCTAAGAGTCTACAGTGCAAGGACAAATCACTAAAAGATGGTTTAAAAGATGGAACACTTGCAGGATACTGGAAAAAGTTCTTGAAAAGGATATACGAGACCAAAACCTTAACCAAGGTGATGGCAGTGAAACAAAAACTGCAAAATCCCAGGCATTACAACCTTATCTGTGAAACATGGTGGCAGGTTGTTATGGCTTGGCTTGGATATGAATGTTTCTCGTACACTTAATGGATACGCCTGTAAAGTCAGGAATGTGAACTTTACCCATTGTTTCATGTGAAAATTTCTTCTATGGAGCTGAAGGAGAAAATCAATAAAAATTGTCCTAAATATTATGAAGTGCACTGTAAAGCTACATGACTTTTTCAATTTTTACAAATTTGCTAAACCCGTTTCACAAGGTGAGCAAAACTGCAAATGTTGGACAGGATATGTCTGCTTGGTTTGAGTTCCAGAGAATTTCAGAAACCTGTTTTCGCAGAATTCATAGCACTTTTTGACACAGAGATTTGACACAAAGATAAAATAACCTGTGTATTTTGGGACACCGCACATAATGCTACCATAGCCGATGGCCATAAGGGAGGTATTCCCTAGGTCGCTACAATTTTGTGTTGCTTTTTGTGTAACCTGTGTTGCTTATTGCCATTTTTGCACAACTGGGCCATGAGCTTTACATTACAGGTGCATTCAAATGAATTAAAGAATAAACCAGAGTGGGTGGGAGAGGTTGCAGAGACTGATGAATCCACTAGTTGGCATGGTGGGCAGCATTTGAATAGAAAAGTGCCTGAAGTACAGCAGTGGTACCTTTTTGCCCAAACTCCCACTGTAAACCTGTGTCTGTGACTCTTATTATGCATTTCCACATGCAGTCTGTGACTTATTAAATCTTCCTCCATTCATGTGCAATAATGTTCATCTTAACACTGTAACTGCACATAAGTACTGCACATATATTTAGTTACTTTCAGTACAATAATCTGTTGTGAAATCAGTTTTTTACATAATTATGCATTCTTGACCCTGTTAATACTTTCTGCTGTTTACATATTCACTGGTAATCTATCCATTTTTTTAAACATATACACTCTTTAACATATCACTTCAAACACTTTAGCTCTAAGCTCTGGCAGATAACGATTCATATCCTTTGCACATTTGGTGTTGTATATGGTCATTTGTGTTTATAGGTTAATGTCTATGTTTACATCTATGTTTTGTTTTTGGTTTTTTTACATCCTTATGCATTTATGTATTTTATTTTTAATTCTTTATATATTTTCTTTTTTTTTTCTACTCTTATATCTTAAAGCCTCTAAGGGTTCCCTCCAAAAAATATCTCCTTGTATTCATGCACTTATCTTACAAACCACAGTAGGTAGTTTTTAAGATAAGAAAAAGTAAATAAAAATAGTTTTATGGCAGTTGCGAAGTCATCTTTAGGGTACTTTAGGGAAATCTACTAGTCTGGGACTTGAACTCATGATGGTCTGATAATTTAGCCTAGTCCCAAACCACTAAGCTACAACTGCTGTAATTTTTATTTTTTTTTATTTATTTATTTATTTGTTTTTTTTGGTCCACAGGTACGTCTACAGATGTTAGCCGTTATGCTGGTCAGTATGAGCATGTGTTTGAAGCTACGACAGCCGGAGTCACGCTGCAGGCTCCTCAGCTGGACATCAACACTGTTGCAGCCGGAGGAGGCTCACGTCTTTTTTTCAGGTACACTAGGGCTGCGCCTTGGTTTAATAAAAATTATACTTTTTATTCATTTATTTGGCTTTTTAAATACTTTTTGTGTCCAATTAAAATCATATTTCCCTCAATTTATTAAAAAAAAATATAATTTTCTATGCAAGATTTTTTAAATGTACTCTTCACTGTCCTTATCTGTCCTTACTGCTCATTTATTGAAACTATGATCCTAAAACAGTTCTATGATGTTTCAAGAAGCAACAAATATCCACTCAATTGGCCCATAGAAGGTTAAGCTCCACCCGTTCACAATGACATTTTACTGTTTTCTGTTTCGACTGTCTGTTTTCACTTGGACTGCTTTTTGTATCATAAAGCAGGTCCGCCAGTCAGTACAGAATTCACTTCCATACGCTTAGCAAAAGCCACCCTTAATTCTTTGTAGGAAAATTAGATAATAGGTGCAGTGATTTACTGTACTGTTCTGTAATTCTAACCAGCTTTTAAGTCAAAATTTGGTTTAAGCATCACAAAGCCTGAGCTCCAGTAGGTTAGCTTTATTGTGTTTTCTTTAACTCATCTAAAGGAATAGTTCTCCTGGTTTCTTGAAGGACATTCCAAAGCTGCTCTTAGGACATTGGCTGCACTGTGGAGATGATCCAACACTGCTTTTTGCCTCTGAAACTGCTCAGGTACAGGGACTATGCAGAAATGAGAGTCAAAAACTTTGTCCGTTAGGAAGCCTGGAGACAGCACTTCAACATTCATTTGTCCATCTGTTTATTACCTTAACTGCTTATCCTGACTAGGGACTTGGTGCCACTTTATTGTCAATTCAGCCATAAGTACAGGTCGTATAGAGTAGTGGTCCCCAACCACTGGGCAATGGACCAGTACCTGTCCGTGGGTCATTTGGTACCGGGCTGTTTGGTTATCAGAGTCTAAAACACTTTTTTTATTTCTCAGTTAAGTGATGCAGTACATCAAAAATTAAGCCCACAAGCTAGCAAAAATTTTTACGTTTTTTTATGCACTCTGTTTTTAGCTGTGTCCGTAAAAATATTGTTTTACATGAAACCAGTCCGTGGACCGCTGATATAGTGGATTAAAATGCTATTTCTCTCAGTTCCCCCTGTAGACATATACACATACTTAAAACAGTAAGGTTAAAGATTGCTTTAAAAAGTAAAAATGCAACTGGGCCCTGGGGGGATACCTAACAGCACAGATACATTTGTTAATTATAAATATGGAGCGCAGTCTTGTCAAGGAAAAATGTCACCCATAGGCTGAACAAGATAGCAGCAGTAGATATAATACACTACTCTGTTTTAAGTGAAGCAAAGACCTCTAAGTGTGATACACTTAGATTCAGCAGTGCACACATAGAACTTTAAATAGCAGTATTCTTAGCAATCACAGGGCCAAAGGTGGAGAAACATCCTTGACAGCCAATCACAGACTATTCCTCAGCAACACATTAAAAAACAAAGAGTGTCTGTTTTTGCACAGTTCTGTATATTTAGTTTGTTTAAAAATGGTTCACACAGTAACTCAGTTACAGATTAATGCGGACACTGTTTTCCTGGCACACATGAGCATCATTTCAAAACGTATGTCAAAAAATATGTCCCAAAAGTCATTAAAGGGTCATTTTGAAAATTGCTGTATAAATGAATAGGCTGGATGTAAACAAAGGAATAACTAATAGTTTGTAGGGCGGTTGAGGGGCGGTTTGACTTACCAGGTTGATCCCAGCACTGGTGAAAGGAAGGAAACATCTCAGGTTTTTAATGCCTCTCACAGCACCAGGGATGAAGGTGAAGGGCATGGTTTCTGAGGCCTGATACATTGTTTCATTGCAGTTTTGATTTATTTTTATTTTTTATTTTTTTAATCATAAATATTAAATGGCTGAATGTTTCCACCAGTGCTGTACCTTTAACACAATATATTTATTCAAAAGATGTAGGTTCACTGATGGTGCTGGATAGTAAGTAAAACTAGAGGTGCATTTTTGAAAGAATATGTGATGTGGAATTGCATAACTTTTCACTTTATCCTTCTTTGACTGGTCAGTACATTTACATTTTAAATTTACAGCATTCAGCAGATGCTCTTACCCAGAGCGACTTAAAACAGTGCTTTTTCTCCACCTTTGATCTGCATTCTAGTTTCCAGCTAAGATCAACTGCTGGTTAACTATTACAACCAAGTAACTTATTAACCCCGTGACTATTACCTGGAGAAAACGCCATTAGTGTTTGGTTTATGTATATATGTGTGTGTATGTGTATGTGTGTGTGTGTGTGTGTGTGTGTATATATATATATATATATATATATATATATATGAGAAGAAAAGGTGCAGAGGAAATGAGTAGAAATAACACTAATTTTTAAAAACAACTCAACAGCTATGTTAAAAGCTAGCTTCCATTATAAACCTTAAACTTTTGGGGTTTGGACTGAGAATACGTTTATTTGAGAATGAACACTTAACGAGTGTTAAATTAAACATTAAAACATGGTTAGATGTCCATTTATTTTCTATATAATATCTGTTTTAATGACCACTGTCTACCTAATGGAGCACCTGTATCATACTTTCATTTACAATAATTGAAAAACTATTAAGGAGATTGAATTCAATCTCTTATCAAAATAGAAGCTCGCTTGTAGAACATAATGGATGTGTCTGATGGAGCAGTGCCAATATCTCAAAAACTGGGTGGAGAAGCAGAAAAATCTAGTATGAAAAATTGGAAAAAGAGCAAAGAAGAACAATTAATGGTATTGCTTTTTCATTTGCATTTTAGACACGAACCCTGATTCCTACAACACCACTGTAATGGAATTAAAGTTGCAAGTGTCTATTAAAAGAAACCTCTTTTTCTCATTTATCTCCCTCTCCCTCTCGCTCTCTCTTTCTCTAGGTCTGGGCTGTTTGTTGTTGCTCCTGAGTCGGCGGGTGCTCACCCAGGTCCTGCCTGCTATAGAAAAGGTGAACAATAAACATAGTTTCAGCTTACAGCTATCAGCAGCTGAACTTCAAAAGCCTCATATTCAACGTTACTGTAGTCCTTATACTGTCTGTGTGTGCTTTTATCCTAACTCCTTAAACTGAAAGGGTCTGTCTGCTTTAACTCACTCTCAAGGCTACAGACTTGGTACATTGGTCTCTATTGTAAATTATGATTACAAATATCACTGGACAGCTAAATTCCATGAAAATACATCATTGTATAAAGCTATCGCTGTATCATGCAGAGTAAGGTTTTCAATATCAGTCCTGTGGACCTCTGGTTCAGCTCAGTCAGCCTGATGGGTAACTGCTAACACTAATATTTAAGTGAAAGTGACTGTCTTTGTGAAACAGAATAGCACAAAGTGAGACACAATGAAGCGCTTTCTCTGCATTTCACCCATACACATCATGTAGCAGCTATTTAAAGCATCTGGGGAGCAGTGATGGGACGGTACCTTGCTTAAGGGTACCTCAGGGAAACCTACTGGTCTGGAAATCCATGTCCAAACCGCAACCTTCCAATCCTACTTAACACTAAGCAAACCACTACCCAAATTATTATTTCGTTAATAATATACTTCATAGTATATTGTTCTGTTTATTTCACTCATGGGTTCTGTTTATTTCACTCATGGCTGAATGATAAAAACTTTAGGCAAGGCAGAGGGAGGCTTTTTTTAAAATTTGTTTATTTGTATGGTACAGCGCTACACACTAAGGTTGTTCTTACCTAGAAGAGTGCAATTGGCTGACAACAATATATTTACTGATTCACCATCATCATCATGCTCCATGGGCTATAGGTGTTGGCAGACATATGGTTGACTTGCTATCTCCAATTCGTCCTGTCTTTTGCTCCCCTGGTCAGTGTTGCTATACCTGCCTTGTCCCAGTCTGTGATTTCATCCATCTAATCTCTTCTGGGTTGTCCTTGCCAATAGTAGTTAGGGACCCACATTCGTGGATTCGAATCCCTTACCAGTAGGTTGCTCTGAGATACCCTTGAGCAAGGTACTGTCCCCTCGCTGCTCCCCAGGTGCTTTCAATAACTGCCCTCTGCTTCACATGTTTATGTGTGGGTAAAATGCAGAGGTGTCATTTCGTTGTGGTGCCCAGCATTACCAGCTTCACCATTCTGTAATCCTTTATTCTGACAATGTGTCCGAAGAGTGACATTTTGCTTTAGATAATCTGTTGTACGATGTTCGTAATTGCATGTATTCTCCATCTGATCTCAGTGTTGCTGATTTTCTGTTGCCGTCGGATGGTTAAGATTCTTCTTTAACATTTCATTTCGAAGGCAATCAGTCTGTTGCAATTCTTTTTCAGTGTCCACGTTTCTGCATCATAGAGCAGAACGCAGAAGACGCAGTTTCACAACACTTCCATTTTTGTGTTGCGCTTCACTTCACTGCTTCACCAGAGTTACTGATTAAATGTAGGCAGTTAGTCGTGATCTGATCTCTATGGGAAGCTCTTTCTAACAGTGGCTTAATGCCTTTTTTTATTCAGCTGAGTGGCTACCGCTGTCCAACAAGGCTGATATTCATCAGCCTTTCCAGAGATTCTGGATCTAAGAGCACCAGTATTAATAAATTGTCCCAATGTATTGAATTTGACCTGCTTGAGCTCTTCATTGTAGTATTTTATTGAGCATTAGTGATGATATGTGTAAATTATTTAGAAACTTGAGTTCTACTGCATTGTGTTTTCTTTTGTCCTTTACTCAGTTTACAGTAAAACAGGCTAACACTGAAACCGTTATATAGTACAAAACTAGCAAAAACACTGGATTTAGCTTAAAATGTCATACTTTAGTTTAATACCATTTCCTTTCCTATAGGGGGCCCTCTCACAGTCACAGATGCAAACCTGGCCCTCGGCCGTCTGCTGCCTGAATTCTTTCCTCACATCTTTGGCCCTGGAGAGAACGAGCCGCTCTCCACAGAAGAAACGATGAGGCAATTCCAGCAGCTCACTCGTGACATCAACCAATTTCTTTCCACCAGCCCAGGCCAGTCAAACAGCGAAAGGCCCAAAGAGAGCAAATCAGAAATGAGTGTAGAGGAGGTGGCCATGGGTTTCATCCGAGTAGCAAATGAGGCGATGTGTCGGCCAATCAGAGCTCTCACACAGGTAAAAAAAAAAGTTTGCCTCACCAATTAATCTAAAATCCCAAATTGGACTAAAGGAAATATTTTCAAATTTTACTTTTGAAAATGCACTTCATGGACAAAAGAATAGTGACTGTCCAGAAAATATTCTTTCTCCACAGCGACCGATCACCCGTCTCCATTTCTTCCAGTCCTCTGCATCTCACCAACCCCCTGCACGTTCTCTCTCACCACATACATAAACCTCCTCTTTGGTCTTCCTCTTTCCTGACAGCTCCATCTTCAACATCCTCCTTCCAATATAATCCTCGTCTCTCCTCTGGACACGTCCAAACTGATGCACTTTTGCTTCTCTAAGTTTTGCCCCTTTTCCACTGCTCTGGTTCCTGTGCCGGTTCCCAATTTTGGAACCAGTGCGCGCTTTTCCACAGAAAAAAAATTGGTGCCGGTGCCCTAAAACAAGCACCAAACCGGCCTCTAAACTTAGCTGGTCTAGTAGCGAGAACCTGTATGAGGAAATAAGGGAAGAACTAATTTCGTGATTTCATCTTGCATGTAATCGTTGTCTATGTCGATCTCTTTCAACGGTAATAACACACTGAATAAGCTGCCTTTGGATACTGAAATAAATCCTCCAAGTTTCTAGAATAACCAGCAAGCACAAACTGAGTTCGGCCATGTTTGTTTCTGTTTAGTGGGCGTGACCTGTGACGTATTATCATGCGGTTCCCGCTGAGCTCCTGTCTAGTGTAAATGCGGACCAGTTCTCAGTTGGTTCTGGCTGGTTCCCTGGCCGAGCACCAGAACCGGCACCTGACACCAGCACCAGCGTAGTGGAAAAGGGGTATTTGTCACCAAAATGTTCAACCTGAGTTGTCCCTCTAATATACTAATTTCTAATCCTGTCCATCCTTGTCACTCCCCTCGCAAATCTTAGCATCTTTAACTCTCTGCCACCTCCAGCTCCGCTGCCTGTCTTTTCGTCACTGCCACCGTCTCCAACCCGTGTAGCATAGCTGGTCTCACTACCATCCTAGAAAATTTTATAATATTTAAATTTTTTATATTTTATAATATGCTAAATTAAGAGGCATCAAATATAACTTCCATGGTTCTGGGAAGGCTCTTTTTGGAGTTTGGGATTTCATACAAAATGCCCAGTACCACACTAATATTCACTGAGCTTTTTTCACCAGAATGGCTCGTTCTTTCACAAATGTTGGAAACCGAAGGGCTTGGCACTGGGTGTAGCTTAAACACCCGGATAATTAGATAATCCCAATATCTTTGTCCATATAGTGTGCATCAAATTTTATTTCAACAGTATGAATACACCCTTCATTGTCTGTTATTATATTTACTAAAATCAATGTTGAATCATTACCTTCATAGGCATTTTTATTGTCCAAGTATGGAGCTGCTGTAAAGCTGTGCTCTCTCATGGCAGGCGAAAGGTCATGATACATCTCAGCATGTGCTGGCCTGTTTTGGAGGAGCCGGAGGTCAGCATGCCTGCGCCATTGCACGTGCTCTAGGCATGAAAACTGTCTACATACACAAGTATGTCTTCCATGGTAGTGTTTGTGCAAAAAATAACAAAATATACAGAAAAGGAAATATTTTTCTTTTTTTTTTCATTCTTTTAAGTTTTTTAAGTATTGTTAAGTATTGTAAATTAATTATGATTGTTTTTTTTTTGTTTTTTTATTCTAAATTAATCGATCCATCCATTAGCAAAGCCACTTATCCTAACATGGCAAACACACTGGACAGACTGAAAATGCATTTTTTTTTTTTTTTTTTAAAGATAAAAATAAAAAAAAAAAGACCAGAAGGTTGCCCTGAGGTACCCTTGAGCAAGGTACCGCCCGATCACTACTCCCTGGGCACTTAAAATAGCTTCCCCCTGCTGTATGTGTGTTTGTGAAGCACAGTGAGACACATCAAAAAGCTTCCTCTGCATTTCACCCAATGACAAGTAGTCACTTTCACTTTTTTCACTTTCAAAATTTGGAGAATGGTCAGGGAGTGGGAACTCTGACCAATCCTGGCTGAGTTAAACCTTCAGCTCAGCACATAGTATATTCGATGGCTATAAAGTAATACAGTGCCCTTAGACTACAGATAAACAGGTTTTATTTTGGCCTTACTGGACCACTAGGTTCTGCCAGTGTTTAGATGTTAAGGTGGAGAATTCAAATGGAAAAGCCAGTTCTTTTACCCATGTCTTCTTCCCAGTTTAGTCATATCCAGTCTTTCCCTGTCTGCAGATATAGTGGAGTGTTATCAGCGTATGGTTTAGCCCTGGCTGATGTAGTAGAGGAGGTTCAAGAGCCATGTTCTCTGAAGTATAATGAGGATTCCTATTCTGAGCTGGACCGCAGGATACAGGAGCTCACTGAGCGCTGCCACAACACACTGCATCATCGCGGCTTCAGCAGGTAAACACACCCACGCGTCTCACCACAAATAGTCTGTGTGAAGTTTTGCACGGAAGCAATGAAAGTACTGTAGCCAAAAAGCAAGGCTGTGTCTTTCAGTATCATAATTATTATTATATTCTTCAATACAGACTCAACTTTCTTGTCATTCTTTAAGGCATCTTCAGGAATAGTTCTTCAAGCTTCTTAAAAGACATTCCAAAGCTTACTTTGTTCTGCTTGAATGATTCATACGTAGGTCACTGTGTGGCTTAACAAACAACAAACAGTCCTCTGAAACTGTTTAGTTACAGGGACTGCACTGAAAATGAGAGCTTTTGTCCTTTGGGAAGCCTGAAGAACTACTTCTAAACTTCTTCTCCTTTTGGCTGTTCCTGTTAGGGGTTGCCACAGCGTATCAATTTCTGTTTCTTCCTGTCCTCTGCATTTTCTTCCTTCAAACCGACCACCTGCATGTCCTCTCTCACCACATCCATAAACCTCCTCTTTTGTCCTTCTTTTTCTCCTCTTGTCTGGCAGCTCCACCCTCCACACCCTTCTCCTGATATACTCCTCGTCTGTCCTCTTGCACATGTCCTGCAGATGTCCAAAGTCCCTGACTTTGTCTCCAAGGGAGAACAGTTTCTCAGCAATACATTAAAAAAAAATTATTTAGATTATATACAAAATATGAAGAAATTTTGTCCCCTGTAACCCCCCACCCCCCAGTTTTGACATTTATGCTCATGAGTGGTGGTGGTCTAGTGGTAGGATACTTGCCTATGGATCTATGGCTCAAGAGGTCCCAGGTTCAAATCCGGCGCTACCACCACTGGCTCCCTGAGCAAGACCCTTAACCCTGAATTGCTCCAGGGGGACTGTCCCTGTAATTAAGACATGGAAGTTGCTCTGGATAAGAGCGTCTGCTAAAGGCTGTAAATGTAAATTAACCGGACCGAACTGGCTTGTTGGCACAATCTCGGTTCACCGCTAACTGTAATGAATCATTATTGTAACTATTAGAATGAATATAATAGTTTATAGATTTATAGTTATCAATTAAAATCCACTATTAACCAAATGTTCATACAGTTCTCAGATCAGTACAGAGGTTTTCTTGCACATGCGTTATGAGGGAACAGACTGTGCTCTGATGATCAACGCCAGTGGTTACCCAGCTCATACCCAGTCCTGTCTGTGTGGAGACTTCCATACTGCTTTTACCAAACGGTATCACTCCTTTATTTTCTTCGTGTGACTTTTAATCATTAGCTAAAAAAATAAATTTCTTAATCTTGGCTTATCATGCAGTAAATCCCTTACATTATTCTGTGCATGTTATTAATTTTTTTTTTTTTTTTTTAAACTTCAATGAAACTTCATCATCACATGAGGGTACTTCAAACTCACATTTACCTTTGTTTTAAAATGACTCCTCTTCAAAGGGGGTTGTTAATGCCTTAACTAATATCTCAAATAATAATCCACCTTGTTCTCATGCAACTTTATTCTACAGTGTTATACAGTAACAAGGAATAAAGTATATTAGCTACTGACCCTGACCCAGCTGACAGAGCTGTTTGTAGTCTGTGCTAGAGATGAATGATATGAAAAGATGTTATTGACAATATCACACAAATAGAATTTATCGCAATAATGACAAATATTAACATATTCCACAATTCCTGCCTTTGTTTATTCTTTCTATTATTTTTCTCACTCTGATAAGATACCTAAAGGAATTCGGCTTTACCATCGCTGACCGGCCAGTAATGGTCGATGATGTTCGTGTACGTGGATCAGGAAAGTCTGGCATTAAGTCCGTGTCCGTAGCTAAAGAAGGACGTGAATCCCCTGCACCAACTAAGGTACTGCAAACCAAACTTAAGTTTAAGGTTTGAACAAAATGAGATCAGGGCATTGGTGCTTTCCATATAAATAGTCATGCTTTCCACTACGGACATTATTTGGCCTGTCCTTCAGTTTTCAAAGTCAGGTTTTGTCTCTTTCACATAAAAATTTTTATGTGGTTGTTTTTTTTTTGTTTTTTTTTTAAATATGGGGTGGTGTCTGATCCAGGCGACCAAGTGTTATTTTGAAGAGGGGTACGTAGACACTTGTGTGTACATGTGGGAACATTTGACGTGTGGCTACAGCATCGAAGGACCTGCGATCATCATCGACAAAAACAGGTGTGTATTTCTACCTACTCTTCTAC
Organism: Hepsetus odoe; assembly: GCA_017165825.1. Taxonomy (NCBI): domain Eukaryota; kingdom Metazoa; phylum Chordata; class Actinopteri; order Characiformes; family Hepsetidae; genus Hepsetus; species Hepsetus odoe. The sequence continues at coordinate 26,009,805 of CM029378.1, forward strand.
TCTAAGTTTTGGTAAAAAGTGTGCAGACATCAGCTACCATCTATGAGGTTGCATTCCTGCCGTGCACTTCATTAGAAAGGCTTATTAGGTCCACTGTACATGTGACAGACTGAAGCTTGTGCTACTGCACAAGTTATCAGCTCCACACCTTATGCATCATTAATTTTTTAACACAGGCCCACTATTGAGCAGATGTTATGTGGCGAATATCTCACCACAGCAGTGTTTTACACATCAGTCTCATTGCTACATTTGAGAGACCTTTCAAAAATACACAGTCAAAAGCAGCTCTTTGGTCAGAAACTCACAACTGCTGAAGGTATAGAGGAAGAAACTAAATGTAGCTCCACACTGTATTATGTTGGGGGGGAAAAACTGATTTGTGACCATGTTTCTATGATTGTCCAGCACGATTCTGGTGGAACCTGGCTGTTCTGCCCAGCTGACTCCAAATGGGGATGTGTGTGTCGCCGTGGGGATGGACAGTCAGAGTGTGTTAGGGACTGACCTGAACATGGTGCAACTGTCCATCTTCTCCCATCGCTTCATGAGTATAGCAGGTGATAGCAAGAGTGTGAGAGGGATGAAAAGAGTAGAAGACAATTTAAAAAGAATAAATGCAACAAATACTAAAAGTGGAATCACGTCATGTTACATTTTAAGTAAAAAAAAAAAAACTTACATGTGTTTATATTTATAAAATAATATATATAAGTATCAAGATGCTAAATAATTGTAAATGTGAGTGATGTGTACATTAACTACTGCGCAAAAGTCTTGAGCCACGTGTCAATTCTTCATATTTTGCTTCCAGACTTTCTCGTAGTTTTAATGTTGAGGAGCAGTTCTCCAGATCTTCCTGAAACAAAGTTTTTTGTTTTTCATTTTCAATACAGTCCCTGTACCTGTACTTTTTTTGGTTAATCCACATGGTGATCTATGTATGAACCTTCAAGCAGAACAAAGCGTCTAACTTAAAACATGAAGCAGTGAAGAAACAGGTGCAGATGATTCCAAATGATCAGGTTATCAAGTCAAGTCAAGTCAAGTAGGTTTTTATTGTCATTTCAACCATATACACAGTGCATAGTGAAATGAAATAACGTTCCTCCAGGACTCTGGTGCTACACTTAGTTTACTGCTGAATGCTGTTTATCTGGAACCTTGTATCTTTAGGTACTTTGCAGCCTGAAGCACTAAATCAATTGTTTCTTCGCTTAATATGTCGAAGGTAAGACAGATTTACAAACATAGCACATTGTTTGTGCACCAAAAAGATGATTCTCTAGTAAAAAATAAAGAAGTGTGGCCCAAGACTTTTGCATCGTACTGTATCATGTAATTTACTTATAATTTTATCGCTTATGAAAGAGAAAGCATTCTGGATGTCAGTTATATTCCGATGTATAATATCTTACCTGTCTCCACCACACACACAGAGCAGATGGGCCGTGTGTTGCAGAGGACATCCATTTCCACTAATATTAAGGAGCGCTTGGATTTCTCCTGTGCCGTCTTCGGGCCTGACGGGGGTTTAGTTTCAAATGCCCCCCACATACCTGTACATTTAGGAGCCATGCAGGAAACGGTACAGTACCAGGTACGGATATACACACATGTCGCTGACAACTGACTGAGTGTGTACGTATCTCTATAAAGGGTCCTTATCAGTGGGGAAACAATTCTTTTCTAAATTAAGAACAACACACCTTTCGTTGGATGAAAACTAAGATGCCGGTTTTGAATTGCATTTGTGATCGTGCTTTAGTGTTTCTTTTAAAAGAATCAAAGAAATCAGAATGGACAGTAGTGGCAAATTTAAAACATAGCTGTAAGTAGAAATGATTTGAATTTATGCTCGACACATTGCATATTGCAGTGCAGGTAAACAAGTCTCAGTATGCTCTTTGTAGTGAAGTGATTATTCTAGAGACAATCTCCACAACATGCTCCTAAAAATAAATTGTGGCTTTTTTCATTACAATGTGATGAAGATCATGCTCTTAGTGGTGGCATAAAAAACGCAGTCACATATATCCATTCAACCTTCTCCGTTGTAGGTGCCGCTCATTCACACTGAAGTGTTTTAACCCAGACTTTTATGGAGTGTTTGAGTCCTGACAGCTAATCACAGCAGAGGTTATTTACATATAAATAACTTTAATGCTTAAGCAGGCTATGACTGTTCCTTTGAGTGAAAGTGAAGTGAAAGTGACTACTTATCCTTGCGAATACACAGCTCAGCACAAAGTGAATTAAATTATTCTTTTTGCATTTAACCCATACACTCAGTGCAGCAGGGGGCAGCCCAGGGAGCAGTGATGGTGATGGTACCCATCTGGTCTGGGACTCAAACCAATCATTTTATGATCATGGGACCTAGTCCCTAATTACTAGGACACTGCTGAAAACGATAGTTCTCTAAAAAAAGGAAACATTTGTTGCACGTGTTTTTGCTTAAAACTGATTACACTATTTGCCTTTCTCAGTTAAAAGCTATAGGGAGCAGTCTGAAAGAAGGAGATGTGATTCTGAGTAATCACCCCTGCACCGGAGGAAGTCATCTACCTGACCTCACGGTGATCACACCGGTAAAAAACAGACTCAGCCCTGTTTGAATGGATTCAGCTTCAAACTTTTTTTTAGGGCATGGTTCTCAAGGAAACAATGTAGATACAATGTTCAAATGCATGAATGTTTGTTAGGTTAATAAACTATAACTATAAGCAATAACTAGCATATATCACAACAATGTTAAAATGGCTGTATACAAGTTTTCTGTGTGGCGGAAGTTATTAATTTTTGTTTCTTTTTTTTTCTGCCCATTATCTGAAGGTGTTTAGGCATGATGTGAGTGGGCCGGTGTTCTTTGTGGCCAGCAGAGGTCATCATGCAGATATAGGGGGCATCACCCCAGGCTCTATGCCCCCCAACTCCACTTCTCTACAGCAAGAAGGAGCTGTTTTTACTTCCTTCAAACTCGTCACTGAAGGAATCTTTCAAGAGGAAGGTGGGAAAACTTCCAAACCAGCTACCATAGTTAACATTTTGTTCTTATCTGATTTTTTTTTTTTTTCTGTCCACACACAAAAAAAAAAAAAAAAAAAACTTTTCTGGCCACTGAAAACTGAGCTCTCAAATTGTAATTCATGGTAGAGATTCAAAAGCTTTTTTGTGGAAAACATTTCAAAATGGTCATTCACACACTCACTGAGGGCTGTTTTGCTGTAATAATGTCAAAGAATGTATCAACTTGGCACATACATCACTGTGGAAAAGAGCTGTCACCTCATTTTTTATTTTTAGATGAATGAGACAATAGGCAGTCGTTTTTTGCCAACATGGAAACATGCATATAAATACAGTCTATAAAGAGAATTGGTATCATTCTCACCAGCTTTAAAGTCAGAATTTCACAGAACTGCCACTAACCATCAACATAACCTAGTCACGCTTAAAGGAATTTTAACCATAGTTACTGACACAGTGTCACAAAAATGATCTGGTTAACAAGCCTTCAACTAGACATTCAATTTATTGAAACAAACAGTGCAAACGTATTGTTTTGTAAATTGAATGAAACATTTGGTCACTGATGCTTATTCTGAAAGTTCACTCTAGTCACTCTAGCCTTACATGAGACTTGAGTCCACAATTTTGAACATTGTAGAACATTGTAGGTTTTTTTTTTTTTTTAAATGTAAAAAAAGTCACACCCTGTAATATTTTATAGGATCACTGTCAGCTTTGATTGCGATGTGTATTCACCTTGATATCATTCCCATACGTTTTTACATCAGGAGTTGCATTAATTTTTCTCTTAAGATTTTGATTTGGAGATGGAGCGCTATGTAAAGTCTTCTCCAGCACATCCAAAAATTCTCAATGAGATTAAGTCCTGGAACCTGTGGGTGAAAAAGATGCCTCATGTTCTCTCTTATACTCTTTCACCATTTCAATTCAATTCAATTCAATTTATTCTTGTATAGCGCCTTTTACAACAAAGTTGCCCCAAGGCACTTTACATTGATGGTCGATATTTGCATTTGAGCCCAATGATTCCCCACATTGTTGTCTCAGAATATTCCAATGCCATCAGGGGAAAAAAAACCAACTGCTCATTCAGTATATTCAGGAAGTCAGCTGACCTCATTGTTTGGACACATAACATTGATGAACATGGACTTAATCAACTTATCTTGATCTTTTTTCCTTGCTCTAGAGTTCAATCCCTAGCAAATTAAGGCCTTTTTTCTGATTATCCTCCCTGATATCTGTATTTTTTTTTAATGTGCACATGGAGGTGCTTTTACTTTCACTATTAAAGGTTTTTTTTTTTTTTTTTTACAATTTGAGTTGACACCAAACAATAAAGCGATCTTAAACGACAATCATTTAAGACCTCATTGAGGCTGTGGTGGCCTAGAGTTTGGGGACTAGGCTACCAGAATCAGAAGGTTGTGTGTTCAAATCCCAGGCCAGTAGGTTGCCCAAAGGTACCCTTGAGCATTGTACCGTCCCCATCACTCTCCTGGTGCTCAATGTAGCTGCACATTGCTGCACAGTGTGTGGGTTAAAAGCAGAGGTTTTCATTGTGCATTTCATTGTGTTTCTCTGTGTGCTGTGTTTCACAATGACAAAAGTCAGTTTCACTTTCAGTTCCAAATTTGAAGATGATAACTTTACACAATCCGTCTAGGCTTCAATTGTGTTGGACAGTTCATAACCCAGTTTAATAGTTAGTTGTTTTGTTTGCTTGATGCAGACCAAAATGTGAACAGTATAACATCTTTTTCACAACCACTAGTACTAGTTAGAGTTAAATAATTTGTTGTCAACTGAACCATCTTATCACTGTAGTTCTAAACCTACAGGAGACTCTTACCTATTTGCTTAGTTACCTTAATGACCAAGTAATGGAAGTTGCTTTGAATAAAACTGTCTCCTAAATGCCATAAATGTATATCCTGCTTTCTTCGCTTGTATTTTTAATTTTTTTTTTTTTTTTTGGTGACAGCCGTCACCAAAGCCCTGATGGCTCCGGCTCAGTACCCAGGATGCTCTGGGACACGAAATCTTCATGACAACCTGTCAGACCTGAGGGCTCAGGTGGCAGCTAACCAGAGAGGGAGCCAGCTAGTGGGGGAGTTGATTGACTGCTATGGGCTGGCTGTGGTCCAGGCGTATATGGGGTATATACAGGTGTGTGTGTCTGAGTGGTTTATTTGTCATTATTAAAATATTTGCAGCACTCGCTAAACATATGGGTCTGTGTGTGTCCATGCAGAGCAATGCGGAGCTAGCTGTCCGAGACATGTTGAAAGAGTTTGCCCGTTGCCGACGACAACAGATTGGCTCACTAGAAGTGGTGGCAGAAGATCAGATGGATGATGGAACACCAATCAGATTAAAAGTGCAGATAAATGAAGAGGAGGTAAGAGAATGGGTGTACTTTGCGCTTGACTTGTCTGTACCCCTCATTACACAGAAACACAAGTGTACAGTCAGTATAACGAGAAGCTCGTCCAAATGCTTCCAAGAGCACAAATACTTGATGTAAACTGACAAGAATGGAAAATACAATGGACTACACAGACATCCATAAGGGAACTATAAAAATAGCATAAAAATAGAAATTTTCACACATTTACTCTCTTTCTCTGCATAGGGCAGTGCTGTGTTTGATTTCTCAGGCACAGGGACAGAAGTGTGGGGAAACTGTAATGCTCCTCGAGCCATCACCCTCTCTGCTCTCATCTACTGTGTGAGGTGCATGGTTGGACAAGACATTCCTCTGAACCAGGTATTACACACACACACACATGTATGAAACAAACACCAATGAACCAAAACATTATGAACATCAAGACTGCATGACCTCCCATAGTGCCCTCTGGTTTCTGACACCAAGACATTAGGAGTGAATTGGAATCGCTGCATCTCAAAGATCTGGCAGACGCTTAAATCAGGACACGGTTCCAGCAGTACAGACACATGACCCCTGCCAGCTGATTTCTCTTCCTTTTAAACCCCCAACCCCCCATTTTCATGTAACTCTAAGAACCCAAAATGTATGCTGTTGAAAAATAGCTTGATGTTTCAAATCGTGTGGCCTCTAATGAGTAAATAGTTTCGTTGGTATATACTGTGTTTATAAGTACATTACTGTCTTAAACTCTTGTAGTTTTTCAATGTAGATCTAGTTGATTTGTTTAATCTATTTTTTCGATTTTTTTTTTTTTTTCCATTTTATTTTACCCTTATAACCTTGTTTTTGCACAATTTAAAAAGTGAATTACGGATACATTTCAATGCAATCGTGCTATAACTGTGCATGTGACTAATTAAGAATCTTGAATTTTCTTTAGGGCTGTCTGACCCCTATCAAAGTCATAATACCACCTGGCTCCATCCTGCAGCCTTCCCAGAATGCTGCAGTTGTAGGTGGGAATGTTCTGACCTCTCAGAGAGTAGTGGATGTCATCTTCAGAGCATTCGAAGTGTGTGCTGCCTCCCAGGTTAGAAAATGTGTTGAAAATGACTGCGACCCTGCTAAGTGTGCATGGAAGTGGGAGTTTTTATTGATTTTTTTTTTTTGCATCAATCACGTTTTATTACGAGGGACTGTCCATGTCACTGCTCCATGGGCGCTTTCATAGCTGCCCCCTGCTGCACGGTGTTTGTGTGTATGGGTTAAATGCAGAAGTCAAATTTCATTGTGGTTCACTGTGTGCTTTGCTGTGACCTCGCAATGAAAAGGGTTGTCACTTTCACTTCACTTCACTTTTTTACTTCTCTGTTTTATGCCGTTCACACTAGGTGGCACTGTTTGCCTTTTACTTACTGACAAGAGGGCAGTAGATGTCTTGCCATAAACTCAGTGCGGCAAATGACAGTAGTAGCTATTTTTGTATAAATCAGAATGCACATATTGATAATATTGATCATTGAAATATTATCACCAACACTATCACCAGTGTACCATCTTATCTTTCTTTAAGATTTGATTTAGGACTGGAGTATATTTGTTCCTTACTATAGTTTTTAGCGATTCCTGTGATAGTGTAAAGCCATACACACACACACATTTCTATTTTGTATTTCTTCCAGGGTTGTATGAACAACCTGTCATTTGGCAGTGAGAAAAGTGGTTACTATGAGACGGTTGCTGGGGGAGCAGGGGCAGGACCAGGCTGGAACGGAAGAAGTGGTGTTCACAGTCACATGACCAATACCCGCATTACTGACCCCGAGATTCTGGAAAAGAGGTACGTGTGTTTTGTACCCACCTAAAGCAGGTAAGCTTTAGACCAGGGGCCACTCAGGCTATTGTACATTGCAATGCTGCCTTCATTTCATACTGAAAATCTCTCTCTCTCTCTTTCTCTCAGGTATCCAGTGATCCTAAAGCAGTTTTCTCTCAGGCCCAGCTCAGGAGGTAGAGGTCATTACCATGGTGGTGATGGGGTCATCCGTAAACTTCTGTTTCGTAGTAAAGTGGTTTTATCAGTGCTGACCGAGAGACGCTCCACACAACCTTATGGTTTACATGGTAATACCAATGCAAAGCAGTTTCTCACATACTTATGCATATTTACATTTACTCCTTTAGCAGACTCAATTTAACCCAAAGCAACTTACAAGCATTTAGGCTTCAGTGTAGTAAGAGTTTTACATAAAATCTAAAAAAATATAAAATAAAAAAAAAGCGTTAAAATGTAACATAAGCATGTGTTGAGATGCATTTTGTTATCTTCTGTCTCAGGAGGTCAGAGTGGTGCTGCTGGGCTCAATCTGCTACATAGAGCAGATAGCAGAGTGTTAAACCTGGGAGCAAAAACCACAGTCACCCTAGAACCTGGGGTATGTGTTTGTGGTGTGTTCATTTACATTTGCAGCATTTAGCAGATGCTTATCCAGAGCAACTTCCATGTCCTAATAACAGGGACAGTCCCCCTGGAGCATCAGGGTTAAGGGTCTTGCTCAGGGACCCAGTGGTGGTAGTGCTAGAGGGATTTGAACCCAGGACCTCTTGAACATAGGTCCATAGGCAAGTATCCTACCACTAGACCACCACCAGGTGGTGTTCGCATATTTGTATGTACAATCAGCATCCCCTTTATTAGAAACCCCAATGTTGCACTTCCAGTCACTGGCCAATTTATCACAAACCCTGCATTGATGGTTCTACTTTGACCTCCACTAAGTGGCAACATTATTGAAAACACCTTAAAGGTTGCATTCAGCAGCCACTCCCACCCCTGCCTTGTACTTCCACTTCCCACAAATATCTTTAGGCTAAAGTCTAATTGTACAGTAGCAAAAGAGGGGTTTCCAAGAAAGTGACATGGGATTGATCATTTCTAAGCATGTCTGTTCCTCTCAGTTGTCGTGTTTTTCTTTATATATGCCCTTTCTCTAATTGCATAGGATATGTTCTGTCTACACACTCCTGGAGGAGGTGGCTATGGAAGAGAGGAAGAGAAGAATGAAGATGAGAATCATCACACTCCTTCCAAACGGCAACGTTTGAATGAAGCTTTCACTGAGAGAGGCAGTGTGTTTGAGTACCGACGTGCTCAGGAAAGTGTGTGAACATGCAGTACAGTTGACGTTGGTATGGACTCGTCGTAGGTCAACCTATAAATACAGTCCCCTCCAAAAGTACTGGAACAGCAATGCCAGTTTGTTTGTTGTATGTACTGAAGACATTTGATTTTGAGATCACAATATGAATGCGAGGATTTTATTTCCTTGTATTTACATTTACAGCATTTAGCAGACGCTCTTATCCAGAGCAACTTTCATGTCCTAATTACAGGGACAGTCCCCCTGGAGCAACTCTGATAGTGCCAGATGTGGGGTTCAAACCTGGGACTTCTTGAGCCATAGGTCCATAGCCAAGTACTAGACTACCGCCATTTACATCTGATATGTTCAATTACATAGAACATGAGAGGCTGACAGGTGTTTGTTACACAGATGTCTCCTATTAGAATGTTTTTATTAAACTATAAATAGCTCTTAATATCTACTCACAGTTGAAGCTTTAGATTTCACCTATTAAAAAACACATTTGTTGTTAAAAAAAAACAATATGGTAGCCAGTACAACTATGAGGAATTTCCTGAAAAAGAAGGAAACCATTGGGGTGCAATCAACTACTGGAAGAAAACAAGAGCAGAACTTTAGAGGCAACTTCTGGACTGGCCAAATCAGTCACCAGATCTTATCTTAATTGAACATGCATTTCATCAGCTGTTGAGGAGGCTAAAAAGAAAAATTAACAGAACCAACAACTAGAAGATGCAGTAGTAAAAGCATAGAAACCATATCAAAAGAAGAAACCAACAATTTGGTAAAAAAAAAAAAATCAGTGGGTCAGGCTTGTTGCAGTTAATACAAAGAATATGCAACCGAACACTAAGAGGTTTTTTTTTTTTTTTTTTGTGGCTTTACGTTATGTAAAACTTTCCAATACTTTTGCTCATGTGAAAAAACAAGGTGTTCAGATACAACAGGTGCTGTTTCTTATGCAGTTTAACAAAAAGTGGAAAGTAATATCTGAAAATCTTATTCATTGGAATTCCTTATTCTAAGGAATTGGCTTTGCGGTTCCAGCTGTTTTGGAGGGGACTTATTTGTAGCTATGGTTTCAAAGTTGGTCAAACTTGCAATAAATAAATTAAATAAATGTTGTGTCAGAACAGTAAGTGTACTTACAAATCCTAAAAGTATCCAGTAAGAGTGGCCATAAAAAAGTGGTTTCCTTAATGCTGTAGTTTGGCAAGAAATAAGAGTTTTGTCCAAATGTAGGCAATCAGGCATGTTATTGGAAGTCTGATGGGGGATGGGTAAAGAGGGTTAAAAGGGCCACTTTTGGAATGGCAGGCAACATAAATTTTTACACTGAATGCAGACAGCAACTGGAAGCCTGTGAAGGGTTCACAGTAGTGGGGCAGTGTTTGAAAATACCTGTGTATTGGAGATCATGTGTCTTGCTGCGTTCTGAATCAGTTGTAGGGTTCTGATGGCCCTCAGAGGAAGACCAGCCAGAAGCGAGTTGTAGTCCACTCTTGAGATGAGAAGTGACTGACTGAGTATCTGAGCAGCATCAAGGCAGAGGAAGGGATCCAGATTTCTGCAATGTTGTATAGAAGGTAGAGCATGCATTCCCTTATACAGACTAGAGGGGAATTTAAGCATTTAAAGCCAAAAGGATCCATAACTGGGATGTGGCTTGTCTCCAAAGGGGGATAGGAGGCTGTACAGTTTCTCTAACGAACATATATTTAAATATTAAATAAAAAATTGACCATTGACCATGATAACTGGATGTGAATTCAGCCTTCGGCATTAGCAGTGTTCTTTTATCTATGTGCAGTTGTCAAGTAATCTTTCTGTGAAACAGAATGATGAAGAGAGAAAAATATATGGTGAGGGGGACACTTAGCACTGTTTGAAATAGGAACAGAATGTGTGAAATCTTAAAACTTTAAGTTTAATTCAGAATCAATAAAGTACTGACTAGCTATGGTGGTGAAGAAGATTGTGATGGAGGTCAGTCAGTCCAACACAGATAAATAGCTGATGAAGGAAATATAAAATATTACAGTAACTAAGGGTATAAACCGTTGTGGTTTAACTTGTTAAGAGTAAAACAAGATTGTAAAATGTGGCCTAGGCGAAACTTCCACGTTACATATTTTCCTAGAATGTTCAAATCAGTAAATAAAAAAAAAAAAAAACTCATTTTGAACTTTTTACTTTTTATAATCTCCAGCAGAGCTATTCATTGGTGAAAAAAGGCATGAATCCACTCATGTGATATGTGACAAAACAAACATTTCCCTCTTTTATACTAATATATCAGTACGGCAGGCTTGCAGTTTTTTTTTTAACTTGCTTTAAAACCTTTGGTTTCAAAACTTTTGCTCACTTAAAAAATGGTGGGAAATAAAATCTCATATTGACCTTTTGATCTCAAACCCAATTGTGATCGAGGGATTTTTTACAAATCACCTGGGTGCTTACAGTAAAGTCTTTTCTCTCTATGGCTGTCCCTAGCAGATATTTCCACTGTTAAGACCAGGCTCCTCTCTTTGGTAGAACCTTGTGAGGTCTTGGTGGTCTAGTGGTAGGATACTTGCCAATGGACCAAGAGGTGCAAGGTTTGAATCTCACCTCTAGTATTACCACCAATGGGTTTCTGAGCAAAACCCAGAACCCCAAGTTGCTTTGGGGGACTGTCCCTGTAATCAGGAATTGGAAGTCACTCTGGATTAGAGATTGGATTAGTCTGCTGTAAAATGCTGTAAATGTAAAAATATATAAAGAAAGTAGTTAAAGCCCCATTAACATAGAATAAGGCTCAGAAATCACATAATTAGTTTGTAGCATTTGGTTTCAGATACAACAATGTTTTTTTAAATATGTCTCACCTTTGAGGGCACACTTTTCCCACTGTCCACATTCCCAGCAAACCATCTAAATCTTATTGGTGTGACTTTGCCCATGAACAGACACTAGGTTGAGCATTACAGTAAAAGCCCCCCTTTAGAGCTCATGGCACGATGGCTCTTTTTTGACAAGGGCAGTCAAAAATCATGAAAAATTACTAGTAAGAAAAAAAAAGTGAAAGTGACAACCCTTGTCATTGGACGGTCACAGCACAGCACACCGTGAACCACAACGAAATTGGACCTCTGCATTTAACCCAATGCACACAAACACCATGCAGCAGTGGGCAGCTATTGAAAGCACCCAGGGAGCAGTGACGGTTGCTCAGGGGTCCCTCAGGGCAACCTACTGGTGAGGGAATCAAACCCACAATCTTCCGATGCAGGGGCAACTCCCTAACCACTAGGCCACCGCTGCCCCTATAGATAAGAATACGGCCACTTAATCCTGGATAGAAAAAGGTGTCAAAGTCATTTCTTTTTGGAAGTCAGGATAGACAGCATAAAAAACAATCTACCAGTTTTGGAGAGACACCCATGGTTTGTCAGTCAAATGGGTGGCAGAACAAAAACATTGGTTTGAAATTCAAAATCTTGCATCGTGCATTGTTTTCTTAGCAGTACCATGGCATCAATGGACTACTTACAAATAGCATATAACCTGGAGAAAATGATGACCTGCAATGTTCTCCAAAACATGTCTTAATGCAGAGGTTTTGTGAATTTGGAGATACTCTTTCAAGCCTGTACATCATTTAGGGTTTGAGAATTCTAATAATGTTCTTATCTTCCTCCCAAAAAAGACCAAACCAAGAATAAATCTTTTAAGATCACTTTAGTTTTTTATTCAATCTTCAACTCAAATAGCTAAGGCTCATCAGCCTAAAGTCATGTTTAAGTGAAAGTTTCCAGAGTGCTCTCAGCCACCCTGCAGAGTTGAAAAATCACATACGCCCACGTATCCCCCACTGATAGAGCAATAAATAAGATGAATCCAGTGAACCTTCCTAGACTCTCCAGTGATAAGAGTCAGATAAGCTGAAGGCAGCAGGGAGCCAGACTAGCATCCCAAACTACACAAGGAACATTATATATCTGATTTGGGCTGGAAACATCTCAAAAGATGGACAAGCCATAACACAGAAATGGATTTAAAAGGAAAATCCAGATTTTTCTGATTGTTTTGAAGATGGTACGTGCTAAAGATATGCACCCTTATTTCATTTTATATAGTGTCAGTGAAGTTATCAAGAGAAAAAGCACATAACCAGTGAAACTTGGTTTTACATTTTGTAAGGTTTAAGAAAGAATGGACCTGGTGAAATTGTCCATAATGTACATATTTTTTACCTTCTGTTCAAACTTTTGTTGTTTCTTCTGTAAAGATGCAATTTAGAGATTTTTACCACTGTTTAAGGTTTCTCACCCCATAAAGTTTAAAATGCAAGTTGGTGCACTGTTGTTTGGCCAGGGAGTCAGAGTACCCAGACAGGAGGCTGGAAATTTCTCCTTCAGATTACTCTGAAATCCTATTTCTTAGAAACTGGGTAGGTGGACGTTGGTGGCAAATACATGCTGGTTGTTGTCCTCTTTACAATTGTTTCAGTGCAAATGTGCTGAGGAAGGAAGGAAAAAAAAAAAAAAAAAAAAGCAAAAATGAGGTTGGCTGTTGGTTTGAGTCAGAATTCTCTTGTTTAGGTCACTTAAAATGCATGTAACAGCTATTGTTCTATTGTTGGACACACTCCATTCATTTCCTTTATCATTCATCTTCTGCAGTTTTAGTTTTACTGCCTGTTCACATTCATTTGTGTAATATTTAATGTAGTGTAGCAATAATTTAACTGCAATGATACACTTTTGGATGATTTACTTGAACTTGTAGAGAACGTAAGTGTTTGTCAGAAGCAGTGGAAAGTAGAAACAAGTTGGATTTTCCAAAACATTTCAGCTGAGAGCATGGCTTTCAAATTTTGAAATTGTTACTACCATTTTAGGAACATGTATGCCAGACTACGAGACATCCAGCAGCTATTCCTTTCAGATCTGATTCATAAAACATGGGCTTTAGTAAAAGAGAAGTTAACGCCAACCACTTTGAACCTGCTGCATAATTTCACACGTCATTAATTATTTTCTTTCTTAATTAAAAAGGTAATAGTTTGAAAGCTTCACATAATTTCCACCTTACACCAAATGCAGTTGATCAGTCAGTCAGAAATGGAGACAAATACATTGCACGTTCCCCAAGAAACTGTTAAAGCTAGTAGTGTGAGTTAAAAAAAAAAAAAAAAAAAACCCTGCAATTTCAGATCAATTGGCAAGCGAGTGACTTTTTCCCACAATTAAAAATGAATAATTTAACCCACAAAACACACTTTGAAAACTTCTATATTTAGACATTCACAGTCATGTTGTTCACATTTTTGGGATAGTATACCAGTGTCGACTTTAAAGGCCTAATACAGTTTAAACAAAAAACAAAAACACAAAAACAAAACTTGATAGAAAAAGGGCACAATGTGAAAATGCGATGAAATTTTCAGCAAAAGCAGAAAAGAACATCACCTGTTGATCACAGTGAAGTTAAATTGGTCAGAACTATCTGCACAGATAGCTTAGCCAACCTCTCAGATAACTCAACATCTAGCTCTGAATAGCAGAGGAGATTGCAGACAATTGACAAACCAATCAACCCCCATTCCAAACTCCCAGTTTCTGAGCCCAAATGCACAGGCAAATGCACAAGAAACTCAGAGAGCTGAGAAGCTGGGGGTTGGTGAACACATGCAGCAGAAATGGACTGTCTGTTCAATGGGCCATGTGAAAAGTGTTGTTAAATAGATCATGCAATGAAAACTAGCCCTTTTCAACTTGGTACTGTTAGTCATAGCATCACATTCATTAACTTTTTTTAATTGAATAACTGAAGTGTGTTCTCAAAATAATCTGGGTGTGAAATTGTTAAAAATGTTAGAAAAAAAATAAGACTAAAATACAACAGTCCTGTAAAACATGAGAAGAAAAACTTTCTGCCAGGAGGGGAAAAAGAAAGAAGAAAAAAAAAAAAAAAGTCCATCATGCTCAACCTGACCAAGAAAATAAAAACTCCCTGAGATTCCAATATAAAATGCAGCATGAGTGTCGTCTCTAAAGAGATGGTGTGTGCCCGCACCTCTTGTAATAATTATTTTAAATACCCTGTTAAAGGAAGACCATGCAAACAACAAGATTTCCAAGACACTGAAAAAAACTGAGGTAGTACAAACAGAGAAAGGAATAACAGTGCAAACTGTCAGTGCAAAGTCTTTGGTCAATATAACCCTACATTCATATGTCCCTGTACATCAGTCATACTGTGGTAGATTTTTACAACTGTATTTCGAATTTAAAGCATAAACCTGTGATGTAAAAGTTGTGCTCGACCATGATTTAGGTCTTGAGCTGAATTGAGTCGCCGTTCCAATACTTCCAGTCACACTAGCACTGCGAAAACCTGCCGAGTGGCGGTCCATTCTGCAAGGCGTACTGATTTGATGGAGGATGTACAGTTTGATTTGCAGAACTGAGGACATCAAACACACTTTTATTGGGCGGAACAGACTGCAGCATACTGTCCAAGTCCATTAAGAGAGGCGGGGCCTGTAATGAGACACGCCCACTTGGCAGGAGAGGCCAGTAAGCATGGCTGCTAAAGTGATTAGGTGCGACATGAGGGCCACCATAGCCATAGAATGGAATGCCCCCCAATGGCATAAATGGATTTCCATTAAACCTCATGCTAGGGGGCGCTACTGCATTGGGAGGGGTGTATTTGGCATAAGATGTTGGTAACTCCCATGGTGGTGCTGAACCACGTTTTGTGGTTTTGTTTGGCGGCGGGCAGGATTCATCATATCCATCTGAGCTTGGGTCTCCGTCACTTCCTCGCTTAGCAACTCGTGAAAACCCTCTCCAGTCCTCATCTGATGAGGATGAAGCAGGACTTGCAGAGCTGGCCGACACACTACGATTGGATGATGAGTAGCGTGGATGTAGTGGAGATGTGGGACGGCCATAAGGGGCAAGTTCTAAACCCAAGCCGTCTCTAGCCTTAATCCCCTCTCCAGCTGTGCTAGGTGGCCTGAAGCTGTGGAGGAGTGAATCGATAGCAAAAGAAGAGTCCAGTTTAGGGCGGTATGGATCTTCTGGGGGAGGGGAGGTGTGATGAGTGTGAACATGAGGTAGCGGCGGTTCAGGCAGGAGGGTTTCGGATTTAGGAGGGTGTCCTTGCAGGATGTATGGGGCAAGATCCTGGGCAAAAATGGTCTCATCCTGACGGGATACGGCAGTGTTCTGACGCTTTAGCAACTCCAGTGGAACCCTACTAACTTCTACTGCCCAGAAATTTCCTTTACCTTGAGGCTTTCCAGGATCTTTCAACACCTAGAGAGAGAGAGAGGGGGGGGGTGCATATATTGAGATAAGTCAGCTGGTGAAGTTGGATGATGTTTTTATTTTACTGTTGCAAGTGACCAAAGTGTTTCTGATCATTCTATGAAAGTACAAAGCTGAAGGGAATTGCACCTTGACAAAGCAGTCATATGATGACAGGTTGTGCCGGACTGAGTCTCTCCACCCTTTATAGTTGCCTTTGAAGAACGGAAAGAGAGTGCTTATCTCCTTCAGGATCTGGCATGGAAAAAATAAAAATCAACCGTACTGGGTAGAAAAGATCCCACACGTCAAACAAAACAAGTGAACAACCAGTACTACTAGCATTCCCTTTAAATTTATTAATTTGATTTATATAAGATGAGCTGGAAACAAGTCTTGGGGCATTTTAAGACCTAATTAGTGTTGAAGCTGTCACATCATGGAATATGGAGGGATATCAGGGGAGATCAAGCAATTTCCCTATAAAGAAATTAGTTTTCTAATTCAGATGTTTTGGAAGATCTCTAAAGATATGGGTTTTTTTTGTAATGACAAATCATCTAGTTGGTGGAAATATTTGTAATGTGTACAGAAACATGTCCAACGAAACTCAACTGAAAGATAAACACTCAACATACACTAAATGAAAAAACTTCACCAAATGATCCAAGTATCTTCCCTTCGCCCCATTCCTCATTCTTCTCATTCAGTCTTTTCTCAGCTGATAACCTTCAGCCCCAGTTTCACTTCCCCCAACTCATCACCAAATCAAAGAAGATCCATTAAGTGGCACTTACAAAAAATAAATGAAATAAAAACTAAAATAATATAGAATCTCATAGAATGACTCATCGAGCATGGCTAACATACAGTAAACCATTCTGCCCGTTTAGTCTTAAATAAAGTCTTCTGTTTGATACAATCATGTTTGAAATGAAGTTTTAAAACTAACTAAACTAATTTCCCCTCGGAGCTAATGAACGAAAGTAAGTCACAGGATCCTCTAACGGTCTTATTTGTTCAATTTAATGCCACTTTTGTTACAATTACTACCCCCCCCCCCCCCCCCCACACACACACACACACACACACACACACACACACAACACACACACACACACACACACACACACACACACACACACAAAAAAAAAGGAGTAAAAATTCAAAATAAAAGTCCCTGGTCGAGTTTAAAACCAGCTCCGTGTTTACCTCGGACAGAGTCAGCTTCTTCTCAGGTGAGTTCTGGATGACCATGGCGATCATTGCCAGGTAAGAGTAGGGTGGTTTGGGATAGCGCTGGTAGTTTTTCTTCTTCCCCGCGCTGCCATTCGCGCTTGGCTCCCAGGAGTCGCGCTGTTTGTCCGCCGTCTCGGGCGGGTCGCGGGGTGCCGGCGGCGGCTTCTCCATCAGCGCGATGGGTGCAGAGCCGCGCGCCGCAGCTCCGGCCTCCGCTGATCCGCCGGGCGGGCGCCTTGGCTGCGCATGGCCCGAGTGAAGGTGACGGTCCCCCTGAGCTCCAGGCAGGCACACCTCAGGGACCGCCCGGAGCTTTGTCATGCTGATGAAGTCCGAAGAGGAGGAGCAGGGAGTCGGTCCTTAACCCCCGGGCAGACCGCTGGCTCCAGGCTCGTCTGTTTGAGGAGCAAACAATTAACAGTTTCATGTAAAGTCCCGCTGTGGTGATGGAGCAGCAGAAAGGAGGGCCATCGGTGCGGCTGGAGAGAGTGATCACCATTATTGCAGGGGGGAGGGAAGTGTGAAAATAACCTGCCCCTGAGAGTGTGTGTGTGTGTGTCAGAAACTCCATTCAATTTCCCCATCAGGTTCTCCTCTTAGCTTTCAGAAATGCCATTCATTTCATATTTTACAGCTGTGTGTTCCATAACATGCACTTTCCCCCTTACTCAGCATTTACAACATGCATGCATTCTGTGCTTTTTAATCCCAGTACAACCAGAAATGAACACCTCACTGATAAACAAACATTTCATTTCTTACAAACCCCTTGCCAAAAGATTCAAATCTTTTTAGAACACCCATGATTCATGAGTTTTCTTTTTCTCAGTTTTTGATGGTGCGCGATGTTCATTTGCCAAATCCTACCTCTTTAGTACTTTTCACTTTTAAAATTTAGTTTAAAAGGGGCACAAAGACACCCCCCCCCCAGGCCCACCACCCCCTCCGGTTCCCCTGCACTGGGGGAGTCTGCTTATAGTAAGCGCAGATAAGTATTGAGATGTACTAAACTCACGCCGGCAGAAGACGTTTCGACTCCTGGAAGGGGGAAGGGACAGCCTTTGACTGAAACGACTGAAAACTGGGGAGAAAAGCGAGCCTGACCGAAACTCTTCTCAACAAGACGGGGATGTAGATGTAGTAAAAACACAAATATTGAGAGATCTACAATCCCGCATGCTGGGGCTTGTTGCATTCAATGAACAAAAGAGCAATATACATACAGTAGTGCTGCTAATAAACATTCAGATCTCACATTCAGAGACCAACTCCTGAAGAAACCCTGCTTCTCCCAACATACCAAATGAAACGAACAACCTAATTGGGGGCAAAACAAAGTCTGTATATTGCACCAATGTCATTTTCCTACCTTATACAAGATTTATAGGCCAGGCAACCATAAAATAGTAAAAAAGTACATGATTCAGGGAAAATTACTTTGGGTTGTATTCAACACATGTACATTTCCATGGGGTCCATACTTTCAGGCTACACACAACTAAGCACAGTTTATTATAGAATAATTCTGTACAAATGCAAGTAAAAATGAGCTGGATGTCCAAAGCGGCTTTACTTTTAAAAAAAACAGACTTCAAGCAATTTACACCGTAATGGACAACAGTTCAATTAACAGGCCCACAATATGAGCAATTGTCAGTCAATTAAATGAGCCTTTCACAAATCATGCAACCATCAGAGCCAAGGCAACAAAAATACCACCTAAAAATCATCACAACAGATTTCGCTGCATGAAGGATTTGCTCTGACATGTTTAAGAGTTCTATGTTTATTAAAAACAATTCCTATCGACCAACCGGTGCCAGCGAGTGTCTATGGGCTTGTCCTTAACTAAGTGTTATTTAACAAAACCATAAAAAGGACCCAAACAATAAAAACAGGGTGTTAGAAATAATAGAGCAGATACACTGAGCGAACGTATTCCAGAATATGCAGGGCAGCTTTTTCTTCTCCCAATAAATCATCTCTATAATGAATCAAACAGCCTAACTGGAGGAGGGTTAATCCATCTGTATACCACACAAAAGCCATTTTTCAATATATTACTATGTTTTTTGGAGCACACGCAACTAGATCAACTCATAGCAGATATGAATATGCAATAAAAATTAACATTGGTTGGGAAAAAGCAAATTAATGCTAAAATAAAGAGAGTGTTCATCCAAAAAAAAAAAAAAAGCTCTCACAACCAACAGTGTACTGTAAATAACATCCACAATGCAGGCCCCAGGTGCTGGACTGGGAACCACAACAGGGTAGATGTTCCAGGATACAGGCAGCAGTTCTTTGACTCTTCTGCTGATAAATTAATTTCTGAAATCAAGAGCCTAACTGGGGCAAATGAAGCCCCCCCCCAAAAAAAAAAATAATCCTCAAATTCAAGTGTGTCTCCTCTGTACACCATTTCCTGTATTTGGAACCACATTTGGGTAGATATTCCTGAATATTTCCAGAAGTTCTTCTCCCAATAAATCACCTCTATAATGAATCAACCTAACTGGAGGCAAGTTAGATCATCTGTATGTCACACCAAAGCCATTTTTCTATGTTACGATGTTTTGGAGCACACACACACGAGAAGATAAAATGACAGCAGATATGAATATACAATAAAAAAACATTGGTTGGGAAAAAGCAAATTAATGCCAAAATATAGAGAATGTCAATTTAAACAAAACAAAAAAAAAACTCTCACAACCAACATTGTGATAACATCTACAGCACATACTCCAGGTGCCAGATTGGGAACCCCATTAGGGTAGATGTTCCAGGATACCACCAGCAGTTCTTTGACTCTCTCAATAAATTAATCACCAGAATCAAGAGCCTAACTGGGGCAAAATTAAGCCATCTGTGTATTGCACCACGGCCATGTTTCTACATAGCCCCAAAAATGATCACAGCAAACGGGGTGTTTGGTACTGCAATCCAGAGGACACTGCAGTGGCTGCACTGATGTGGGAGATGTTCCAGAATATGCATGGCAGCTCTGGACTTCTGGGGTGAAGATTGGTGCCATTGTGCTCGATAATGCAGTGCTAATGTGGAAGGCTCTTGGCTCTCAGCGAGACCGTGAAAACAAGTTGGATTAGCTGCCTGGTTGACGACCCTACAACCCAGGGGGTCCCGTTTAACATGCCAGAAAACACACACATACACACACAATAGGCCCGACTGAAAGCTACACCTTATCGCCTCGAGGGCTTTGGGACAGGGGAGCGAATTGCCTTAAGAAACCACCACCTTGTGAACTCGTTTCGGTCCCGGGTGTTTGGGTTAATGCGAGTCTCGATGTCTTTACCCTCTAAAACCCAAACATACAGCTCGATCACCCCGAGCCTTGTCACTTTTTGGACCATTACCTGAACAAAACGTCTTCACAACCCAGAGTCCGGTCGAGAAATATGACAGCTGTCAGTGTAAACACTATTTAACAGTTAAAGGTTCATCCTCCACATTTTCGCTGTAAAGTTAGTCAGAAGCTGCAATTGCGTGGCCACGCCCCCCACCTGCAGCACGCACGCTAATTAGAGCCGAACTCACACTCTGATTGGTCCAAACCAAGTCTAAAGCGCCCTGAGGACTGGAGACGTCCCATACAGGGAGCAAGCTTCAATATGCACATTTCTGTAAATTATACTGAGCAGTTTCTATTCATCCCATAAAAGGTGCCGTAATTTAGCATAATAATAGATAGATAGATAGATAGATAGATGGCACATAAACAATACTTGTGCATACTTTTTTTTTTTTTTTTATTAACCCCGAATTAACCCTATAATAATGTCAGTAGGCCCAGCTGCTTCAGATAGGTATTAGAAATTTTTTTGTTTTCTGCTTGGATAACACTAACACTACTAACACTTATCAGAAGCTTTTTTTTTTTTTTTTTTTTTTTTTTTTACAATATTGCTGTTTTTACTTTAATAGCTGTGTACTTTTATGTGTAATTTATATATATATATATATTTGTTTATATTTTATTTTTTGTTTTATTTGGAAACTTTACGATAACCTTAGCTGAAGGCATGGAAAATCATTTGTTTCATCAGGAGTGTTTTTGCTGTGATGCAAAAGAAGGAGGCTGTATGTTAACAGGAATGAACTGTGCACAGCCATGTCGGCTGGTTTTATCCATTAAGCCCAGCTCATCTGAACAAGCCCCCCCATGGACACTGAGACATAAAGGTGAAAGGTCTATAGACCCTGCTGAGAGTGGCAGAATGAGGACTTTATTGTTTGCTGTTGTCCTAAATCTGGTCTTAACTTTTCTTTTTTAACGTGAGCAGACGTCGTCCAAGCTTAGATCATCCTTCAGCCCATCAAAGGCATCCTCTTACCCAAGGAGCAGACAATGAAGATGGAAATAAGCTTAAAAGACAAGACACTGGTTTTATTAGTACGTAGTGTCTTGGAGTTCAACAGTTTGTATACGCAGTGAGTTAGGATAAACTGACAAAGCCAGTAATATTTAAACAAATCTTAAGAATAAAACGCAATGATATAACTAGACTGTGTGGTGGAATAAAGTAGGTCAATTTTTATAAATGTTAGTTTTTTTAATCGCCATAACTGACAGCAGTATTGTGCACAATAAATATTTACACTGAACCCTAGCTCTGGAAAGCTTTTATCCCACGAATTATCATCATCAAAGCTGCAAGCCTAATTTATCACCCGCTTACTGTTGCATCAGATAAAAATCAAAGACTGACAAGAGAGCATTTCAAAGCTTAAACATTAGCAGCAGCCATCTGACAGCCTAAATTTATTATGGATAACAGTGCTGCATATAAATATCACATGAATGAGTCCATTTAAAAGTGAGGTGTTTTGATTTTAACGTGCAGTTAGAAGCAGAACTACAGGCATCTAATATTATACACTTACAGTTTATTGCATTTATCAGAAATTCTTATCCAGTGCTGTGCACACTGTGTAATGATAGTGAAAGTCTACCTGGAGCTACTGGGGGTTAAGGGCCTTGCTTAGGGGCTCAAATAGTGCTAGTGCTGGAGATAAGACTGAGCCTGGTTTAAACCTTGTGATCTGTAGCTGAGTATCCTATTCCTAACTCAACAAGAAAAAAAACATAATTTTGCTTTAAACCATTGCTTTAAGTGAAATTAACCTTAGATAAAAATAAAAGGACATATTGTACTAAAAATAATACTGAGCTAAAGAACCTCTTTGAAACAGGAATTGATTTCTAGTGTCTGTCTGCAAAACGTCACTGCCGTGACAGAGCAGCATGGCTCAGTAATCTCCAGATTAAAGGGTTATCACTGTCCTGGGGTCGGGCAGGACATTGTCCTGAGAGCAATGTTGAGGGGGTAACAAATTGCAAGACTGTGATTACTGTACTTCAGTGCAAATATCTGTACTTTCTTTGAATTTCTTTTCTCAACATGAATTTCTCTTTCCAAAACATATGAACACTTGAAGCCAAGCATATGAAGCCAAACAATTGCATTGTGCTTAACATCTGGGCAGTGGGCAAGAAAATGATAACTGTATCGGTCTCAAGTTTGCAGATGCCTGAATCGCACCTGATGTTGCTTTACTTTGGTGCAAGTTGGGCCCTTTTTCTGTAATGTTTTACAGCTCACGGTGTCCTAAATCACATCCTCTTTAAACTGGGTGACAACTGAGTTCCTGTGTTCGGTAATAACATTAGTGCAGCAATATGAGCAAATTAGAACAGTCACAGTCCTGGTTCTTTCAATTTGTGCAATTATTTAAATACATGCAGTTCATTCTACTGTTTTTACAGACTGAAGTGCTAATAATAATCCACTTCCCCAGATGATGTGAGACATGTTTGGAGTCCAAAATTAGCTTTTTTAGCTTAGAACTGGAGCTACTTGGATCATTAGAGGATTAGAATCAATCAAATCTCTTCTATACAGCCACAGAACTTCTCTCAGTGCAATCAAGCCATTAAGTTCAGGCAAAAGATTTTACATTTCTTTTGACCAGTACTAAACTTGCTAGTGTATATTTTGGGGGGAACAATTGTGTCTTAAGCCATTCTTTTATCCATATCCTAAATTTAAAAAAAAAATCTTACTTTGAAAAGTGGATTATGGGCTCCCTAACAGAGCAAACATACATGCTTTGGCTCCATTGTTGGAAGATCCATAGGCACTATCGACACTATTAGCAAAAGCTGTTCTATATATTACCATAAATTTTATTTTTATTACTCATGTACTGGTGCTATATAAAATAATTTAAGGATAATTCACAAAATGATGCATGATATGAATCCTAATTTATGCTCAATTTATGATTGCAGTGCTTTTATAAAACCGACATCTGCAAAATCTTTTGTGACTCAAGAATATGAGACACAAATCTTCAAAAAATTAATGGACTGCTATCCTCAAAAATTCATGGTATAATTGTTCAGTGTTTGATGCTCATCACATCATGGGACCTAATTTTTGAAACATTACAAGGAAAGACAAAGGGCAAAGAAAGTACAAAATGTAGTGATGAGGTACAGATTTGACAACTATGCTGAAAATGTCAGTTGTTGTATGTGCTGTCAAACATTATGAAATATTTTTAACAAAGAATGCTGGAATATAGTTAGGACTAACAAGTGGAGGTTGCAAAATTATTTTACAATAAGCCTATTAATAGTATAATCAAAAAGTGATTTAGCCTTCATTGCAGTGGTCTAGTGGTTTGGGACTAGGCCCCCAGGATCGTAAGTCATGGGTTCAAATCCCAGACCAGTAGGTTGCTTTACAAACATACATCACCATACTTCCCATCTGTATAATCAGTTTGAAAAGGTTTAGGATCATATATGTATTTCTTTCCATTATGAAGAAGGAAGCTGGTTTCATATTCTTTTCTAGACCTCTAAATCCTGTAAAAGGTGGTATAAAATATTTTTTATTTTTATTTTTATATATACCTTACACCCATATCTTATGATATAGTTCTTACATTTTAGATTAGTGTCTAATAAAAAAACAACAACAAAAAAAACCCCAAAAACATCAGTATGGCTTTTGTCAAAACTCTACAGATTGAATTTTGGAGAGAGTTGGTGACCTTCTGCAAGGTCATTACAGTGATGCTTGAACATCTAACCCTTTAGTGTTTCCAGTAATTCTGGATAAATGTGAGACAAAAATCTTTTCAATTTATTAATGCAGGAAAATATTACATATTGGTTAAGTAGTGAAAGAAGGTGAACCTCTTGGATTAGCAGTTCATTTGAAGTTGAAATTAGTCAGGTTTTTTTCAGTCAAAGGGATGACAATCACGTGTGAGTGGTGCCCTGTTTATTAAAACCAAGATCTATCACTGTCTGATCTGGACAACAAATGTTGGCTGAAGTGTATTATGGCACAAACAGAAGAGATTTACGAACACCTCGGACTCATCATCAGACTGAAGTGCTCTGACAAGATAATTGTTATCTTGAGATGTCCAGACAGGTTTGACCGCTTCAAGAGTAAGACGTGTAATAGTCTGTGAGGTCACAAAAGAACCCAGGGGAACTTCAAAAGGAGGTATCTAAAGGCGATTTGGCAAATTTGAATATACATGAGTCCACAATCAGAAGAACACTGAACAGCAATGGTTTGAAAATCAGGGCTGCATGGCGAAATGTGGCCTTTATGTGTATCTCCTATCCTATTAATAAAACAGCATAATCGTAAAATGAAAAATAGCACATAGACGTACACCAGCAACAAAATAAAGTAAGAAGAATAAAGATCTGTGCAGACATCATCAGTAACATTAGTTTCTTTAAACCTCACAAGCGGACCGGTCCAAAAAAAGAAAGAAAGAAAAACATTAAATAGTAAGGAGAGAAAAAGAGATTATCCATTAAATAATAACAGTAGCCGATAAAGAAATGCAATCCATTAATGAAGATGTCCTCTTTTGTTGATAGGCCACTTAGAAATTGTGGTATCAAAATACTCTCTTGAGTTTCCAGCTGTGGATTATATCTTGAGGAGGTGTTCAGGTTCAAAATATCAACTTGTATTTAACGTAAAGCCAATAGCACATGAAGGCAGCATAGTTGGGGCAGCAGAGGCCTAGTGTTTAGAGACTGAGCCTGGGATCAGAAGGTTGTGGGTTTGAATCAGACCAGTAGGTTGCCCTAAAGTACCCTTTAGCAAGGTACTGTCCCCATCACTGCTCCCCAGGTGCTTTCAATAGCTGCCCCCTGCTGCACGTGTGTATGGGTTAAATGCAGAGGTTGCATTTTGTAGTGGTTCACTGTGTTCTGTGCTGTGTATTCACAATGATGATTAGTCACTTTCACTTTCAAATTTCACTCTCCACCAAAAAGAACATTGACGCCCATCTATTGTTTGTTGTACCAATGTTTTGGAATGGCCAAATCAAAGTCCTGACCTTAACCCCATTGAAAGGTTGTGTAAGGACCCAAAGCAAGCAGTTCTTGGGAGGAAAAATTACTAAAAGGCTACAATGCTTCCAGGCTGATGTGCAGAAACATTTAGACATTAAGATATTTTAGGGTATTTGACAGTATGAGCCAGTTGGCTATTAAAGGCTGTTAGGCTGATTTATTAAAAATGTATTTGTATATTTCAGATATGTATGTACATATATATGAATATTTCAGATCAAATTACTCTGAATTGTTTGCTTCCATTTAAACCACTTCAGTCTGAAATGTTGAAACTGTGAATTTTATTTTATTGATAAATAAACAATAAATCACTGGACATTTATTAACCAAGTATTAAAGTATTAATAACAAGTATTAAAGGGCCCACATCTTACTTTTTCCCTGAATTCCTTGATTATTATGTTAATATAAAGCTGAAACTGTACGCAGTGAGTAATAACAAAGTACTTCACTCAGTTTAACCCACACACACACACTGTAGTGGTCACCTCCAGGGGGGGTAATGTTGGGGACAGGGCAACCTCAGGATAACCTACTTATCTGGGACTCGAACCCACAATCTTCTGATCATGGGGCCTAGTTCCTAACCAGAAGGTCACTGCTGCCTTGTGCTTTAACAGTTGTTACATCCTTTATTAAACATTCATTTAAACTGAATTACATTGAGTTTGTTCCTCATAGGGACCCTTTTAACTTACACAGCACAAAAAATCAAAGCATTTTCTTGCACAAATTCATGAACTACTTCCATGTCACTCTACATGAACTTCCAGCATCTCCTGTTAGACTATTCTGAAGTTAATATGCCCGGAAATCTTGTATGTCAGGATTTCTGGCTTGGCACATTGGTCCTGTCTGGTGTCACTCCTTCTGGGAACTGCTTCCTTGCATATCTCTCTGGAGTCGCATACCAGTGTTTTGCTCTGGTGTTGTTGCCTGGCAGGTGTTGTTCCCTGGAAAAATACTCTGGAATTGCCCTCTGGCTGATCACTCTGATGCTGATCCCTGGGGGACTGGAATATTGTCATAACTTGGTGGATTCATTTAGTTTGTGCCATTAAAGAGTTGATCCCTTGCATTTAATTCTGGAGTTGCAGCTTTGGCATACCACTCTGGTGCTGATCCCTGGTGGACCACTACAGTGTCATAACCTGGCAGATCCTTCTCACATACCTCCTTCTATATCTCTCTCTAGTTGCTTGTGTTTTCCCCCGGCAAAAGTGGCAGACCCATCTAGCTACAGTTGTTTCAGTCCATCATACCCCTTGGCAAGAGTCGCTCCCTGGCATATCTTGAGTTGGCCACTGGTGGGCCACTCTAGTACTGCCCCCTGGCAGAACTCACCAACATCATTGCCTGGGGGATCCTTCAGGCGTACTACCCTGGCAGGAGTTGTCCCTGTGAGATCTCTCCAGTTTCCCTCAACATCAGTGTTACCCCATGTGGCAGATTGTTGCACTTTGGTGTATCCTTATATAGTGAACCTTTAGAATGATCAAGCCCATGCCACCTTCTCCAGTGGCACAACGGCAGTCCTGTTCCAGGGTCACTTCTTTGGAATATGCAGGAGTTCCCCCTTTTCTGGTGCCACAACCACTATACTACTCCAGTGTCATGCTCTTTGGTTCCCCAAGCACCGTCTTACTCCCGTGTCACCCCTTTGGAAGATCACCCCAGTGAAAGTGAAAGTGACTTTTCTCGTCATTGTGAGTGCCTGGCACAACACACAGTGAACCACTAAAAGATTTCACTACTCTGCATTTGTAGATTTTTGGCCAATAATACAATTTATTTTTGGCGCATAAATAGCTTTAATCTCGGGAAACAAGCGCAGTGGTGTGTCTGGAGTGCTCGGTTGGCGCCCCCTGGCGGATGACTGGGTCGCTGCGCAGGTTCCTCCCCTTTCTGGTTGTTATGGAGAAGCTTTGCCCCCGCGGCGCTCACACACACACACACAGACATTCACTCATACTCAGAGCAGCTGAACGGGACGCAAGACGACCTGGTCCAGAAAAGAAGACATGCACTTTCACCTTTCTCACAGGTTTGTGTGTTTTTTTTTCCCCCCAAACGCGTTTGAAAACTTTGTGCGCGTGAAGTTTTGCACAAACGTCTAACCGTCGCTCTGCACCCTGAACAGGTTGCTAACGTTTAGCCGGCTTGTCTTCCTTTCCTTCCGACACTTCGTAGACGCAGAAGGCCACCTTTTCCACAACGGGGTACTCTTGAAAAGGCACACGCTGTGTCAGAAAAGCAGTTTAATTTAGCTATTTAACATTTCTGTGTGAAGGTAGGGAAGTTTTCCCCTCAGGCAGCGTCGTCAGGGCTAAGGTAAGTTAGCAAGCCAGGAAGCAGGTCAGTGATAGTCAACCCAGGATTATTAATTCAGTACACAGAGTGTTCTAATAAAATACAAGGTTAAAACATGTTTCACAAACGAGGAAATCTGCTTTTTTCGGAGTGTTGCTAATCATTGCGTTGTTTTTCTGTCCTAGCTGAGTAGGGAAGTGCAGTCTTGTAACTGTTAGCTGTGAGGACAACAGGTTTCCACCTGGACAGCAGACAGGTTGACTTCAGCTGCAGACATTATGAATGAATTTCTTACAAAACGTGTCAGAAAATCCACTGCTAATCTCTTCCTCTTCTGCCTTCACTTTCATAAGTTGTCTCATGGCCAGGTGCAGTAATAAAGCTTGATTGACCACTCCTAACACCCTTTTATATTTCAGGGCGGCACGATGTATCGCTTGTGAATCGTAATCGCAATATCGGTTCGAGGCTGCAGTATACAAGCATGCCTCTAATCGATCATGTCTTCAGGTGAATCGAGGAACACATGTCCAGTTATTTTTGGCCAGTCTTTAAGACTGAAATGTTGAACAATCTCTTTTCTGATTGGTTGCCATGAATCAAAAAACGTGAGCAGTACTTATATACTTTTTAAAAGAAAAGTGATAAACACCCTTAATAAACTGAAAGACATGGCTAATATGTTGTCTGTTGTTGAGCCCTAGTCGCATTGAAATTAACGGACACTTTGTCCCCCTAGATCTCCACACGCAGTGGTGGACATGGCACATAAACCCTCATTATATCAGATTCAGCAGATTAGGCTTGCAACACATTTGCAGCTACAAAACCCTCTCTATGCCTTTTTATAGGAAGGATCAGGGCCAAGAGTGGTCATGTTTATTCATGTTCCATCATATTTTAATACATTAGGTTATTAACTAACAGTATCCCAGAGTTTCCGTGGGCATGATCAGGGAAAATCTTTTTTTTTGACTTGTCAGGCAGCAGTTAGTCAGAAAGCTCTCTTACTCTTGTCCATCCATCCGTCTTCCCTGCCCCCTTGACTCATTTCCTCCCTGATGTTTTTCCTCTTCCTCTCATTCCTCGTTTTGCTCCCTTGCAGAGTCTTCTACGTCACAGGTCTGTTGTTCCTGAATGTTTTTCTGTTTAAGCCAAAGTGAAGGCTTGCTGTACCGAAACATCTATGATCTGTAGGTATACAACGTTGTTTTTAGGTTGAAATATATTGATTTAATTCAGGGATAATTATAACTCTCCCTTTCCACATCCAGCTGGAAGTCACTGCATTGTTCACTAGTCTGTCTGTGTTTGAAACGTCCTGTCCTTTCTGCTCAAGTGTTTTTTCTCAGCTTCTGTTGCGAGATTGACAAGCTTTACCGAGCACTGTCTTATAAAATCCCATTCAGCCATTCATTGAGAAACAGTGACACTCAGTTTAGGCCACAATATATGCTTTTTATTTCAGATGATGTTTATTTTGTTTGTATTAAAGGTCTCCTTCTTAGACCGGGGACCTCTATGTTATAAGTGATAAATATCTGATTGATAGACTAAGGAGTAAGGTTGCATAGACTAGTCGAATAGTAAATCTGCTGGTTGGTGTATGTGGGCAGCAGCAGAAAAAAGCTGTCTGGGCTTAAATGAAGAGTTAGAAAACCTTTTTTAGGGTACCTTGGAGAAACCTACTGGTCTGGGACACAAAACCATGAACTTTGATCCGGAGGCCTAGTCTTTAAACACTAGGCCTTGGCTGCCCCAGCTGTTTTGCTTTCCCATGAAAGCAATATTTCTGAATCGTCTGGTGGTCTTGGGTCTTTTTGAACAGAATATGAGTAGCAAATCATATTACCCACCTGTATGCTATGCTCATGAGTTAGAATTCTTCTAACTCATGAGCTGATTTTTTTTTTTTTCTTCTTCAACTGAGTGACAGCTGTTTCTCATGAGGCTAAACATGGTTTATACCAACGTTCAGTAAAGCTTGATTGAAAGAATTTTCCATGTCATAAAACCATTGACCGTTGATCAGGGCCAGGTCATACTTAACTGGGGACTTGCTAACGTGACTAGTGCCTTGTTCCCATCAAGATATAAAGTTTTATTCTTTATGTTCCATTGCTAGAGGCCAATTGTTTTTTTTTGGTACAGGCATCATTCAGGTTTAACATGCAGTAGCAGTTCTGCCAGTTAGAGTGAACGTTCCTCATAAATATAATTGGTTTAATTATGCACACAATCTCTGATTTCAATAACCGAAGTGCTATGTTCTCACTCTTGAATCTAAAGCAGTGGTTTCTGTTTGTTGAATTTCAATTTATTGCATACAGTGAGCATAGAAAAATATTTGAATGGATTTAGTGGTTTATCTTTGTGTTTAGGTCAGTTTTATAGGCGTTTTGGGCAAAGCAGTGATGGTGACACTATCTTGTTCAAGAATACTTCAGGGCAACCTAGTAGTTTGGGGCTCAAACCCCAAAACCCTATGTAGTCCCAGACCAATAGGCCCCCACTACTCCATGTAGACCAGTGAGTCTCAAATCCTGGTAATCTAATGAGATGCAACAAATTATCTAATTATCAGGTGAAATGGGTTTACTTGAGCAGGGAGAACACAACAACATGCAAAGCGATGAGGCACCATTGTGTGTTTTCCTGAACACGAAAACCAACATTGGTTTGATTGACAAGAAAACGAAAAGTGAAGTGAAAAAGTGAAAGTGACAACCCTTGTCATTGCGAGGTCACAGCACACGTGAACCACAACGAAGTTGGACCTCGGCATTTAACCCATGCAAACACCGTGCAGCAGTGGGCAGCTATTGAAAG
This sequence comes from Hepsetus odoe, assembly GCA_017165825.1. Lineage (NCBI taxonomy): Eukaryota > Metazoa > Chordata > Actinopteri > Characiformes > Hepsetidae > Hepsetus > Hepsetus odoe. The sequence goes on from CM029378.1 coordinate 26,040,486, forward strand.
CACCCGGGGAGCAGTTACAGGGGTGGTACCTTGCTCAAGGGTACCTCAGGGCAACCTACTTGAGAGGGAATCGAACCCACAATCTTCCGATGCAGGGGCAACTCCCCTAACCACTAGGCCACCACTGCCCCCGCCACGGATAAAGTGAAAAATGTGAGCGGGAGGATGAGTGTCATTGGCAGTGTTTATACGTCATTTGTTTTTAGCTGTAAAAAGTTGCGAAGTAGGTTCATCCTTTATTTATGTGCATGGATTCAGGGCTGGATGATCCTGATGGTACAGCAATGTTTCACTGGATGGAAGTGTTTATTATATGCCAGCGTTTGGTGTGTGTGTATGTATGTGTATACACACACACGTATTAGTAAGTCATTCATATTGTCATATTGTAGTTTTCTTAATGCACAGATAAGGACTCCAGAGTCTAAGTCTTCCTTCAATGTTGGAAAAATTAACAGTGTTCTGGGAAAAATTGCAAAAAATGTGTCCTGCTTCTATGTATAGAATAGCATAGAATAATCATTTATTATCCCACGAATGAGAAATTCGGGTGTTACAGGGCTCTTTAACAAGAAAGAAAGAGAGTATATAAAACACAAGGAAAGATATCCATATACAGAGCTATATATACATATTTACAGGCCAATTAGCTAGAAAGAAAGAATATAAAAACAGAAATGATAACCATATACACAGAGAATCCCTGGAGCATATTGGTTATGAGGTTCATAAGCGGTTGAATTGCAAACATTTATGTAGGGCTGGGAAATTATTGTTATCAGGATAAATAATGTCACAATTTCCGTCAGAACACTAAGAAGATATTTAACTAGATTTGCCTTTTTTAGTAGATTGAGTGCAGTGCTGGGTTGGAAATGTTCATGTTTTTGTGGTGCTACTGGTTCCTCTTCATTTAAATGGATTAGATTGAAGAAACAAAGATTGTGCGTTGTCGTGTAATGTGAAAATAAGTATCAAAGTTCCTCTGCCACATTGTCCAACTTTGCTTTCTAACGTGCTAACACACGTTTCTTTGAACTCCCCCAAATTTGAAAAGTAATGTAATATTAAGGGTTTTTGGACCACAAAACTTAAATTTTTCAAAAACTTTACATCGTAAAAAAAAAACCAACACACTGATTTGTAGTGAAATGTTACTTCATTTGACTTTGATCAGCGTTCCTGAATTACTGGTGATATACAAAATGCTTATTAGGCCTAAAGTGGCTATCATAATTAAAAGAAAAATGATAAAGGCACTGTCATTCGCTTCTAGTTTGCTGTGCATTGTACATTTCTTTACCGTGCTGATTGAAATGTCTGCAGTGCTTATACAGCTGTTTTATTTAACTTTAACTGTAAGATGTTATGTGTAGTTGTTAAAACAGCAGTGAACCTGAAAAGGAAAATTTTTGTTTGTTTGTTTTTTATCCTATGATCCCCTCCATGACTTTTAGGCCAACAAAGCTTTGAGAAAATCTTAAAACTGTCACAGGCAACATGTAACGGTACTGTTTTGTGTGGGAGCTTTAGTTAATCCCTGCATAGTCATTAAAAGCACTGATGTGTAAAATATTTCTTTCAAGAGGTTTAGTGATGACAGTGTGTGTCACGGCAGCGTTATAAACACTTCGCATTACACGGCCGGCCCTATTGAAGCAGAGAGAGAGAGCGAGAATGTTGCTTAGCGTTCATCCCCCTGCCGCTTGAACCTGTGCCCAGTAGTTTAATCTCCAGTGGAATATCTGTGATGGCTCCATGTGCCTCCCTCAGCTTTGGAATGGTTTAGCAAGCAATTAAAACACAAAGGCCGGAGCAGCGAGGCTGTTCAGAGATAAGCTCGGTCATGTGTGCGGTGGGATTTCTCTGGAACTGCCTTGTAATCACTGCAAAAAAAAAAAAAAAGCAAATGAGAGAAAGCAAGGCTGGTGTTTTGTTGACATCTGGATTGTACTCGGATATTTCATTAAAAGTATTAGAATAAGGAAATGATGGTTTAAAATATTAATACCAGACATTACTGAGCAGATCTAATGAATACATCCAGCATCTGTTGGTATATTATATACAATTGTAAAAACAACAAATAACATGGTTTGGGTTCGAATCCCGGACCAGTAGGTTGCCCTGAGGTACCTTTGAGCAAGGTACTGTCCCCGTCACTGCTCCCAGGTTCTTTAAATTGCTGTCCCTTTGCTGCACATAACAATGCATAATTACATAATATTTTATAAATTATTTCATGATAAAATTAAGAAATTCCAAAGTGAGAGTTTGTGACAGTAAATTGGGACAGAAGCTGAACCAACAAAACAAAAATAAAGGATAGGAATTCCTAACTAAAAGTTAACGACAAAAATAGCAGGTCATTTTGTACTACATTCATGAATGCGTGTAAACATCGTCCAATTAAATTATGGTAGTATAGGTTCATGAAACTGGAACTAGTCACTTTTGTTGGCAATGTCGGAAAAAAATGTCCTTTTACATGCTAGTGATTCATATTCTAATCTGATTTAGCAAAGATCTGATCAGGCGAGGACTAAAAAGCGATTGTAACATAAAACAGCCCTCTATTTCAATTTGGAAAGGGTTTATAAATCCCATGCCAGAAGCATTTCCAGACACAAATCAGATTAAAAAAGAAAAACCCAGATTTATGCCTGTTGAACTAAATATACGGCACGGCTGTCTCTGAGTAAAGAGACCGAATGAGAGAATACAAAAGAGGATGGTATAGGGAAGAAATGATTTGAAGAGAAGTAGAAGAATATAATCAGGGATGCTGTTGGAGAGGTGTTTTGTTCTAAAAAGTGTTCTTGGTAACAAGACACCATCTTTCAGCAAAAAGCTGGCAGTGTAACCTTATCCGCCTTCTAATGAACTATAGTTGTAACCTCCCAGCTCACGAGACTATAGTATTTATATGTGCCTGAAAACCTTGATTATCTGGATCAGGTGTGTCAGATTAGGATGTAATTGAAATCTGCCTGAGAGCATATCTCCAATTGCAGGGTTGGGCTGTCCTGCTGTACAGAAAAAAAAACAGCGATAATGAGTTATTGTAGAAGCAGGGATGGATGAGCAGGAATGTCCCAGAATGTTTTAAAATTGGACTTGTGAGAGCAACAAACAAAACTTTGGTTCACAAAATTAACAAAAAAACAAAATCTGTGTGTGTGTGTATATATAATTTTATATATATATATATATATATATATATATATATATATATATATATATATATATATATATATACTCTCCTCTCTACTCTATATATATATATATACACACACACACTACAATAGGTAGCAGGTGTCATTCGGGCTCATTTTTATACGAGCGCTTTTTTGAAATTTTATGTAAAGGACAGATTGCACTTTCAAAGTATTGAAAAATAGTGAGATTAGAAAAAAAAAAAAAAAGATCTTGCATTTGTCTTGTGTGCTGTTCTGTAGCGGTCTTGTGCTTTGAACAAGTGATGCCCTGAGCTTTGCGCTGTGCTGTAGATGATTCGGGGCTGTGGTTTTGCATTTTACGGTGGGTGGCGCAGGGACACAGGGGTGTGTGTGTGTGTGTGTGTGTATATATATATATATATATATATATATATATATATATATATAAGGGGAAAATGAAGTATTGAAACAGGCTGGTTCAGAGTTGCAAAAGCAGTGTAATCATGGCAGGTAATTACTGTTAGTTAGTGGCCTGCTCTCAAGCTGCCCTTTTTCTGCACAAAAACAACAGCTTTACAACGTCTGCGCAGATAGGCTTGTAGTTTGAATGATGTAATGTTTGGTAGGGGGAGAAAGACAGTGAACCTATACAAAAACAGTCCATATTGTGAACCTGTTTGCATATGGAAGCTTACATGATGTATAATTATGGCAAACCTCAATGTAACACCATGCCTGAATGCAAATTGGTATTTGTATTAAACCAAATAAGACCATGAACACTGCAGCAATGAAATTTGGATCACAGTGACATGAGTCAACACGTTTACGTTTGTGTTGGTGATTCATCCTTTAGGAGATAAGTTTGCATTATTTGTGTTCTTAAGTCCTACAAATTTCTAACATGTTTATTGTATTTCCCCATAATTATTGTAGGTGTAAACTAGATGCTAAAAATATTGCTTATCCTTTTTGACTCACCACCCTTCTTTATCTCTTAAAACTAAACAGCCTGTTTTTGCTGCTTTAAATATGTATGTAAATCGACTCCACTCTGATTGGTTCCTCTGGATTTTGCATAATTCAGAAAGCAGAAGGAAATAGTCCAGTTCAGTGTGAGTGGGTGGAGTGTGGAGCTTGGAGCTGGAGGGTTGTCTGTTCACTCCCCAGAAAAAAGTGTGACCCTTCAGTTCCTGCTTCCACAGCTGAAGTGCCCTTGGAAGCGTACTTTATCCCATTTGTTGGATTTTGGCTTTTGCTTTCTTCAGTAACTTGAAATTATAGGCCTTAATATAGGCTCATGACACAAAATTACTATTTTTCCATAGAACATTTTTGGATAATATCTCAGTTTACCTGAAAAGATCTGAAACACGTGTATTTAAATAACATTTTGAATCATTACATACACAAAGCAGTGCTATTCTATATTATTTTATAACATTGAAAAAGAACACTTTATTTAATTCCTAATATATAACATTAATGTAGATAAATCTATCCATTCTTTATTTAATAGCAGCTAATCTAAATAATAATTGATTTTACACAAAACCAGTAACATAACCTCAAAACTAGCTGTACAGATTGTATGTAGAACAGACAGTGGATGGATTTTATTGGCCTTGGCTTCACTCCTCAGACTGAGAGTGGTTTTGGGTGGAGCCCACACACACCAGAGACATTAGTTCAATGTGTGTGTGTGTTGTCTTTAAGTGTTGAGCAGTGTTGTTACTGGTGTGTCTTTTCCTCCATGTGTTTAGACCATTTCTGACTTGTGTTTGTACGTCTATTGGTTGTGCATGTTTAAAAATATCTAAGTTTTTTAGCTCGGCCTCCATGTTTAATTTTTTCCTGTTGCATGAAGGCCCAGTGCTGTAGCTTCTGACCTACAATGGCCACTCTGTTCTATCCTACACTGGATAACTTCACCCAGCCTGTGAGCTCAGGCAGCTACTGGACACTGTGATTTGTTTCGTGAAGTGTTGGGTTTATGGAATTGCTTCAGCTGTGTTGGTTTTTGAATGTTGATAATGTTATGAATGATAAAGGACTCTACTCAAAAAAAGAATGAATCCATGTCTCTAGCAGTTGTGCAGAAATGATGTTGTGTATATGAATTCTCTGAAAACTTTTTCATCCTCCAGTGGGTGTGCATACTTTCTGTACTGCATATTACATTCCATGTGTATATTTTGGGTCTAGGATGTAATAATTTTCCTTCTTTATCCTGTCATCAAGTATGTGTGTGTGTGTGTGCGCATGAACCTGTGGTACAAAAGTGTGATTAAGTGCAACGTTCACATGCCCTTCCCTGTATCTTTGCTATTGTGTGTGTGTGTGTGTGTGTGTGTGTGTGTGTGTGTGTGTGTGTGTGTGTGTGTGTGTGTGTGTGTGTGTGTGTGTGTGTGTGTGTGTGTGTGTGTGTGTGTGTGTGTGTTTGTGTTTGTGTCTGTTATCTGTGTTGATGTAATTGTTGTAAAGGCACCTTTGTGAGGCAGTAAAAGTGCTTACAGGAATCATGGCCCTGAGCTGTTGGAGATACAGATTTGTTGCATAAGCATTTTCCAACTTTTCCCACACTCGGATATACTTTAATTGTATGTATTAAGTCTGATGGCTTCTATTTTGGTGCAACTGGAAATTTACTTGTGACTTTCAGCCATGGTTTGCAAAACGGAGAGTAAATAAAGTTGGTTTCACCTGGCAATCCGCATTAATTTGATTTTTGGCGGTTTGGGTTTTTTTAACTACAAAAGGGACAGCTTTAATGGATGAAATCTGGATTTGGAAAACATACCTCAAACAAATTATATTAAATATTATATATATTCTATATTATATAATATCTATTATATACAATTTTTGTTGATGGAATATTTTATCCAAGGCCCAGCCGATCCCGGAGGAAGAAAAATGAACTCGATTAGATGTCAACCAATTGATCAGCTGGGGAAAATTTTTATGGAATTTTGCATCAACCTGTATGGCGTCAGACTGCATGGTCGTAAAATTAGCAAAAACATTGCAAAAGGCCATTCAGTGTCATCACAATGTCACCGCACTGCTTTTGGTCCAACAAGAGATACACATGCTTTGACTGTTGAGTTAAAGGTTACCATTCATATTCTGTGAGATCTTACCAGATATGCAGCTCCATGTCATAAATGAGTTGGTCATGTCTGAATATCACTCTTATCTAATGGATACTATGGACTTAAGGAAGAATATATTTGTTCACAAATAATTCACATATTTGCAACATGTGAATAGCTGAACATTTGTTTGTGCTCAGCAGCGATTGGTTTCAGGATGTGCTACGGGATGACTACAAGCCGGTGGAGGCACTGTGATGCTCTGGGCAATGTTGTGCTGGGAAACCTTGGGCATTCATGTGGATTTTACTTTGATATGCAGAACAAGTGCACATCTTCTAATAAACTTATTCCTAATCCTGTCAATCCTCCTCCCATCACATGATATCTATAACTCCACCTCCATATGCGCACCCAATCTTTTCATCAGCGCAAACGTCTCCAACCCGTATAATGTAGCTGGTCTCATTACCCCCCCATAACTTTCCCTTTTCACTATTGCTGATCTCCTTTTGTCACAGATCACTCTTGCCAATTTTATTTATCCATTCCAACCTGCCTGCACTCTCTTCCACACTCACCATTACTCTGCTGAACTGCTGACCTCAAGTGTTTTAACTCCTCCTACTCCTAACTGCCACACTGAAAAAATTGTTTAGGAATGGTCATGAACACCATGAAGACCATGACTTGGCTTCCAAATTCTCCAGACCTAAATCCAGTTGAGCATTTGTAGGATGTAATGCAAAGCTAATCCCATCCATAGCCCCACCTTGCAACATAAGACTTAAGGGATCTACTGCTAAAGTCTTAGTCCATAGACTGTTACACACTTATACTTACCTGCACATATCTATAAAATACAGTCAGCTAATCCAGAGTATTTAAAATTGAATTATATAATTTATGTTGGCGTTGGGTAGTTGCAGCCTATACCAGGACATTTCCAATTAATTTTCAAATAAATGTCACAAATTTAAATAGATTTGAATCCTTTTTGTCACTGGACAGCTACTAGTACCAAAACAATGATAGTAAACTGGAGTGCAAATTACCAAAAAGTGTAGGTCAGTGCAGGTGGAGATGATATAATTGGTGGTAGAAATGTATATTAAAATAAATGACTATGTAATGGGACAATAGGTAATGAAATATTGAAAACTGGTCACATTCATACTTGTAGTAAGTATTTCAAAAAATATGTTCATGTCATAATCAGAAAAAGCAATGTGTCGTTTGTTTTTGTAAAAAAATCAAAGGGTGGGTACACATTTCTGTGCTCCCGCTCACTCATATATATATATATATATATATATATATATATATATATATATATAATTAGTGTGTGTGTGTGTGTTCAGTTTTTGTAAGGGGGAGGACAAGACTGGTGTGGGTCCAGGGGCATCTGGATGATCTCCCCGAGAACAGATTTGTAAACCTCCTATGGTGGGAGGGGTTATGGTTTATGGTTGATAAACCACCCGCAGATGTTCTCTAAGATCTCTATTGACCGCTGAGTTTTCTTCAATGTTCTCAGAAAGCACAGTTGCTGTTGGGCCCACCAATGTGTTGGTAGATCAAGAGAGGTCCTCCAGAATTTACTTCAGACCCATTTATTTAGATTGGTGTGCTGTTTCTTTTTTTCCTGTATCCCATGATGTGTGCTTTGATTTTCTTGTTTTTTTAATCTAGCTAGTTTTCTTTTATCCGCTAAGCTATCAGCCTCTTTCTTGTAGTTTTAATTGTCTTTTTTATTTATTTATTTAGTTAGTTAGTTAGTTGTAATTTAGCTATGCAGCCTACCACCATGGTGTCATCCGCAAACTTGATGATAGACGATACTGAAAATGGAAAAGAGATGAGGGCTGAGAACACAGCCCTGTGGGACCCCCGTCCTCAAACTTGTCTGCTGGTCAGGATGTCCAAGAGCCAGTTACATATGGAGCAACAGAGACCAACATTAAGTTCAATAACCAACATTGATTGTCAAAGTGTTAAAAATTGAGCTAAAGTCCACAAATGACATCATCTAGTGGCCTAGTGGCAAGCATGTCAGTTTTAGAGAGTCAGACATGATTATTTCTTAATGTTGAACTGGGCTACAAATGGTTCAGTTGAATCATTAGTTAATCATTGAAGTATTAGTTGGTGTGGCAATAGATTTGGATCTGTGTCTGTGATCAAATATGACCTACGTTATTGAAATGGTCCTCAGTTTGTACTGGTGTTTGGCTTTACCAATGCATCTTTTTAGGTCGGCACTGGAAGACCTGTATCGCCCACTAGGTCTCATTCCTTTAGCAGCTGCTGGATCTCAACAATCATTCAAGGCTTCTGATTTTGGGAAAACTGAACTACCTTTGGAGTGTTGGGTTTCGCACTGCGCATGTTAAGAGCAGGTTCAGGGCAGCCTGTATTGAAGATACTTGGTTACAGTAAACAGGCATAATTTTGTAATTTTTACTGCTGATGCAGAAAAACCCAGCCACTAGGGATTCACAAGCCAGTGTATTTCTTCATGCCGGTCCCAAAAAATGGGGAGGGCATCCGGTGTAAAACTTTGCCAAATCAATATGTGGATAATGAAACAAGCTTCCATACCAGATCGGTCGAGGCCTGGGTTAACAACGACCGCCACCAGTGCTGTTAGCCTACAGGGTGCTGCAGGAAATTGGACCACTGTTGGCCAAAGGAGAAGAAGAGGAGGAGGAAGGCATGTCCAGAGGGAGGAGGAGAGAAAGAAGGGGAGGAGAGTGGAAGTGAGGGTGGGAACTTTGAATGTTGGCAGCATGACTGGTAGAGAATTAGCTAATATGATGGAGAGAAGGAAGGTTGGCTTTTGTGTGTTTACCATAGTGTGGATAGAAGGAGGAATGGGGTAGGTGTTATCCTGAAGGAAGAATATGTGTGTTTTGGAGAATGTTTTGGAGGTTAAGAAGGTGTCAGGGAGGATGATGAGTTTTAAGCTGGAAGTTGAAGGTATGATAATGAATGTTGGTGCTTATGCTCCACAAATTGGTTGTGAGATGGAAGATAAAGAATAATTCTGGAGTGAGTTAGATGAAATGATAATGTACCCAGGGGAGAGAGAGTGGTAATTGGTACAAATTTTAATTGTCATGTTGGTGAAGGGAACAGTTGGGAACAGGTGATGAGGAGGTGATGGGTAGATATGGTGTCAAGGAGAAGAATGCAGGTCATATGGTTGTAGATTTTGTGAAAAGGATGGAAATTGTAGTTGTGGTTGTAGTTAATACTAATTTTAAGAAGACGGAGGAGCACAGGGTGACATGGGGTGAGTGGAGGAAGATGCTCACTGGGGGATTATATCCTTTGCAGGAGGGTCACTCTGAAGGAGATTGGAGACAAGTAATGACTTGCATTGGTGCATAGGATGGTGGTCTGTAGGATGACCTTGGAGGTCAAGAAGAGGAGGAAAGTGAGGGCAGAGTAGAGGATCAAGTGGTGGAAGCTGAAGGAGGAGAATTGCAAGGTGGAATTCCAGCAGGATTTAACACGGGCACTGGGAGGTGTTGAAGAGCTACCGGATTTCTTGGAAACTACTACAGAAGTGATAAGGCAGACGGCTAGAAATGTACTTGGTGTGACATCTTGAAGGAAGAAGGAGGTTAAGGAAACTTGGTGGTGGAGCCGAGATGTCCAGGAGTGTATACAAAAGAAGAGGGAGGCAAAGAAGACGTGGGACAGTCAGAGAGATGAAGAAAGTAGAAAGGTGTATAAGGAGATGAACCGCAGGGCGAAGAAAGCAGTGGCGAAGGCCAAAGATACGGTGTTTGGTAAATTGAATGAGGTTGGACAGTAAAGAAGGAGAAAAGGACCTATACTGATTGGCTAGAAAGAGCGACAGAGCTGGGAAAGATGTGCAGCAGGTCAGGGTGATTAAAGATAGAAATGGAAATGTACTCGCAGGTGAAGAGGGCGTGTTGAGTTATGGAAGGAGTACTTTGAGGGGCTAATGAATGAAGAAAATGAGAGAGAGAGAAGATTGGATGATGTGAGGATAGTGAACCAGGAAGTGTAGCACATAAGCAAGATGGAAGTAAGGGCAGCAATGAAGAGGATGAAGAATGGAAAGGCTGTTGGACCGGATGACATACCAGTGGAAGCATGGAGGTGTTTAGGGGAGATAGCAGTTGAGTTTCTGACCAGATTGTTTAACACAATCTTGGAAAGTCAGAGGATGCCTGAGAAATGGAGAGGAAGTGTACTGGTACCAATTTTCAAGAATAAGGGTGATGCACAGAGCTGTAGTAACTATAGAGGGATAAAGTTGATCAGCCACACCATGAAGTTATGGGAAAGAGCAGTGGAAGCTCGGTTAAGAAACGAGGTGAGGATTAGTGAACACCAGTATGGTTTTATGCTGAGAAAGAGCTCTACAGATGCAATGTTTGCTCTGAGGGTGTTGGAGAAATAAAGAGAAGGTAAGAAGGAGCTGCATTTTACCTTTGTGGACTTGGAGAAAGCACATGACAGGGTGCCTAGAGAGGACTTGTGGTTTTGTATGAGGAAGTCAGGTGTTACAGAGAAGTATGCGAGAGTAGTTCAGGATATGTATGATGGCAGTGTAACATTGGTGAGATCTGCAGTGGGAGTGACGGATGCATTTAAGGCAGAGGTTGGATTACATCAAGGATCAGCGCTGAGCCCATTCTTGTTTGCAATTGCAATGGACAGGTTGACAGATGAGGTTAGACAGGAATCGCTGTGGACGATGATGTTTGCTGCTGATATTGTGATCTGCAGTGAGAGTAGGGAGCAGCTTGAGAAGAATCAGGAGAGATGGAGATATGCTCTAGAGAGGAAAGGAATGAAAGTGAGTAGGTCAGGGACAGAATACAAGAGTGTGAATGAAAGGGAGGAAAGTGGAGTGGTTAGGATGGAGGGAGTAGAGGTGACAAAGGTGGAGGAGTTTAAATACTTGGGATCAACAGTTCAGAGTATCAGCGAGTGTGGAAGAGTGGTGAAAAAGAGAGTGCAGGCTGGAATGGGTGGAGAAGAGTGGCTGGGGTGATTTGTGACTAATGGGTACCAGCTAGAGCAAAAGGGAAGGTTTACAATACAGTAGTGAGACCAGTCATGTTGTATGGTTGGAGACGGTGGCCCTGATGAAAAGACAGGAGGCAGAGCTGGACATGTCAGAGTTAAAGATGCTGAGTTTTTTGTTGGGTGTGACCAGTATGTTAGAGGGTCAGCTCAGTTTAGACGTCTTGGAGACAAAGTTAGTAAAATCTGGAAACAAAGTTTACTGTCTGACTAGTTCAGATGCATCGATTACCATTCTAATATGGAGTTGTCCACTCATATTCCTTTCAAATTAACGTAATAAAATTATTTTGATTTGGAATCAAATGGGAAAAAAATTGTAGCTACCATTTTGGGTGCGTCCAAAAAGCGCATTTTAGACATCAGGGGATGGAGATACAAGAGTGGAGGTGTAAAAAAAGTAGCACAGAGATGAATGTAACAGTAGACTGATTTTGCTGTAAACAAATGTGTAACAGTAGGTGGATATTAATGAGAGAGAGTGTAATTCAATGAGTGTGTCAGCCAGTCCTGCTAGCATCCAGCCAACCCGTGACTTCATCTTACTAATAAGACTTAGCCCTGCTGATAAAGCACGGTGTGATGGGTTACGCATAAAAACCATCACCCCCATCTTGGATGGCAAAAACTACACCTACACACAAAAACCTACTACACACAAAAAAAACACCTCTCCACTCTTTATCTTACTAGTATGATACTATATTAAACCCTAAACTAAACAATAAAACTATCCTATATCATGGAAAAAAATTGGCAAAAAAAGGATGGCCAGGACTTTGAGATGAACAGACAATTGCTGTCTTCTAACTTGAAGTAATTTTAAATAAATAATTATTTATTTTACCGTATGCCAAAGCCAGAAAGTGACTGAACTTTCTGAGTATAATGATACATTTATATATTTTTGTAGATAAAGTGATAATAACTAACTACATTGTTAGATTTTTGTTACACCAAATCCAAAAAGCTGTTGTTGCTGGTAGAAAGTTATACTTTGGATTTATCCTGCTTAATTTGGACAGATTTAGAAAATTTGACTAGAATAGAGCATTGGGTTCGGACAACTCCTGGCATTTCTACACAAGAAGGTGAATGGTTACAAAATTAAACTAACTTTGTCATTTTTACTGTAGCTTGCTGATGTTACCAACATGCTTCCCAGATCACGTGGTGCTTTCTGAGAAAATACAAATTGAATTTAAACCAAAACCACTGATGTAAATAGTTCATAACAGTTTGGTGAGGAGTGACTGGGTCAGATCTTGCTACATCATGATTGTTCAGTTCTAGTTGCATCTTTACTAGTATGCCTTAATTTGACTGTGCAGATCTGCTGTGTCAGTTCTGATTGGCTGTTATTCTGGCTTTTATACTTGTCCTCTATGTATCACCATTGACCTTACATGTTGCCTAATGCATTGCAAATTAAATATGTTATTATAAAATATTTATTAGCCATTATTGGTTTCATGATAGTTTATCTTAGCTGTTGTAGACTTGAGCTTGATCAGTGGGTTTAGTTTTAGCATTATATCTCATTTATTACCTCCAGAAATAGACAACACAGACACTGAAAACATCTGAGAACCTGGATGATCATGATGTTTAATGGTGCTAGTCCTGTGAAGTACCTTGTAAAACATTATCATGGCAAAAATCCTAGAGTGTAAACCTGCCTTTACTCTTGAACCGAAGAGATGCTATCACTGCTCTTGCTGCACATGACTCCAGTGCATATTCAATGCTTACAGAGTTTAAGGTTGGCAATTTTTTTTGTACTATTCTTATTAGAAAGGTATGGACAAAGATTAAAAACGTGTATATATATTTTGGGCAATCACATTCTCCCAAAATTAGCATATAATACATGCAAGTCTTGCACCTGACCACCCAGCCGCACTTCAACCCACTAATTCCAAGTCAAAGTTAAAGAGCAAATTAAAATGAATATATAAGCTAATAAATCAGCATTAAAGTATTATGGATAATAATAATGTTAAATGATATAATGGGTAGTAAAGTTGTAATGAAATAAATGTTACATTTACAGTTTAAATGAGGCATATTTCAAACAGTATTCAGGGGAAATCCCTAATGCTTCACGATGTGGGATTTTTGAGTTGAAGGGGGTAATGTGTCTCCCCTGTTTCCTGGCACTGAACAGTTGAGCAAAAAGGTTTTAAGATGTCTTCAAGTTGTAGGAAGATATGTGGGTGTTAAACTGCCTAAAATCAGCATGAAACTGGAGGTGGAGTTGGGACTACTAGTGGGTTGCATTTTGTTTAATCAAAAAATGTTTTTGTACTTATGAGTGCTTATTTTCCTGTCTTTGCATTTTATAATTTTAAGTTTTTTTAAGCACTAGTTTTGGACTTATCCTTTTTTTTAAAACACATTTTTCTATTAAAATTTTAAGCATTATTATTTTTTATTTTAAAAGCATGGGTTTGGGCACATATTTAAGCACATTTTAACGCTTGTGGTACCTTGGTGTGCAGATGGCGGTAATAAACTTATTTGAATGGAAGCAAGTATGACGAGCTTATAGGGGAGATTAATATAGATGTACTGTGATCCGACAGGGTTGAAATCTGAGAGATGAAGCACTGGCTGAAGGAAAAGATGAAGTAAAAGAGGTTGAACATGAGTGTAAGGCAGGATTACAGTCTTAGGAAATGGGTCAGTAGTTCATGTGGGGGGGTTGGCAGGCATCAAACTCAACATGGATTGGAAATCGGTGCATTTTTCCTTTTTGTACTGACCATACAGTGAAAACCATGTATGAGGAGGGTCTTAGCTTCTCTATGATGATAGAATAGTTGAAACAAGAAAAAGCACATGTAAGGAACTGAATGACACTGATTACGTCAATGCATCTTCAAAGCAGCAGGCCTAATGGGATGTTCCTGGTAGACAGTGAATGGTACCTTCCAAAAGTATTTCAAGGAAGAAAAACTCATGAAGCTTTTACCAGGTCATGGAAGCCAAGGACATGAATCTTGGCATGAGTATTAAAGGCTTGCTTTTCTGAACCCACAAAAGAGCTACTTCAGGATTCAAATAACTAAAGAAGTTAATTATGGGCACAATAGAAAGGTGTGCGAATGCACAGGGCATTGCAGTTTGTTGCTTATGCAACAATGTAGCTGCAGACCAGTCAGAGTGTCCATGCTGATTCCTGTTCATGGTTGACTGGAGCATGCAGTAATGGAAGAAGTTTGCTTGCTTGAATGAAATTTTCTTTTATATCATATCTAGCAAATTTGGCCCTTAGATTCCTGAGATCTATACATTTGTGATGTTTTACTTTTCTTTTTTGTTTGGTACATTCTTATGCCCACCTTCTTTCCCTCCCAACCGGTTTGAAGTATAACCGTGAAATTAGCAGTGGGTCTTTTCCCTTTTAAGATCTTTACAGATCTTAGGAATGTCTTGGAATGCCCTTTAATGACTTAATTTTCCAATCTTAAAACAAATAATCTGGTCATAATACTAACATACAGCTCCAGCCCCACCTCTTCCTCCCCTTCCTTTCTTCCACACATTGTCCCCTCTTTCTCCTTCTCATTTTCTAAATCTGCTTCTTGGTGGGTGAATTCTGTTCATCCAGTTTCTGGCTAGACTAGTTTAATATGTTGATTACACTACATTGGCCCCAATAAGTTTAGTATGTGCATTTCTTCACAGTCAAAATATTCCTATTTTTGATAGTTTTAAGCATTTTTTTTTTGTATGTAATTTTATGGTGGAAGCTATGTTGGAATTATGTTGGATGTTCAACAAGTACATCTTGTAAAATCTGTATTTACAGACATACTATTGTTAAGCTGTTTTGCTGAATGAATGGAGAACTTCTTGTTCAATTGCTCAGTGCTCCAGGTTGCCATCTTCTCTGCCATAAGTGGCGCGAGGTCCCATTTAAGGCAGAATAGAAGATAAGAAGCCAGCTTGAGTTGTATATCTTTGTTTATATGACTGTATAGCTTTAGTGCTTACCTGTGCTTTTTATTTCTGTTTAAATGAGTGTCAGAGTTCAAACGCTTAGTGTTTAACAGTCAAACTTAAGCCAAAGCAGTAACCTGAATTTAGCTCTTTGTTGGCCTTTTCTCAGAGTGGTGAGTTGTGTAATTGTGGGGGAGTTTGGCCTTAAACTAACTTTATCTGGGTATGACATGACATGCTTTTTTTTCCTGCCATCAAATGCTTGAAAAAAAAATGATATCTTCTGCTAGTTACATGATAAAATTATAATTTTTTAATAAAAATTTGCAGAAATGTCACAAATGATCTAAATGTGTGACATTTTAGAAATGAAATTATTTAATTCTCTTTAGGCCAATCTTTAAAAAGCACCTGTTACCCCTCATGAACTGGTTTGTGAGTACGGCTAGAAATATTTAAGGCCATTTATTTGTCAGATGCTTATTGCCACTGAGGTCAGGCAGTCATTATTTCTAAATTTTTGACTTTTCACATAAAACCAAATGTAGAGTAAAAGGTCAGAATTCAGTTTCTTCATAGTTTCTGTTTGTGTTTGTGTATTTTCACCACCAATGCAAACTCCAGCTGTGCTATACATGCACTTGACCAGATTATGTATAATTCTAAATTCAAATTAATAACTGTACCCAGCCATCCTGCAAATAAAAACACAAGTCCTTTGAGTCCTGCTCTGTCTTGCTGTAGTTTTTGGGTTGCCCATTAAAGTATGTTTGCCCATGTAGACTTTCTTTATTAGTACCTTTACCTTTTAGGCCTGTGTTTGAATATACTTGGGTGTGTGGACTTTTCTCTATTTTAGCATTTATGGCTTGAAAGGTTCCACTGTTTGGTGAAGAAAAGAGTTTGACTGAGTTGGGGAACTGAGAAGGGAGTGTCTTCAGTAAACATTAGTTCATTTCAGGCAATAACACACTGGGCCTTTTTCAACACAGTGTTTTTCACTGGAAATATAATGACATTTCTGAAGGCAGTTATGCACTAAATGTAAATAGGAATATATTTTCTTCATATCTTCAATATAAAACTTTTTTTTTTTTATCTGAAAAACCTGCAATTATTTTGTCATCCTATGCTAATATTGTTGTCCAAGCAGAAAATGACAGGAACGGCACATTTAAAAACACAAATTCAAATAAATTAGGGATAAGGATATACGCTAGCTATTCAACACTGTACTGGTCATGATGGTTTTTCGGCAATTGTCATGCATGACTCCGTTATGCAACAGTCTTTGCCCATGAGACTGAATATGTTTTCGCATGAAGCTGGATAACTTTTGACAGAGGTTTTGGAAGGTTGGTGACACTGCACTGTACTGAACACTCCGCAATCAGCAGGAGTGTGTAACTAAATCCTGGAAAACACAAGCTATATCCATGTTAGTCTGGTGAGATTGGCTAAACTTTAAAACATGTAGCTTGTGCCTAAAGCTTTGGATCTGCAGACCTTATGTAAGCCATGCACGATGCAGGCCACAAAGTTTACCAGATATATGCAGTTTTTATGCATCTGATTTGTATTGTCTGCATATGATTTTTATGGTAAAGCCTAATGCCGTTATATTAGCCACATCTAGGAATTTCATCATGGCCCTAATATCTAGCAATATAAGAGCAATATCTTCTGTTCAGTTATCATCAAAGGCACATGGCTATAATATCACAACCTAACATGCAGTAACAGAATTTCAGTAGTGCATACTGTTAATTTTGTGTTATTCTATTAATAAAGCCTTGGCTGCCAGACGTGTGGTAATATCACAATGTTGTATGGGTTATATTGGTATGTATTTTGTTTGTTTTATGAAAGTTATTTTTAAGAGCATAGTTACAGATTTACATCTGCAAAATCTGAAAGCGAAATAACTGCGGAATCATCCTGAAGGCACATCTTAATTCATAGTTTTTCTCTGTCTAGCAACTGAGTTTGGTTAAATATTTGCGAAACACCTTTACCCATGAACACTGTAATTTTTAAAGGTGTAGTTCTGCAGTTTGCAGCTTTCATAAATCATTAATATTCATGCATCATAAATATTACACAGGGTGATATTGCGCTATCATTAAGGAATATTTTGCACGGCCTTAACATGTTGTCCGTGATCAAGT
Organism: Hepsetus odoe; assembly: GCA_017165825.1. Lineage (NCBI taxonomy): Eukaryota > Metazoa > Chordata > Actinopteri > Characiformes > Hepsetidae > Hepsetus > Hepsetus odoe. Next base: position 26,057,940 of record CM029378.1, read on the forward strand.
GATGCAGACGTCTAGTTGACCTTCCCTCGGCTCTCACTACTCCTTAATAATGCATGCGATGCCTGGAGAGCGCCGTCTAACGTGAGATCCATCTTGATAGAGCGAGAGAATAAGTGCGAGAGAGAGATAGTGAGTGAGAGAAAATAAAAGGAAGGGTAAAGAAGCTCAAATCTAATAAGATACTTAAGAATATCCACTTGAAAGCTGCTGAAAACAAGCAAAATATATCAGCCAATGTTCTGAACCTCACATACTGAATAGAAAGGGTTGTGAGTAAGGATTATTAGCCCTCCTAATTGTGTTACATTGTAGGTGCAGAGGTGCTACATGGACTGTCAATCATTAATGAAAGCCAGTAGATGCTCAAGTTACTACTTGTAGGAGTGCAGGCATGCATACCACTACAGCTTGGTGTTTTAGGTTTTATTCTCTTCGTTTCAGTGCGGCTTTCTGTCCAGTGTGTTTTCCTGTCTAACATTTACCAATTTCTTCTGATAATATAGAAGCAATGTATGTCATCATTAATCAAATGTGTGTTTACTGTCCAAAGTTTGCTTCTTTAGTTTCACATGAAGGCACAAGGCTAGTTAACTAAGAAATTATGTATGTGCATTGCCTCAAAACATGCCAGTGTTTACTAGTCACAGAATCGTGTTTTATGACAAACACTTATCTATAAAATTGGAAAAACTAGTACTTCACATGTCTAAAAATACACAGTACATTATTATATGGTAGGGAATTGCCATGGAGACTACGTTACAATACTATCACAATATTTGGGGTATGATTTTAATATTATGCAATATTCTCCTTGAAAGCAGGTGGCAAGTTTTGTATTCGAGTCCCTGACCTCTTATCTAGAATCAATTTATAATTGTGTGGAAAGAAAGTATATGAAAAGTTTTCCAAAATCTGAAATACTTGTTTATTGTTACATGAAAGACGAATTAAAGGATGGACATTATTTCTAAGTTGATTTAGAGATGGGTGGATGGCTGGATCCATTCATACAGATTGCTTTCCCTAATCTAGTGGAGATGGCAAAGAAGCATCCCGGTCAGGTTCTGAGTGCATTAGTAGGCAGATAAACATATCAACACATACATCTCGGGAAATTTTAGCATCTCCAATACATGTGACGTGCATATCTTTGAACTGGGTGAAGAAACCAGCGCTCCCAAAGATGCACAGGGAGGATAAAATCATATTTAATTATACATATCAAAGCAGCACCAAATGTCTTTTATATAATATCATGCAAAAAAAACTAATTTAAATTTTTTTTTTTCTACCTTCTTAGGTCCCCTGCTCCAGATTAGAGGAGAATGCTGCTAGCCAGAATGGCGATTCACAGCTGTAATTCCTCTCCTTGAGACTGCTGAATAAATCCTGTGTCCCAATTCTTGACACCAACTGGATGATCATGCTACATTTTCAGAGCCTCTTTATGGTGGGCTGAATTTATTAAAGCCTGTAAACATGTTCCAAAAGCCACTGCAGTTCAACAAGAAAACTGGCTAAGAGTCTTCTGCAGGGAATGGAGTCATTATGGATCGGATTCTAGAGGATTGCTTTGTGACTGTCGAAATCGACCTGCTTTGGAAGTACTTCTCTATTGTGACAGAATCCAATTCACTGTAAAGACTCTAATGAGTCATTTTGTCTTTGGTTCTAGATTTACATCATTGTTTATTCATTTTATGACCATAAACATGGGAGAAAGGTACTATTTAGTTGTTAGAAAGCTGACACAATAGTTATGAAGACATTTGATCACCTTCTCACCTTCTTCTCCAAACTCATCACTGGACCTGTCCACTGATGTCTGGACATCACTGAATAGTTGAATAAGTCTCTGACCTTTGTGCCTGACCTATCTAGGTCTAATGCATGGGGCAGACTTTGGTGCACTTAGACTTTCTTGAGCTGAGTTTATCACCTGCTTCCTTACTTCAAAATAATGCTTATTTTGGGTAAATTTTGGAAATAATTGATCTGAACTGCTGAACTATCAACAGTTTATCAACAATTTCCTTGACCCTCATCTGACTGCTTAGACTGGATGAGCTAAACCAAGGAATGTCATCCTTGACTTGAGCAAACTCCATAATACCACAGTTGTAGAGGCTCTGGAAGCCAGTGTGGAGAAGGTGGTGTGAGTGGTGAGTTTGAGGAAATGGCAGAGCATGCAGAGCTTCTTGCAGAAATGACTACTGTTGGACGACTGTCTGCCACAGAGCGTTTGAAGCATGCCCAGAAGCGCCGAGCCCAGCAGCTCAAAGGCTGGGCTCAGATGGAGAAGGAGAATGCAAGAACTGGGAAGGCTTCGCAGAGGAGTGACAGGGAGAAAAAGAGCAAGAAGGAAAGTGGCAAGAATGTGACCTTCCCAAACAACATTACTCTGCTGGAGGCTGCGGCCAGGAACGACCTGGAGGAAGGTAAGAGAAGGGGGAAAAAGAAAAAAAATATATTAGAGATTGCCCAATTAATGATATTTGTGATGATACAATCATACCAAAGTGCTTAGGTGAAGATAGATACTTTACGTGGCATGCCATGTTTTACCCACACACACACCATGAAACGGGCCAGACATGCATCTGGTGCCTTGGTCAAGGGTAACTCAGGGCAACCTGCTGGTTAGGGCTTCAAATCCATGACCTTTCAATCCTTGGCCCTAGTCCCTAAACACTAGGGCAGTGCTGCCCATATCTGATGCAGCTTCTCATTTGCTCTGATTTTCTATGATGCCAGATGTTGCACCAGTAAGTTAATATTCTAATCATCTTTTTCATTGTTGTTTGTCGCTGCAGTTTTAGAATGCCAACTTTTTTGTGCAGTACCACTGGTTTAGTTTATTTCTGTATATTTCAAATGGTGGGTGCACCATAATATAGTGTAGAGTGAACCACAACAAAATATTTCTCTGCGCCGTGCAACAAGGGCTAGCCATACATCTGGAGCTTGGGGAGCAGTGATGGGGATAGTACCTTGCTCAAGGGTACGTCCGGGCCATCTACTGGTCTGGCTTTCAAACCCATGACCTTTCAGTCCTGGGGCCCAGTCTCTAAACTCTCGACCACCTCTGCCCCACTGTTGCTTATTAGCTTTACTTATTGCAGGGATTAGTGATACAACTTTTCACTTTTTGAGTGTGACACTCAGAACCTCCAACATATTTGGAGCAGTGGCGGTCTAGTGATTAGGGAGTTGGCCCTGGATCAGAAGATTGTGGTTCGATTCCCTCATCAGTAGGTTGCCCTGAGGTACCCTTGAGCAAGGTACCGTCCCCATCACTGCTCCCCAGGCGCTTTCAATAGCTGTCCCCTGCTGCATGTGTGTGTATGGGTGAAACACAGAGGTTGTGAAATGTAGCACAGCATAACACAACGAAATTCAATGACGAATAGCCGCTTTCACTTTGCTTTCATATTTGTTTTTATGGGATCTGACAGGAGTGATAACACTGGTGCCCTATTGTCGCCTACACACAATATTTAGATATCGCTGCAAGTATCCTTCGTTCCTCTTTAGGGTTTTCAAGCTATAAATATTAGGGAGCTTTGGAACTTTCTTCTTCCTAAAAAAAATAATGCAAATCATTAATTTAAAGTTTAATTTAAAAAAACACATCAATGATCCTCTTATGAGTTTTACTTCATTAATACATTGTTTTTGCATATCTTTCTCTTGGTCTGTGTTATAACAAGCAGCTAATCTATTAATAAAAAAGGGTCAAGGGTTGCCCTGAGGTATATTTAAGCAAGCTATCCTCCCCATAACTGCTCCCCGGGTGCCGGAAATGCCTGCCCTGCTGCATTGTGTGTGTGTGTGTGTGTGTGTGTGTGTGTGTGTGGGTTAAATACAGAATGCATTTTTTTTTGTGTGTGTTTCACTGTGTGTTGTGTTCGACTATGACAAGAATGGTCATGTTCACTTCAAAATAACATTGGTTGTAGCTTCTGTAGGAAGTGTAGTCTATCGCTTTACTTCTCAGTCTATCGCTGATCTCAACAGCCTCACCTGTGATGCACTACAGGAAAGGTTATCCATAGAAGCCCCAATTTGAATCAGACTTGCAAGTGTTGTCATTTATCCTGAGTACAGTGCTTGGGACTTGGCAAAGGTGATGTAGTAATCTTCACGTTTCCCTAGAGTCCTTGTTTTTCCATAAAGGTGCATTGCAGTAGCCTCATGAACCTCACGTTATAACCATAGGTCCCTCATAGGTGATCAGCCATGTGTTTATAGTATTGGTAATTAAAAATATAGGACACTGAAGGATACAGTTGCTCTGGCTTCAAAAAAAAAAAAAAAACAGCTGAAAGGAGGTTGTTTTCATCAGGTGTAATTTGGATATGACATGACAGCCTGGAGTATTCTGGATTGCAGTTAACTTCAGACAACAGAGTTTCTTTTTTATGTTCTAAAGTCATATTATTCTTTTGTTAATGCAGGTTTTTTGTTTATGCAAGTGTTTACTTGAAAAAGGGCAGTCTGGCACACTAAGATAATAAGTGTTGAGAGAAAGGCTGTAGTGTTTAGAATCATGTAATCATGTAAGTCAGTCTTGGAGAAAAGAACTTCCCTTTTTCTTTTCCCCCCTCTCCCCTCATCCTTGCTCATCCTCATCCGTTTAATGGAAATATTAGAGCGCAATAAATTTTTCACACGGAGCAGTCCAGCATAATTGATAACAAGAAATGGAAAAATCTGGTTCAAAACCTAAACAGTATCTGCCATGTATTTTATCTTTTATGTGCTATTTCATCTCATTATGTTGTTCATTATTGGTTTTTACTGCTGAATAAAACTGTTTCAGCCTTTATGATCCAGTGCAACGAAATGAGTTGCATATCAAGCCAATATGATCTTGTTTACAAAAATCTATAGCACAATTAAATAAAGATGTATATATGCTTTTTATTATAACATGGTGTGTTTTTTCATAATTTTTGCTTAAGGAAATGGGTAACACCCCTTTTTTCATTAGCATTGTACTCATGCAAGTTTTGGGTCACATGAATGTCTATTAGGTCTCCATAGCATGGACAAAGCATCTATATTGCGGTTTTAAAGCTGCAAATTGGGATGACAGTATATTAAAAAGGCTTGACGTGTGTAAGTTAATGTATATGTGTTTTAGGCTACATTATAAGCTGATTTGCACAACAGCCGGTCAGAAAAGAGAACAAATTTCACTCTTTAAAAATTGACTTTAAGGGTTGGAGCTTTGATGATTAGTCTCATTTGTATTCTGCAGCCTCCTGCCCTGTCAGTACTGCAGGCACTGATATCCGATTATTAACAGACAATAAATCGTGTAGCCCTGATGTCTGTAACTTGCCCACATAAGCTAAACATTGTGAAGCAGTACAGTTACGGACTGTAGTGTATCAACCCTCTTCTACCTCATTCATCTGTGATGAACAGAAAATATTGGAGGTTTTGCACATCATTACCAATCTGAGAATGGTCCATCTTCAAAGATGTTCACCAATCACAGCTATGTGATCAGAAACCTAAAGTGCTAGATGGTTGGTGACAAATAGTTGGGCTACAGAATGGTCATTTTTCAAGGATGAATATGGTTTAAGGGGCCTGTTAAATATGCAGCAACATATGGTGATGTTAACATAAACCTACAATGGTCAAGAAGTTTTGTTAGTAAATAAGTGAAGCTGGACTCAAGATGATCTATTTCAATGCCAATAATCAGCATTCGTATGTTTGTTACAGTGAGGGAGCTGCTGAACAGTGGCATTAGCCCAGACCTGTTCAATGAAGATGGATTGACTGCTTTACACCAGGTGCGAGGACACTCCCACCTTCACTGACGTATAGCAGTGTCCTCTTTTTACACACACACACACACGCGCACACACACACCCTGTTTCCTTTGCTTAGTCTATGTGAGCCAGTTATTCGTGATTATGTGAAATGTTTCTGTTTCCTGGATAGAACATTGCATTCCCATCCTTGAAAATCTCCAGACCAAACCCGGTGTTTAGTGTAGGAGGAAAAGCTGGAGAGAGGGCAGCCTGGTGCAACCATTCAAACACTTTCAGCTGCTTTGAGTCAGTCTGATCTTTCTCCAACAGTAAAGCATTTAAAGAGATTTGTGGATCATCATAAAATTAAACAATGTCATCGTTTGACACTTAACACAGATATTTAATGATCATTTTAATAATCCAATTTTTTTTTCCCACGCTTCCTTTGTCACCTTTAACACATACATGATCAGGAACAGTGGCAACTAAGTCATTTTCTCTTTGCACTTGGATGTTATGCTGTTGGTCTTTTTTTGTGTTTGTCACAAAAACCAAGTCTTAAATGCAAATGCTGTTCATACAGAACAAAATGGCAAGGTTCAGTCCAGACTGATTTATGAATGAGACCATTCAGGGCATCCTGTTGGAACAGAGCTAATTTACATTTATTAGCCCGAAAGGCATAAAAACTGCTGATTAAAAAGTGTACAGGATAAGGAGGTACTTCACAAAATAAAGTCCATACTTAGTTGATAAATGTTAGAAACTAAAAACAAATAGCTGAATATGCACCCTCAGAAGCTGACAGTTGGTCCATTTATAATGAACAATAACTCAAATAATAAAAAAACAATAATTGATGCTAAGGTCATGTTAACATGCCAATAAAATGTGCCGCAAAAATATAAAAATTTGCTTAAAAACTAAACACAAAGCAGGTCCCAAAATTGTCATCATTGCACTAAAATGGTTAACAATGTCCTTGTATTTCATACTGTAGGTTATTATCTTTAATGAATATAAAGTAAAAATCCTGCGCTAATTAATGCAATATATCCATATTTAATCAATCATAAACCGATATTTAATGCTTTGAAGGAATGTGTTTGTGGAAGCACAACTCGTACAACCTTGTTTATAACAGGGTTCAGGTACTCTTAGTGATTGACTTGATCGATCATTCGTTCAATCTTTTATTCAATTATTCGTTCAATTATCTGTTTAATCGCTTAAACTTTTACTCATTCAGTCGATTAATCATTGAATCGTTCAGCTGTGCATTTGATCAAACATTTATTCTTCCCATCCTTGATTTATTCATTCATTCCATTCATTCATTCACTTAGTCTTTCATTCATTCCAGGGAAAGAAAGATTTCAGAGGGTGTGTAGCCCCTCTAGGTTTTTAATGTTAACAGCTTTGAAGCTGGATAAGAAGAGCAGCTCTCTGAAAGAAAAGTATTTCATACATTTTTTAAGTTAACAGCTAGCCGCTCAACAGTACTGCTGCAGTCTGTTACTCTTGCCCAGAGGAGATGGATAGGAGATGCTTGATATTATAATAACGGTTGGTCGATGTTGCACAAATGGAACATCAATCAAGGCTTGCTATTCTTTCTTCTCCCCTCCACAGTGCTGTATAGATGACTTTGTGGAGGTGGTGCGCTGTCTGCTGGATGCAGGAGCGAATGTAAACGCATGTGACAGTGAGTTGTGGACTCCCCTGCATGCAGCGGCCACCTGTGGACACACCAACCTCGTCCAGCTGCTGGTCCAGGCGTGAGTCTCTGATTAATTGATACGAATCAACTATCGATGCTCAAAATCAAATGTCTGGTGTTCATCAGTGGCAGTGCAGTAATGTTTTCTGCGGTGTAGTCTTAGAGCCTGGACTTGGACTCTGTGTAATAGAAATGGTAATCTTTGATCTGTGTGTGTGTGTGTTTTGCAGTGGTGCGGATCTGTTGGCCGTAAACGCGGATGGAAACATGCCATATGACCTATGTGAGGATGAGGCCACGCTGGAGCTGATAGAGGTTGTGATGGCCGAGCAGGGTGAGAATAGAACCCTTCACTTTTACTCTACAAAGCTCACAGGTTCACAGAAAACTGGACAACTTAGAAGAGCATAAACTCCATGCCTACATCATCATACACTTGCCTTGAAACAGACCAAGCTACATCAGATTTGATGTTCTAGTTTCTGAAATTGTATAAAACACTGGGGGGGAAAAAAAACTGGATAAAGATGGACCACTGTTTGGATCCTCTTAAGTAAAGCTAAGACATGGCTGCTATTTACTGAATTCCCATTTACAGACTTTAATCTTTCTTGATTATCCGATGTCAACCAGAGGAGGATGGGTTCCCCTTTTGAGTCTTGTTTCCTCCAAAGGTTTCTTCCTCCAGTTTTAGGGAGTTTTTCCTCTGTCACTCACTAGGGGTTCGGACCCGGATTCTCTAAAGCTGCTTTGTGGCAACAAAGTGCTATATAAATAAAACTGACTTGACTTGCTTTTTAATTAATTTAGTCATTATTTCTTTTAGTTGTTTTTAGTGGTTTATTCCCCTGTCAATGTGTCAGAGACTGTAACTCTGCTGCAGAAATGAATGAACTTATGTGTACATGATCACAGGTATCACTCAGGAGCGTATTGACGAGTGTCGTGGAGCAAAGGAGAGAGCGATGCTGGCAGATGTTCAATCACTGATAGAGAGAGGAGCTGATCTGAATGCACCTGACGAGCACGGGGCAACCCTGGTGAGGGAAAGACAATAATTAGAGCTGAAGTTAGATAAAATCAAAAAGCTTGAAAGTCATATCTGCATATATCTGTGTATAAAAATAACTTATAGCATTACTACAACTACTATGATAGGGCAGGGGTGGCATAGTGTTTAGGGACAAGGATTGGTCATGGGTTCAAATCCCAAAGCAATACATGCACTATAGCAGACTTATTTAACAACTTATTTTTGAACGTTTCAAGCATTTTTTTTTATGCTCAAAAAATTAATTCGTACCAGATGAACTTCTTCAGATCTAAATCTATGAAGTTGATTCGCCATCTTCAGACACCAAATATGTATTTAATTGTCTTCCCTGCACTGTTTAGCTACATGTTGCTGCTGCGAATGGATACCTGTCAGTGGGGGAGCTGCTGCTGGAGCAGAGGGTGCGTATGGAGGAAAGGGACAGTGATGGCTGGACTCCACTTCATGCTGCTGCTTGCTGGGGACAGGTCAGTACTGTTCAGTAGCAGTGCAGCTCAAACTTAATAATAATAAAGTTTTATTTATACAGGAGTTTTCTCAAACGCAAGGTCACTTTACAGAGCAAAAATAAAATTAGAATATAGAAGAAAACGATAAACAAGCACAAAGGCAGTGACAAAGCAAACAGCAGAATTTTAAGAGCCAAGCATGAAAGACAATGTAGAAAAAGAAATCAAGAAGGGGGAGAAGTGGAATAGCAGAGACTAAATAGATGTGTTTCAACTGAGTTCAAGTTGAATTCAAATATTATTAATCAAAGCCAAAAACCTTAACCTGCAGGAAAGTAGAAAAAAGCAAAAACAGCTAGTGTTGCTTAAAGAATGAATTTTTTAAATGATTTTTTTATAGTAAGGGTTCTGTGATTTAACAGTATGATCTCTTCTAAAGAGCTTTTATATAATGCAGTAATTTGATTGATGAAGTTAGGGAAGGGTAAAGTTAGGCAGTGTTTTATTATAATGCTACTTTAACTAATAAATAATCATTAAATGTTATAGCAATAATAGTAGCTGGACTTGTAAAGGGTACATTTAATGTAAAGGGTACATTTTTCTTGGTTTCTTTTTTTATTATTATTATTATTATTATTATTATTACTACTACAATAATATCAATAGTATAACAATGAATATGTAACTGATAATGGTAATAACAGATTACTAATTAATGTTTTATAATATGATTATCATATGAGTAAAACAGCTTCTAATACAAATAATGTGTAAATATGTTGTTTTGGTATTTACTGGTTTGAAAGCTCATATTACCATTGTTTTATCATATCCCCCCCCAGCTGCACATGGTGGAGCTCTTGGTAGCTCATGGGGCAAATTTAAATGCTAAATCAGTCCTAGAAGAAACTCCCCTGGGTAAGACCTCTGTGTTCACTGGTCTTCAATACCAAAATCACCATTAAGATCCTGTAAATCCCCTTGCATATTTCCTCATAGGCACTGTTGTGTTGTAGATGTGTGTGCAGATGAAGAAGTGAGGGCGAAGATGCTTGAGCTGAAGCACAAACATGATGCCATCATGAAGAGTCAGGACAGACACAAAGGGACGCTGCAGAGACGAGCGTCTAGCGCCAGCAGCAGAGGGTGAGTGTGTGTGAATTTGTACAAATGGGGAAACTATGTGCATTTACTATTCCTCACACTCACTTCACCACTTTTTCCTGCCCTTTCCCAAACCCTTTCATTCAAAATTCAGCATGAAATTTGCTTTTAGTCTCTCTAATTCATCACTAAAAGTAGTTGTCCAGTAGATTTGTGCTGCTGTGAGTGAATTGCTAGACTTCGTCCCCAGTCTACAGAGGAATAGACTTACAGTGCCACCTTGTGCACTGAAGAAGCAACTGGTCTACAGTCAGATTTTTGCTTTTAATACTGGAATCATTAACAAAACACTTAATGCCCAATTGCAAATATGTTGTATTGATTTGTCCTGGATGCCCTTTCTGACGTAACCCTACCCGTGAGGGATGACACAAAGAATTACACTGGCTTGTGCATCCCTAGAGCCTAGGTTAAACAAAACACACGTTTACCAAAAAAAGTTTTGTAAAAAGTGTCATTTGTACCCTTCTGAGCAGTAAGGTGGTGAGGCGTACGAGTGTGAATGAGCGCAGTAACCTGTACAGAAGGGAGCACCATAAGGAGGCGATGGTGTGGCAGGAGAGAGGTGGTCAGCCTGAACCCGCTGACGACGATGAGGACAGACAGACTGATGCTGAACTGAAACAGCATGCTGTCATGGTAAGGAAACAGCCATTCAAATGGCACCATTAACAGTTAAAGCAGATTTACTGCCGTATCCCATGTATATTTGCTTACTAAATTTATTATCGCACTCAAGCTACAAGACTAAGATAAAGCAAAGATGTTCACCTACTAATTGTGCTTGTGATTTATTCCTGCGGAAAACTTCCATTATTTCTCCTGTGTAAATAGTCTTGATTTTTTTTTTTTTTAGGTGGCAAGCTCCAGCAGTGGCTCCAGTGCTGTTTTGCAGCCAGATGATGGTGGTGAGCCCAGCAATGTAGTCTCTGTTCTAGGGAACGGTGGCGCGCCTCCGTTTTCATCATCCTCTGTGCCAGGGGAGCTGCGGAGCGGAGGAATGATGGACCGCAGCGCATCATACCAGCTGACTCCCAGCTTAGGGGAGGGAGGAGACGGAGGAGACAGCATGACCCGAGAAAAATCCCATCACACACTTGCCGAACTGAAGCGGCAGAGAGCCGCCGCAAAGCTCCAGAAGCGGCCCGCTCCTGCACCACCCCTCTCAATCCGAGAGGAACCAGCACTGCCTCAGCTCAGCCACCAGGGAGAGCCGTCAACATCTGAACAGGAAAACATGTACGATACTGTTTATTTCACACCTGCCAGCGGCGATCCGCCACTACTAAAGCTCAGAGCACCCAAAGAAGAGGCGCCCAACACCAAAGAGCCATGCTGTGGACTAATGTAAAGATCAGATACATGAGCTCTACGTGATACATGCACACTAAAAACATGAGCACCTCGCTCCTTCTAGTGAACCTGCCCTGCATATTTTAGTGTTTTCCCTGCTCTTATTCACCTGGTGGTTGTTTTACAAAGCAGATTTAGATCATTATATCCTAATGTATGGAGTAAGAATAATAGTAATGATGATAAACAGAATAAATTAACAACAATAAAAAAATGTATCTTTTAATTCAGAGAATGATCTATCACTTCTACTGTAATTTCTATTTTACTCCCTGCTTCTCTAAACATCATGTGATTATTAAATGGGTCAATGAAAACTTCCCATAATTACTTAAAATGTAATAGTTTTTGCTTATTATTCTTTACTATAAAAAGCTTTTTTTTAAAAAAACTGATCAGTTTTTTAGATAAGCATGAAAGCAATCAAAGAAATGTGCAATCAAGAATGTAACTGAAGAAAACAATCCTGAATTAAAAAAAAAAAAATTATCAATTCAATTGTTAAACATGACTTTGTAGCTCGCTTTATGACCCAACTAATAAACTAATTAGGAAATTAACGTATTTTAGCAGGGAAAATGCAAAAATGTGCCACTAGAACCAGCCAGAATTGTAAACAACAGAATTTTTTTTTCTATTCTATTTACTGAGGTTCACACATGCACATGTTGGCGTGTTTGATGTACATTCGTTTCCTTTCACTTGTAAGCACTGTAACAACTGTAAACACGTCATTAACAGCATACACGAAAATATACTTTTGCACATGCAGAAGAACCTAACGACCTTCTGCTGGAACTTCTCTTTTATCTTTTTCAACAACACAGGGCAGATGGACTGGTGAAAGATGATAAAACACATTCTTGGGGGGAAAAAAAAAAAAACAGCACTGGGTACATCAGTGTTTTAGATTTATTCATCTACCCACCCTCCAGTCATCGTCCCCCTAATAATTCAGCCATTGTTTAAGTGTGTTAGTCATATAAGTCTAGTTTTCTTTAATACAATGTCATTTTTTTCATTTCATTTTTTTAAATGATTAATAATTAACACAAACATTTCTGTTAGAGGAGAAAGAGAAGACTGAGCTTGCACTTTATTAAATATAATTCTGTCAGCATTCTTCTTAGTTATAGTAGTGGTCCTGAAACTATTTGCAGTTGATTGCTTATTTTTGTATCTCAAAAGGACAAATTTAATTCCCCCTCGAAGCTTAAAATATCTAGTGCCTGAATTCTGTGCACCAGAGAGAACAATACAGGACGTTGGTCCAGGGTCAAAACTAATATTCTCCAGTAAAGTCAGCAGCAGTGTATACATGCTGTACAGTTTGGGGCCACTTTATACTACATCCCTTGTAGCTCCACCTTGCTGGTATTGGATTAGATACTGCAAGCTGTTGAGTGTGTGTGTTTTTTTTTTTTTTTTTTTTTTTAGTTATTTATTTATTTTTTTATTTACACCAAATGTTTCCCAACCTTGCTCCTGGAGGCCCAGTGCACACTGGGGATTTTTTGGCATGGAGCTCTTCTTTGCTGGAAAATTATTTTTGGCTGAGGGTCATAGCAGTGACTTTAATTTGTGTGCCTGATCTAGTTGGACCAGGATTACACACATGGCTATTTCACTGCTGCTCAGAGAAGGGTACTAGCCAGGTACTACCTGGCTGGTAGGCACTAATTGACCAATGATGAATGGCTAAATAATTGTGAGTCTCCCATATCCCCATATTTTGCCCTTTTTTTCAAAGCTCTGTTCAGGTTGGACAAGCTTAACTGAACTGACACGCACGGTGTTTAGACTTGCCACATAATGGTGGGCTTAAATGCTACAGTGCAAAGCTGGAATAGGTAAAATGACATCAGAACTAACAGTATGACTTTTTAGAGGCTCCTAAATGATACACTATGGGCAGTTAATCACTGTATGTGGATATTTTGGTGCAAAATGGAATTGTAATGGAATTCAGTTTCTCAACAGAAGAATGAGATTTATATCCGCTTTCTTTCAAGCATGTCCAACCTTGCAACTGCAGCAATGGTAGAACAAGATCTGTTGGGTGGACAGTCAGATATGCACTATTATTGAGCATCTATAAGTAAAGTGGGAGTTTCTGATTAAGTACCTATCAAGTGTATAAATACAGTTCCTTTTCTGATCTGAATGCTGTATCGGTGACCCCTACTGTTAGAATAAGCCCAATGAGTCTCAGTTCTGGAGGATTATTTATTTTAAATTTCTTTCTGCCTCTACAAAAACACTGGACCTACATCTGCTTGTTTCGCAAGCATCTGTTAATGTGAATTCATAGCTGACATCCATTACTGCTGAATCTCCCTGATTTCCAGTCATGTTTTGTGTGTCATTGTGGCCTCAAATCCGGACTGATGAAGTCATTATTTTTCACCAAGAAATGCCTATATTTTGATAGGAGGTCTGTACAATTTCTATAGTGTTTTAATGAGATTTATATGGAATGCTATTTTGGACATGGAAATATTCTCATTTATTGAGCTTTACATTTCAGTTTGGGGAAGATGTAGTTTAAGCAACTTTAAGATTGATCTAAATGTCTTAATTATTGATAAAGTGACTTTTTTGTTTATTTATGTATTTAGGTTTCAGTTGCACAAAAGAGCTGATTTATATAGAGTATTTATAACGAGGAGTTATATTACAAACACCACGGTATCCTGAAGATCAATCCTTTCTCAAATACACTACATTTCCATAGTGTTCCATACACCTTCATGCTTTTTGTTCATTTCACTTTTATAGATTGTGTTTACCTTTTGTTTATGAACTTGCTGTCTGTAGAATTTTTTTTTTTTTTAAATGCTGGACTTTGTGTGGACCTTGTGCATATAATAAGAGTTAACACGCTTCTAGCAGGTGATTAGATCTGAAAAGTAAGACATTCGGCAAAAAAAAAAAGTAATTCAAATGTTTTACTTTTACTCGTCTTACATTTGATAAATTCTTTTCTAAATAAAAAAACACTCCGTAATTGTGGAGAATTGTTTGTAAATGAAGAAAAAATTCTCAACCTGACCACCTGACAGAGGTGTTTTTGAGGTTTTTTTTTTTTTTTTGGTTTTTTTTTTTAATGAAGCTGAAATGAATGTCATAATGAGTGCTAATTATAATGCTATAAAGGGGGTGTATATCCCAAAAGGGTGCCCAGGTGTATTTTTCTACCTACATACTTTTTCCCTGGATCAAGCTTATTTAAATATTTTGAAATAAATATTCTATATTATGAGGCATCCTTTTCAGCTTTTTCACTTTTTCACATGATCATTGAATTGTTAAGGTGTTTTTCACGTTTGAACACACCTACTTCATTTGTTTTCCGGTCATCCAGGACTGTGACAGAGTTTATCTGCTTTGGTGACAGCTAATTACGAAGCATTTTTTGACGGTGGTTCTTCTTCAAATGTGTCCACATGATTTCTGACCTTAAATATCTGATGCCTGGCCAGGTG
Organism: Hepsetus odoe; assembly: GCA_017165825.1. Classification (NCBI taxonomy): domain Eukaryota; kingdom Metazoa; phylum Chordata; class Actinopteri; order Characiformes; family Hepsetidae; genus Hepsetus; species Hepsetus odoe. The sequence continues at coordinate 26,072,945 of CM029378.1, forward strand.
ACCACAACTTGGCAAGGCATAAGAAAGTGAGAGTTACGTTGTGGATACAATATAAGTATATACTTTATTTAGGAATTAGTTGCTTTGCAAAAGAGCATCTGCAAATTGGCTTATATGTAAATAAAGCACAGCATTGGTGAGCAGTTACTACATGAGCAAAATTTGTCATTACCCCAGAGACAGTTCATCTGCAAAGACCTGCATTAAGGCCATTTTCCTGAATGCTGCTGTATTCTTAAGCTTTCAAAGTTAATGACCTTTACAGTTTTGCCTTTCACTTCTGAGTACAGGTAGACAAGGTGATATAGCGCTATGCATTCCTGCAAAGAGATCCAGTTGGACTGGCGGAATATAAGAGCCTTTAGACCGGCTTCTTCAAAAACGTTGTGTAAAAATGAACAAGCAAACCATCAAAACGTCTATTTGAATGTTGAACATGATTTGACATTCTTCTTTTCCAAACTACTGTCAAAAACATAATTTAGTCAAGGCCAATTCCAGCCATGTTGGTCTCTTCCCCACAATAATGGACCAGGGGTGCAAAGCGTAAATCACGATGCGGGAAGATCATTTGGGGTGGCATCATATGTCCCTGTCCCACATGAATACAGATAGTGTCACCACTTCCTAACACTCCCAGCCAGCTTCAGTCTGCTCCACCATCCCCCATGCTCCTTTTCCTGTTGACCTCATGCTTGAGAAACACGTCCAAGGAACAAGTCACTGGAACTGTCTGTAAAATGAGAATTTGTAAATCAAATTAGAAAATGAAGATGCCATGCTTTAGGGTTGAACGTTATGAGTAAACTATCATAACATCGCAACAGTGACCCAGTAGTAACACATTCAAATCACAATGGTGTAATACTTCTTGTGGGGTAATTCACCAGTTATGTAACATTATACAACATTATAGAAGAAACAATAATTTTTTTCACATTTACAAAGTAACTGGGGCAAAGTAATGGCCTGCAGCTTGAGCTTTCGGGTCAAGCTTCTATGTGATGAGCCATCTTTTCCTGCTTTTTCACTTTGTTTTACATCATTGTTCTTTTGGCTTCTGCTGAAGTACGAAGAACAAACCGTGAGGGTTGTTGAGTTGTTTTTCAGGTTTGAACACACCTGCTTCATTTGTTTTTTTCTTTTTGGTAATCTGGGACTGTGAGGGGGTTTATCTGCTTTGGTGTCAGATAATTACGAAGAATTTTTATGATAATTGCTATTGTGAAAATGTCTCTACATGACTCCTGGCCTCAATTATCTGATGCAGGGCTATAAAGAGCATTTCAGCATCAGACTTTACATGAAGCAGACCTGATTTTACAGAGCAGACACAACCACATTAAGACATGTGGCCATAAGAAAGTGAGAGTTAAGTTGTGAACACAATATAAATAGCTCCTTAAGATTTCATTTCACATTACAGTTCCTTAGTATTGCTTTAAAAAAGGTCTGCATCAAAAACCTCTCTGCAAACTTTGTCTGGTGGAATGGTCTGCTGAACAACAATGTTAAACCAACTGGACATTAGGAATCCTATGCTGAGCTTTCCAGGACCAGAGACATTTTGAAGCGAAGTGATGGCAGGTTTTATAAATTAGTCAGCAGTGACATAACTGACAAATGACTGCTGAAATGAATTACATCAGATATCTTGCTACAAAGGCTCCTGACATGGGTGGATACTTGAGGAAGCAATTAAACAGTTCTTGAACTTGATGTGTCAGAAGCAGGAAAAGCATAATGATCTGATTGAATTTAACAATGACCATATTGTGATGGTTGGACAACTTTGTCAGAGCATTTCCAAAACAGCAGATCTTGTGGGATGTTCCCAGTATACAGTCTTTAGTAGTTACAAAAAGAACTAGTAAAAGGGAATATCGTTTGATTAACAATTGATTTATTTCATTGGATTCCAATTTTAATAATTTTTTCGCCAAGGAACCTGTAGCTATATACAAACATAACACACTCGATTCCTTTTTAATGCCTCTGAGGACAAGTTTCTTAGACCACTGCACTACATTGTTTTTTAGCAACCTGACTTGACTACTAAAGGGCTTGATAATTAGCATGCTCACTCTGTTGGATTATTCAGTTTACTAGAACACAGAGAAAACCGGACTATGCAGGCTGTAGGTCCTTTAGAGAGAGCTGCAGCTGGTACAGGCTTGTTTCTGCAGGCCTTGTTGAACATGTGAGCTTTCGTAAGCATGCGTTTGTGGAAACCCTACACGCCTCCAGAGCAGCAACGCAACATGTGCTGCCTGCTTTTCCGCAAGCCCACTTTTCCACTGTTAAAAATAGCTAGACTCACATGCAAGTCATTTCTTTTACTTTGATGACCACAGTGAGTTCTAATGGCTAAAGTGTTACCAGACAGTTAAGACATCTCCTTCATAGAGCTTCAGTGCAACATTCAAGTTTCCTGCATGTCTCAGTTCATATACAACTCAATGTCCATTTCTGGGGCTTTTTAATGGCTGTGGATAAAACTTTTGTATGGATAAAATCATATCATTTATTAAACTTAATAATATTAATAATATTATTAATAAAATAGTATAATAATAATGAATGTTAGATGTATGTTATTTTATAAACCAAAATAAGTTAATTCTTTTTGCATAACCAATTTCAAACCTCTGCTTATCCCCTATAATTAATCAGACTGTTTTACTGTCGACTTTTCTGATGTAAACAAATGAGCTTCTGATTTGCTGATATGTATAATGCCATATGCAAAAAACACTCTTTATAACTTCAGTGTGGGAGGGGGCTAAACTTTAGTAGTCTGAATAATTAGGTTTTTTTGTAATATCACAAAAACTATTAAATCAAAACCAGCTGTTGTAAATACCTGCATGGATGAGGAAATAAACCTTTTAGAAATGTTTGAAATTTATTTTAAAAAGATTCCTTTTTTTTTTATTTTACAATGTTACACTTCAACACTCTGCCTTTACTGGAGCATTTAGCTTGTGTGTGTTGAGAATTACATAGAACAAGTTAGAACAGAAGCAAGAATGTGGTCGGGAGTTTGTCTTTAAATGCAGCACTAAACTGTGTCTCAACAAATCCCAGCTGCCCAAAGGTTTCTGAATCCTTTAAGCTTACAGTGGAACCAACGAGATCCAGTTGGACTGGTTCCAAATAAAAAGGCAGTTTGTGATATTTAAATAAAAAAATCCCTGACATATACAAATCATTCTTCAGTTGGTAGATCTGGTTTCATTGCTTTCAAAGAAGCTACAGTGAGGCCAAAAAATTTGAAATACACAGTTGTTCCCTTTGCACTGTTTACTTCTTTTAGTAAGAATTTATTATCAAACCTCAAAATATGTTCAAGTAATTTTCTAAAAGATTCCTTGTGTGGTTAAAGATACATTACAACACATTGTTCTCTTTAAATTTGATAAAAGTATTTTGCAGAGCTGGTAAACTCAGCAACCATCTTTAGGCCTGATATTTGTCAATCCACTGTTAGCATGATATTAAATTCCTCCCAATTATTAAATTCCTTTCACTCTTGATGATATCCATCTGTCTCAGACCACTCCTGCCATTCGTCTCCACCCATTCCAACCTGCCTGCACACACTTCTTCACCTCTCTTCCACAGGTTTACCTTTGTCACCTCTACTCCCTGCATTCTAACCACTCCACTTTCCTCTTTCATTTACACTCATGTATTCTGTCTTTGTCCTACTCACTTTCACTCCACTCCTCTCTAGAGCACACCACCTTACCAGGTTCCACTCAAGCTTCTCTCTACTCTCGCTACAAATCACGATATCATCAGCAAACATCAAAGTCCATGGGGCCTCCTGTCTAATCTTGTCCGTCAATCTGTCCATTACCATCTCAAATGGCTCAGCGCTGATCTTTGATGTAATCTCACCTCTACTTTAAATGCACTCTTACAGCAGACCTCACCACTGTCACACTGCCCTCATATCCTGAACTACTCTCACATGCTTCTCTGTAGCACCTTAACTCCTCATGCAAAACCACATCCTGGGTACCCTGTCATATGCTTTCTCAAAGTCCACACAGGCACAATGCAACTTCTTCTGACCGTCTCTGTACTTCTCCATTAACACCCTCAAAACATTGCATCTGTAGCGTTCTTTCGACTCATGAAACCACAGTGCTGTTCACAAATCATCACCTCTTTTCTTAACCAAGCTTCCATTGCTCTTTCCCATAACTTCCTGCTGTGGCTGATCAACTTTATCCCTCTATAGTTACTGCAGCTCTATGCATCACCCTTATTCTTGGAAATCGGTACCGATAGGCTTAATCTCCTCTCCTCAGGCATCCTCTCACTTTCCAAGATTGTGTTAAACAAACTGGTTAGAAACTCCACTGCCATCTCCACAAAACACTTCCATGCTTCCACAGATATGTCATGCGGACCAACAGCCTTTCCATTCTTCCTCCTCTTCATCACTGCCCTTACTTCAATCTTGCTTATTTGCTGCACTTCCTGGTTCACTGTCCTCACATCATCCAGTCTTCTCTCTCTTTCGTTATCTTCTTTCATCAACCCTTAAAAATACTCTCTGCATTTGCTCAACACACTCTGCTCATATGTATGTTTCCATTTCTATCTTTTATCACCCAGACCTTGTACTTCTATCTACTTTCTCTGACCATCCAAGTTCTTTTTTGCTTGCCTTTTCTATATACACTCTTGAATTTCAGGGTTCCACCACCAGGTTTCCTTATCCTCCTTCTTCTTTCCAGATGTCACACCAATTACCTTTCTAGCTGTCTGCCTTACCACTTTTGCAGTAGTTGCCAAGCCATCTGGTAACTCATCACTACCTCCCAGTGCCCGTGTTAACTCCTGCCTGAATTTCACCTTGTATTCTTTCTTCTTTTGATCCTTGACTCTGCCCTCACTTTCCTCCTCTTCTTAACCTTCAAGGTCATTTTACAGACCACCATCCTATGCTGTTTAGCTACACTCTCCCCTGTCTCAAATCTCCTGCAGATTGACCTTCCTGCAAAGGATATAAACCATCTGTATGCATCTTCCTCCACTCTTGTATGTCATTTACTATGGTGATTTTCATTCTTTTTTTCAAAATCTGAACTTCTGCATTTCTCTCTTTGACATCATACTTACCCATCACCTCCTCCTCACCTCTGTTCCCTTCACCAACATGTCTATTAAAGTCAACACCAATCACCACTCTCTCTCTCCCCTGGGTACACCCTCTATCACTTCATCTAACTCACTCCAGAATTCTTCTTTCTCCTCTATCTCACAACCATGTTGTGGGGCATAAGCTCTAACAACATTCTTTATCACACCTTCAACTTCCAGCTTCAAACTCATCACCCTCCCTGACACCCTCTTCACCTCCAAAACACTCTTCACATACTCTTCCTTCAGGATTACACCTCCTCCATTCCTCCTTCCATCCACACCATGGTAAAACAATTTAAACCCTTCTCCAGTACACCTGGCCTTACTACCCTTCCATCTAGTCTCTGGCACACACAAAATATCAACTTTTCTGTTACTTCTTTCCATCAAATCAGCTAATTCTCTTAATTCTTTCTATTTTTTACCAGTCATACTGCCAACATTCCAAAGTTCCTACCCTCTTCCTACCTTCCTATTTCCACTCTACTACTCTTCATTCAATTTTTGAACTTCTCTTCTCCTGCCTCTGGACATGCCTTCCTCCTCTTCTTCTTCTTCTCCTTTGGCCAAAAGTACCCCAATTTCCATCCGCACCTTGTAAACGGATTCGGTATGGAAGTCTCTTATTATTTATTATTACATTTATATTCATATTTCTGCTATATTTATATATTGCTACTTGTTATTTATATGTATAATTCATTCATAACTTATTACCGTGTATATTGTAGATTTGTATATGTATATATATATATATAGATAGTTAATTTATTATTTATTTATAGCTCCTCTTTTTCTCTCCTGTACTTGTTCCTTTTCTCCCTCTATATCTTTATATCTTTATATATTTTTTTCTTCTCTTTCTATACACCTGTCTTTTTTAAGAGCCCTGTAACGCCCAAATTTCCCATTCGTGGGATAATAAAAGATCACTCTACTCTACTCTACTCTACTCTACTCTTTCGTTGTTCACATATTTGATTTGGCAAAAGTTTTACACTGGATGCCCTTCCTGACTTAACCCTCCCCATTTATCCAGGCTTGGGATTGGCACAACAAAAATTAGGACACCCTATGAAAGCCTGTGTGTTTTTCTAACATTCTTTGACATATAGATATTTAATCTCAATTTTAACAATACTGGGAGATTCAAGTAATATAATGGAAGAAAAGACTTTTCAAAATCTTCTGTAAAATGTAATTCTACAAAAATGTGATTTCTGGAGAGGAATAAATTAGGACACCCCCACTTTTATTCCCAATTAAAATGGCTCAAATCACACACAGGTGTAGCCCATCAGGTGCACATGATACCATCGTTACTCAGCATTTTGAAGGAGGTTTGCCTGATTTAAACCTCAGACATTTAGTTTGGTGTGCTCCTGACTGCTGAGAAACATTTGAGTGAACACAATGGTGAGATCAAAAGAGCTGGCAGAGGCCTTCAGAAGGAAGATTGTAGCAATTTATAAGACTGCTAAAGGATTTAAAATGATCTCAAAAGAATTTGCAATCAGCCATTCCATTCGGGACCTACAGCAGGCTCTTGCTACTGTTGATGTGAAAGTGCCTGTCTCTACAATCAAAAAGAGACTACACAACTTTAACTTGCATGGGAGGTGTGCAAGGAGGAAACCTGCTATCTAAGAGACATCAAGGCCAAATTGAAGTTTGTCAGAGAGAACGTAGACAAAGACTAGGACTTCTGGAATAATGTTCTTTGGACAGATGAGTCTAAAATTGAATTATCTGAACAGCAGAACAGAGGACATGTCTGGTGTAAACCAAATTCGGCATTCCAAGAAAAGAACCTCATACCATCTGAGAAGCATGGAGGTGGAAGTGTCATGGTTTGCAGATGCTTTGCTGTAGCAGGGCCTGGCCAGCTCACCATCATATAATCCACCATGAATTCTATCATGTATCAAAGGGTGATTGAGGAACATGTGAAACCATCTAGAACATTAAACCATTAAGAACATTAAAGCTGAAACGGAACTGGAACATTCAACACAACAATGACTCAAAACATATCATTAAATACACAGAGGACTGTTGAAAAAAAAAAGGAGAGTCCTGGAGTGGCTTTAACAGCTTAAAGAATTCTAAATCAAGGTTAATTTTTGTTGTTTACCTGTGATTAAATCACATTTTTTCCCAGAGATAAATAAAAACATGATTAGACATCGATATGTGAACATTTCTTAATAAAGGACTGAATAATTAATGGGGTGTCCTAATACATTTACATTTACGGCATTTAGCAGATGCTCTTATCCAGAGCGACTTTCATACCCTAATTACAGGGACAGTCCCCCTGGAGAAATTCAGGGTTAAGGGTCTTGCTCAGGGACCCAGTGGTGGTAGTGCCAGAGGTAGGATTCAAACCTGGGAACTCTTGAGCCATAGATCCATAGGCAAGCATCCTACCACTGGACCACCACCACCCTGTTATCCACATGTACACTGGCTTGTGCATCCCTAGTGGCTGGGTTATGATACTAATTGTTGGGATGTAAATATTGATACTTCATAGCTCCATTAGCCATGTAGCATCAATGAAAAACTGCATTACGGGAAAGGTATAAGTATATTACAATTAAATTATTTAGTCATATTCTGGACTGATGTTTTTCACAGTATTTTACTGTGCAGTGACCAAGCCCAGGAAACATGCTGTCAAATTTCACAGTAAAACCCTGAATTAGAGTTAAACCTCAGTTATTCATAGTTCTTCAGTTCAACCATGAACATTCGGCCAAAAAATGGTGAACTTCAAAGTTTATGGATACCTCTTCTTTAATAATACTGACTAAAATGTTTGTATTTCAGCTGTAAACTTCAGAGATAGAACCATAAAAATGCTAATTCATCGTAAATTCAGGGTCAAAGTATTTATAGCCAAACTGTCAAACAATTTACATATTTCAATCTTCACAGTGCTTTTTTTCCTGGGAAATGTCACAAGAAAAGTTCACAAGAGCACAACCCCCGCTCCCATCCCTAAGCCTCTCTTACATAACGATGGACAGTTTGTCCTAGTCTAGCTGGCAAGACTGCACATTATCCACCAATAGTTGATAAATTACCTGTTTGTAACCTATTCAAACTATGGCCTCAGTCTCATCGCTCCTATCGAGTGCCAGGCCATAGACAGATTATTGAGCTATTATTAACACTTTATGTCTTGCCGGGGCCAAGACTGAATGCTTGGTGCTTAAGCTGTGTAGTTATTCATGTTGCTGTCATGAGTGCTGAGCAAGAAGAAATGACCTTTGGCAGTATCCACATCTGAGGACCTTTATGTAAACTCAATATAATATAATACAATACAAGGTTCTAGGAGGTACTGACAAAAAGAAAGAAATGAAAAAAGAGTGAAGTGCTGCCAAAAGCATGTGGAGCTTTTGAAAACAGAAAAGTTTGAGGCATGATTTAAATGCACTCAATAGGAGTAAAGTTCAAATCCATGATCAGTCAAGACCCAGCTGATTTATTAAATCTAGTCAAAACAAAGGGGGCTGAAGGTGGACACTCTCCAGTCCCAGAGTTTCAGCTATACCAGCTTTTGGCCACCTTTGATCAAAGTCCCATAAATATTTATATTTTTTTAAAGGTACATTGAGTAAGCCCAAACATGCATGTTTTCACAAAATCTGGATTAAGTAGTTTTAATTGGATTATACTTTAAAGCAAATTAGAAATGTTCTCTATTTTTTCTACATTTTCCAAATTCCCTTTACATTTGATACCATTTTAAAGAGCTCCTGTTTACCCTCCTGTTTAATGCCTGCTCACTTTCTTCTGAAGGTCCACCTCCTTTGAGGATTCCAATCAGACGGACCAATCAGACGGACCAATCAGAGAACTCGGGGGCGGGGCCTGTGGTGGAGCGTTTGTGAAAAAACATGAACGGCACGAGTGAGATGTGTCAGTTTGTGGAGAAGATCCTCAGTTGGGCTTATTTCTGCTTTTGGAGACCAAAGGACACAAACATGTCGATTTAGACGCCTTTGTTTGCGCATTTTATCCCGGCCAGTGCAGCGGTAAGGTGTCTGTGGTTGAACTTTCCCACTTAACATTAATATTCAGTAAAGCAGCGGCATCCGGCTCTTCTCGGTTTATTTTTATGTCTAAGTTAGCTTCCCGGCTAACATGACATATACCTCAAATAACGATTTTTTTATCGTCTAAACTCTGAAAATGTGCTGAGACTGATTACTTTAAACTTCACTACCCTAACTTCTTTCAACTGTGAGTGTTTGAAGTGATAAGAGATTAACCTTTTGTTCTTTTCAGGCTGTTTTCGTTTATGCAGAAGTATCTGTTCCTCATAGGGTTTAAGTCTGTTTCTCACAATTTTAAACGGTTTCACAAAGAATGGAGCTGTTATGAGGTGAACCTCAGTGTCTTCAGGCTATTGGGGTGACACACAGTTCGTTTTGAGCTGTTCGTATGAATTCTCAGGACTTCATTTTAGTTCTGAGATGTTCTGTTGTTCATAACTTTCAGATTGGAATTATTACCAAAAAACCCCCAAAGTGCTATAATCTGTTATTTATATGTCCATATATGCTTATATGTTCATGATCATTCAAAAGGAAGTGATTCATGCGGATGATGTTCTTCATTTAAATGTAATATCAAGTAATGTTATGGAGATACATGGTGGTATTCTGTTCTTCATAGGCTGAATTATTCGAGTGGTTCATCTCCTATCACTTAATTACCTGGAAGAAACATTTAAATTTTAAGTATTTCCAATTTAAAAGCCCTTAAGAACTGATCCCCAAGAACAAGTCCTCAAATTATCGCTCAAGCACAACCCCCGCTCCCATCCCTAAGCCTCTCTTACATAACGATGGACAGTTTGTCCTAGTCTAGCTGGCAAGACTGCACATTATCCACCAATAGTTGATAATTTACCTGTTTGTAACCTATTCAAACTATGGCCTCAGTCTCATCGCTCCTATCGAGTGCCAGGCCATAGACAGATTATTGAGCTATTATTAACACTTTATGTCTTGCCGGGGCCAAGACTGAATGCTTGGTGCTTAAGCTGTGTAGTTATTCATGTTGCTGTCATGAGTGCTGAGCAAGAAGAGCAAGTCCTGATAAAATCAGAGCAGATTGTCACCACGACAGCATGAAGACGCTCGGGTTCATCTCATTCCTCTCATTCTTGCTAGAACCGCTTGGAAAACCTGGTAATTATAGGTATGGGTATTTATTTACTGTGTTTTTTTTTTGTTCCTTCAAAGGTTTTATTTCAGAATATTACTTTTAAATGGTCCTGCCAATGATAAAGTAGGATGTTCTGTCATCTAACTTTTTTTATCTGAAATTTCCATTTTCATACTGAAATAGTTTAGGAATTGAAGGAATGGGTGCTCTGTTCTACACTGGTTTAAAGTTATTTCAGTGCTTATCCTATAGTCCTTTTACCAAGTAATATAGTGATATCTGGTTTTATTCTCCTCTACATATTTCCTAAACCCATTAATTGTTCTGTCAGATAATGGTGATATGTGCCTGATATCTGTTCTCCATAAATTTTAAGCTTCTGCGGTCTCCAAACTGAAGTCATTCTACCAACCTTTACAATATTCTGTCATCCAAGTTTCTTTAGACTTTATGTCTACTGAGCATGTGTTGATACTGTAAGCTTCACTCTCTAGACTGAAGTAAACACACACAGTAATGTGAAGTGATATCTGAAAATGTGATGTGTTCTGTTCTCCACAGATTTTAAGTACAACTTTCTCTCAAAACATCTCAGACCACTAGTAGTGCAATGACTGATAACGGGGTTCTCCATCATGGGAAGGTTCTAACAGTGGACACCATGAACCCTAATGTGAAACGGGTGGAGTATGCTGTCCGTGGACCCATAGTCCAGAGAGCTGTGCAGATTGAGAAGGAACTTAAAGAGGTGGGAATTGGCACCTGCATGGGATGGCTGGTCTTTCTTGCTATATCATATATCATATGTATATTTAATCCTTGTAGGTTCTGAATCCTTTTTCCTATATTGAGTCTTTTGGCCTGACACATTGAGTATCTCGTATGAACAATGTGCTTCCCTTTATGCTTCTAAATGGATATTTCTGAACAAATTATGGGCAGCAGTGGCCTACTGGTTAAAGACTATGCCCCAGGATTGGAAGGTCATGGGTTTGAATCTTGGACCAGTAGGTGGCCCCAGGGTACCCATGAGCAAAGTATTGCCCCATCACTCCACCCCAGTTGGTGGATATGGCTGCAAACTGCTGCACAGTGTTTGTGCGTTAAATGCCAAAGATTTATTTTCTTGTGCTTCACTGTGTGCTCAACTCTTGATGAGTTGATAGTTTGACTTTGCTGAACAAATAGAATATTTGTATTGTTACAGTTTGTCATTATATATAGTCATCTCAGATGTTAGACGGGAGATCTTTTTGTCGTTCAGCCTTATGGTTTTGAAGGCCCTCATTCATTGTAATGGCCGTTGAAAATATATTTAATGTCAATGTCAAGCATTAATGAGTCAAATTTGTCATGCCGTGTGCTCCCCCACAGATGCATTTTTTTTAGCGACTAGGCTTGTTTGATCTAATGCTGCCTGGCTCAGCACAGTACCACAACGATTTTTTTTTGTCTGACTTTGGATCCATCTGCATTGGATCCATAAGAGAATTTCAACGATGTTGTTGTAGCTTGAGCGCAGCTAAAAACTACACTCAACTTACAACAAGGCCTTTCACACACATAGAACATAAACCTACTTCAACCCAGTAAAAGTAAAGATTATTAATCAGTTTATTAGTTGAAACACTAAAATATGCAGGGGCTCCAGAGCTAGGAACCAGTGCAAAATAGTGCTAATCTAATGGCATTAGATAAAATGGGATGTAACCCTCCTTTGTCATCTAAACTAGAACCTTGAAACGTGTTCGTCATTCATGTCTCACCGAAACAAGTGGAGCTCTGGAGACAGCTCAGATTCATTATTAAAATTTGATGCAAAGCTGTGTTTTTGCTTTTGATATTAAGCAAATGGAAAAAAAATGTTAAAAATATAATCTTTTTCCAAAACAGAAACAAATTATTTGAACCTGTTTAAAGTGAAAAGTGAAAGTGACAACCCTTGTCATTGCAAGGTCACAGCACTGCACACCATGAACCACAACGAAATTGGACCTCTGCTTTTAACCCATGCACACAAACACCGTGCAGCAGTGGGCAGCTATTGAAAGCGCCCGGGGAGCAGTGACGGGGACGGTACCTTGCTCAGGGGTACCTCAGGGCAACCTACTTGTGAGGGAATCGAACCCACAATCTTCCGATGCAGGGCCAACTCCCTAACCACTAGGCCACCGCTGCCCCACTGTTGATACATTATATTATATTTTTATGAAATTACATCGCATTAGACAGAAATAGTATATAATTTTTGTAACTAGTTATAGCAGGGTGTTTATTGGAGTATTTATTGAGGTTTTAATTCAATTTAATTTTAATTTAAAGTTCCAAAACCAAGGCTCATAACACCGTAAACACATTAGAAGTAAAAGCGTATCTCTTGTCAAACCCTACTTCATATCTGATGTATTGAAATGTAATCTTTGGTCCAAAAGAAAGTACAATGGCTTTTGTTGGAGGGGACTTCGTTTAGCCCTGGAACAGTGAGTGTCTGTGTTTTGTTTTTGAGGTTTGCTGTGGACCCCTATATGGCCCCTTTTCACTTGCCAGGCCTGTTCCCAGCCTTTCTAACAATGAGGCCACTTGGTGCTAGGCCACATGATTGGGAACAAGGCTGCTACGAGAAGAGCAGACGTGTGTGTGTGTGTGTGTGTGTGTGTGTGTGTGTGTGTTTGATGCATTCATCATTCAAGTAATGAGCTGTGCAATTCTAAACACTTGCCTGATTTCTTTACCAACCTGAAACATATCCATTAGCTTAAAATATGCATATCTTAAAGGCATAGTTTGAGCCATGTTTATTCTGCAGCTTTGTACATACATGTGAACATACACTGCCCTTCCAAAACCATAATCATCCATGGAGTTATTATCCAGTAGGAGGCTCTTACATATTTGCTTTATTAAATCCATCTTTACCTTGTCTGTAGCTTTTCAAGAAATACTCTTATGCTGACATGGAATTGACCATCTTTACCATCTGACATATGCATACAGTCAGTTTGTATCATAGCATAACAGGACTCAAAAAATTGTTTCTTCATATTATAAATCGAAACATGATTGTGTAATTTCTATTTCTAATTATGTTGGCAGTTTGACACTTAAGGCCTTCAGTCCAAGACCTAAAGGCTAGTAGTCAAAGTAACAATCCCATCTTTACTAATAGCGCTTCTGAAATAACACTGTATTTTCACCAACACAACAAACTCAAACTCACGGTCAAAGCTCAATCTGAACAGATTGAAAATTAAAGAAGAACAGAACACATTACCCTTCTATGAGTTTATTGTTCAACTAAGACAGACAGACAACTGCAGTAATGTTTTTAGGTCACTTCACAGAGCTGTTTAAAGTCTACCTAGACTTCCAGGAAAGCTAAAGTGGCAACAGCTGATGGAAATTTGCCACAGTTTCATTATATACACTCTGGAGACATTCTAATGACTGTTTATTAGTTGTGACTTTTTATTAATAATCTAAATACATTTTACAGTCATTAATATTTTCAAAACAAAATGTAAATTGTCAATAGAATTTATTATTTAAAAAGTAATTTATTTAAAAGTTCCCTAATGTTCATTACAAAATTGGTATTTTAATTCTTGTGTATGTGTAATCAAAGGATACCAGGGAGTGTGTATTAAATTAAGAATTGCCCTGCTGTTGTACTAGATGGTAAGCTTTTGCATCTGTACTTTGTGTTTTTGTGTGCGTGTGCGTGTGTGTGTGTGTGTGTGTGTGTTTGCACACGTTATATAGAATTTGATCCAGTTTTACCAGTTTATCAGTGTGCTGTTGGATTGAGTTCTATCTTTTGTAGGATACATAAAGGTTGATTTATGATTGTTGTTGTGATATATGGCGTTGCTGTATGCTTTTCTGGGCAGATAACAAATTTTAACAATTTAGATCTATAACAATGATTTAGATCTAAAATAAAATTAGAGTCAAATACTAAAATCAGGTCACCCTGAATGCATAAACTGTATAACAACTGTCTGTAGCTTACTATGTACCTGTCTTATTTACATAATCTTTGTATTTATGTTTGCAAACATTGAATCTAAATGCATATTTCTATTCATTGTTTTCCTCATCCTTTTTTAAATGGCACTGAAATTTTGCTGCTTCAGATATGTTCTGAAAATGTATTACATTTTTGTCAAATCGCTCACCCTTAAGTTTACATATAGTGTCTAATTTTATTGCTTTCTTTGTCTTACTCAATCCCATCAATAGGGTGTAAAGAAACCCTTCACAGAGGTCATAAAGGCCAACATTGGAGACTGTCATGCCATGGGTCAGAAACCCATCACTTTCTTCAGACAGGTGTGTTATTAGAGAGAAATGTGGATGAATGTGAGGAAAATTTTGCAGTGTTTACAGCATCATCTTTATAATTTTCAAATTATACCCATATGGAGGCTTAACATTTTATTTTTGCCATTCTCTGATTCTGCTGCACTCAACACTTCTGGTAGCTGAAATTCCTTTCTAATCCCCAAGATAAAACGATGATGCAACAAGGTAGTTAAAATGTAATGAAAGTTTATGACTCACCAATTAAATAGGTGCCTCTAACTGCAATGGGGCTTTAAACCCAAATCAAACTTTAAACACCAGTTTGTTAATATCTTTCTTTTAAGGGGTTGAATGTGAATTGTGAAATTTCACTCACTCACTATACAGGTTCTGGCCCTATGCTCTTACCCTGAACTTCTGGAAGAAGACAAGTTTCCAGAGGATGTGAAGTGCCGAGCGAGACGCATTCTTCAGGCCTGTAGTGGAAAAAGTATTGGTACGGTTTTCATTTTTTAGGGCAGGCTTACTGCTTATCACCTTTTTTATTTAGACATCTTTAGAAAACTGTAGCAGCTTGAGGAGACCCTCAGGTAAACATTTTGTTGGCTCATTATGGTTCTCATTATGTGCCTCAGCAAATGTTGACCTCGCCTTGTTACTTTACGTTAGGGGTGGGCAAGACTGGAGATCCCCACCCTGGCTTTACATGGTCTGCTGCTTCATCGTAACACTGTAATACCACTTACAGGTGACCATGGAATTTACTGAAACCTTCAGAAAGACCTATTCTTTAACAAATGTTTGTAAATCAGACTGCATGGTTAGGTGCTTAGTTTTATACACCTGTAGCAATAGTTAAGACCTAAACAGACTTTCAATGATTAAGAGGTCCTCATACTTTGTGTAGTGTTAACGTAGTGATAAACTGATCATAAACCCAGCTTTATGGTTGAAAAAGTTGTTGAAAAATGTCTGCGAATGTTTTTTTATTATTATATTGTATATTCTTCTTTTTCTTTCAGCTGCTTTCGGCTGTTTAGGGGTCGCCACGGCAGATCATCTGTTTCCATTTCTTCCTTTCCTTTGCATCTTCCTCCTTCAAACCAACCATCTGCATGCCCTCTCTCACCACATCCATAAACCTCCTCTTATCCTCACCACACCAAAAGAAAATCTCAGGTCCTCCAGCTCCGCCTCCTGTCTTTTTGTTAGAGCCACTGTCTCTCCAACCTGTACAACATAGCTGGTCTCACTACTGTCCTGTAAACCTTTCCTTTTACTCTCGCGGGTACCCGTCTGTCACTGATTACTCCAGCCACTCTTCTGCACCCATTCCAATCCGCCTGCACTCTCTTCTTCCCCTCTCTTCCACACTCGTCGTTATTCTGAACTGTTCCCAAGTATTTAAACTCCTCCACCTTTGTCACCTCTACTCCCTGCATCCTTACCACTTTCCTCCCTTTCATTCACACTCATGTATTCTGTATTTGACCTACTCATGTTCATTGCTTTCCTCTCTAGAGCATATCTCCATCTCTCCAGGTTCTCCTCAAGCTGCTCCCTACTCTTACTGCAGATCACAATATCATCAGCAAACATCATCGTCCACGGAGACTCCTGTCTAACCTCGTCCGCCAACCTGTCTGTTACTATTGCAAACAAGAATGGGCTCAGCGCTTATCCTTGATGTAATCCAACCTCTACCTTAAATGCATCTGTCACTCCCACTGCAGTTCTCACCACTGTTACACTGCGATCATACATATCCTGAACTACTCTCACATACTTCCCTGTAACACCTGACTTCCTCATTATCCCTCTATAGTTGCTACAGCTCTGTGCATCACCGTTATTCTTGAAAATAGGCACACGTACACTTCGTCTTCACTCCCCAGGCATCCTCTCACTTTCCAAGATTGTGTTAAACCAGTCAGCCGGTTAGAGCATGGTGCTAATAACTCCAAGGTTGTGGGTTTGGTCCCAGTACGGGCCATCCATATTTATGGGACAGTGGTGGCCTAGTGGTTAGGGAGTTGGCCTTTGGATCGGAAGATTGTGGGTTCGATTCCCTCACCAGTAGGTTGCCCTGAGATACCCTTGAGCAAGGTACTGTCCCTGTCACTGCTCCCTGTGTGCTTACAATAGCCCTGCTCCATGTGTGTGTAACACAGAGGTTTCATTGTGCTGTGCTGCATTTCACAAAGAACATTTTCACTTTCACAATCTGGTCAGAAACTCCACTGCCATCTCTCCTTAACACCTCCATGCTTCTGCCGGTATGTCATCTGGACCCACGACCTTTCCATTCTTCATCCTCTTCAATGCTGCCCTTACTTCCATCTTGCTTATTTGCTGGTTCATTATCCTCACATTCTCTAATCTTCTCTCTCTCACATTCTCTTCATTCATCAGCTGCTCAAAGTACTCTTTCCATCTGCTCAACAGCAGCTGTTCACCTGTGAGTACTTTTCCATTTCCATCCTTAATCACCCAAACCTGCTACACATGTTTCCCAGCTCTGTCTCTCTTTCTAGCCAATCAGTATAGGTCCTTTTCTCCTTACTGTCCAACCTCTCATACAATTCACCATACACCTTATCTTTAGCCTTGCGCTTCATCTCCTAGTACTCTTGTCTACTTTCTTTATCTATCTGACTATCCCGCTTCTTCTTCGCTTGCCTCTTTTTTTTGTATACACTCCTGGACTTCTGGGTTCCACTACCAGGTTTCCTTATCCTCCTTCTTCCTTCTAGATTTCACACCAGGTGCCTTCCAAAATGTCTGACTTACCACTTCTGCAGTAGTTTCCCAGCAATCCGGTAGCTCTTCAGCACCTCCCAGTACCTGTGTTGACTCTTGCAATCCTTTTTCTTCAGCTTCCACTTGATCCTCGACTCTGCCCTCGCTTTCCTCCTTTTTTTGACCTCCAAGGTCATCCTACAGACCACTATCGTATGCTGTTTAGCTACACTCTCCCCTGTCACTACTTTGCAGTCTCCAATCTCCTTCAGATTGACCCTTCTGCAAAGGATATAATCCACCTGTGTACATCTTTCTCCACTCTTATACGCCAACCTGTGCTTCTCCCTCTTCTTACAATATGTATTAACCATAGCCATTTCCATCCTTTTCACAAAACCTACAATCATCTGACCTTCAGCATTCCTCTCATTGACACCATATCTACCCATCACATCCTCATCACCTTTGTTCTCTTCACCAACCTGTCCATTAAAGTCTACACCAATCACCATTCTCTCACCCCTGGGTACACTCTCCACCACTTCATCTAGCTCACTCCAGAATTCTTCTTTCTATTATTATATTATTTCTTGTTAATATATTGCAAAATATAAATAGGTTGTACTTCAGTTATCTATTCACTTTTCCTTAGGTGCATACAGTGCTAGTCAGGGCATTGAGCTTATCCGCCACGATGTCGCACGGTACATTGGAAGAAGAGACGGAGGAATCCCTTGTAATCCAGACAACATCTACCTCACTGCAGGAGCTAGTGATGGAATCATGGTAAAAAAATATAAAAGCACAATAACAGTGGCATGGTGTGTTCATCTGTACCACGATTCACTCATTATGTTGTAAAATTTCTTGAAATAAAACAAGAACCAAGCAACAGAAAGTTCAGAAACACCTTCCGTATAGTTTTTGAGGGAAAGATTTTCTTTGTGCTCCAAAAAGAGCACAAAGAAAATGCTTTCTCATAGCAAGTTAATAGGCAAAATTTTTGGACCATTTCTACTTACCGGTTCACCATGAAATTCTCATTACTGCTGGTGTGGTGGGGAAACTGGAAATCGCTTATTACCACCACTATGCCTTCAGTTTTTGTGAAGTTAAAAGATAAGATTTATTAATCTCTATTGAATCTATTTTTGAAAGTCTCCTCATTGTTTAAAACATTTTGAAATCATATATTTCCTATAGGAAAGTGATAAATATTGTAATACTTTTTCAAGATGTAAGTAGTATTATGTCCTTTCTCTTTCTGTTGTTTTTCTTTTTTTCAGACCATGCTGAAGTTGTTAGTCTCAGGAGA
This sequence comes from Hepsetus odoe, assembly GCA_017165825.1. Classification (NCBI taxonomy): domain Eukaryota; kingdom Metazoa; phylum Chordata; class Actinopteri; order Characiformes; family Hepsetidae; genus Hepsetus; species Hepsetus odoe. Next base: position 26,091,648 of record CM029378.1, read on the forward strand.
AGGCTCTTCTCGTACTGGAGTGATGATTTCTATCCCTCAGTATCCGCTCTACTCTGCTGCTCTGGCTGAACTAGCTGCCGTGCAGATTAATTATTATCTGGATGAGGAGAAGTGCTGGAGTCTGGACGTGCAGGAGCTGCGGCGCGCCCTGCAGGCTGCTAGGAAACACTGCAGGCCGCGGGTTCTCTGCATCATTAACCCAGGAAACCCAACAGGTGAACATCTGATATAGAAAAGTGATGCTCTGAGCATATTTGATTCAAATGAAAAGAAAAAAAAAAAGAATGAATAAGATTTAGTTTTATCTTCTTAATGTACTTATTGAGGTATTATGTCATAACAACACCATGGGGTTGTTAAATATGAATATAATATAAATTCTCAAATAACATGGATATAAAAGAAGTAATGTCTGGTGTTTCTCCAACTGTTTGTTCATCATTTGAGTTAATTGTGCATTTATCTTTAAAAAAAAAAAAAAAAAAAAAAAACTACAAATGTACTTACCTTTCAAAAAAAAAACGTCACAAATTAATGCTGTGCTTTACTGTAAAAGATCAAACTGTAATTAAACGCATTACTTTTCTCACAGGTCAGGTGCAAAGCAGGCAGTGCATTGAGGATGTGATCCAGTTTGCTTTTGAAGAAAACCTGTTTCTGATGGCTGATGAAGTGAGAAAGAGTATCAATCTTTTTTATTTGCTTTATCTTTTTTTTTCTTTTTCCTTCCAAAAAGAGGTGGAAGAAAGAAACTATATTTAAAGGGGAATCCCTTAACAAAGTTGTTTATCTATCCATCCATCCATCCATCCATTTTCTGCCGCTTGTCCCAAACGGGGTCGCGGGGGGGTGCTGGCGTCCAACCCAGCAGGGCGAGGACGGGGGACGCACCCTGGACAGGTCGCCAGCCCATCGCAGGGAGGAGCGGGACAGGGATGGCACCCTGCTCAAGGGTACCTCAGGGCAACCCATTGGGAAGGGGTTCAAACCCCCGATTCTCTGATAAGGCCAACGCCCTAACCACTAGGCCACCACTGCCCCTACAAAGTTGTTTAGCGAGTCACAATATGGAAGGGGTCATTGTAGAAAAGCTTACTGCACAATAGCTATAACTTGGCAGGCCAGAAAGCAACAAACACAAACACAAAATAATGCTTCAAAAATGTCAGGCTGAAAGCGGCAGGAGCATGGCAGTTGCAGTGAGGCGTAATGATCCCTTGTTCCAGTGGCTTACAGGCCCTGTCCTCTGTTTTTTCCTAGAAGTCTGCTTATGAAAGATTTAGAAAAGAAAGTGAAACAAAATCATCAATCAGTGATTTCTTGGAGTAGCTCCACTCATGCAAGCAGCATGCTGTTTTTGTAGCAGAGTTACAAAGTTAGAGACATAAATGTCTTCAGCTGTGCTCTTTTAAAATATGCCGGCCTGCCTTTGAACTACGTTGTCTGGCTGTCCACAGATCAGGTGCTGAAGAGACTGCTTTTTCAGCACCAAGGACGGTGAATTGCTGGCTGGCAGGGTGAAAGCTAAACACGCATGTTTTTGTAGCGAGCCTGCTGCCACTGCAACAGCCATATTATTTGTTATTGAAAACCACTGGTGAACCTAAACATGTCTTCTGAGTTGTCATATGTAATGTTGATAATGGTAAGAAATCTAAAAAATATATTCTATTTAGGTACTATTTTTAACTTACACTTCCCTACAACTCTACCCTGAGTGGATTAAAACTCTTAGGGTAAAGCCTTCTCAAAACTGTTACTTCTAAGATAGAAGGGATGCTACATATTTCATATTTAACAAGTTCATGTAATAACTCTGAGAAGTGGCTTTTATAGGTATTAAACTTTGGACATCTACTTCCTATCAACACATTTATCTTAACTTGTCTTTCACTTTATATTTAATGTTGCAAATGACAAATTCAGATGCTAGAATATTGTGACATATTGCACAGAATCCCTAAGCAGTGCCTAAAATACTTAAGTATAGCCATCTAAGATATCTAAGCTCAGAAAAGTGGCAGGTTATAAAAAGATTCATAATTAAAATGTTAAGATAATGCAAACCAGCTAAGTAAACATTTAATAAACCATTTTGAAAGGATGGATGTCAAACATTAGGCAAGCAGTGTATATTATAATCTCCTCATGGTCTCTTGTCTGGGCAGGTGTATCAGGATAATGTGTATGCAGAAGGCTGTCAGTTCCACTCCTTTAAAAAGGTTCTGTTTGAAATGGGACCACAGTATTCAAATAAAGTGGAGTTGGCCTCGTTCCACTCAACATCCAAATGCTACATGGGAGAGTAAGTGGTAAAAAGTATATATTTTTTTCCAGCAATGTCTTCATTAAACTTTTTTAAAAAGGGTTTTCATCCAGCAAGCCAGATAAAAAGGCAAGCTTAAAGATGCATCGAAATGAGTCCTTCACATCAAAACATACCTTGTCCGCAACATTTATCACATTTCTTAGATCTTCGTTTTATATATAGTATAAAATTTCACCCAAATGTTTTCAAAGAAAAACTGTTTGCTTTTATTAATGTAAATAATCTTACATTGCATTAATGGACAATTGTTTAACAAAAAGAACAAATGAAATCATTTAAATACAGATTTTTAATTTGTCTTTATTTCTTCCATCAGCACTTATTCATGTGAAAGAGGGTATAGTTTAGTACTTCGGTCTTTTACAAATCATTAGTCTAGAAAGACAAATTGAGCTGTATTTGTCCTTTTCTCTTAAGGTGTGGCTTTCGTGGTGGTTACATGGAGGTGGTGAACTTGGACCCTGAGGTCAAAGTTCAGCTTACGAAGTTGGTGTCTGTCCGCTTATGTCCTCCAGTGCCTGGACAAGCTCTCCTGGACTTGGTGGTCAATCCGCCTCAACCAGATGAAACCTCCTATGAGACCTTCATCAAGGTGTTCTACACTTATATATATATACACACACACACACACACACATACATACAGTGCTGTGCAAAAGTTTTAGGCAGGTGTGGGAAAAATGCTGTAAACAAAGAATGCTTTCAGAAATATAAATAATGATTGTTTATTTTTATCAATTTACAAAATGCAAAGTGAGCAAACAAAAGAAAAATCTAAATCAAATCAATATTTGGTGTTACTACCTTTTGCCTTCAAACCAGCATCAATTCTTATAGGTACACTTGCACAAAGTCAGGGATTTTGTAGGATTATAGTCGGTGTATGATCAACCAATTTTACCAAACAGGTGCTAATGATCATCAATGTCACACGGAGGTTGAAACACAGTCATGTTTGGAACAACCTACCAGCCGAGTTCCTTCAAAAACTGTGTGCAAGTGTACCTAGAAGAATTGATGCTGTTTTGAAGGAAATTGATGCTGTTTTGAAGGAAAGGCTTTGATTTAGATTTCTCTTTTGTTCATTCACTGCATTTTGTTGATTGATGAAAATAAATGATTAACACTTCCATTTTTGAAAGCATTCTTTGTTTACAGCATTTTTTCACACCTGCCTAAAACTTTTGCAGAGTACGGTACACACATTCATACATACACTGATCAGACTCCAACAGGAACTGGCTGTTGGAAAAATTCAAGCTCTAATCAGCTCTCTGAAAAGATGGTTTAGAAATAAGTAAAAAGTTGATGGAATATTTTATAGGTGTACTGTATCCATTAAGGACAATGGTGAGACATTTACTGGGGTAAGTATTCAAATTTATTCAGCAAAGTTTCAGGGCTGCACCACAGGATGAAATCTTTTCGGAAGTAGGCTCTCTCCTGTTCAAAACTGAGCTGAACAAAATGCATGCATGGTGTTTGGGGGTTATATGGGGCCTGTTACACAAATGTAACCTGCTGAACCACAGCAACCATTATGCATACATAATATAAAATCTTATAACAAACCAAAACTTGTAAAAAATGCAGAATAGGCAACAAAGTGAAAAGGTTCAGGCTGATGCATAGTTACGAAGAGGTCGCCATAACTGTGTACATGTTTAAGGGACCACCTGAATGCTGTGTTATTGTGTAAGTCCCTGCTAGCATTTGTCAAAATAACTGCGCTCAGCCAATAGAGAAGTCAGACTATTAAAGTTTTTTTTAATGTTCGCTACACTGTATCACTTGTTAAATTTCAACGTAAAGCGAGGCATCAGCCAAAATATGTTTTTCCTCTTCCTGTGTAAGATTGTATTTCATCTATGACTATGCTCAGGAGCGTTCAAACACTCTGGCGATGCTGGCAGAGAAGGCAAAGATGACAGAAGAGATCCTAAACCAGGTACCAGGAATTACATGTAATCCAGTTCAGGGAGCCATGTACACCTTCCCCCGCATCCAGCTCCCTTCTAAAGCTATTGCAGAAGCTAAGGTAGGTCTGTCCACCCTGTCATTCTGAGTATATGAAAAGGTAACATAATTTCATCCTAATGTTTTAATATAAACGTTTTAATCTACTGTACTGTTCGCCTATTATTGGGAGATTGCTACTTTAATTCATGTTTAATCCATAATTTGAGCAGGTTTCACTAAAGTGTGTGTTTCTACAGGACAAAGGGCATGCTCCTGATATGTTCTACTGTATGAAACTTCTTGAAGAACAGGGTATATGTCTGGTTCCAGGCAGTGGCTTTGGTCAGAGGGAAGGTACTTACCACTTCAGGTCAGTGTGGATTCAGGAGGATTAGTGGCAGTAAACTGGGGACTGTGTTGATCAAAAGTATTGCTTGTTCACTTCAGAGCTTTTTCTTACTATGGACACTGCTGTATTTTTAATACCACTTAAACACTAAAAACAAAAAATTTAGCCTAAACTAAAATCTTATGTTACTTTATCCACTTTTAGTACCCATTTCATAGATTCAGAAGTGATGACAGTGAAAATATGCCTCCCCTTTCCTTGTTTTTTTTTTAATTATTATTATTATTATTATTATTATTATTATTTTTTTTTTTTATAAAAGATGGCCACAAACTGTTGAGCAACCATTAATAAAAGGCAGTTAACCTCCAAGTATCCTTCAGTAGCTAGCTGTTTTCTTCTCAATGAGTCATTGAGTTTGTTTTAAGTCCAATTGTTTGGGACATCTGGAAAAAAGATTGTTTGGAGAAGAAAAGAGAAGAGCTACCATCATTCCTGTGTCATGCCAACAGTAAAGCATCCTGAGACCATTCATGTGTGGGTTTACTTCTCAGTCGAGGGAGTGGCTCACTCACAACAATAAAACCCATTAAACCCATTCAAAACTTCTGGCCAGTCCTCAAGAGGCAGTGAACTAACAAAAAGCCACAACTTCTGACAAACTCCAAGCAATGATTATGTATGAATGGGCTCCATCAGTCTAGATTGACAGCATGCCAGGGCGAATTGCAGAGGTCTTGGAAAAAGAAGGACCAATACTGCAAATATTGACTCTTTGCACAAACTTAATGTAAATGCTTAAGCTTTGAAAATGGACAGCAGAAGAAAATGAACTAGCTAACTAATGTTAGCCTGGCTAATACAAACTTTATATACTTTATATACACATGAATGCAGGACCCAAGGTTTCCCTTTTTGGAAAAAGACAAACTTCTTCACTGATTTCCTGTTTTGTCATCATGTGCACAACAGTGGAAATCTTTTCACACAAGTGCAAATGATTTAGTCAGCAGATCCAGGTACTTACCACTTCAGGTCAGTGTGGATTCTTGAGGATTAGCGGCAGTAAACTGGGGACTGTGTTGATCAAAAGTATTGACTTAAGAAAAGTGAAAAAGTGAAAATGTGCCTCCCCCTTCCTCTTTTTTTTTTTTTTAAAAGCTGGCCACAAACTGTTGAGCAGCCATTAATAAAAGGTGGTTAACCTCCAAGTATTCTTCAGTAGCTAGCTGCTTTCTTTTCAGTGAATCATTGAGTTACAGTGGCTGGTTTGAAAAAATATTCTTTGATTGGTCAGTTGGTATGTCAGTTATTCTTCTCCCCTCCTGTCAGAATTAACAGTTGGCCATTGAGTGACAAACCCAAAAGACAAAGAAATTGTATTTTATAATACCATTTGAAATACAAACTGCAACTGAATTGTATTATAAATGATAATCTGCAGACATTTTTTTTGTCCTTAATTTTTTCTTCGTTTCATTCAGGATGACCATTCTACCACCTACGGAGAAGCTGAAAATAGTTTTGGCTAAAATAAAGGAGTTCCATCAGAGTTTTACTGATGAGTACTCATAGAAGAAAAGAAAACCACCGTGCTGCAGAAAGCCAAGAGAGAATTTAAGCCGTCAAGTGACCTTCACTGACCTCTACTGTGAACACTTTTAAATTCTTCTGAATATCTTCACTGATGTATGTAAAGAGGAAAAAACAAGGAAGGTTTTTAACAAAACATTTTAGCTTAAATAAATGAATAATAAATTTTACTCTAGAACACTGTACTAGTGGGTTTTCAAAATAAATTTTAAGAAATTCAAAATGTGCCTTATCTTCACTGTTCAAGGATAGTGTTCTTTATGGAAACTATCCAGGGGTGTCAAACTCCAGTCCTGGAGGACTGGGGTCCAGCACAGTTTGGTTATTTCCTCAGACACACCTGGTTTACATATTGCCAGGTGTAGTGAATGTGTTTGAGAAGGGGAATGGATTGATCCTACTTTACTAATTTATGTCCTTATTTTGATTACATTTTAGTAATTATTGTCCAAATTTTTCCTCTTTTGAAATGTATTTAATAAGGCAAATATATATGTGTTGAATTGCATGTACAGCCGTGGCCTACATTGTTTTGCACAAAAAGGGCTTCACAGGGAAGGATATGGCGGCTTGTAAGATTACACTTAAATCATCCATTCATTGGATCATCAAGAACTTCAAGAGGTTCAGTTGTCGTGCAAAAGACTTCAGAGGGATGACCACCACCAATACTTTTGGTGGATAGCCTAGTGTCAAGAAGGGCAGCAAAGACACTTCCAAATCCACTTCTCTCCAAGAAAAACATCAGGGACAGACTGGTTCAACAAAAGGTACAGGGACTGGACTGCTGAACACTATCCAGGGGTGTCAAACTCCAGTCCTGGAGGACTGGGGTCCAGCACAGTTTGGTTATTTCCTCAGACACACCTGGTTCACACTTTTCTTTGATGAAACCCCTTTCTGATTGTTCGGGGCATCTAAAAAAAAAGAATGTTCAGAGAAGAAAAGGAAAGCGCTACCATCATTCCTGTGTATTGCCAACAGTAAAGCATCCTGAGACCATTCGTGTGTGGGTTTGCTTTTGATTTTCAGTCGCGGGAGTAGTTCATTCACATCAACAAAGCAGCCATAAATGAAGAATGGCACCGAAACAACTTTTCCCAACCATCCAAGACAGTTTTGTGAAGAACAATGCAGTTTCCAGCATGATGGAGCTCTTTGCCACAAGGCAAAAAAAGTGTCTCTGGGAACAAAGCATCAAAATTTTAACTCTCCAAACCTTAAATCTATTCAGAACTTGTGGTCAGTCCTCAAGGGGAAGCAAACAAACAAAAATGTGAACAAAAATCCAAGCAATGATTATGTATGAATGGGCTCTGTCAATCAGGATTGCCAGGGTGAATTGCAGGGGTCTTGAAAAAGAAGGGCCAACACTGCAAATATTGACTCTTCGCATAAACTTAATGTAACTGTTAATGAAAGGCTTTGAAATTTCTGAAACACTTGTAATTCTTCTTCAGTTACCATGGAAACAGCAAACTATGAAAACCAATACCATGACTGTATGTTGTATTTTGATAAGACAAAATATTGCTTCTGTTTAAGGTATACTTAATATTATTAGTCCTTAAAAGTCCTGCTTAAGTTTCACTTAAGCTTTGAAAATGGACAGCAGAAGAAAATTATCTAGCTAACTTATGTTAGCCTGGCAGAACTTTTTTGTGTGAGGAAAAAGAATTGCTTGCAGGTTATCGGCTCAAATTTAAAAGTTTGCCATTTAAGCTGACACAGTTGACTTTCCAGTCTTACTGACTGTGGCATGAATGGCCAGGTGCTGTAGCTTTTAGAGTCTAAGGTTCATTATTTTTTCCAGCTATTTTTAACCCACAGGGTGTCTCTCCATTTAATGTTCTGCATTTAATGAAAGTTACTATGTTTCATTGTGAAACACAGCACAGCACACAGTGAAACAATGAAAAGTGAAAGTGAAATTGTCATTGTCATTGCGAGGTCACAGCACAGCACAGCACAGCACATGTGAACCACAACGAAATTTGACCTCTGAATTTAACCCATGCACTCAAACACTGTGCAGCAGTGGGCAGCTATTGAAAGTGCCTGGGGAGTAGTGACAGGGACAGTACCTTGCTCAAAAGTACCTCAGGGCAACCTACTTGTGAGGGAATTGAACCCACAATCTTCTGATGCAAGAGCAACTCCCTAACCACTAGGCCACCACTGCCCCAATGAATGCAGCTGCATTTAACTGACACATGCACACTGTACAACATGGGGCAGCCATGTCTTGCGCCTGGGGAACAGTGAAGGGAACGGCTTGCTCAAGGGTACCTCAGGGCAACCTACTACTCTGGGGTTCAAACCCATGAGCCATGATCCTGAGGCCTAGTCCCTAACCACCAAGCCACCACTGCCCCCAAGAGAAGGGTTGTGGTATTATATTCTGATATTTCTTCTCTGCCACTTCCAACTTCATTCAATAACACAACCCCTCTCCAGGGACCCTTAAAAGTTTTTGGAAAAAGACAAACCTCTTCACTGATTTCCTGTTTTGTCACCATGTACACAAAAGTGGAAATCTTTTCACAGAAGTGCAAATGGTTTAGTTAGCAGATCTAAACCAGTGTCTTCCCGCTGTGAATTATAACGAATCATTAATTACCGCCTCTTTTGGGCAGCCCAGTGGGTAGTGCTGTCACCTCACAGCACAAAGACTTTCAGAGTGTGAGTATTTACTCTCATGAACACATGGGTTTATGAAAACTTCATAAGACATAGCAAATTTATTTAATCAATTTATTCTAATAAGGCACAATAAAAATACGTGGCATGCAGTAAAAGTGTAATGCTTTCATGATCCTTGGTGATAGCATTAAGGATCCGACCTACTGAGCTTCTCTCATTTAGTGCATGGATTCAAGTGGAAGTCTTTTGCTTCATCTTCAGGTGGGCACTCTGAATGAAGCAGCAAAAAGCGGTGGAAAAATTGGTCAGGGATGGCCTCCTTACATTTGTGGAGCTGGTGGAGTCAGCATTGAAGACTCCAGCCTCCACCTTGAAATTAGACGGCACTGACGTTCACGATCTGCAGAAAAAAACAAAACATTTAATAAATGATATAGCTGAACATCATAAACTATAACACTAACACTACAATGAAAAAAGAACCATTTTCTGAGCTCATTTATTCTATAGGGTGTCAAACCAACACCTTTACTTAAGAACCCTCAGAGAACAAAACCTGTTCCCACATTTCAATTTCAATTTTTTCAATTTATTCTTGTATAGCGCCTTTTACAACAAAGTTGCCCCAAGGCACTTTACATTGAAGGTCGATGATGGAACAGGTTACAGTAATAGATGTTAAAGCCGGATGACTACGGAGGAGAGGAACCAAAAACTCCACTACGTGGAGAAAAAAAACCTCTGAGGGTCCAAGGTCAACCGGCTACCCAACCCCCTTGGGTATACTAACAGTACAAAGTTAGTTAGGTTTTAGACTCCAGGATCAGTGAGGAGTCCCAAGTTTCTTCCAGGTACCGATGAGCCGCCAGGGTCCCTTGGCGCATCAGATGCATCACACAGACCAGATGGTAGCTCGGCATTGGACTCAGGTGATGACCACAGCGGGCCCACCCGGACATGTGGGGAGAGAAATGGAATGAGGGGGTCAGTAATGAGCAGGATCCAGTAGTGATAAACACAGAAATGAAACAACAGTGCGATGGCATGTACAGCAGCACCAGCGACATTAGTAATGGTGCACTATGGTGATTGGTGTGGGTAAGCTAAACTAAAGAAGTAAGTCTTCAGCCGTGATTTAAAGACTGAGACTGAATCGGCATCCCGTACAGAAGCAGGCAAGCTGTTCCACAATCTAGGTGCCCTGTAACTGAAAGCTCGTGCTCCTATACATTTATTTATGCGAGGGACAATTAGGAGATCTTTATTCTGGGATCTAAGTGGGCGGTTAGGTGTATAGGTATTAAGCAGTTCGGTTAGGTATATTGGGGCAAGACCTTTAAGTGCCTTGTAGGTTAAGAGGAGGACCTTGAAGTCAGCCCTGTACCTAACAGGAAGCCAGTGAAGCGAGGAGAGTATGGGAGTTATGTGGTCGTACTTCCTGCTCCTGCTAACAATCCTAGCGGCTGTGTTCTGAATGCGCTGTAGGGTGCTTAATGTGCCCTGAGAGCTTCCAGAAAGTAGGGCATTACAGTAATCTAATCTACTGTATACAAATGCATGTACTACTTTTGCCGTGTCTTCCATTGACAGAAAGCGCCGTAGTTTGGCAATGTTCCGAAGGTGCAGGAAGCATGTCTTCGCAACTGCATTAACATGGGGATTAAATGAAAGATTTGAATCGAAAATAACACCAAGGTTACGTGCCAGAGTACTAACTGAAAACTTCAAGCCTGCATCCCGGATATGCGAAATGAAGTTGGCCCTGTCTACATCGCTACTACAAAACAAGAGCAGCTCAGTTTTTTCGGGGTTTAGTGAGAGGAAGTTGTTATTCATCCAATCCCTAATATCACTGAGGCAGCTAATTAAGGTGCCGGTTGATGCTTTATCACATGATTTAAAAGATAAGTATAGCTGAGTGTCATCAGCGTAAGAGTGGTAACTAACATTATGCTTCCGTATAATAGTGCTTAGTGGGAGCATGTAGAGGGAGAAGAGCACTGGGCCCAACACCGACCCTTGTGGGACTCCATATTTACCCAGCAAACAACCCCACCCTACTTCTATTAGTTACCTTCAGTATATGCCCGAGTTCTTTTTCTGTGTTTGAGTTTCTGTTCAGGTTCAGTGTAAAATCCAAGCTCCTGCAGTTTAAAAAGCAGCTCCCTGATGCTCCAGAGATTATCAGTGCTCAGATGTTTGGTAATATTCCATTAGATATTCCATTAGATCAGGTTAAGGATCCAGCCGACTGAGCCTCTCTCTCTAAGCTCATGGATCCAATTGGAAGTCCTTTGCTGGATCTTCAGGCAGGCCCTTCGAATACTGCAGCAAAAAATGCTAGAACTGGACGGAGATGACCTGCCTACATTAGTGGAGCTGGTGGAGTCTGCATTGCAGACTCCAGCCTCCACCTTGTTATCAGACGGCACTGACATATTCAGAATCTGCACAGAAAAGAAACAAAACATTTAATAAATGATATAGCTGAACATCATAATAAACTGTAATACTAGAATTAAGAAAATAACTGTTCTCTGTGCGCATTTAAAATGTTTAAACGGTTCTATAAGCTGCCAGTATCATATAACCAACACTTTCACTAAACCCTCAAAGAACAAAAACTGTTCCCACATATACCCAGTTAACAACTCCACACTACTTCTATTAGTTAACTTCAGTACGTGTCAGAGTTTTTTTGTTCAAGTTCAAGTTCAGGATAAGTGCAATAACCAATCTCTTCGGAAGTCTCCTGCAGGATGAAAGGTCCCGGATAAATGGGGAGGGTTACGTCAGTTAGGGCATCCCGTGTAAAACATTATCAATATATGGACAATGAAATCAATATACGGACAACGAAACAGAATTCCATCCCGGTTCGGTCAAGGCCTGGGTTAAGAACGGCCGCCACCAGTGTTGTTAGCCTACAGGGTGCTGGTGGAAATTGGACTACTGTTGGCCAAGGGAGAAAAAGAAGAAGAGGAAGAGGAAGGCATGTCCAGAGGGAGGAGGAAGGGAGAAAGAAGGGGAGGAGAGTGGAAGTGAGGGTAGGGCCTTTGAATGTTGGCAGCATGACTGGTAAAGGTAAAGAATTAGCTGATATGATGGAGAGAAGAAAGGTTGACATTTTGTGTGTGCAAGAGACTAGATGGAAAGGTAGTAAGGCCAGGTGCATTGGAGGAGGGTTTAAATTGTTTTACCATGGTGTTGATGGAAGGAGGAATGGAGTAGGTGTTATCCTGAAGGAAGAGTATGTGGAGAGTGTTTTGGAGGTGAAGAGGGTGTCAGATAGGGTGAGATTGAAGCTGGAAGTTAAAGGTGTGATGATTAATGTTTTTAGGGCTTATGGCCCACAAGTTGGTTGTGAGACGGAAGAGAAATAAGAATTCTGGAGTGAGTTAGATGAAGTGATAGAGTGTACCCAGGGGAGAGAGAGTGACTGCAAAGTAGCAACAGAGGAGAGTGTAGCTAAACAGCATAGGATGGGGGTCTGTAGTATGACCTTGGAGGTCAAGAAGAGGAGGAAAGTGAGGGAAGAGTCGAGGATCAAGTGGTGGAAGCTGAAGGAGGAGGACTACAAGGTGGAATTCAGGCAAGAGTTAACACGGGCACTGGGAGGTGTTGAAAAGCTACCGTATTGCTGAGAACCTACTGCAGAAGTGATAAGGCAGATGGCTAGAAATGTACTTGGTGTGACATCTGGAAGGAAGAAGGAGGATAAGGAAACCTGGTGGTGGAACTGAGAAGTACAGGAGTGTATACAAGAGGAGAGGGAGGCAAAGAAGGAGTGGGATGGTCAGAGAGATGAAGAAAGTAGAAAGGTGTACAAGGAGATGAACTGCAGGGCAATGAAAGCATGAGCATGTTGAGCAGATGGAAGGATTATTTGAGGGGCTGATGAATGAAGAAAATGAGAGAGAGAGAAGATTGGACGATGTGAGGATAGTGAACCAGGAAGTGCAGAAAATAAGCAAGATGGAAGTAAGGGCAGTGATGAAGAGGATGAAGAATGGAAAGGCTGTTGGACCGGATGACATACCAGTGGAAGCATGGAGTGTTTAGGGGAGATGGCAGTTGAGTTTCTGACCAGATTGTTTAACAGAATCTTGGAAAGTGAGAGGATGCCTGAGGATTGGAGATGAAGTGTTCTGGTACCAATTTTCAAGGGGTGATGAGGGTGATGCACAGAGCTGCAGTAACTATAGAGGGATAAAGTTGATCAACCACAGCATGAAGTTATGGGAAAGAGTAGTGGAAGCGAGGTAAAGGAAAGCGGTGATGATTAACAGTACAGCAGTATGGTTATATGCCGAGAAAGAGCACTACAGATGAAATGTTTGCTCTGATGGTGTTGATGAAGAAGTACAGAGAAGGTTAGAAGGAGTTGCATTGTGTCTTTGTGGACGTTTTTGGTTTTCTATGAGGAAGTCAGGTACAGCAGAGAAGTATGTGAGAGTAGCTCAGGATATGTATGATGGCAGTATAACAGTGGTGAGATATGCAGTGGGAGTAACGGATGCATTTAAGATAGAGGTTGGATTAAATCAAGGATAAGTGCTGAGGTCATTCTTATTTGCAATAGTAATTGACAGGTGGACGGACGAGGTTAGACAGGAGTCTCCATAGATGATGTTTGCTGATGCTACTGTGATCTGCAGTGAGAGTAGGGAGCAGCTTGAGGAGAACCTGGAGAGATGGAGATATGCTCTAGAGAGTAGAGGAATGAAAGTGAGTAGGTCAAAGACAGAATACACGAGTGTGAATGAAAGGGAGGAAAGTGGAGTGATTAGGATGGAGGAAGTAGAGGTAACAAAGATGTAAAGAGATGTAAAGATGTCTAGACCCCATGATCACAGGATTGTCGGTTTGAGTTGTGGACCAGTATGTTACTCTGACCAAAGTACTGTCCCTAACACTGCTCTCACTGGATGTATGGCTGCCTTGCTACACTGTGTTTTAGGTTAAATGTAAAGGAAGGATTTTGCTGTTGTACAATGTGCTGTGGTGTGTTCACGATGGAAAATAGTCACTTTGGAGACAAAGTTAGAGAAGCAAGGTTGCGTTGGTTTGGACATGTCCAGAGGAGAGACGAGGATTATATTGAGAGGAGCATGTTGAAGATGGAGCTGCCAGGAAAGAGGAAGACCAAAGAGGAGGTTTATTGGTGAGAGAGGACATGCAGGTGGTTGATTTGAAGCAGGAAGATGCAGAGGACCGGAAGAAATGGAGAGGGTTGATCCATTGTGGCAACCCCTAAATGGGAGCAGCCGAAAGAAAAAGAAGAAGAAGACATAACTTAATATAACATTTAACTTATCTGAATAAAGCATTGGTTCTGTGACTTGTTCACAACTGTGAGCCTGAAGCTGCTTCATATTTAGTGTTTAAATCCTCACCAGTTAACTTAGTACTTTTAGAAGGGGAGGTAAAATAGGGTTTTTTGTGTGTGCTCGCAGCTAACTATCTACCTACCTTGCTGAAGGGTATCGCAGGGCAACCTACTGGTCTGGGGTTCAAACCCATGATTTGCGGAGCTTGGGGCCAACTCCCTAACCACTAGGCCACCACTGCCCTAAGAGAGCAAAAAACTGAAAGACAACTTAAATGGAGGGCTTATGACTGTTATGGAAAAGAAGGGGGAGCTATATTGGTTACTGATTTTTTGTTTTTTTAAATGTTTTTGAGTTCTGCGTCTTCCTGCTTCAAACCAACCACCTGCTTGTCCTCTCTCACCACATCCATTAACCTCCTCTTTGGTCTTCCTCTTTTCCTCTTTCCTGGCAGCTCTATCTTCAACATCCACCTCCCAATATAATCCTCATCTCTCCTCTGGACATGTCCAAACCAACGCAACCTTGCTTCTCTAACTTTGTTTCCAAGATGTCTAACCTGAGTTGTCCCTCTAATATACTAATGTCTAATCCTGTCATTTCTAAGAACTGAAATTGTGGGGAGAGACAGGAAGAGCACATCATCAGTGTACAAAGAAATCAAGCACTCTGTCTCTCCCCTTATGAACTTTAGGATCAGAGTGCAGGGTTATTGCTAAAGGGTATCCTTGTTTTGTGAGGAAGAAAGTGGAAGATAAGGCATTAGTGTTAAGTAATGCTTGTGGAGAGGAACACAATTTTATCTAGGATATGAATTTCTCACCACAACCACCCATGCCCAAAATATAAAAGAGACCAATCAACATGATCAAAGGCCTTTTTTGCATCTAGCATGAGAATAACCTCTGAAGTGCCATGGTGTTAATTAACTCCACAACTCTCCTAATGTTAATGAAAAACAACTCCTGTGTTATGAAACCAATCTGATCACAATCATTCCCGGATTTACAGATGACAACCGCCTAGCAAGAGCTTAGGCAAGACATATTTATATCCGTGTTGAGAATGCTGATTGTATGATCAGAGCCAAATTCTAAATTATCCTTTATAAATTAGGAAACTAATGCATGTCTTTTTTTTTTCTTCTTTCTTTTTTTAAATAAAATTTGGTGTCTATCTGGGACTGGGGCTTTGACAGACTACATAGACCATGAGGCCCTATTAATCTCCTTTATAAAGACTGGTAAGTCTGAGTCAGCACTGCTCTCAGAAGTTATTTTGTGAAGTTGTAGTGTTTTGAAGAAACCCACAATGGAGGGGTTGTCTGATGACAAATCTGAAAGATATAACTGGGAATAGAAATCTTGAACACATTCATTAATACCATGAATGGGAGATCCAGGCTGATCATCTTTAATCAGCAGCACTTGTTTACTGCTACAAGTCTCTTAGATGGCTTTGTGCTTTGATTTGATGCTTTTGAGCTTGATTGATTCATATGTAGGTCCCTGTGTGGCTTAAGAAAATAAAAATAAAACAAAAATACTCTGAAATGTGTCTGGTAAAGAGACTGCACTGAAAATAAAAAGCCTGGAGAACTGTTCCTCCAAAGAACAATAAAAAAGATAAAGCACTAGAAGCAATATACAAGGAAATGAGGTAGTGGCTCTAGACTTTTTGCAGAGCATAACTTTATGATATTTAAATATGCCATCCTAAACTCGTTTCTCCTTCTCTCGTCCATGTGAACAGTTTGAAATATTGGCAGTCTGTCACATCAGGTCCAAATTTAAATTTTCTCATTTTCTGAGCCGCTTGTCTTGATTAAGGTCGTGGATGGTGCCAGAGCCTATGCCAGCCAGTCAGTCCACCACAGGGCAGACACACGTATAGGCCAATTTAGCATCTCCAATCCATAGCTCCTGGAGGAAACAGAAAGAACCTTTGTACAAGCAGTTAATCCAACACTAATGTAGAATCAATACATTAATTAACTAAAATAATTACCAACACCTGCAGTAGATCAGGTTTTCTGGATGTTTGGTTGCTGTGAGCTAATGTTGCTGCTCAGTGATGCCACCCAGCGGCAAATTGTGCACATGACATCAGACACGGTTGAGCAGTTTTAAAGTCTTTTTTTTTTTTGAAAGTCCAAAAGTAAACAGACACGACTTTCATTGCATAAATATAACAAGAAGGCAGCCCAGAAACATAAAAAAAAGTTATAAATTATTTCCATCCATTTTTGATATGCCATTATATATTTCTTGGCTTTTCTTGATTTTAAAAAATAGTTTTTGATACTTTTAAAAAATATAAATGCAAAAATATCTTCTCCCTAAATGTGACGAACAGTGGCAGGGTTGTAAACAACCTGCTTTTGTGCAAGAAAATATCCAACAACAAGACACTGTAGATGAACAATAACCATCAGAAGACCCAATTTGACCTTTTACCCTAAGGACTGGTATCATGCTGTTAATTAATCAGCCAGTCGTGAATTCTGTCCCAAAATTATTAGAATGATCAGAGCAGAAAGATAGATATGTAAATGGCAAAGGTAATTATTTACTATTATTATTTAACTTCAAAGGTTTACAGTACTTTTCTGATCAAGGGACTACGATGGCAATAAAAAATACAGATACAGTTGTTAGTTATTCATTTTTATCTAGATTTGGGGGCACTCTGGTTTCTTCCCACCGTCTAAAGAAATGCAGGGCAGGCCGGAGATGCTAGATTGCCCGTAGGTGTGTGTGAGTGTGTTTGTCTGTGTGTATGGCAACCAGTCTGAGGTGTGTCCCCGCCTTTTGCCCTGTGAGAGCTGAGACTCCAGCACCCTCTGCATCCCTAGTCAGGACAAGTGGCTATGAAAATTACTGAGAGTGTTTTAAGAGATTTATTTCCATTAAAAATGTCAACTATAGACTTGTACAATGTTTAAAAAATTTTCTTTTAGATGAGCTTTTGGAAACTGAAAGCTACATTTTTTTTTCGTTTAGTCTTTGAAGTGATAAAATGAAAAATGAAATAAAAATGAAAAAATGAAAAGTGAAAATGAAAGGGAAAACCCTTGTCATTACGAGGTCACAGCACAGCAAACAGTGAACCACAACAAAATTGGACCTCTGCATTTAACCCATGTAAACACCATGCAGCAGTGGGCAGCTATTGAAAGCGCCCGGGGAGCAGTGACAGGGACGGTACCTTGCCCCAGGGTACCTCAGGGCAACCTACTGGTGAGGGAATCAAACCCACAAACTTCCACTGCTGGGGCAACTCCTTAACTGCTAGGTCACCACTGCCCCAAAGAAGGAGAGCCTCAGCTCTAAGAAGGAGAGCCTCAGCTAAAATGAAAAATATCAACAAAAAAAAGGTGCTATTACATTAATGTCTTTTTCCCCATTCACTCATTTATATTTTTAAAGTACTGCTAGAAATGATGCTAAATGTAAATGCACATAGATCTGCTGTACCTTGCTAGCGAATAAGAAAAGTGCTGATGGATATATTATGTTTGCCGTACTCTCATCCTCAACAATTTGTTTTGATCTTCCAACAAATAGTGCAGCAAAAAATATGTAATTGTTTTCATAGAAAATATATCTTTGCCTGGAAAGGGCTTTCCCCCCTTGTTTCTCTCCTTTTTTCTTTCTTGCTCCATTTCCATTTCAATGGTGCAAAAGTGGGTCTGCTTAACTGCAGATTCAAGATGATTGGTGGAACCCTGGTGTGGACAGTTAGATCCTCAATGATTTTCCATTTCCATTCCCTTTGCTTCAGTTCTCACTGCCTAAACCAACTTTCAGCCCAAAACTCTGTACTGCTTTTAATTTGGAACTGATTATTGCAATGGGAGACTTTTAAAGATTTTTATGCAAATCTTACATGAGAGATTAAAAGCCAAGGTAGCTCAGTAGGGGACAAGACTGCTTTTCTTTTCATCTCTTTTCTCTTGTTTATTTCTTAGGGAGGGATAGTTGGTGTATTTTTCTTTCTTTTGGATAGGTTGCTTAATGGGGGGTAGCTTTATTTTTGGGCCTTGTTGCTGATGAAAAAATATTACTGCTGGGAAAATAAAAGATTCGTTTGTCTTCAACTTGATGCTTTAATCGCTAAGTAGAAAGGCTTTGCAAAAATGGGTTTAATGGAGACCATGACAACAGATGGGACGCAGACTGAACCTCATGTAGAAAAGAGAAAAGGAAAGTACAAAGTGGGGAAGTGAATGGAGCACAAATGTACAGCAGATGGGACAATTAAGAAACACAACCAAGCTTGTATTTCAGCAGCTGATTTTACAGAAGCAAAAAACATGCTTATAAGGTCATTTTGGGCCACTTCCAACTATTATACTCAACAATATCAGATTCCTAATGGTTAGGGACTAAGCCCCAGGATCAGAAGGTTGTGGGTTCAAATCCCAGACCAGTAGGTTGACCTGAGGTACCCTTGAACAAGGTACTGTCCCCATCATTGCCCCCATGTTGCTGGATATAGCTGCAATTTGCTGATGTGAGTGTGGGTGAAATGCTGAGGATGTCATTTTCTGCATGCTGTGCTGTGTGTTCACAACTGTTACTTTCACTTTCACCACATTAATAGTCTAATACACAAAAAAGTAGCTAAACACTCATAAGTTGGTTTGTGAAAACAGACCTTTTCTGCTCACAGTGTTCAGTTATATAATGTTTTCATTAATCTCACACCAAGCCCACAATTCTGCAGATTTCTTGTCCTGCTGTTTCCAGCAGAGGACGCCAGAGCCTGTGCCACTTTCAAACAGAGCTTTTAAATAGGGCTGTCTTAAGAAGGTACTACAGTTGGCCCATGATCCACCCAGATAAGTACCCTGAACCCTCACCATATCACAAATATGCTTCTGGCAACTTTCAAACAATGGGCCCAGCTGCCTTTGTTGTTTTATAGTGCCAGACTCCAGTATTGACTTAATTGTTTACTAAATTATATTCATGTTAATGGGATTTAATATGATGAGTAACTGTCCATGTTGCATTTCCCAAGCTGAACTCCTCCGAGTTCAATTTGGGGAATATGCAAATGCAAGTCTCAGACTAATAATGGTGCATTGCTATCTGAAGAGTTCAAACACAAGTACTGAACAGCCAAAATGTAAGGAAATGCTACTTTTATCAGTGTCAAGGCAAAATTTTCCCTTTTGTCTACCAATGAACACTATGAAAAGAGATGAATGATGAATATATATATATGCTAAAGTTCACCTAATAGTAAAAGTCCAGAGTCACCAGCCTGCAGTCTGGTTGGATCATATCCAGCTCTGCATTATTATTCACTAAGTCTGTGCTCCAAGCATAATTAAAATCTCTGAATTAATCCCTGATGTTTGTGAGGAACATCTCCCAGTGCTTAGCCAAAAGTCATTTTGCTGATAGAGTAGGGTGCTTGGCCTAAAGCTTCCTGCAATTAAGCCAGGCCAATTTAAACAATCATATTAAAATGGTCCAATCCGTTACCGCCAAGAGCACCAGAGCTGGAATGATGGTCTGAAATGTTTCACAAGAAAGCGTTAATGCCTTTGCCTGCCAGGGGACAGATTTAAGAAATTTGGGAAGAGCTAGACAACTAAACCACATCTATAAAGCCTAAACTGTGTTCAAGCTCACTGCCCTCATCTTTTACTTATTCCTATACCTTTTACCCTTAAACCTTCCTAAATCATTTTTTTAAATGATATCAGATTATCTGCAAAATTATTTAATGAGTCATAGTACTTGCGTCCAACCATTAGAGATAACAGGTTCCAAACCCAGCCCTGTTCTGTGCGTTTTTATGTGATCCTTGCTCCCAACACAATTAAGCATTCAACTCCTTGCCAAGACTTTACTGGCCTGAAGTGGGTGTGCTAGAGCAGGAGAACACTAAAATGCATAAAGCATAGAGGCTCCAAGAGAATAGTTGTTCCACATTTCAGTAGTGGATTTCAATCCAGGCCTCAGGATCCCCAGTAAAAAACATATTTTCATTCTGTCCAAGGTCCCAACAAACAAATATTTGTAGCTTCAAGCTTGGTTCCAGTCTGCTGGGAGCTAGCATAGAGTAAAAATATGGGTTACCTATTGGTTATTAAATAGCTTGGAGTGATTGTTTTTTTTGTTACATTTACAGCATTTAGCAGACCCTCTTATCCAGAGCAACTTCCATATCTTAATTACAGATATGGTCCCAGTCCCCCTGGAGCAATTCAGGGTAAAGGGTTTTGCTCAGGAACCCAATGGTGGTAGTGCTAGACGTTAGATTTGCACCTGCAATCTTTTGATCCATAGGTATGTACCCTACCAAAAGACCACCAACTTATTTTTGTTTTTTGTTTTTTCTCATCAAACAACAAATGTTTGCTTTGTAACTTGTAATGATAGACAGGAATAATATTAATCACACTAGCTAAACTTAAAAACATGATTTAAAATAACACTGGAAGGCACTTTGCAAAAGCCATGATATTAGCTGAATTAAGACCCTGAGAACTAATGGCACATAACACAAACTTTAATATTGACATAGCAGTCTATTACTGAAACTAAAAACATTTAAACTTAATATAGCACTTCAAAAAGGCAACTAATAATAAACCAGGTAACTGTCAAAAATGTACCCTTATTTTATGACGTCTCTTTAGGCCTAGAATGAAACTAGTCGCGTTGGAGACCGGTTTACAGAACTGTGCAAAAATCTTGAACCACCTTTCATTTCTTTATATTATTCTTCAAAGCAAGAGCTAAAAAAAAAGCCTTTTCTTTTATTTTATAAATAGATTGCAAAGGAAAAGTTATCAAGACTTACTAAAGGACAAAGTTTTTGTTTCTCATTTTCTTTACAGTCTCTGTACCTGAGCAGTTTTTTTTTGTTTTTGTTTTTTGTTGGTTAATCCACACAGTGGAAACGATTCAAGCAGAATAAAGCATATCAGAAACTACTAACCACTTACCGCACAGTAGTAAGCTCAAATATTGTGTTACTCCACATAGGTGCCAATATCATGCCCTGCAAACTAAAAGAATGAATTCAGTCAACTTTAGTTAACTTGACATTTGCGGAATCCTAATACATGTCAGCGGCATTGTGGAATATCAATGTCAAAAAAGGATGGACACTAAGCAGCATGTAAGATTTTCATTTTGCGCTACAAGTGCATGACAGTAAGGGGATATGTGCTTCATTGCTCATGCACATTTAAAATGTGACCAATTTCAGACTTACAAAGCCTCCATTTGTCATATTGCAGCAAAACATGTAACTCATACCAACCTATTTTTAGAAGAATAAATTACTGCAATATATTTGGGCCAGACAGAGGGCAGCATGAGGCCAAAGTTTTGTGTATGGGTGTGTGTCAGTGTGTATGCACTTGTGTCTATGTGCAAGGACTAATGGCAAACCGTAATGAAAGTGTGCCACTTTACAAATGGGTCGCTCCATACAAAATGCTATTAGCCTATATTGCTGTGTGGCTGGGTTGAGATACAGTGAGTAATGGCTAAAAATGGTGGCTGGAATGTGTAGAAATCAATGCTACTTTTCTTCATTGATTCCATTAAAAGTTTTTTTTGGAGAGATTGATTACGCTGAAAGGCCGTCTCTCCAGGCCAGATTACACACACCGTACGGATTACACACCATCATCTGAGGGCTTTTTTCATCTTGACCACATTTGGTTTCATATTTTATTTCATCACATGACCATATAATGGCATTCATCATGCTCAGCAGAGCCCCGAAAAAGCATCTAATATGTTTCTTCTTGCCCAATTTCCCAACTCTTGCAGACTGCAAAGCCTGCAAGTGGGCTATTTCTGCAGTATTTTCAGCTTTTTCAGTAAATGGTGTGCATTTTCTCGTCACTTCTAACAGAATCATGCTCTCTGCACTCACAGTCAAGCTCCAATTCTGTCTTTATGCTGAACGTATCCACTAAGACGGTGGAAACATAATGAGATAACAGGAGGCCATTTAAAGCTGCAGTGATCAGTCTTCAGGGTTTAATTTAATGAACTATGTAAAATTGAATTACTGTTGATAGCGGAGGATTATTAGGCTTAGCAAGCCAACACAATGGCAACCAAGACCAAAAAATCTAAAAGAACAACTAACAACTAACTTTTACAGCCAAGACATCATTCATCCCAATTATGCCCCTGAAGGAGATGCCCTTTAGCATTCACTTTTTAAATATTTGAGATTAATCTATAAAAATGTAAAAAATAAATAGGCATTAGGCTGAAATATACAGTATACAGTACTGTGTGCTTACCTTTCTATGTGAAAGTACATGCAGAAAAATGCATTTTTAAATTTAGTTTTCAACAAGTATGCGTAGTTATTGTGTAGGAAGAGTAAGCTTAATATAGTTGGCCTAAACTGAGCTATTGAGCTACCAGTACTCTGGATGCTGATAACAGCTTGTCATCTCTACTGTTGTTTCTACTCGGTGTGCAGATATTTTTACTGTTTTAGAAAAAAGATAATCACATGTCTCACATGCATTGCTCATGGAGTGATTTTGTTGGTCGACCAATCCTTGGGAAGATAACAATAGTCTTAAACTTTGTTTACACAAAACAATTCCTTCATTTATCCACAACATGACTGTGGACTAATGGAGTCCAACTTTTTAGAGATGGTTTTGTGTACCTTTTCCAGCTTGATGAGCATCAAGTGCTTGTTTTATTTGATTTGTTTGTTGTGCTACTTTGCAAATGTATTGTGAAGCTTTTTTTAATTGACTACTTAAATTAACTACTAATCTCAGAGGATAACATACTTTTCCCACTCACAGATATTTTTCGAAAACAATTCTAAGTATAATTTTTTGTCTTATGAATGTATTTGGGTTCTTTTTAAAGTATAAAAAGTACAAATGTTTTAAAGTATAAAAATCTTATTGATAACAGGAATATAGAAAAGTCTTAAAAGAATTCATAAACTTTCAAGTATCATGCAATTATTTAAGTTTTTTTTTTTGCTTTTGTTTAAAGTTTTACTCCTGTTTAGGCTGGACTGTGGTATGTGTGGCACCTGTAGGCAAGTTTAGACCTAAGGTTCCGTTTACTTGCTAACTTTAATCAATAGTGTCTGTACTTTTACATTTGCATTTACGGCATTTAGCAGACGCTCTTATCCAGAGTGACTTCCATGTCCTAATTACAGGGACAGTCCCCCCTGGAGCAACTCAGGGTTAAAGGTCTTGCTCTGGGACCCAGTGGTGGTAGTGTCAGAGGTGGGATTTGAACCTGGGATCTCTTGAGCCATAGTACCCTACCACTAGAACGTTTATTGCTGAAAACATTCACACATTAACAGCAATTCAGCCTATTAGAGACTTTGTTTAGTAGCATTTCTATGCTCTATCAGTTCTATCAGTTCAAGAGTTTGCATGGCCTAAATAAACTTTTTGATAGATGTTTTTTTGTGTTATCGTTGTCTTAAACTCTTAAAATATTAAACTGCATTGTGCTTTAATAATACACTGGAGGTTGCACTGCCTCTGTCACTTTAAAGTGACAAGGCAGAAGAGTAAAGCTTTGAAATGGCAGATTCAGTGCTGGGCTACCTTCCTCACCCCTCTAATGCCAAGTGTCCTCTTCTGTTTCCCTAGTGATTGGGCCTTGGTTCAAAAGCCTGTGCGGTCCTCTCCACGCTGAGCAGCAAAGCTTTCACTGCTCTTTAAGTCATTCTGGCCTGCAGGCTGCCCCTAGTCTGGTTGCTTCATTAGGTCACAGTGTGCTCTGGGTAAGATTTGACACAGGTTCTAGATTACCATACATTCCCTCTAACTTCAGTCATAAAATATACATGCAGCACGGTACTGCAGGCTCCTGGCGAAACGAGTCATGCTCATTACGCATCATGATGCAATGCCACTACACTGTCCAAACTCTGGAACAGAGATGTTCCCATTATTTCATCATTTTGTTTCATGGAAGATTCATAATCTCAGCTTTGCTACATAATAGGAAGCTCAGACAGGCCAAATCAGAAAGATAGCAAAATTTGGTTTCTAGTACATGCTATCTTATGCATACTGTTGTGCTGTGTTGGTCCATGGCATAGCTTTACTTAATTATGGAGTGCTAGCTCTATAAAGAGGTTTTTACTAGTTTTAAACTAATCTAATATGGTCTGATTTGTGACAGACGGGTACCAGCAAGATGATTGACAGCAAGAGTAAAAGGGAAGGTTTACAGGACAGTAGTGAGACCAACTATGTTGCATTGGTTTGGACACATCTAGAGGAGAGATAAGGATTATATTGGGAGGAGGATGTTGAAGATGGAGCTGCCAGGAAAGAGGAGAAGAGGAAGACCAAAGACGATTTTTATGTATGTGGTCAGAGAGGATATGCAGGTGGTTGGTTTGAAGCAGGAAGATGTTGAGGGATGGAGACGGTTGACCCCAAAAGGGGAGCAGCCGATAGAAAAAGAAGGAGAAGAAACTGATCTAATATGGTCGATGCAGTTAGAACATACAGCAGTCAAGGCATAAATTACATTGCAGTATTGGCATGCAATGGGAAACTTTAAGGTCTTGCAAGAAACAGCAACACAACAGATTCAGTGTTTAATAAGAGACTTTTTGTTGCAACATTCTGAATGTACTAACTGTTGATTTTTTATATATTATATATAATTCATAAAAAGGATTCTTTATATTAATCAATGTGTCACATGATTGCTGGCTCAAGTCCTGCTGAAAACTGAAATGTTTAATTGCTTTAGTGTTTGTTTATAAGTATTCATTTTTGAGTCTCCAAGCATTTGGAAGTATGTGGTTGGTTAGCATGATAATGATGAGCTCCACTACCAGTAATCACAGCTCAGAATGCTCAAGCTGCTTGTTGTGATGTCCAATAGTAACTGGTTTCCAAGCCTCAACAGGTCTGAAATGCTATATTTACATTGTGTTATTGAGTTAAAGGTATTTAGGGAAATGTGATTATATTTTAGGTAATCATCCAAATTGGTTACCCAGCATCTCAGTAAGCCAAAGAGAATCTTTGTACATATTTAACAACAGATCTAACTCATCTTCAGGAGGAGTTAGTTCATCTGCGTAGTGTATGTTTGCTGCAGATAACTGTGGCCTACAAAACTGTTTTCCAACTTCAGAACAACTTGTACAGAGGATAAATGCCTTGGCACTGAGTAATGTCCAAACTTTTTGCTTTCATTTGTTGAGTTTAGGCGGTGTTAAGAGTGATCAAAAGCTTGGCAAGTCTGTTGGTTCCATTAAAGAAATGATAAGGCTGAGGTTCGAATTTTCTCTTCTATCTTAAATCTGGCAGACACCCAAATGTCATGGCTTCACAATGTAAGATAGACCTGAAAAATCGGAAAACTTCTATTTTAAGAAGTTTAGAACCTGAGATCACAGACAGATTATCAATGGAGAGGGTGCGATTTCATTCTTCCATGTTAAAGAAAAAGCATTTTCATTGTGACAAAAGACTATTATAATTGGTAGTGCACTTTTGCAAGTGCTACAAATTATTGCTGCTGGAATCTTATTGGGAAAGTCACTGTTTCAACATGTGGTTTCAGATTTAACAATTCCCTGATTTTTAAAAATTCTTTTGACATTAAAGACTTAGATTTAAATCTGACATTAAAGACTTTTATTTATTTAGACTTTCAAGATAATATATGGTGTTCAGGCAGAGCACTAATATAATTTCCTGATTTACAGATTAAATTTAGCACCAATATGAAGTGAAAGTGACTATTTGTCATTGTGAACACACCTAAACACAGCACTCAGTGCATGACAACATAATGCTTCCTCTGCCTTTTGGCTTCCTTACCCAAACATACAGTGTATAAACAGGCAGTCACACATCCAGCTCTTTAATGCTATAACTACTCTTTCGATTGAGTCTGTCTTGGCTTGTTCTCTGCAAGTTCTGTTGCAAAGATATATTAGTTGTTTAGTTCTGTGCTCATGTTTATTAGCCTGGTGTTTTAAAATGGGCTCTTCCTGCCATGGTGGGGGAATCAGATAATTCAGTCATGTTTCAGTCAATTCCTCATCAGTGGTCATGTCTTAGTTCTGTAATTTTGTACTCTTTTCAGGAAATTTTAACTAATTTTGTAGATTGCAGCAGAAATCTGATTCCTGATACCAAACAATGTTGGATGGATTACATCTTCTACATCCCATCTACTTTGAGGTTTTATGGACCAAGTTTTTGTAGGTGTCCTTCTGCACCTGTGTAGAGCTCTTTGTAGCCAGCAAGTCCAGCAATTGTCCTCTTGCTTCTCTCATCAACTTGCTACCAAATTGTCTTAGTTTATATCACAATCAACATTGTGTCTGGCACTCCCACATCTGCTAGGGGCTCCAAAGTAAAATCAGTCTGACCTAATGTATACTTTATATAGTACAGCCACATGATTCAAGATTATTCCTCTGGAGAAGCAAGCATGTACCTCATGAAATGGCTATTGAGGGTGTGTTGTTGACAGGCTAGGGGATTGTATCTGTAGTCATTACAGAAGTCAAGTTGTCTGCTGAAGTGATAGTTCAGCAGGGGGGCAGAGGGCTTGGTAAAGGAGGGAGGCTGTTCTGTATTATAGATGACACTGAAAACTGCTGCAGGACAAGATGCTGTTTCGTAAAAGTCACAGGAGTAAGATCCCTTAAGACGCAATAGAAATACGTGGCAGTTTTGAAAAGTAAGACATTCCCAGACTTTGGGGATATGAAAGGAGTGAAGTAAGAAAATGAGAACCAACTGCTGAGCAGTCATCTCTCTACAGTGTGTCTAGGAGTGTAAGTTTACCATGAAAATAAATTTTGAACAAAATGTGTAATAAAGTTAGATGAGAACCAATTATGGAAGATGTTTTCCCTCGCCCGGACGTGGGTCACCGGGGCCTCCCTCTGGAGCCAGGCCTGGAGGTGGGGCCTGATGGCGAGCACCTGGTGGTTGGGCCTTTACCCATGGGGCCCGGCCAGGCACAGCCCGAAGAGGCAACGTGGGTCCCCCTTCCCATGGGCTCACCACCTGTGGGAGGGGCCAAAGAGGTCAGGTGCACTGTGAGCTGGGCGGTGGCCGAAAACGGGGGCCTTGGCAGTCCGACCCTCGGCTGCAGAAGCTGGCTCTAGGGACGTGGAATGTCACCTCTCTGGTGGGGAAGGAGCCTGAGCTAGTGCGCGAGGTTGAGAAGTTCTGGCTAGATATAGTTGGACTCACCTCGACGCACAGCTTGGAGTCTGGAACCAGTCTCCTTGAGAGGGGCTGGACTCTTTTCCACTCTGGAGTTGCCACCGGTGAGAGGCGGCGAGCAGGTGTGGGCATACTTATTGCCCCACGGCTTGGGGCCAGTACATTGGGGTTTACCCCGGCAGATGAGAGGGTGGCGGCCCTCCGCCTTCGGGTCGGGGGACGGGTCCTTAGTGTTGTCTGCGCTTATGCGCCAACCAGCATTCTGGACTACCCACCCTTTCTGCGGTCTCTGGAGGGGGCGCTGGAGAGCGTCCCTCCTGGTGACTCCATCATTCTGCTGGGGGACAGTGACACCTGGAAGGGCGTAATTGGGAGGAATGGCCCCCCCGATCTGAACCAGAGTGGTGTTCTGTTATTGGACTTTTGTGCTCATCACGGATTGTCCATAACGAATACCATGTTCAGGCATAAGGATGTCCACATGTGCACCTGGCACCAGGACACCCTAGGCCACAGTTCGATGATCGATTTTGTGGTCGTGTTGTCTGACTTGCGGCCCCATGTCTTGGACACTCGGGTGAAGAGAGGGGTGGAGCTGTCAACTGACCATCACCTGGTGGTGAGTTGGCTTCGTTGGTGGGGGAGGATGCCGGTCAGGCCTGGTAGGCCCAAACGCATCATGAGGGTCTGCTGGGAACATCTGGCAGAGTCCCCTGTCAGGACAAGCTTCAACTCCCACCTCCGTCAAAGCTTTAACCACTGCCTAGAGTGCCTACAGTGGGCCAGGAGCATCAGAACTGGACCATGGGGTAATGGAAGAAAGTTGCCTGGTCTGAATTAACTTATCTTTAAAATTATGAGGATGACAAGTGTATCACCTACATGGAAAAGAGAAGCCAAAAGGATGCACTATGGGAAGAAAGTGAAAGTGACAACTTGTCATTGGGAATACACAGCACAACACACAGTGAATCACAACCAAATGCAGCCTCTGCATTTAACCCCTACACACACATACAGCAGGGGGCAGCTTTTGAAAGTGCCCTTCTAGCAGTGATTGGGGTGGTACCCTATTCAGGGGTACCCTCTTCCGATCCAGGGGCCTAATCCCTAACTACTAAGCCACCGCTACCCGCTTTAAAAGCTTTTTTTTTTTGTGAAAGTTGCAATGTAAGTTGGTGGAAGCAGTGTGATGCTTTGGTCAAGGCTCTGCTGGGAAACCTTGGGACCTGAGATTAATATTAATATTAATTTTACTTTGACACATCAACACTGCTACAGGCCAAATGGACTTTGAATTTGTAATTCAAGTTCTATCTGGTTGTATACACTGTAACGATGTGGTGACTTGGGCTGGATATCAGTGCAGAACCAAGAGCTTCATACTGAACTTTGATAACGGAAAATAATGTGCACAGAACTCATAGACCAAATATACTGAACAAAACGCGTGTAAATGATAACATAAGTAAACACAAAGGTGAGCACACAGAATGACCAGCGCCCTGCTCTGATTTATTGGGGCTTATAAAGCTAGCCCCTGTTGAGGCCTGACGATTGTCACCCAAGGCACAGGTGTAGGGTGCCCTCTACCATCACTGAACCGCCACACTACCCCCCCAAAAGGCACCACTCCTGTGGCGCCAGACCCTGCCTCATCTGAAGCAGGACCCCAGAAGGAGAGAGGTTACACAAGCATTCAACAAAAAGTCCAAATGGCACATTCCAGGACTGACGTTCGCTCCACTGTCACAGTGGTCTTCCTGGCGGGTTCGGCTGTAGCCCCTGAAACCCTGCTTTCTCTCTAGTGGTCTGGCTTGGGAGCAGCCCCTCAAGCCTCACCTCCTCCAGGGTACTTGGACCTCTTCCTTCAAGCCCTGCCTCCTCTGGCGGTGAAGATGGTGGATGTCTTTGAAGTCCCACCTTGTGCTGATGAACGAGCCAGCATCGCAGCCCCACTTCTCTAGGGGCTAACACAGGAGCCGGCTCCGCAGCCTTGCTCTCCTGGTTGCTGGAGCTGGAACTGGAGCAGTTTCGGCCAATCCTGGAAGGGGAGCGGACGTCGCAAAACACCCTAGGCATCGCTCAACCTCCACGATCCCAGCCTCCAGTACCTGGAAGGTCCAGTGGTTCTTCTCAGACATCCCGATGGAGGGGATTGGCTCGCAACGTCCATTTGTGGTAGCTGGTCATTTCTGTAATGATGTGGTGTCGTGGGCTGGACATCAATGCAGAGCCGAGAGCTTCGTACTGAATTTTAATAACGGAAATAATGTGCGCAGAACTCATAAACTAAACTGAACAAAACATGTGTAAATGATACAAGTAAACACAACGGTGAGGACACAGAATGACCAGTGCCCTGCTCTGATTCATTGGGGCTTATAAAGCCAAACCCCGATGAGGCCTGACAATTGTCACCCAAGGCACACTGAACTGTCACTGAACCGTCACATCCACAAACCTTGATTTGTACTTTTTCTTTTTTTTTAAGATTTGTATAAATATGGGGAAGTTGTTCACATCAATTTTTCCTGAAGATTATTCCTTTAATATAAAATATTTTACAAAATATGAAATACTCAACTTTTGGTGCTTCACCTCCAGCACTCATGACTTTTTATCATGATTGATTACTCATTAGGTGGAGATTTCCTGAGTGTTTTAGTCAAAGTAAATCACAGTCACTTTTTTGTGCAGTACTGTAATTAATGAGGCTCCTCTGCTGCTTGCAGTATATGCTTTAATAGTCGACTCTATTGGGCCCTGTGTGCATTAAGGTCATTAAAGTGGAAAATGAGCCTCATTCATTCTTCCCAGTCTGTTTTTCCTTCTGTAACTGAACACTACTGCAATGCACTGCACTGCCATGGAGACAACTGAAACACGGTCATTAATTTACACGTCTACACCCTAATTACGCTACATTCTATTCAGCTCTCGCTCTCTCACTTTATGTACTTTCCTTAAAGTAATGAACTTCACTCCTGCCTCAAGCCCTGCTTTTCCACCATTGGATAGTTGGTTTGGTCTCAGTGTTAACATAGAGAGATGGAGCTTGATTTAACATGATGTAGTGCAACACTGTAGCTCATGAATTAGGCAAGATGTACCCAGATTTGTACATGTATAATATGTACATAATAAAATATACATGTATAGCTCATATCTTTATATGTAAAGAAAGTTGTTAAGAATGTTAACAACACATGAGAGAAAAAAGATGATTTTACAGATGTGATGATATGAATCTAGTCTATGAAGCAAATACAATCATTTTATTTGCTTATTTCAACCATGCCATGTGTGAACCTACACAGGTATATTTGCTTTCTTCTGTGTGTAAAGCATATATAATAAAAAATAATAAATGCTGATAAAAATAAAATATAAAAAATTAGTAGCAAAAGAAATAGGCTTAAATTGTATTCTTTCTTTTTGTATTATTTAACTGTTATACTGTACATATAATGCTCATCTGTATATATTGTAAAACATGTAAAATAAGGTTTCGTACAAAAAAAAAAGATTTATATCCAGTTCTGACTAGAACAGAGTCATTCACATCAAATACTCTTAACAAGGGGATAATGCAGAAATAAAAAAAAAAAAAGTAATCAGTCAAATTCGTCTTTAATGTCCCAGTTACACTTGCATGAAATTTACAATGAGATTTCCTGGAATGATCAATTTCATTCTGTGTGAGTTTTACTTTGGCTTTGAATAAACTAATGCGCTAGTAATTAAACAGCGCTGGAATTGGTTGCCCTTCGTAAAGCAAGATTGGAGATCTGAAAGGGAGGAAACCAGCTAAACACAAACCATTTAACATTCTTAGCTATGAATAAAAGCATGAACAAAAGATGTTATGATACACAGACAGCTGAGAGGCTAGACTATTTGGATGATTTGGAGACAAGTCAGAGAGGCAAGACTATGTTGGTTTGGACATGTGCAGAGGAGAGACCAGGAGTATCTCGGGAAAAGAATGTTAAGGATGGAGCTGCTTGACAAGATGATAACAGGAAGGACAAAAGGAAGTTTATGGATGTGGTGAAAGAGGACATGCAGATGGTTGCAGGAAGAAGAGGAACAGTTCACTGGCTGATCTACCTAACAATCTGAAACAAAGGCAACTCCACCAGATTTTTCATATTCTATTTTTCACAGACAGCTTCTTTCCCAAACTTAAATCCACACCATTTGTCTGCTATGTGCCGAGGAAGCATCTGCCAGTAACCTACATTTACCACTCAGCTGGGGATGTAATGTGTACTAAATCCCTTTTTTTTTGAGTGTGTCAGCTTTTTTTAATCTATATTAAAGACATTCAATTCAATTCAATTCAATTCAATTCAATATATTCTTGTATAGCGCCTTTTACAACAAAGTTGCCCCAAGGCACTTTACATTCAGTCATAAACTATAGGTATATTACATATGAAAGTGAAAAAAATGAAAGTGACTACCCTTGTCATTGTGAAATGCAGAGGTTGAATTTTGTTGTGCTGTGCTGTGTTTCACAATGACAAGGGGTAGTAGATCACAATGTCACTTTCACTTTTTTCACTTTCATATGAAATATACCTATAGTTTATGATTGAATGATCCATACACACATGTGCAGCAGGGGGCAGCTATTGAAAGCACCTGGGGAGCAGTGACGGGGACAGTACCTTGCTCAAGGGTACCTCAGGGCAACCTACTGGTGAAGGAATCGAACAATCTTCTGATCTGGTGCCAACTCACTCACCACTAGGCCAATGCTGCCCTAAATATCAAATAAAACTCAAATAAAATCATTATATTGGGTTTTTAATATGTTTCAGAACTGATTTGTGTTTTCATTCTCCATCAGTGCTTTCCGATTAAGATACAGCAGAAGGCAATTATTAATCTGGCCAGTGCAAGAAAAAGGTAACTGAAATAAATCTAGATGCGAAAAAACTCACTGGATACCTTTCTGTAACACCTATTTCCATCCAGTAATAAATATATATACATACAAACATTAATTTATGAATAAAAATTGCAGAAATATCTCCTCATTGTTGCCAACTGTTTTATTTTATCCCTAAAAGACCAAGTGTGTTCCCCTTTCATTTTATTTCCATGCACACTATTTTGTGTCAGAGCTCAGAACCTGGTTAAGCTAAAGACACATGGATGGGAGTCCTTGGTTTGTCATGCTCCCAGTCAGAGTAGAATGGCCTGCTCCTTTCTCCTGTCAATACAAAGCAATGCTATTTAAAAGACAGCACCAACTAGGACAAAAATAAAGAATTCTGCAGTTAGCACTTTTGTCTGAGCATGTTCAGCTGTGTTTGATGTAGCATGCATGGCAGCTTGAAAATGTAACATAGTTGGCATGTGTCACTTTAGATGGAAAACTAGGCACAGAATTGCAGACATAACATTCAGGCGGACTGGAGATGCAGTAGATGGCAAATGTCAGTGCTGTTCTTTTGGCTGTGCTGATATAATTGGCACTCTCCCGCAAAGATAGTGAGAGCATCTTGCAGTTTTGTGGAACGTGCTGTTGCCAGCAGCACACTGAGTCAGTGATTACAGTTAAAGATATTAATGTAATAGAAAGCAATGAAAGGCCAGTGTAATAACACTACCCAGCATCTAAATTAAATGATTTCCGGTTTACTATTTTAGTTTACTTAGTTGGCTTTTGAGGATAACTAAAAACATGATCTACAGGTACAATGTATGACCAAAAGGTATATCAACCACTCCCATTACTAACAGGTGTATGACTTTGGAGCGGAAGAAGCATGTACTCTGTGTGGACTCTTGGCTGGCAGTCTTGTATTTGGTAGGAGAATGCTGTCAAACAGAACACATAAATCCAGCAGTAAAGTTTGATGAAGGAGGGTTAATGCTGTGGGGTTCCTGGCCCATTTATTTCCATTGAAGGGTAGGGTTGATGCTACAGCAAGCAAGATATTTTAGACAACTATTTGCTTCCAATTTTATAGCAACATTTTGGAGAAGGTATTTCATAGACAGTGTCCATAAAGACATGGTTGGTCTTTTCATAGTCACGGCCTTGCTCTTAAGTAATCTGTTTTAACCAATGAGATTTGGCAGACTGTCACTGCAATTTTGTTTTCATGATGCACCAATCAAATGGACCTTCTAAAAGCATATCTTTGACATCGACAAACTCTAAAATCAGTTGCTGTTCACACTTCAAGGAGACCTTTTGCTGAATAACTCTGAACTGTGGGTAGTGAATTTCAATTTCATCATAAAAGGGTTGCTTGATTACAACAGGCTCCCCGTGCGCTAATGCATAGTCTAGCACTTCGGCCTTTGCGTTTGAAGAATAGTTTCATATAGAGATCTGAACAAACGATGGATTATCATATATGTGTTTTTTCCAGAGCTTTTTTTCCACTAAGCACTTGAGCTGATTTGAATGACTTATGTCCTGCTGAATTTTCTTCTTTCGGCTGCTCCCATCTCCCATCTCCCAGCTCCCATCTCCACCCACCAGTCCTCCACAGCCCTCACATCAGATTTGATTTCATTGAGGAACACTTTCACCTACTCCTAAAACTGAAGCTATTCCAAATATTACAAGAAACACAGAAAATGGAGAACACATGAGGGAGCATGTTTGCATGCTATAAAAGATAGAGAAGGCAAGTGCACAAAACCCATAAAATACATAAAATCGAACTTTTTAGAAACCTGATTTTATCAGCGCCTGTCAACTCAAGTTGGGTGGCAGACAGTTCGTAAATCTGATTGGCTGAGCTATATTTGAAGCAGCAGTAAAATGTTTAATATGCACATGAGCAAACATCAGTCAGGTTCTTTATAAAAAGCTTTATGTACA
The DNA here is from genome assembly GCA_017165825.1 of Hepsetus odoe. Lineage (NCBI taxonomy): Eukaryota > Metazoa > Chordata > Actinopteri > Characiformes > Hepsetidae > Hepsetus > Hepsetus odoe. The sequence goes on from CM029378.1 coordinate 26,125,904, forward strand.
TTACCACGGTTAATTGGAGTTTAACTCCCTGTGTGTCCCACGAAGTTCACCCTAACTTTGATAAACTGTAACATAAAACCTCAAATGGTTTGCTTCTGAGTCAAAGTTCAGAGGTTTAGTGAAGAGGAGTTGGATAGAAAGACACCTTACCTCTCCTACACATATTATCATGTTTTTTTTTTTTTATAAGCCTCATTATAATTTCATTTTGGGAATATGGGAAACAACTGTGATCCAAGTGTGAATGTTTTCTCCTTTTTAATTTTTGGGAAGAAAACATAACAAAAACCAAACCATACAAAGAACAAATGCTCCACATCTTACATATTGGAATAGATGAAAGGTTGTCATCGAAAAAATATGTGGATGGAAATAACAGAGAATCGTAATTACACTTAAATGCAGCCTCACTTTGATCTAGAGCAAAAGAGAGATTGTACAAAACTAAGTGCAGCCCTTAAATTACCAAATAGGCCACTGCATATGAAGTGGGTAAAAAAGCATGGTGCAAACAACAGCTCCAAACTTTGTGCATCTGAACAGATGAAAGATTTCCACTTAAAATATGCAAAGTACATTTTCACCTTTCCCCTCTTTTGAAAGCAGAGGAAAATTGCTCCAGAACATTTGTGTCTGACATTGATTATGTAGGCTTATGACACTTTTGTGTTTCACTAGAGTGAATATTTAGCAGACTGACACCCCGCTTACACTGGTTGTTTCATACATCTAGTTTCTGGATTGTAATCTGAAAAGAGATTAATCACATGCATTTGCACCTGGTAGACAATTGAATCTCCAGTCAGCCAGATTGAGACCTGATTTTTTTTTTCACCTGCTTTTTTTTGAGAAACATAAGCACGATGGCTGGAAAAACTTCACTTTCAATTGTCATATGTAGATTAACCCAGAGTTAAGAGCCTAGCTCTACACCTCTTATAAGAGCCTAGAGCCTATCTCTTAATCTTCTAAATGAAACATAAGCTTGAGGCCTAGCTCTACACCTCTTTCCAGTCCTCTAACTGAGCCATAACCAATTGCAATGGCAGACATTGTGTTCTCCATTGGTGGAGTTCATTGCAGTGAAATGCTGTTCTTTCTGTCCGCCATGAGAGTTCTTTTCGGTTGTTTTATTGGCTGTGTACCTACCACCTAATGCTAATATGAACCAGGGCTAGTGGAGCTTTTTGAAGCAGTAGACAACATGCAAAATTTCCACCCTGGTGGTGTTTTTATCATCACTGGCAATTCCACTAAATCTACCTGAATTTTTTTCTATTCTAGCAGCATGTGATTTTGCATCCAGAGGTTAGAACTGTTTAGACCACGTTTACACAGATGGAGCCCTGACTCTGATCATCTCTCTGTCAAAATCATGCATGAATGGATCTCAGAATGCATCAGTACCAAAAAATGCTCTTTCTCAGCATTGCACTGCTTTGAGGGACTGCTTTGAGTCCCAAGATTGGATAATGCTTAAACAGTTTGCCTCTCATAAGAGCTGTATTGATGTTGAGGAGAACACAGCAACTTTAAATGAGCTACATCAGCAAATGCTTTGAGGTCATTACTGTCTCCAAGAGGGTGGCAAGAGCCAAACAAAATCCCCAGCTGTCTACAGAGGTCTGGCACAAACTGAAAGCTTCAGATGCTGCTTACAGATCTGGAGATAAGGCTGCCCTCAGAACTACAAGCAAAACGTGCAAATGCCAAAAAAACTCAGCAGCAATGTCACAACAGAGACACTAAGGAGCCTGCAGAGGGACATTTAGACTGTAATGGACAATAAACCAGCAGCCCCTTTCTGTGACAGCATTTTCTCACTTCCAGATGTACCGAATGTCTTCTATGCAAGTTCTGAAGCTCTCAACAGTGAGCCGATACGGATGCTCACCCCACTACCTAATGAGCAGGCGATGTGTTTGCCTTCAGCTGAAGTGAGAAAAACTGGGAGCAAATCCATGCAAAGCTACCTATCCTGACAACATATCTGGCTGTGTCAAAGTAGGTGTAAAACAATGTCATCAGATTTGCAGATGACAACTGTTAGTTACACATTAGTGCACATGGAGGAACTGGAGAAACTTGTTACCTGGTCTTAGACTTGCAATCTCTCAGTGTGAACAAAACAAAAGATGATAATTGTCTTAAAGAAAATAGCAAATAACGCTGAGAAGGTTAAAGGTGCAAAATTTGCTGATGTCACTATCACTATCTGGGCATTGCAAGGCCTTCACTTTCTGAGGAGAAACAAAAGAGCATGCCTCCCCACTACTGTTTCTTGTAATTTGCTTTGCATCACTACATTTTGTCTTACATCATATACTTAATTTACATTTACGGCATTTAGTAGACACTATTATCCAGAATGACTGCCACGTCCTGTAATTAGGTGGTAGTGCCAGAGGTGGGATTTGAACCTGGGATCTTTTGATCCATAGGCCTGTAGGCAAGTACCCTACCACTAGACCACAACCACCACCACTTCATTTACGTTGCTGTATATTGCAATGTGGTCCATGGAAAGTAATAGATTCTTATCGTTTTGTACTTATACGTAGTTGCTGATGAAAATAAAGGAACCTTGAGGTGCTCTACTTGTTTCTTTTCCATTTCTCTAAGTGAACCATTAATATACAACCAATTGCCCATATTGATCTTCAAATTTTTCCACTCTACTTAAAAGAAAATCCAAATTTTATGAAACATTGCTCTGTTCTTGTAACGGTGGCGTGGTACTGGAGGGACGTCAGGTCAGAGCCAAGAGTTCAGAACAGGAGTTTATTACGCACAGTGACAAAACAAACAAGACACAGGGAACGGGGGACTGCAGTTCTACACATGAAACCCTATGACTGGGGAACTGCAGTCTAGCCCTAGATACTAAGTGGTCTATACTAGGCGACCTATACCTAGTCATAGACACCAAGGTTATACAAACGACACAAAGTTTACACAACCACCACCCGTTACGCATAGGTTTGACCTACCTAATGAGCCGCGCTCTGTTCTGACTCATCGGGGCTTAAATAGTCAGCCCCAATGATGCACACCTGCCCGCAGGGGCTCAGGTGTGCTTAGTCAGAACAGAGCGCCCTCTAGTGTACCCTAAACACCTTGTATGTGACCGAGGGCGCCCTCTAGCGTGCCCAAAACACCACACACATGACAGAGAGCGCCCTCTAGCGTGCCCAAAACCTAACACACGTGACAGTTCTATACACCAACAATCAAAGTATAGTAGAAAGTGACTGGGCAGGTACCATATTTTCTGTTTTGCTTATTTTTTTTGCAATATATAACATTCATCAAAAATAATTATGACTCAAATGTGCAGAAACATGCTCTCTATAAAGATGGGTTACTTATATTTACTTTTAAACAATGTGTAACTTGACCAAATGTGACCATGCTTGCTCCACCCAACCTTCCATCTTCCAAGTCAGATCCTATAGCTTTATTCGTGTGCCAATAACTGTTAGATTTTCATGTTAGCTTTTTTGTCTTCCTAGTAATTAAGTATTTATTCTTATTTCAAAAATTATATTGTTGTGAAAATCAAAACTTTATTTTGAGGAGTTTTTTGAGGATGAAAATAGAGCTAATATATATATATATTTTAAATGCCATTTATTAACATTCATATGCAAATAAACCAATTTGCCAGATTTATTCCAGATCTTGCAAGTGGTCTGGGACAGATAATGGACAAATTGTATTAGCTATCATGGCTGGTGCAAAGGCGCTCAACGAGTGTTTCTGAAAGTCAGAGCTAAGTTATGTCTGGAAATATTTGTTTAAATGCAGAGAATTTTTCTCATAGTGCTTCTTACTGCAGTCAGAATTAAACCATCCAAACCAACCAAACCATGGTTCTGAATGTCTGAAAATATTTGTTTGTAAAAAGGAAGAGTCCAGTTAATTTTGATTATCACCTTGTGACTGTGACTATGACCGTCGTCACAGGTGCGGCTTCTTTGCGAAAAGTGAAAGTGACTATTCTTGTCATTGTGAGTACACACAGCACAGTAACGAAATTTGATCTCTGCATTTACATTTACGTCATGCACAAACACACACCATGCAGCAGGGGGCAGCTATGAAAGTGTCTGACTGATGACACTTTCTCTTTTGGTGCCACTATTGTAATACAATCACTTCAGAGTTATGGTGGCATTATATTGGCTTTTAACCAGAACCAGTTTTTAGTTTATGAGAAACTTGGCCACTTCCTATTCTTCCCATTATGCCAAAACTGGAGTGTAATGTGCTAGAGGGTTCCTACAAGCAAGTCTTTATTAAAAAGTTAATAATGTATTATAGCAGTCTTCCACTTTTTTTTTTAAATGTGGAAAATAAAAGCACTACCATATTTCAGTGTGTATGAAAAGTGACAAATTTGGCAACAGTGAGTAGAACAAGCATTATGGCTTTTGTGAACTGAAGTGAAAGTGACTATTTGTCATTGTGAGCACATGTGAACCACAATGAAATGCATCCTCTGTATTTAACCCACACACACAGTAGCAGTGGACAACCATATCCATGATGAGGACAGTACCCTGCTCAAGGAAACCGCAGGGCAACCTACTTGTCTGGGATCTGAACCCACAACCTTCCAATTCTGGGGCCTGGTCCATAAACACCAGACCACCACTGGCTCAAAGGAAACTTTGTAACCAAGAACCAAATTGTCAAGTTCCTTTGCAGAGGTAAGAAGAACAAACAGGAGGACAACCTTCAGTGTAGCACCAAATAAACCTTTATTGATTGGCAAGATATAAGCCGTTCCTCACTTGAGAGTTTGCTGGGCCTGAAAATCAGACAATGAGAAGCAAAATCTTGCAGTCTGATCAAATAAAAACTGAAAAACTGAACTTTGCTCACAATTCTTAACAGTTTGGCAGCATCATGCTGCAGTGCTGTTTTTGTTTCTGTGACAGTAAAAAAGGTCAAATTAGAGAGTTAGATGAATGAAAATGTACAGCAATCCCAACTGTAAACCTTTTCAAGAGTGCTAAGAATCTCTGGAGTGATGTTTGAATTTCAACAAGATAACAACCAGAAAAAAAAAATATGAGTGGAGCAAATGGAGTCAAATCTTGGAGCAGGCCTGAACTCAATAGAGCATCTCTTAAGAGATAATCCACTGACTACTATCTTCAATATCGAATTGCCCATTACCAGACTGCTCCTCCTGCCTGTAATACAGATCAGGTACATTATCTCAGATCAACTGCATGTGCTGCTGCCACAAACCAAGACTAACGAAAGTTACACTGACTCTACTACTAGAACTACTATTATTAGCTCAAACCATTTATTGAACTACTAATTTCAGACTCTATTGGACCTCTTTTCTGCAAACTCAAAAAAAAAAAAAGATTGTACCAGTGTCACGTGTGGGGTGTTTTGGGCATGCTAGAGGGTGCTCTGCTCTGACTGAGCACAACGGAGCCTAAGCAGGCACAGGTGTGCATCATTGGGGCTGACTATTTAAGCCCTGATGAGTCAGAGCAGAGCGCGGCTCATTGGTTAGGCTATGCCTAAGTGTAAAGGGTGGTTCTGGTTTAGGTTTAGGTTTTTGGGATTTGTATAACTTGGTTTAGGCTGCAGTTCTCCTGTTCTCAAGTTCTGCTTCGAACTGCAGCCCTTGTGTCTTGTTTTTGTAAACTGTGGACAATAAAACAGTGCTCCGAACTCCCGGCTCCACTCTGGTGTCCTTCTGGTACCCCGCCACCGTTACAGAAATGAGCCGCCAAAACCGGGACGCCAGGAGCCATGAGGAGTGTCTGGAGGAGCTAGAGCGAGCACTGGGAGCCCAGATTGAGGACCTCCGAGCAGCGCTGCCATCGTGGCAGCTGGGGCGTTGCGAGCGGAGCGGTGAAGTGCAGAGAGTCCCCGCCACTGAGATCTTGCGACGCCTGCCAGCGCTGTGCTCCAATCACAGCGATCCGTCCGCGGCGCCAGCGCTGTGCTCCAATCCCAAACACGGTCATCAGAGGGGTAAAATCCCGCGAAAACAAGGAAAAAAGGGCCGATCCCTAGAGGAAGAGGCTTCGTTCGCGGCCCTTCCTTTTCCGGCTCCTGCTCTCCACCAAACACAACGCTGGAAATCGGTGGAACCCGCTGCATTCACCAATCACAGCGCCCCATTCGCGAAGACAGCGCTCTGCTCCAATCACAGCGCCACATTCGCGAAGACAGCATTCTGCACCAATCACAGCACCCCATTCGCGAAGACAGCACCCTGCTCCAATCACAGCGCTCCATCAGCGAAGGCGGTGCCAAACAAAGCCGTTATGGTAAAGAATTCTCCCGGCTCAGAGGAGCCATTTCAGGCAGGAGTATTAACTGCAAGAATCCAGGATTTAGAACACGATCTACAGGAATCTCAGAAGGTCTGGCTGTCTGTTCTGGGCGCAGAAAGACAGAACAAAAACATGTTAGTCAAGCAGCTCCAGGAAATGGAGGCGGAGCTCCTCACCAAGAATCAAGAAATCAGTACACGAAGTCTGAATCTGGCCGCCTTGCAAACGAAGTGTGAAAAATTTGAGGAGGACAATGCCTCTCTTCAGGCTGTGACACACCAGCTGCAGGTGAGTCACCAATCTCAAATACGTTCCCTTCAGGAGGAGATAGCTTCAGTAAAGGGGGAACTTCAGGAAAAGCAGGCTAGGCACCCTGAACGTGAGAACACAACCAGAGTGAGTAGCAGCAACATAGTGAAAAGAAACACTTCCGGCATCCGGCAACCGGGGAGGTCGACCAAGAAGGCCCTTCACAGCAGCGAGAGGGGCAACACGGAGTCAACCCCCAAGCCCAGCACCACGAACCAGTCTGCTGCACCGAAGAGGAGGAAAGTTCGGGCACAGAGGAAAATCGAACATGAGGCTGCAGTAACCCTTCAGGCGCAGGTAAGGAAACACATAAACTGAAAGTAATACCTGAGGCTACGATGGGCAGCCAAGGCTGTTCAGTGATATTATAGAGCTAGCAAGAGTATGAGGCAAGAAATGAAGTCTTTGAAGGAGAAAAGAAGGGCTGCCGTTGTTCTACAAGCTGCATTCCGAGGGATGAAGACCAGACAGACTCTGAAACTGAAGCACCAGGCTGCCACTGCGATACAAAGTGCCTACAGGGCGCACTGTGCTCGGGCACGATAATTATACGTCAAACAGACTGTTGTTGCAATCCAGCTGAGGTATCGTTCCACACGTGATGCCAGAAAACAGAGAGAGGAATTTTTGAAATTGCGCTCTGCTGCAGTGTTCCTACAAGCCTGCTTCAGAGGTCAGAGGGTCAGAAAGGAGGTGATCCTGCACCATCAGGCAGCTTCCCTGATTCAGGCTGCATTCAGAAGACACAGGGAGGTAACAAAGTACCAGGCCATAAGGGTGTCAGCCATCTTCATTCAAAGATATTATAGGTCCTACATCAGGGGCAAAAGTGAACATGAAAGATTCCAGGTGTTGAGAAGGTCTGCGATACGCATCCAGGCAGCTTTTAGAGGATATTTAGTGCGAAAAAATGTTGATGCTATGAACAAAGCTGCTGTCATTATTCAGGCTGCTGGGAGAGTGCACCAGCGGGGATCTGTCTTCAAGAGGCCGCGCTGGGCAACAGGTGGTCGTCAGAGGAGGTTCGGAAGGTGGAGACCGGGACTTCAACAAGGACAGAGGTGTCAGATGTGTAAACATGCTGCGATTTGCTTGCAGAAGTCATTCAGAGCATTCAGAGAGGAGCGGGCCATGTGGCGCAGAGAGGCGAGGACAATCCAGTCCCACCTCGGAGGTGAGCAGATCAGCTGCGGAAATGTTCGGTTTGCAGAACAGGAGGAGTTGCTGACAGGGCTCTACCAGCAGCTGACCGAAAGAGCCTCCATGCCACAGGTGAATGCCTCGGTCTCGAAGGACGGGGAGACGGAGAAAGAGGAGACTTTGGCTCAAGACAAAGGTGAGCGTCATGGAAGGAGCAGCAAATTCAGAGAAGGCAGAAAGGTCTCCAGGTTAGAGATACAAGCTGTGATGGTTTTCCAAAGAGAGGGACTGAGGAGAACACATGAACAGAGAAACCAGATCGTAGGCCAGATAACAAGGAGAGTTGAGACTCCAACCACTCAGGAGAAACTGGAGGCTAAAAAAGCCACTATGGAAGAGCAGTTGCATCAGAGCAGAGCAGAGCTGAGACGGGCGCAGGACCACAACATCACTTTGCAGGCTGACCTGAGAGAGGCCCGTTATGAGGCCAACAAGCTCACCGAGCTAGAGAAACAGGTCAGAGGTATGGAAGTGAAATTGGCACTGATCGACTCTCAACTCACTTCCCCGACACCAGTGCCTGCTGGAACCCAGAGGGCAAAAGCCAAAACAGAGCATCTGGAGAACAGTCCAGCGGAGAAACAGGTAACGATTGCAGAGAGGGAGCAGCTGCCTTCAGACCCCCTAGCGTCGGCTCACCCCCACAATTCAGCAAACCCAGAACAAGGTGACTTAGGGAGGGAGCCAAGTAGAACTCCTCATAGTGGAACCAGAAGCTGGGACACTGCGTCGCCGGGCCCCAAGCGACCAGGAAGTATGACCAAGAAAAGGAAAAAGGCAAAAGACACCAGCAAGAATCAGTTCAGGGAAATGGACAAGAACTTTGGCACCGTAGATTCGGGGAGGAGAGACGTGCGGAACACGGCTGACAGGGGTTGTAAGCAGAGTTTAGGCTCGTTGAAAAAGACTTCCTCTGTGAACCCTGTAACATCTCTGTTTAGCTCCCTTTCAGGTTCAGTCGAGTCCAGGCGTTCCGCGGAGTCAGGCGAAGCCTCCAGGGACTTCAGAGCCGAGTTCAGGCACCGGTCAAAAAGGTGGACGTAACTGCTGGGATTCCCCTCACCACCACCAGCTGCCTGACATGACTGGTCGGAGGTCCTTTTGGTGTTTTTTGTTGTGGACCTGACCATGTGTCCCCACAAGGGACTTCTGTTTTTTTTTAATGTAGTTTTGTTGTTCTTGTAATTAGTAGTTCAAAACTGAAAAAGTTTTGAACTACTAATTTCAGACTCTATTGGACCTCTTTTCTGCAAACTCAAAAAAAAAAAAAGAGTGTACCAGTGTCACGTGTGGGGTGTTTTGGACATGCTAGAGGGCGCTCTGCTCTGACTGAGCACACCGGAGCCTAAGCAGGCACAGGTGTGCATCATTGGGGCTGACTATTTAAGCCCCGATGAGTGAGAGCAGAGCGCAGCTCATTGGTTAGGCTATGCTTAAGTGTAAAGGGTGGTTCTGGTTTAGGTTTAGGTTTTTGGGATTTGTATAACTTGGTTTAGGCTGCAGTTCTCCTGTTCTCAGGTTCTGCTTCGAACTGCAGCCCTTGTGTCTTGTTTTTGTAAACTGTGGACAATAAAACAGTGCTCCGAACTCCTGGCTCCACTCTGGCGTCCTTCTGGTACCCCACCACCGTTACAACCAGCAATCAGTGCTTATAAAAATACACTTCTATTTCTTTCTTGATTGTTTGATTGATCAAAGGAGGATGGGTTCCCCTTAAGATTATTCCCAGGAAGATCTGAGGGTGTCATTTCTCCCAAAAGGTACAAGGTGAAGGGTCAAAAACGTTTGATTGAGATATTTAAAATTTTAAGTGATAAAAACCTGCATTACAGGGTGATTGATGAGGAAAAATGTAAACAAATCCATTTTAAGATGAGTCTGAAATAAAATGTATGATACCATAAATGGCCTGAAAACTTTGTGTATTCACAGAACGTACAGTATATAGATGCTAACCGTTTTTGTCATTTGCAGTGATGTGCTGTGCGAATGCCATAATGGGACAAATGCATGTGTGTTGAGATATGATTCATTCTCTGTGGCTGTAGCTAATTAGTTAAATTGGCTATCATTTTTTCATTACTTATTCAATGGAATAGTTTTGTCATATTTAAACCATTTCTACATGTTGCCAAGTAATAACACCTCGGATTTACATGACACCATATTAGTGAAACACTTTAGGTACCAACATCTGGCTATATGTAATCTGCACTGTTTAACATCACCTTACATTAAGCATCACCTTAGAGTCTTCCTATGCTTTAAACACATGCATATACATATTCATATACTATACATGTAAACAGAAAGTATGTTGTAAAGTTGTTGAAAAGCTGTAGTTCATACTTATTTTAAGAAGAGGGAGGAGCACAGGGTGACGTATAAGAGTGGAGGAAGATACTCACAGGTGGATTACATCCTTTGCAGGAGATTGGAGGCTGCAAAGTAGTGACATGGGAGAGTGTAGCTAAACAGCATAGGATGGTGGTCTGTAAGATGACCTTGAAGGTCAAGAAGAGGAGGAAAGTGAGGGCAGATTCAAGGATCAAGTGGTGGAAGGTGAATAAGGAGGACTGCAAGGTGCAAGGTGTGGGTGGCGGTGGTCTAGTGGTAGGATACTTACATAACAATAGTAATGGACAGGTTGACGGATGAGGTTAGACAGGAGTCTCCATGGACAATGATGTTTGCTGATGATATTGTGATCTGCAGTGAAAGTAGGAAGCAGCTTGAGGAGAACCTGGAGAGATGGAGATATGTTCTAGAGAGGAGAGGAATGAAAGTAAGTAGGTTAAAGACTTACATGGGAATACATGAGTGTGAATGAAAGGGAGAAAAGTAGAGTGGTTAGGATGGAGGGAGTAGAGGTGACAAAAGTGGAGGAGCTTAAATACTTGGGATCAACAGTTGACACAGAATAGTGTGGAAGATAGGTGAAAAAGAGAGTGCACTGATGAAAAGCATTAAAGATGCTGAGATTTTTGTTGGGTGTGACCAGGATGGACAGGATTAGAAATTAGTATATTAGAGGGACAGCAACCCAGCCACTAGGGATGCACAAGCCAGTGTATTTCTTCGTGCCGGTCCCAAGCCCGGGTAAATGGGGAGGGTTACGTCAGGAAGGGCATCCGGTGTAAAACTTTGCCAAATCAATATGCGGACAACGATACAGAATTCCATACCGGATCGGTCGAGGCCCGGGTTAACAACGACCGCCATCAGTGCTGTTAGCCTACAGGGTGCTGGTGGAAATTGGACTACTGTTGGCCAAAGAAGAAGAAGAAGAGGAGGAAGGCATGTCCAGAGGGAGAAGGAGAGAAAGAAGGAGAGGAGAGTGGAAGTGAGGGTAGGGACTTTGAATGTTGGCAGCATGACTGGTAAAGGTAGAGAATTAGCTGATATGATGGAGAGAAGGAAAGTTGACATTTTGTGTGTGCAAGAGACTAGATGGAAGGGTAGTAAGGCCAGGTGTATTGGAGGGGGGTTTAAACTGTTCTACCATGGTGTGGATAGAAGGAGGAATGGAGTAGGTGTTATTCTGAAGGAAGAGTATGTGGAGAGTGTTTTGGAAGTGAAGAGGGTGTCAGGGAGGGTGATGAGTTTGAAGCTGGAAGTTGAAGGTGTGATAATGAATGTTGTTAGTGCTTATGCTCCACAAGTTGGTTGTAAGATGAAAGTGAAGGAAAAATTCTGGAGTGAGTTAGATGAAGTGATAGAGAGTGTACCCAGGGGAGAGAGAGTGGTGATTGGTGCAGATTTTAATGGTCATGTTGGTGAAGGGAACAGAGGTGATGAGGAGGTGATGGGTAGGCATGGTGTCAAGGAGAGGAATGCTGAAGGTCAGATGGTTGTTGATTTTGCAAAAAGGATGGAAATGGCTGTAGTTAATACTTATTTTAAGAAGAGGGAGGAGCACAGGGTGACGTATAAGAGTGGAGGAAGATGCTCACAGGTGGATTATATTCTTTGCAGGAGGGTCAGTTTGAAAGAGATCAGAGACTGCAAAGTAGTGACAGGGGAGAGTGTAGCTAAACAGCATAGGATGGTGGTCTGTAGGATGACCTTGGAGGTCAAGAAGAGGAGGAAAGTGAGGGCAGAGTCGAGGATCAAGTGGTGGAAGCTGAAAGAGGAGGACTGCAAGGTGGAATTCAGGCAGGAGTTAACACGGGCACTGGGAGGTGTCGAAGAGCTACCGGATTGCTGGGAAACTACTGCAGAATTGATCAGGCAGACGGCTAGAAATGTACTTGGTGTGACATCCGGAAGGAAGAAAGAGGATAAGGAGACCTGGTGGTGGAACCAAGAAGTCCAGGAGTGTATTCAAAAGAAGAGGGAGGCAAAGAAGACATGGGACATACAGAGAGATGAAAGAAGTAGACAGGTGTACAAGGAGATGAACCGCAGGGCGAAGAAAGCAGTGGTGAAGGCCAAAGATAAGGTGTTTGGTGAATTGTATGAGAGGTTGGACAGTAAAGAGGGAGAAAAGGACCTTTACCGATTGGCTAGACAGAGAGACAGATCTGGGAAAGATGTGCTACAGGTCAGGACGATTAAAGATAGAAATGGTAACGTACTCACAGGTGAACAGAGCGTGTTGAGCAGATGGAAGGAATACTTTGAGGAGCTGATGAATGAAGAAAATGTGAGAGAGAGAAGACTGGATGATGTGAGAAGAGTTAACCAGGAAGTGCAGCAAATAAACAAGATGGAAGTAAGGGCAGCGATGAAGAGGATGAAGAATGGAAAGGCTGTTGGACCGGATGACATACCAGTGGAAGCATGGAGATGTTTAGGGGAGATGGCAGTTGAGTTTCTGACCAGATTGTTTAACACAATCTTGGCAAGTGAGAAGATGCCTGAGGAGTGGAGACGAAGTGTACTGGTACCGATCTTCAAGAATAAGGGTGATGCACAGAGCTGTAGTAACTATAGAGGGATAAAGTTGATCAGCCACACCATGAAGTTATGGGAAAGAGTAGTAGAAGCTAGGTTAAGAAAAGAGGTGAGGATCAGTGAACAGCAGTATGGTTTTATGCCGAGAAAGAGCACCACAGATGCAATGTTTGCTCTGAGGGTGTTGATGGAGAAGTACAGAGAAGGTCAGAAGGAGCTGCATTGTGCCTTTGTGGATTTGGAGAAAGCATATGACAGGGTGCCTAGAGAGGAGTTGTGGTTTTGTATGAGGAAGTCTGGTGTTACAGAGAAGTATGTGAGAGTAGTTCAGGATATGTATGAGGGCAGTGTAACGGTGGTGAGATCTGCAGTGGGAGTGACGGATGCATTTAAAGTAGAGGTTGGATTACATCAAGGATCAGCACTGAGCCCGTTCTTGTTTGCAGTAGTAATGGACAGGTTGACGGACGAGGTTAGACAGGAGTCTCCGTGGACGATGATGTTTGCTGATGATATTGTGATCTGTAGTGAGAGTAGGGAGCAGCTTGAGGAGAACCTGGAGAGATGGAGATATGCTCTGGAGAGGAGAGGAATGAAAGTGAGTAGGGCAAAGACAGAATACATGAGTGTGAATGAAAGGGAGGAAAGTGGAGTGGTTAGGATGCAGGGAGTGGAGGTAACAAAGGTGGAGGAGTTTAAATACTTGGGATCAACAGTTCAGTGTAACGGCGAGTGTGGAAGAGAGGTGAAGAAGAGAGTGCAGGCTGGTTGGAATGGGTGGAGAAGAGTGGCTGGAGTGATTTGTGACAGACGCATACCAGCTAGAGTAAAAGGGAAGGTTTACAGGACAGTAGTGAGACCAGCTATGTTGTATGGGTTGGAGACGGTGGCACTGACGAAAAGGCAGGAGGCGGAGCTGGAGGTGTCAGAGTTAAAGATGCTGAGATTTTCGTTGGGTGTGACGAGGTTGGACAGGATTAGAAATGAGTATATTAGAGGGACAGCTCAGGTTAGACGTCTTGGAGACAAAGTTAGAGAAGCAAGGTTGCGTTGGTTTGGCCATGTGCAGAGGAGAGACGAGGATTATATTGGAAGGAGGATGTTGAAGATGGAGCTGCCAGGAAAGAGGAGAAGAGGAAGACCAAAGAGGAGGTTTATGGACGTGGTGAGAGAGGACATGCAGGTGGTCGGGTTGAAGCAGGAAGATGCAAAAGACAGGAAGAAATGGAGACAGTTGATCCGCTGTGGCGACCCCTAAACGGGAGCAGCCGAAAGAAAAAGAAGAAGAAGATATTAGAGGGACAGCACAGGTTAGACGTTTTGGAGACAAAGTTAAAGTAGCAAGGTTGTCCAAAGGAGAGATGAGGATTATATTGGAAGGAGGATGCTGAAGATGGAGCTACCAGGAAAGAGGAGAAGAGGAAGACCAAAGAGGAGGTTTATGGATGTGGTGGGAGAGGACATGCAGGTGGTTGCTTGAAGCAGGATGATGCAAAGGGCCGGAAGAAATGGAGACGGTTGATCCACTGTGGCGACCCCTAAATGGGAGCAGCTGAAAGAAAAAGAAGCAGATGTTGTAAAGTAGGAGGCTGAGAAGGCAACTGGTCACTGCTCTATGTCTTTCTTACTCATAGACGTCATGAATATATACTGTTAGGATGTCCTGTATTAGTCAGTTCTTAATAATTCAAAGGTGCATTTGTCTGTTTAAAAATCATAAGTCATTAAAAACTTCCAGTTTTCCAACCATTTGCAACCTTTAGACACCAGTGTCTCATCAACCTGGAGCACATGATCTAGGTTTAATTAGTAGAGTAGAGTAGAGTAGAGTGATCTTTTATTATCCCATGAATGGGAAATTTGGGCGTTACAGGGCTCTTAAAAAAAGACAGGTGTACAGAAAGAGAAGAAAAAATATATAAAGATATAGAGAGAGAACAGGAACAAGTACAGGAGAAAAAAAGAGGAGCTATAAATAAATGATAAATTATCTATCTATATATATCTATATATATATACATATCTACAATATGCACGGTAATAAGCTATGAATGAATTATACATATAAATAACAAGTAGCAGAATATAAATATAGCAAAAATATGAATATAAATGTAATAATAAATAATAAATGTAATAATAATAATAATAATATATACAATACAGTAATGATAATAATATATATATTATAATATATAACAATAATAACAATAATAAACAAGTAGTGTAATGTTATGTTATGATGTTATGTTGTGTTGTGGAGTCTTATTGCAGCAGGTAGGAATGACCTGCGGTAGCGTTCTTTCTTACACTGCGGGTGTAACAGTCTGCTGCTGAACGAGCTGCTCAGTGCTCGTACAGTCTCGTGTAGGGGGTGGCAGGTGTTGTCCATGATGGATGTTAGTTTGGACAACATCCTCTCCTCCCCTACCTGCTCTATGGACTTGAGCGGGCAGTCCAGGACAGAGCTGGCCCTCTTGACCAGTTTGTTTAGTTTCCCTCTGTCCCTCACTGCGACTCTTCCACACCAGCAGACCACAGCGTAAAAAACAGCCGACGCTACCACAGTGTCATAGAATGTCCTCATGAGATGTTTGTTTACCCCAAAGGACCTCAGCCGCCTTAGCAGGTGGAGACGACTCAGGCCCTTTTTGTACAGAGCAGTAGTGTTTGTGGACCAGTCCAGTTTATTGTTGATGTGGACACCCAGGTATTTGTACTCCTCCACCGTTTCAATGCACAAACAGTCATGTGATGGTCCACACCCACTCCCTCCAGCTTCCCCCTCAGAACTGAAGGCCGGATCGTGTTGAAAGCACTGGAAAAGTCAAAGAACATGACTCTTACAGTGCTCTTGGCACTCTCCAGGTGAGTGAGGGCCCGATGCAGCAGGTAGATGACAGCATCATCCACCCCAATGTGCGGCTGGTATGCAAACTGCAGCGGGTCCAGGTCCCTCCTGACCAGTGGACGAAGGTGATGGAGGATGATCCTCTCCATAGGATAATTCTCCTCACTACAAATTCTCTGGTACATCTATGACATTTATTGAAAAATAAAAGAGTTCACTCTATTACAATATTTACAATACTCAGCTTCAATAAAAGAAAAAACATATATATCTGTATCGGTGGCGGGGTGCAGGGAGGACGCCAATGCTGAGCCAGGAGTTCGGGTTATAACTTTATAACTTTCGGGTTATTAACTGTATTTGCAAAACAAAACAAAACGAAACCAAGGACTGCAGTCCTAACTAAAACCAGGGAACTGCAGCCTATACCAAGATCACCAGATTACCCAATACCAAGAACACCAGATTACCCAATACCAAAACCACCATACCAGATAGGCTTAGCCTACCGAATGAGCCGCGCTCTGTTCTGACTCATCAGGGCTTAAATAGTCAGCCCCAATGAGGCACACCTGTGCCTTCATGAGCTCAAGTGTGCTCAATCAGAACAAAGCGCCCTCTATCATGCCCAAAACACACCTCACCCGTGACAATATCCAAGGTCCAACTTCTTAATTCCAAGCAATGAGTGAGCAAAAAGAAAAAAAAAAACAGTCTGATTGGCTCCTCAACCAGTTGGTAATTTTGCAATGCTATATCTGTTTTCTTCTGTGGATATTTATAGGTCTAGCGGCAGAAATATTTTCTATATAATGCTTTTATATTCTTACAATTTAAGTTTTAATAAAAAAATATTCTTACAATTTAAGATTTAATAAAAAATATACATTGAATTATTGCAATTCTGCCACACATTTTATTAAAAAAAAAATTTTTATTGGCATTTTGTAGCTTGACTTTTAGAGAAAAACTCTATAAATCTCTTGAAGCTTCTATGATACTTTCTCCACCCCAATGCAACATATAATTTGTTACTAAAAGTACAATAAATATAAGCATTTATTTTGTAATTAATATTTAAAGCACTTCTCAAACTGCAAGCGGCATTTTGGGCATCTGTTGCACGATCTGTCTCTGTTCATTTTGGCATGTTTCTTTCTGATGGCACCTGGTGGTGTGTTGATGGGGCAGCCGAGGTCAGCGTGGTGGGCTGTCATGCAGATGGTCGGTCCGAAATTCTTTTGTAGCAGCACCCATCTTATCTGACCCAGAGTCCACAAACCACCCCCGACTGATCCTGCAGAGTATGGACCAGGTGGTCTTCTCGCATCAGAGAATGTAGGTGAAAACCATTTATCAAGTATAAAAACGATAGTTGGGCCAGAAATCCAACAAATATGATTTATCCATTTATGCTTTATCCCAAATGTAGCCGACCAGCCAAGACATGTGTGAAGCTACAAGGCTAATGTAGCAAGTAATGGAAATATAACCAAGCATTATGGTGCAACCTGTATCCTGCACTTGTCTCAAAACATGTTAAACCATCACAAACAGACTCACTTATGTGGACACACTATTATCTACATAAATTAGTATAGCATAAAACAGTAGCACCCTATATTAAAGCATGTATCTTGTCTGTACTTTGGTCCGTTTAATAATGGTTCAGTGATTTAGGCATGTAGTTTGCACAATGTTCTAGTATTTGTCCAATATGTCAGCTCAATGGACCAGAATAAACTGTTGGCTTGTAGCTCCAAATAAGTAAAATCATACACCAATCATGTGGCACTTGGATGATCAACTACATTAGCAAATTAGATTTGTCATGAAATTATCACTTACATAGCACAAAATATTTTTTTGTGTTTTGGCCCATATTTTAGAAGATTGCAAGTTATACCACACTGAGCCACAAGTTCATTCATATCACACCTTTCCTGCACTGCAGTCATCCAATATTCTTTACAAATGAAAATAAACAAATGTGCCGGATATAGGTTAATAGATCATTAAAGTAATCGATTACAACAAAAATTTAACAAGATTGACCATAGATAAATTAATAATTTAGTGTTTGATATTAAACGTTTAGTATTAACAAGTAGAAAAGTATCAGATACCGGGAGATTATCAGCACTGGATTAACATCAATTACTGAAAAACCATCACTTTCAGTAAGTGGAATACCATCAGTACTGGAAAAATGGTGGTCCTGGATTAACATTAATTATTGGATCAAAATCAGTTACTGGAACCTCAACATCAGTTACTGGATTAACATCAGATACTGGATTGTCCTCTGTCTAAACACATTACTTAACAGCATGCCTGCCTTAAGGATTCATAGTCAGTGTTCTGCTCCAAGTGTGCTGATATGTCCAATCATAGCATTAGCAAGAGTTAGAGAGGATGTGGGGTGAGGAAGCACACAGTATCCCTTAGCACTGGGGTTGTTGTATGATTGGAGAGGTTCTAGCAGGAGGGCAGAATTGGGCATGGCTAAATTGTGGATAAAAAAAAAAGTTACCATGTGTGAGGCTTGTGGGGTGAAGAGACTGGACACATCTGCTAGGTAGAGAAAAGGAGTGTGAATGGCGTAATGCAAAATCAGATTTAAAAAATCTAAGTTGAAACAAAGGGCAAACAGGGCAATTGGAGGTAACAGGCAGAATCACAATCAAGAAAAACAACTTAAGACTCTAGTAAGCTGGTGTTATTTTTATCACACAGTGTAATGAGATCCAGCTGGACAGTGTTACCAGGTAGGTGGGTGTGGCTGAGGCAGGAGATGAAGATTGGTAACGTCCTACTGGTGATGTGGTGGACCGTGTTACACAAAGTTTCTGCTAAATACTTCGAGGTGGTCCAACTAGAGCCTTAATGATTGTCTGAACAGTCTTCCTCAATACCACTCCTAAAAATAATGCAAATATATAAAAAAAGTAATGTGACACTAACACTGGTTGTATAGAATGTCAAAAGACATACTCAGTGTTGTTTCTGTTGCCTCCTGTCTTTTCATCAGCACCACTGCCTCCAACCCATATAGCATAGCTGGTCTCACTACTGTCCTTTAAATCTTTCCTTTCACTCTTGCTGGTAACTGAGTATGAGAGTGAGTGATTTATTTTAGCGGTTTATACTAACTCCTTTTTTAGAATGGCTGATTTATGTCAATTTCTAGTTCTTGTACTTTGTCATTTTGATGTATTTCATCTATTTTACTCAGTCTTTTAGAGAAAATGGGGTCATGAAATTGTAGGGGCAGTCTATCATTAAATGTATATGACAGTTTTGAAATCACTTACATCATGGCCTTAAATGAAATGAAATTGAAATAAAGAACAAAATTCTAAATGGTTAAAAAGGAACTTTCCAAATACTAAGTTAAGAATAACAACATAACAAATCAGTACTTAAAGTTATTCAGGCCAACTTTGCATGAGAATTTTTATTCCCTATTCCCTTCACCCTTCTGCTCCTTTCTGGATGTTCATTTGAACCTGATAAGCCTTTTCAGTATTTCCTCCATCTCACTGTGTAGCTTATATGTGTGAGAGAGGCATTATTCGGGTGTGGAAAGGTCACAGAGGCAGAAGTGATGAAAAATGTCATCATATAAACTTATGCATAACTGAGTAACTGCGGACGTTGTGCAGAGATGACAAAGAACTCCTGTGTGTTAAAGGGGAATTCCAGATATTTAAATCACTGAGATGTTATCAAAGTATCTCAGAGTACTTGGGTGTGAAATGGTGCAATGCTAACTTCTTTCTAGAGTCTACAGCACATCCATACCCTTGTTTTAACTATCCAAAACGAGCAGCACACCATCATATGTCTTCTGACTGTCTATGTGTAATGTTGACCATGATAGAATAGTGGTAAATCTTAAAAAAAGGCCTTACAAAGTTCTGCATGTAGTCAAAATATCAAAAGAAATCAAAATATTAGCCTGCTGACTAATAAATTGAAAATGGCCTACTGTGGTGAATTGTTGTTCAATTTGTACTGTTACATCTAAGGCCTTCTTGGCCCCATGGTGAGCCTGTGAAAATGAATCACCACAAATCCTGCTCCTTGGAAGGAGTCACAAAATTAGATGTGCTTTAAAGGAATGAGTTTAAAAAAACACCAGGCCAGTGTCCAGGGTTCAGTCTCAGTTTTTAACTCTAGGTGAAAGATTACTAATTTCCCTGTT
Source organism: Hepsetus odoe (assembly GCA_017165825.1). Classification (NCBI taxonomy): domain Eukaryota; kingdom Metazoa; phylum Chordata; class Actinopteri; order Characiformes; family Hepsetidae; genus Hepsetus; species Hepsetus odoe. The sequence continues at coordinate 26,145,678 of CM029378.1, forward strand.
AGATGGGATTCACTGACACAGAGAATTACAGTACACAGGGAAGTTAAAGCTGTTGCCCTACCACTCTATGGCAATCACTTAAGTCTGTTGATGGAGGAGTGGGGGAATGTCTCAGGGTGTTCTCATGCTTGAACCCTAGGGTCTGTAGCCAGGCTGCAATAGCTAGGTCTATTGAAGCCATTTTCTGAGATGTTCAGCAGCTTATATGTTATTGTAGGGAAAAGATACCCACCTGCTCATCTTGATCAGCTACTATTATCTTAAAACCTTTGAATTAATTTCTAACTACAGATTCTAATGAACGATTTCTACTGAACACGGGCTGTGCTAACCACCAATGCTTATGTACTCTATTTAACCTGTAATGTTCAATGTTCTTGATTATCCAGTGTCAGCTACAGGCTAGAGTATTCACTCATTGATGAAGCCTAACATGTCCTACGTAATGTGTTACTAAGCTGCTGCTTGGATGTCACTGTACAGCTCAACACACTTGGAGGAGACACTAATAGCCAATTCTGTTGCATCAGCTAACAGATGTCTGCATTGCCTGGGTGAGGGGGGTGACTGGGCTTTTCTAACCCCCCAGAGAGAGCTAATTATGCTCGCTTGTATTACTTGCATGCTTGTATTACAGATGGCTGTGACATCGGTAGGTTGCGATCTCTAATATTGGTCACTCCACTTGGCGGGCCTTTCTTTACAATGCTTCATTACCCTATGACCTTCCCTCTGAGTTGGGAAAGTTGAACACAGTGACTTTCTCTTATATCTGTGGGAGCCTGTTATAATCCCCTTTAAACAAAGTTTTCTTTCTCAGCTCTTTCCTTCTCAATGTCCTTTTTCTGATTCTGATGACACAATAATACAGCCTCATTGCCTTACCTATATCTACTATATCTGCACCCTGTGTGAGTAATGACTTTCTGGTTCTTTTCTACATGGCTGAGTAAGTGAGTGCTGGGCTGTATTATCCAATGTGAATGGATGAAGAATGTCCCTTTGCAGGCTTTGGTTTGGGGAACGTACAGAGGAGAGAATGAAATGCAAGACAGATCAATAACTCTATCAGAGAGAGAAATGACAATCAGTGAGTGTAGAGGGGAGCAGATGATGGTTCAGAAACAACCCTACAGTCTATATAAGCATGGACATTAAAGCAAGTGTTTTATTTTTGACATGGCTTTTGAGTTTTGCTGTGGAGGTGTAAACAACAGTAGATCACAAATTTATCACCACCTCCTGATGTAAAGCCCCAGCATCCAACCTTGTTAGTTTCAGATGTGGTGCGGGTGCACTTTTCCAACCTGCATGTACATACTAACACTTTTGGATGAGTCAGGAACACCAACCAAGAATGCAGTAATGGCTTTGTGGTTAGGCTGCAAAATCAGGGGGTCATAGCTTTGAGACCAGTGTGTTACCCTGAAGTACCTTTCAGCATGGGTTCCAAACCTGAATGTATGACTCCTCTCTGCTCCACTTTGGAGAGATGGGCAAATTCAAAAAAGCATTTTATTGTGGTCCACTGTGTGCTATGATGTGGTGGTTCACAATAACAAATGGTCACTTTCACTTTACTCTAAAGTAAACTGAAGGTTTTGGTGAAAACCACATAATGCAAAGTAAGACCCTCATGTCTTATATGAAAGTGACAACCCTTGTCATTGCAAGGTCAAAGCACAGCAGACAATGAACCACAACGAAATTGGACCTCTGCATTTAACCCATGCACACTCAATCACTGTGCAGCAGTGAGCAGCTGTTGAAAGTGCCCAGGGAGCAGTGATGGGGAGGGTACCTTGCTCAAGGGTACCTCAGGGCAACCTATTGGGAAGGGGTTCAAACCCCCGATCCTCCGATCATGTGGCCAACTCCCTAACCACTAGGCCACATGATCCATGTTCAAGCCCATGCTTCAACATCTGCCATTAAACCTTCTAGGAGAGTAAGCAAAAAGCCTTTTAAATTTAATACTAACAAAGAGCAATCCATATAGATGATAATGGAAATTAATGTGTTAAAGTGCATAACCGATAGCTACTTAGGTTTTTAAATGGCCCTGCTTGTTGGTGCACGTCTTTAATGATTAAGTGACAAAAACTTCATGAAATTTATATAAAAATGTGGTTCAAAGCAAGTGTAATTGTATATTAAAACTTCTTTCACACCTCTGAGTGCTAAATGGTGGGTCTTATCAAATGCCCCCCAGCAACAAAGACATTTTATTGGCTTATGAGTACTTTAAAAGTATTTTAATTTTCTTTCTTTAATTTTTTAAATGGAATTAAATTTTCCTTTTCATTTTATTGAAAAAATGTAATGGGCTATGTGTACTGTTATTTGATCTGTCATGACTCTGCCCATAAATTTTTTGTGTCATGTGCTTTTGTTTCTTCACAAGTCCTGTTTCCAGATTAGTTCACCTGTGTATAGTTTGTGTTCTTTTGTCTCCCCCATGGTGTGTGTCCATTGCATCTTCTTTCATGGTCCAGCTATAGTCCCATTTATGTCTGCAAGTGCATCTGTACTTCAATAACTTTAGAACTTACACATTAGTATCCTAGTAGTAACCAAGCAGGCTGCTTATTTTTCAGAATAAAGTGAAGACCCAGGTCCCAAGCCGTTTCTCCTCTGCACTACCCAGTGCCTTGGAAAGCACGTCGCTGCCGGCTCACCCTGCAGCTCCCGAGGGCTTGCCTGCACCGTCGGCTCCCATGTCTCCAGGTTCCTCGTCCTGGTTTTTGCCTAGTGCTGTGCTATCCACTGTGATTTTGTAAGTGTGTGCCTTATTCCTGCACTTTCTTTGTGCTGTTCAGTTTTGTTAAGTTTTGTCAAGTGTTTGTTAAGTGTATAAACATCCTGCATAATCATCATTGCAAATAGCAATTTTGAAAGAAGACGCTTTTGTAGAAACAGAAATAGTCCTTTCTTTGCTCAACACAATGACCATTTAACATCCTGAGTAACTGCCTAATTGACCTAATTATGAGCTGCAGCTAATTACCAGTCTGCCATTTGGCCTGTATTACAAAGATTCCATTTGTGAGATTCAGCTAAATGAGTGTCTCTCTTCAGCCATGTACATGTGCCAAAGTTAAATATGCTGAGTGAATGATTTCCAGCTAAGACATGTTTGGTGTCTGAGGTTTACTTCCTTGCTTATAAAGTGGAGCTCCAAGACTTCATAGATTCCTAAAACTGAGTGGTAAGAATTCAATGGGGTTTAGTGCTTGCCCAAAGGCACTTCAGCTGTTGATACAGAAGTGGAATAGAGTTCCCCCACCACTTTCATGTTGCTCCAGGGGATTGTACCCACAACCCTCCGGATGCAACACCTCTTCTCTAACCATTCATCAGAAACTTAATGTCATACCCCTAGGCTACTACCACCCATATTCCTCAGGTTAATTAGGTAATATATATTGATCACCAATACTCTGCATCTGCTAGGCTGGAAAAAGCTTTAGAATCAGAAGTACTCATTAAATTCTAGAGTTTTAGATTTTAATGTTGCTGCAAAAATGCCCTCTTGTAAAGGATGTCATAATAAAAGATGTTTCCATTCATTGACAAGATTTCATATGAATAAAGCTTTCTGATGTTTTCAAAGAAAACAATAGTAAACAATTGAATGGAAGCCTACAGAGTACAAAAAGCCTCCAACAAACAAAGTTGAAGCAAACTGGGACGTTCTTACTGTCGTCCCAAAACTCACATAATCACTTGTTTGTTTTTGGTGAAGTGGGGAGACACCACTGTCTCATGGTGCTCTTGTGTCTTTGATACCACTTTGATCTTTCCTTTTTAACCTGGCCGTCATAAGTAGATCTGCCAGAGTTATTCCTTTGCCCTCAGGAAACTCTTACAGAACTAAGTGCGTTTTCAGACCTATTGTATGTTTGTGTTGGCAAGTAGTAGGTATATAAATTTTTACAACATTAATAAATAATTAAATAATGTATATAATATAATTAAACGCAGTACTGAAAAAAGAAAACAGCAAAATCTATCCCTTACACTCAGGTACCAGGTGTTTACGTTCTGGAATTAGATTATCCTGCCGTTTTTCAGTTTCACTCACTCATTCTCACTCTCTCACTCATTTTCATAGCCACTTGTCCTGATTAGGGTCACCAGGGGTGCTGGAGCCTATCCCAGCTTTCACAGGGTGAAAGGTGGGGGAAACACCCTGGACAGCTCAACAGTCCATCACAGGGCAGACACACAGACAAACACACTCATTCACACCTACAGGCAATTTAGCATCTTCATTCTACCTAACATCCATGTTGGATGTTGAAAGGAACCCGGAGCTCCCAGAGGAAACCCACACACAGGGAAAACATCTCCACTCTACACAGAAAGGATCTGTACCGTCCTATCTGGGAATCGAACTCAGGACTTACTCACTGTGAGGCGAAAGCACTATCCACTGTGTCAACATGCCAACTGCATGTCAGCTGGTCATTATTTATTATATCTTTTTAACATCACCCAGAATGACTTAAATCACTTTGTACAGTTTATGGGACATGTTTTACCTGCGAGTCTATCAGAGGGGCCTTTGTAGCCCTGGGGAACTGAAGACATCCAAGAGCAATGGGCTAGAAATTAACGAAAATGTTGGAAAAAGCTAATTATTCCAAGAGCAACAAATTTTCAACAATGTACTGAGGTTTTGTGACATCTGAATACTTTCTTCCCCATTAAAATAAATTTTTAACATATTTTTGTTTATGCTGCAGAATACATTTTTCAAGTGTGGTCAGAAGTTAAGAAGTTTGTTTCCTATAACTGTACATAACTGTGCGAGCAACGTGTACTCAGCATTTGTACAATGTTCACATTAATCACACACACCCACGCACAAAAAAAGAGTGGCACGGTCAACTGGATGATTAATAAAATGACCTGCATGTTTATGCAAGTGACTGTACAACTGATTATGTAGTGCTGTCATAAACTCAACATTCCTGGAGTTACTTCATGCCTTGAATTAGATTTAGTTTAAATTATGAGACTCTTTATAAATCACTGCTCTTGCTAAAGGAAAACAGTCCATTGCTGTACAAACATTGTGCCATTCTAAACCAATGTTCTACATGTTCGATTACCTTTGCTTTTGGATGCTAACATGCATCATTCCTGCGTAACCTGGTCGACAGTGTGTGTTCAGTATTTTTAAATAAAATTAACAAAAGTTCACTTAGTGTATTACAAATAAAAAAGCCAAAGGCATAACACAGGAAAACACTGGCCAAGCTACCATGGTTATTTATGTAGCCTTTAATTTATTAACAGTCTGACTGTAAACACATGAAATGTTGGCTTGTTTAAATGTTCAGTATTGATCACATCTGTAAAAGGCTGGCTAAGGCTCATGGCTGATCAATTCAACTTATAAATGAAAGACCTTTGAAAGCATTATACATTTTTTACAAATATAAGGCAAAGATTTCTAATAAAGGGGCCAGTGAGTGGAAGTGCAAGAGAAAGGTTTCTAATAATGTGGTGACAGATTGGAAGTATGAGGTTGTTGGCTTCAAAAAAATGTGACCAGGAAGTGGAAGTACAAGGCAGGGTTTCTAATGAACTGACCAGTGAAAAAGTAAAAGGTTTTAAGAAAGTAGCCAGTGAATGGGAGTGTCACGGTGACCACCGAACCACAGCCATGGCCATGGTCCCAGTCTCCAGAATTCTGTGCCGGAATTTCTATCCAACCACTCATTAATCACACCCAATCCCCCTCACCTGGCTTATCAGGTATTAAAGGAATGCCAGCCTGACCCAGTCTTGCCTGTTCATTGTCTACGTCCTTGTTTTGCCTTTTTTCTACACTGTCTAGTTCAGATTAAAAACCCTGAAGTCACTTGCACTTATGCCTCGCTTTCCTTGAAAATATGACAAGGAGTATATGTTTGATGTTTATAATGAAGTTGCTAACCTTTATATACTAGATCCTGCATGTCCAAGTGTGCCACCTATTGATAATGCATTCCCTGTCCACTTTTATTTGGAAAACTTAACAAGTCCCTGCCATAAACCTTCACTCACTGATCATTTTCAAGATTCAGGAACTTTATTTGTGACAAACACAGTGAAATGTATCCCTGGAATGCTCTTTCTTTAGACTGTGCAAGGTAATGAGGTAGGAATAAAAGCAATGGAATAGAATTTAATAGAATAGAAATATAAAATAAGGATTAAATAGAAAAATAAATAAATACAATAGAATATGTCTATATATAAACTGTACAGGATTATAATGGAAAATGTACTTATTACAATGAATACCTGTAATGCTGGGGTGTTGTGTATTGGACATAAGCGCGTAGCCGGGAGTCTCGTACTTAACTTTATTAACCATACTGAACATAACTGTAACGTTGGTGGGGTGTGGGAAGGACGTCAACGCTGAGCCAGTATTCCGGAACATAACTTTATTAAACATAAACCAAAATCAGAACTATAACACCATTGTTAACTGTAAGGCTTCGCCTTGTAAATGAACCGCGCTCTGTTCTGACTCATTGGGGCTTAAATAGCAGCCCCAATAAAGCACACCTGTGTCTCCATGAGCCCAGGTGTGCTCAGTCAGAACAGAGCGCCATCTGTCGTGCCAAACCGGAACCACAGGCACAACAGACTGTGACTGAAGCCCCTCCCCAAAAAGCGCAACTCCGGGGGTGCCAAAATACAGCCTCACCCTGAGCTGGGCCTCTGGGGGAGGCCAAACACAAAAACCCAAACCTTAGCAATAAACAGCTCCCTTAATGGGGCACATGGCCAGGTCCATAAAGCAAACAAAAACTCAAGGGACCCCAGACCCGCCACAGCCATGTCCAGGGCTGCCAGCGGGGGTGAGGGGTATCCCAGAGCTTCAGTCCAATCTCTTTTCGGGTCACTCTTCCTTTCTGCCTTTAGAGCTTTATCCTTGGGTGTTTCTTTGTCTTTCATGCCTTTCTCCTTTACAGTTTTTAAAGGTTTGTCCTTTTCCTCTTTGTTGATTCTCTCCTTGTTGGACTCCTCTGTTTTCTGTAATTTCTCTTTAGTTAATCTCTGAAGCTCCTTCCTGGACCAGTCTTTGTCTTCAGCTTTACCTGTTGCTAATCGGACCTCTCTTTTCAAGTGGTCTTTGTCATGCCTGGAGAGTTTGACCTTACTTTCAGAGGGTGATTCCGTCTTCACGATGAGGGACTTTTGCAGAGAGCCATCGAAGTTAGATGTGAAGCTCTTTACAAATTTTTCCTTCATGTCCTGATTCCACACCATACTTGGAACTTTATCCTTGTCTTTGTTTTCATATGTGTGTTTCACTTTATGTTTCTTCAATACCTTTCCGACTTTGTCCGTTTTAGAGACCGCTCCATCCGTTTTCAAGTTCTTGTGAAAGTCAGAGCTCTTTTTGTCCAAAGCACTGGCAGGCGTGTTTTTCTTTTTGTTGTCCTACACTTTTTCCTTCACCTGTTTCACAGACTCGAAAATGGAGTCACTGGAGGAATAGTCCGACTCCCTGGAAAGCCTGGTCCTGACGGAGTCTGAACGGGAGCTGATGTCAGACCAAGTTGGGGAGGACATGGCCTTCCAACCATCTGTCCTCCACTGCTTCTGGTGCTGTTCTGCCAAAGACTGCATGAGTTTCTGTGAGCCCAAGCTCCCGTGCGAAGCGGACGAAGAGGATGCAGACAGAGAGCTAAATATAGAGGATTCTTTAAGGTTAAAGGTGGAAGAGTCTTTCACACAGTTCGAGCTCGGCATCAAACCCTTGTCATCCTTGCTCTCCATGTCTCCCGTCTCAGAATCTAATGTCCAGAGTGTGTCATTCACCTTCCCGAAGCACACTTCCTTGCTGAGATTATTTTTTGGCTCTGTCTTCCTCTTCTTGACCTCCATCCATCCATCCATTCTCTTCCGCTCATCCAAGGTCGGGTCGCAGGGGCAGCAGCTCCAGCAGGGATGCCCAGACTTCCCTCTCTCTCCGGCCACTTCTTCCAGCTCCTCCAGGCGGATCCCAAGGCGTTCCCAGGCCAGCCGAGAGACGTAGTCTCTCCAGTGTGTCCTGGGTCTTCCCCGGGGTCTCTTTCCGGTGGGACGTGCCCGGAACACCTCACCAGGGAGGCGTCCAGGGGGAATCCTAATCAGATGCCCGAGCCACCTCTCAATGTGGAGGAGCAGTGGCTCAACTCTGAGCCCCTCCCGGATGACTGAGCTTCTCACCCTATCTCTAAGGGAGAGCCCAGACACCCTGCGGAGGAAACTCATTTCGGCCGCTTGTATTCGCGATCTCATTCTTTCGGTCATTACCCACAGCTCGTGACCATAGGTGAGGGTGGGAACGTAGATCGACCGGTAAATTGAGAGCTTTGCCTTTTGGCTCAGTTCCTTCTTCACCATGACAGACCGATGCAGAGCCCGCATCACTGCGGACGCTGCCCCGATCCGCCTGTCGATCTCCCGCTCCATTCTACCCTCACTCGTGAACAAGACCCCGAGATACTTAAACTCCTCCACTTGGGGCAAGGTCTCACTCCCAACCCTGAGAGGGCACTCCACCCTTTTCTGACTGAGGACCATGGCCTCAGATTTGGAGGTGCTGATTCTCATCCCAGCCGCTTCACACTCGGCTGCGAACCGATCCAGTGAGAGCTGAAGGTCACGGCCTGAAGAGGCCAACAGGACAACGTCATCTGCAAAAAGCAGTGACCCAATCCTGAGCCCACCAAACCGGACCCCCTCAATGCCTTGGCTGCGCCTAGAAATCCTGTCCATAAAAATTATGAACAGCATTGGTGACAAAGGACAGCCCTGGCGGAGTCCAACTCTCACCAGAAACAGGTCCGACTTACTGCCGGCAATGCGGTCCAAGCTCTGACACTGGTTGTACAGGGACTGGACAGCCCTTAGCAGGGAATCTGATACCCCATACTCTTAGAGTACCCCCCACAGGACTCCCCCAGGGACACGGTCGAATGCCTTCTCCAAGCCCACAAAGCACATGTAAACAGGCAAACTCCCAGGCACCCTCCAGGACCCTGCTAAGGGTGTAGAGCTGTTCCACTGTTCCGCGACCTGGACGAAAACCACCCTCCTTTCCAGGACCCCTGAATAGACTTTCCCCGGGAGGCTGAGAAGTGTGATCCCTCGATAGTTGGAACACACCCTCTGGTTCCCTTTCTTAAAGAGGAGGACCACCACCCCGGTTTGCCAATCCAGAGGCACTGTCCCCGATGTCCATGCGATGTTGCAGAGGCGTGTCAGCCATGACAGTCCTACATCATCCAGAGCCTTGAGGAACTCTGGGTGGATCTCATCCACTCCGGGAGCCCTGACACCAAGGAGCTTTTTGACCACCTTGGCAACCTCGCCCCCAGAGATGGAAGAGTCCCCTATATCCCCAGGCTCTGCTTCCTCCTCTGAAGGCATGTTGGTGGAATTAAGGAGGTCTTCGAAGTATTCCCCTCACCGACCCACAACGTCCCGAGTCGAGGTCAGCAGCGCACCATCCCCACTATACACTGTGTTGACTGTGTACTGCTTTCCCCTCCTGAGACGCCGGATGGTGGACCAGAATTTCCTTGAAGCCGTCTGGAAGTCCTTCTCCATGGCCTCTCCAAACTCCTCCCATGCCCGAGTTTTTGCCTCGGCAACCACCAAAGCTGCATTCCGCTTGGCCTGCCGGTACCTATCAGCTGCCTCCGGGGCTCCACTGGCCAGATAGGCCCAGTAGGACTCCTTCTTCAGCTTGATGGCATCCCTCACCGCCGGTGTTCACCAACAGGTTCTAGGGTTGCCACCGCGACAGGCACCGACCATCTTACGGCCACAGCTCCGGTCAGCCGCCTTGACAATGGAGGCACAGAACATAGTCCATTCGGACTCAATGTCCCCCACCACCCCCGGGACGTGGTTAAAGCTTTGCCAGAGGTGGGAGTTGAAGCTTGTCCTGACAGGGGACTCTGCCAGACGTTCCCAGCAGACCCTCACAACACATTTGGGCCTACCAGGCCTGACCGGCATCCTCCCCCACCAACGAAGCCAACTCACCAACAGGTGATGGTCAGTTGACAGCTCCGCCCCTCTCTTCACCCGAGTGTCCAAGACATGGGGCCGCAAGTCCGACGACACGACCACAGAGTCGATCATCGAACTGCGGCCTAGGGTGTCCTGGTGCCAGATGCACATGTGGACATCCTTATGCCTGAACATGGTGTTCGTTATGGACAATCCGTGACGAGCACAAAAGTCCAATAACAAAACACCGCTCTTGTTCAGATCGGGGGGGCCATTCTTCCCAATCACGCCCTTCCAGGTGTCACTGTCATTACCCACATGAACACTGAAGTCCCCCAGCAGAACGATGGAGTCCCCAGGAGGGACGCTCTCTAGCGCCCCCTCCAGAGACCCCAGAAAGGGTGGGTAGTCCAGAATGCTGTTTGGCGTATAAGCACAGACAACACTAAGGACCCGTCCCCTGACTCGAAGGCAGAGGGCGGCCACCCTCTCATCTGCCGGGGTAAACCCCAATGTACTGGCCCCGAGCCGGGGGGCAATAAGTATGCCCACACCTGCTTGGCGCCTCTCACTGGTGGCAACTCCAGAGTAGAAGAGAGTTCAGCCCCTCTCAAGGAGACTGGTTCCAGACTCCAAGCTGTGTGTCGAGGTGAGTCCAACTATATCTAGCCGGAACTTCTCAACCTCGCGCACTAGCTCAGGCTCCTTCCCCACCAGAGAGGTGACATTCCACGTCCATAGAGCCAGCTTCTGCAGCCGAGGATCGGCCCCCGTCTTCGGCCACCGCCCAACTCACATTGCACCTGACCTCTTTGGCCCCTCCCCCAGGTGGTGAGCCCATGGGAAGGGGGACCCATGTTGCCTCTTCGGGCTGAGCCCAGCCGGGCCCCATGGGTGAAGGCCTGACCACCAGGCGCTCGCCATCGGGCCCCACCTCCAGGCCTGGCTCCAGAGGGAGGCCCCAGTCACCCACGTCCGGGCGAGGGAAAACGAGGTCTGAACCGCTCTTTGTCTCTTCCCTCACCTAGGACCTGTTTGCCTTGGGTGCCCCTACGAGGAGCATAAAGCCCGCGACATAGCTCCCAGGATCATTAGAAAATGCAAACCCCTCCAACACGATAAGGTTGGGAGTTCGAGGAGGGGCTGATGGGGGCTGACCTTATTTTTGTCTTTCTGCTGCTTGGAGCTCAGTGTGGCAGAGTCCCTGCTCTTGGTTCCACTGCGAGATGTTCCACATTGACTCCTCAACCAGTTACCCTATTCTGAGTCTGCTGAATTGTCAGGGAAAACAGAAGGTAGGGTGATCGTGCTCTGAGTACCCTCTCAGAGCTTTCACATGGCTGCTCAACCACTGGAATCTTTACCTACCTCTCCTTCTCCATCAGACTGTTCCTCAGCTGTTCTGTTATCCACCAGGGTCCCAGCATGCACTGGTGTCTGCAGAGTGAGTTGAGATTCCAAGATCGCCAGTGTTGCTTCCATGCCTCTGACCTGCTTTTCAAGCTCTGTGAGCTTACTGGCCTCTCTCTGTGCTTTTCCTAGTTCAGCCTGCAGAGCGACGCTGTTGTCCTTGCACCTGCTTCAGCTCTGGCCTGGTCTGATTCAGCTGTTTTTCCATAGTGGGCACTTAAGCCTCTAGCTTCTCCTGAACAGTTGGAATCTCTACTCTCTTCATTGCTTGGCATGCAGTTTGGTTCTTCTGTTCATTTGTTCTCTCCAGCCTCTCTCCTTGGACAATCATCACAGCTTGCAGACTTTTCTTGGAGACCTCTCTCTCTTGCATGAGTTTACTGACCACTTATTGAAGCTCACCTTTGTCTTGAGCCAGAGCTTTTCTTTCAATTTCCATGAGAAAGCAGATTGCAGATTGTTCTTTCTGGTCTTCACAGTCCTTTTCATATTCCAGATACCCAGCCTGCTTTTCCTCTTTATATATTAACTTTAGCTAGTTCTTCCTGAAGGGAATGCACCTCAGACTGGTTGCTCTCCTGCAGCTGGTGATTCATGACATGGAGGGAGACATTGTCATCTTCCAATCTTTTACACTTCGCCTCCAGTTCCTGCAAAATGTGTCTCAGTTCACTATTCTCCTTTTCCTTGGCTTGAGTGCTGGTTAAAATCTCCCGGAGCTTCTCTGAGACTTGATAACTGAACTGTGTAGCATCCCTTAACTTTACAATCAAAACCTCAAGATCCAGGTTCCGTGCACAGATTTCCTAATCCTTGGCGGTGAGCTCAGCCTCCATTTCCTGGAGCTGCTCGGCAAAAACAATCTTGGCCTGTCTTTCCGCGCCCAGAACAGACAGCCACACATTTTCAGATTCCTGAAGCTTGCTCCAATCTTTGGACTTGCAACGTCAGTTCACTGATTCTTCCATCATTTCCACTAACCTGGAGCTGCTCCTTCTCTGCTGTCTTCCTGGCAGGCGAAGGAAGAGTGGTACTGGGAAGTGGTACTGGGAATGGGGGTCGACTCCTTGATGCCGCTCTCCATCCTGTGAAGGGCACTTCTTGGTCGACCTCCCTCGTTGAACAGTGCAGGGGGCATTTTCTGCTGACTTCTTGCTATCACGGGCGGCCTTCTTTGCCAACGTCCCGCTTTTCCTGTCACAGGCGACCTTCTTTGTCGTCTTCCCGTGTTCAGGGGGCGTTCACTACCAGCGACCCGTCCTTCTGCGTTGCATGATGCCAGCCGTCACAGAAGCCCCGCCTTCCATGTCGCGGACGGGAAAAGACACGAGATTCACACATGGTGCGTTCTCCACCAGTTTCCCGCCGTGATTCACGCATTGTAGCTGTTGAGTAGCGGTGTGGGAGGGGAAAAGGACGAAGATTCCTCCTTTAGCAGGTCGAGTGACTGCCCCATCTCTACTACTACGGCCAGCAGTCCCTGCTTAATATGGCCGTACTCCACCAGCTGCTCACTGGTATCCAGCAAGGGAGCGAGCTGGATTGAGCGCACCAGCAAGTCCAGCCGTCGTGAGAGCTCCATGGCAGTTGTGCTTTGTGCTCCTGCGCTCTGCTCACGGAGCTCCGGCGAACACGCAGCCCGCCATGCTGGCCTGAAGGTCCTTAGATGCTGTAGCTCCGCCCTGAGAACCACTGTTAACTGTAAGGCTTCGCCTTGTAAATGAAATAGCAGCCCCAGTGAAGCACACCTGAGTCTCCATGAGCCCAGGTGTGCTCAGTCAGTACAGAACGCCATCTGTTGTGCCTGTTGTTCCGGTTGGGGCTGCTACTGTGACAATAACCAAACATGCAGAACTTAGACACCACCGTCACACCGAAGCTAACTATAAATGACCAATGCTCTGCTCTGATTCATTGGGACTTATAAATCCTGTTCCAATGAAGCACACCTGGCCCTCATGAACCCAGGTGTGCTCAGTCAGAGCAGGGCGCTGCCTACTGTGACAATACCATTGGACGTATAAAGTGGCGCAAATGGTGCATTTTCTTGACGTGGATATTTCAGTTAAAGTTTAAGTTTATGTAAAGTAATTAAGTTACCTTTAACTTCAGTTAAAGTTTATGTAAAGTAATCTTATGTAAAGTTTTAAAATGCACATCATATTATCAGGACAACAGTTATTTCCATCCATCCATCCATCCATCCATCCATTCATCAGTTTTCTGAGCAACTTTTTGAAATTTTTCCCGGGGCTTGGAGGGTGAAGGGCAAAGAAACAGACTGTACAGCTTGCCAGATAACGCATTTTTAATTTTTAACATATTCTGATTTAAACTTACAGCTTTTGCAAATAATTACAGATTTCCTGTGGTCCCATAATTTTGAACTTACTTTGACTATAAATAAATTGTATTTAGATTATCATTAAATAGATATATCACAATTATGTTTTAGCCTTACAAATGTTGTAAAAATGAAAATAAAATGCGAATATTTTAACACAGGTATCCCAGTACTGTCTCACGTTCTTCTCTACCAGTGTAAAAAGATTGAATCATTTAATTCTGGTTTTAAACATTTGCCAAATATGAATGTCTGTCTGGCATTCTTTGACATTTCTTTTAAATACATATTCTGCTGGTAGTGTGCATATACAAATGATATAATCATTATCTGTAATACTGGACAAAAGTACAGACAAAATTCAGAACTCACCATGGCTGTTGAAACAATTTTTAGATGTGATGTACTATTTTTATCTGTAATGTGAATAGCTAACACGAAGGAAGTGCTTTCATGAATGTTTGAACTGAGCTCTCTATTAAGGCAGAGGAGATGAAGTAATCTTAAAGAACACTTGACCATTCATGGCTATCTTGGTGTCTCGTTCTTCTGAATAAGTGAATGATGAAACCACCACAAAAGCCTCCTGAGCTCTCTGTCGTACTTTGTAGAGTTGATGGAATAAAAAGAGATTGCACTAGATTGGGATTTTATAAAGGAAATAGGGAAGCTGATTGCTCAGTGGCATACATTAAGGTAGGAAATGGCTAGCACAAAGGCTCTCTTATCTCTCTCTAGCTGTCTTCCTCTCTCGCAAGTCCCGCTGATGTCTGTGGATAAGTGCCCGAAACGAAGCTGAGAGCAGATGCACTGTTCTCGAGGGAGACAAAGCCAACAGAATGGAAAAGGCTGGGGAAAACGAAACAACAAACTAATAGTGAAAATCATTTTTAGACCTTTATGCCTAGAGTTTAATAGGAGGCCCACCTTTTCAAAATCCAGTTAATTAGCATTTAGAGGGAAATATTACAACATTACAGTATAAATCCTGATGCCTAGCTGTGATTTGTTGCATATAGCCTTTATTGTCTTTATTTAATGCATATATACCAATGTATGTATGTGTGTGTGTGTGTGTGTGTGTGTGTGTGTGTGTGTAATACATTTGCAAGTATGTTATATTAGATGTGTGCCAAAGCATACTGGATGAAAGATGAGTTTAACGTGGAGAATTTGAGATTTTTTGAGGGTTGTTACATCCAGCTCAGGTGTCGGCATCACAACCATTTCCCTACACATTTTAGGAGCTCAAAAGTAATTGGGCAATAGACTGCTCAGCTGCTCCATGTTGTGTCATTTCCTCATTATTTCCTTGCAAGTAAGCAGATCAAATGTCTAAAGTTGGATTCAGGTGTGACATTTGCATTTGGAATCTGCTGCTGTTACTGCTCAGTATGACATCTGAAGATTTGTCACCATCATCATCATTAGGCTTAAATTTCAAGACAAGCCTATGAGAAAGATAACAACAACAAGAAAAAAAGTGGCCATATCAACAATTTGGAACGTTCTTGATAAGAAAGAACACACTGCTGAGCTCAGAAATAAAGGCCTAGGTAAAAAAAAACAAAAAACACACTCATGAGAAAAAGATAAACTAATGAGAAAAAGTTAAACTAACCCTACTTCAACTGTAAGGCATGATGGCGGCAGTGCTAATGCTATAGGCTGTCAATGGTTGGTGTACTTATATTTACTGGTAAAGAATTTTGAGGTGTATAGGGCTTTATTATCAGCTTAGATTTAGCCAAATGGTTTAAAACTCATTGGAAGGTGCTTGCAGTGCAATAAAATGAAACATACTGTGAAAGCGACACAAGACTCTTAGACTTTATTTTAAGGCAATCCAGAAGAGTTTTCTCTAATTGTTCAATCACCTGTCCTTAGACCAGTAGAGCATGCATTTCATTTAATAAAGGCAAAGCATTTTCTTCAAAACAGAAAGTAAAACAAGAATATGCCAAGAATATGCAGGCAGAGGTAAAATTCTGGGTGCAGTTAAAGCTTTGTGTCAGTTAGGCCTCAACTGCAAAGAATTTTAAGCCATGTATTAAAAATGGGAATACATATTTTATTATATATTTCTTATAGTCTTCAACTTATTTATAAATATACACTTATCACTCAGTCCCCCATTACCCAATGAGTGGTTGTTTACTGGCCTCATCCAATATGTTAGGATAAGATTACATAGCATGGGGCAACAGTGGTCTACATTATTTTCTCAGTCTTAATTGGCTTCTGACCCAGCATGACAGGGCATAGACACTATGTAGCCACTTTTTTCCCTCCTTCCTTTCATCCATTAACATAGACTTATCATTGGAGTCACATCTCCTGACTAATCCATGCTAAGGCCCTTTGCGTTGGTCATTAGAAATGTTAAGTCCATTGCAAGAAGCTAAATAAACAGCGTGAAGCTTCCCACTCAGTCCAAGTCAATCTTTCAGACTTTCATAATTAGATGTTCTAGTTTAAGTTATTTGGTCTGTTTGATGAGAGTGAGAATTGAGCTTTATCTCCAAAGCTCACCTCTACAGGGGGCAGAGGGGTGTATGCAAATCATTCAGGTACCTTCGAGCTCCAACATGCGTTTGTTAATGAACCAGGGAGGCATGTTGTGATGAAAGTGTAGGTTTTTTTTATAGCTGTGCCTTCAGAGCAGAGGCTGGATGATTTCTCCACGGGTGGGAAGCCTGTGGTAAACACTTTTAGCAGAGCAAGCAGAAGACTCATTTCTCCTCATACACCATTCTGAGACCATCATGGCGGACATGTGTCCACTGCTAGGTTAAATGGGTTGAGGACAACAGAGACCTCTAGTTCCGCTCCAATCCACAATGAGGGCTTCTGTTATAATTCAATTGAAAAAAGAGGGCTAAGAGAGACATTTTTGTGCTGTAATTTTGCTACCTCACCTTAGGAAATCACAATCACAGCACTTGCTTTCGTACTTTCTTGCTTAGTTTTGCAGCCTTGACTGTGCAAGAAGGCCACAGGCTTTTTGAGGACGCTCTTTATCCAAATATAGAATTTCCTTTCTATTTCAGTGTTTTTTTTCCAACCCACTCTGCTTAGAAATACATTACAAAAGTCCTTCCTAAAGAGAGAGTTCAGCACACTCAGCAGTTCGGTGTAATATGCATCACCGGCCAGCGTAACCTTTCATGTGGGTCATGGTGGGATTAAAATTTCTGCTGGCCATCTTTGCACATCCGTTGGTGTCTGTCCGATCCTGGATTATGTGATTTTTTAAAGCCACATATTGATCCTCATATTTACACACAGCAGTGGTTTTTGGTCCCAGGCAGTCTTCAGAATCAAGCGCCTGACAGTGCCTAAAGTGTTATCAGCCTTAAATATGTCAGTGAAAATGATTATTTTTCTCTTCAAAATTCAACCTCTGCTTTTCACCTATACACACAGTGCAGCAGGGGGCAGCTATTAGCTCATGAACCTCCAATTACAGTCACCAATGGACTCTTTTACTGTAACTCATGCTTACTGGAAGTCATCACTATGCAAGGTTTTTGGGGGTCCTGGTTTCTTCCAAGGTTTCTTCCTCATGTTTGGGGAAGTTGTGTCGCCCTTGGCTTCCCCAATAGGGGCTCGGACCCAAATTCTGTAAAGCTGCTTTGTGACAACAACAGTTGCAAAAAGCGCTATATAAATAAAGTTGACTTGACTATTTAAAGCTCTCAGGGAGCAGTGATTGGGACGGTATCTTGCTCAATGATACCTCAGGGCAACCTACTGGTCTGGGAATCAAACCCATGACTTTTCAATCCTGTGGCCTAGTCCCTAAACACAGTAAACTACCAGTGGCCAAGCAGCAGTGATGGGTGGCGTTCAAGGGTAGTTCCGGGTTACGTACTGGTCCGGGACTGAAACCAGTGACTTCCATGATTTCGTTCATGGAGCCTAATCCTTAAAAACTAGGCCTCCACTATCCTAATTTCTGTTGTGGTTAGTTTTCTGACTTGGGAATAAAGGAAATGAATACATTTATTAACTTCATCTTTAGTATATTGCTATCATAATATTTACTGCTATCTTTTTTGACCTTCATGTCCTCTTTCTCCCAAGATACTTTTTTAACAAGCTCTAAGTAATTTTTTTTTTACTTGGCTGCTCTCATGTATGATTTTCCTTAGTTGAGTGAGATTACATTTGCGGTGATATCGCATTTCTATTACAATATGAGCAGTCATAAGCAGTTTTCATTACATTCCATTTCTCTCTCGCTCTCTCGTTCTCTCTCTTTCTGCAGCCAATCCGAGGCTTAGTCTCGTGCCCCCCCCCCCCCCCCCCCCCCTCCCATCCTCCAGCGCTACGATTGGCTCCTGGGAGCACTCTGCCTTATCCCAATAGCCAATCACAACAAGGGTTTGCTACGTATTGACATATTTTCTCTTGAAGATGCGCCATCCAATCACAGCGCAGATTGCCGGGACCCGCTTGCCAATTGCAGTGTAGCGAGGCGGGGCCTGTCAGAATTCGCACGGGGGTGAAGAGCTCCAATGCGCTCGAGCCTCGCTGACAGCCAGCGCGAGGAGTGATGCGCGTGACGGACCCAGCTCGACCGTTACAGTTTAAATTTTTTTAAATAAGCGAATTTCTTCACAAAGCCTGGAGCTCTTTCACAGTTTCAGGGTATGTAACAAAACTTTTTAAACATCTTGCTTTATATTTCGTCAGTAAAATGTATATAAATTGTGTCGCTTTTGAAGCATGAGAGAAAAAATAGGCACATACAAGATGGGTTTGCGTAGTTTTTACCACAGAAGAGTCCTGGCAAGTGAAATGTTCAGAAACTGAAGGAAAAGAACACACTCGACGACGGAATGAGCTTTATTTCAGGATGAACATCATGAAGTGGTACGAATTTGAAGTTTGAGAGCAACATTGCATTGCTCGCCTGCATTTTCAGTAAACTCTTCTAGACCCGTGTATTACGGCTTGTGTATGAAGTGTCATACGTCTGCGCTGAGTCCACATCCACTTTTAGTGCGAATTTGCCGCGGAAGAGCTTTGCATCTCCCTGCTGTCGCCGTTTTCCACATCAGCCTGATCTGCACCACTTCTAATGCAGCGAATGGCATGTGGGTCTAAAATCATCACGAGCAAATGATCAAGCCTTTCTCGTGGAGATGGACCAACCTGCAGGGGTCACTTTCAGCCCAGGTTTATCAAGCCACCTGGTCAAGGTCTTTAGTCCACCTGCAGAGTGAAGATCAGATGTGTTCTGAACTCTGCAGGTTGAACGGAGGACTGGTAGGATGGCAGGGGACCACTGCTTTGGACCACTTAATCTCTTTAGGACCGTGTTGCTGGATCTGTTGAAGTCATGCATGTTGATGTTTCTGAAAATTATATCTTCAGGGAGGTTTAGGAGTTTATACTTTGATGTGACGGCTTTAAGTGGGATTTCGGAGAAACAAGGACATACTGAAAAGCATGTTCCAGCAACAACATACCTGCTGCAAACTTCTGGTTTTGTAATCATAGGCATCCCATGTGGGATGGGTTTATTCAAATATGCATCATATAATAAGCATTAACAGGCTGCATTTGTATACTTTACCTTCAAAATGATCTCTTTTTTGAATAAATGAAATGCTTGATTATGAACCTACAGCTGTTTTAAAATTGTGATGCAACATTTGAAGGATTTGGTTTAATTATAAATCATAAGGTAAAATATTATTAATCCAAAGTCAATATCATTATCTCCATTTTAATTTATTCAGTAACTCACTGAAGCGTTATATCTATAGAACATGTAGATAAGCCTTATTAACCTAAAAAAAACACATTTGTCGTATTGAATCTTCCACTTCTAGTGTTGAAACTTATTATTAAATGAAAAGCTGACCTCAAAAAACAATTAAAAAAAAACAAAAAAAGCGGTGGCCTAGCGGTTAGGGCGTTAGCCGCATGATTGGAGGATCAGGGGTTCAAACCCCTTCCCAATAGGTTGCCCTGAGGTACCCTTGAGCAAGGTACCGTCCCCATCACTGCTCCCCGGGAGCTTTCAATAGCTGCCCACTGCTGCACGGGTTTGAGTGTGCATGGGTTAAATGCAGAGGTCCAATTTCGTTGTGGTTCATGTGTGCTGTGCCATGACCTCGCAATGACAAGGGTTTTCACTTTCACTTTATTAACAAAAGGAACAATGTTCAAAGAATGGTTAATAACAGCTATTCAAAGATCTTTTTACCATTTCAGCATAATACAGTGGTTGAGAAAACAAAGTTAATTCATATGGTTTGCTGTGAAATGGTTTGTTGTAGCGAAACATACTGACTCACTTTACAGATGTAATGTCTCTGAGGGTGTCAGTAACCAGGAGTAACCAGCTGCAACACAAACATACCCAGCTTATTTGCTAAAAAACACAAGTGAAGGTGCATGTGTTATATAAGTGATTATATTTAATGTATATGATAAATTAGTGGCAAATATGTTCTTGCATGTTCCCCAGCCACCATGAACAGGTATTAAAAATATGTAAAAAAAAAAAAAAAAAAAAAAAAAAGTTTACATTTTACATATAAAAAAAATAATAAAAAACCTCAGAATTTCTCAGAGGGAGCTTTTAGAACTGGACATTTTTAGAACGGATCTTATGTTCAGTATGTGGCATCACTTTGGCAGGAGTATATAGTTATATCAGTTAATTTGGAACAATATCTACATTCCAAAAGCTTGAGCGGGGCAGGTCCTCATTAACGTTATCCTATGAAAGCTCCTGGTTTGTGTAAACTAATGTGAGTTTCTGCAAAAGTTTTAAACTCAATTTCAGCATGTTTTTTTTCACCAACATGGTGTTGTGAGCCAAGCTGATGCCTAATCACGAACTGGCACTGGGTGTGCACTGGCTCTAGCATAAGCCAGACCCCATAAAGTTTTTGGTAGAAAAATCCAGAAAGTCTAGGGAACAAAACTGCTGCAAAGGTCTTTAGAAAGATGTTACTGTACTTCTAGTACAGGGAAATAGCACAGTCTGATGAACTTCCTTCTGAAAGACTCCTGAATGAACTCAGCAGTTGACTGTCAATACCAAAGCCAATACCAGACTGGACATAAACACAGATTCCTAAGGAACACAAGTACTAGAGTAACTGTTATGCTCCTTTTTAAAGACAGGAATTTTATTTTTGTGTCTCATGAACTACATTTACGTGCAAGCTCTTTGGTACTGTACATCCTTTTCTGTCCTGTTTTTATTCTCAGCCTGAAATGGTCTGTTATAAATGCTGTGTCTTTAAGGCCTCACTCCACCCAGTCCTGCCCAGTGTGGGGGCGGTGTCAACTTGGTGGTTTAGTACTTTCCTCCATGATCTCAATATTGTGGGTTCAGGTCATGGACCCGTAGTTTACCTTGAGGTACCCTGAGGTGGTGGTGGTGTACTGGTAGGTTACCCCCCTAGACATGTTCATATCCTGCCACCAGCACTACCAACATTGGGTTCCTGAGCAAGACCTTTAAACCCAAGCTGCTCCAAGAAGACTGTGACTGTAATTAGGAAATGGAAATTACTTTGGATAAGAGCGTCTGTAAAATGCTTTAAAATTGGTTCAAACGCAGAAAAACATGGTTCATTGTGGGTTGTACTCACAACACAATGACAAAATAATCACTTTAAGGTAACATGGAGCTAGGGTGAGTCATGACACCACAAAATACAAAGATTACATATCGAACCACTACTGAAGCCTTTTTCTTTTAAAGCATATTTTGAGCATGACACAGTGTTTTAACGTACAAAATATTTGAATACTTAAATGTAATTCAGAACTAATGATTAGTGCCAGCAAATTCTCTTTTTAATTTTTTGGTCCTTTTTAACTTTAAAAATGAAATACTGTTCACTCACTGAGTATAAATTAGCATATTTGAAAAGTTAACTAGCAAACCACCTGGCTGTTCCATGATAACATTAAAATCAAAACATTTATATGGATCTGCCTATTCTGCTAATAAACTTTTGGCACAGTACAGTGTCTTCAGCATCAGTCTTTAAGCACAGCAACAAAATCGGCCTGTTTAATTGTGGGTGATAAAGAGAGGCTGGCAAATGGTCATTATTAAAAGAATTACAAATGCCTTTGGTACATAAAGCACACAGGTTTAATAATTGGACCTTGGCAGGAAATAAAAAGATACTTGTGCTTTTATTATGTATAAATGTGTTTAGCACACTAATAGCTTTTATAATAAGAAATGAGGAAAAAATGAAGTAATTTGCAGAACAGTCAACTGAGACTACTGGTGTGTCCTTAAAAAAGTAAGCTTTCTATCAGCTTTTATTGACTATATTTTTAACTTGATTTGAAGCAAGATATTCCACTTTTGGGCTTCTGTAATAGAACATGTTCTGGATAAACCAGGCTTCAAAGATTTCAGTATTTTAAAAATGTGGCTTCCTTAAACGATTAAGCTGGACGTGATTAAGTTGGATAGATGGTATTCTCCTTGGTATAAACGATAGTAGGGAATGTAGTCTTTTAGATATTTCTGCATATTGATAAGTACTGATAAGTAGAGATGTGCATTGTATTCTGTTTATTTGTGAAAGGTAATTATTTGCTATGTAAGGCCTTAAAGTGCATATAATTGCAACTATTATTTTTATTGTGTTCAGCATTACTAGATAACAGTGAGTATAATAAAGAACAGCTTTCAGATGGATCTTCCCATGAATTTCACCAAATATTTTAGTGAAGTTATTATTGCTGTCAGGAGAAAAAAACACGATTTCAAAAGACGAGAAAGCACATACCAAGCTTCACTCATATTACCAAATATATATATGACAAAATAAGACATATTAGATGTTACAAATATCCTATTATTGTACATTTAATTACACATACAGTTCTTGCACACAACCAATAACCTATGAAAATAGTGCAACTTGTTAGATGATGAAGCGATGAATATATGAATGTATTAATGAATATATTTGAAAAACCGCGATGGAGTGAAGCCGTGAAAGTCGAAGCACGAAGTGGCGAGGGACAACTATATACATTTTATATATATATGAATATATATATATATATATATATATATATATATATATATATATATATATATATATATATATATATATATATATGAACATATACTGTGTTTTAGGCAGGTGTAAAAAATGCATGGCTCAAAGTGCTCTCAGAAATGATTATTTTTATCAATTTATAAAATGCAAGTAATTAACAAAAGAAAAATCTAAATCAAATCAATATTTGGTGTTACTACCTTTTGCCTTCAAACCAGCATCAATTCTTATAGGAACACTTGCACAAAGTCAGGATTTTGTAGGAAAGTCTTTTTAGTGAAAAAAAATACTTTTTTTAGTCTTTGTCTTTTTTGCCAAAACAGATGCTAATGATCATCAATGTTACTTGTTGGTTGAAACACAGTCATGTTTGGAACAACCTCCCAGCCGGGTTCCTTCAAAAACGGTATGCAAGTGTACCTAGAAGAATTGATGCTGTTTTGAAGGCAAAAGATAGTAACACCAAATATTGATTTGATTTAGATTTCTCTTTTGTGCATTCACTGCATTTTGTTGATTGATGAAAATAAATGATGAGCACTTCCATTTTTGAAAGCATTTGAAAGCATTTCTTTGTTTACAGCATTTTTTCACACCTGCCTAAAACCTTTGCACATTATTGTATATATATGTACAGTACTGTGCAAAAGAGGTTGAAAAATACTCACAAATGAGCAGAGTGTGTTGAACAGATGGAAAGAGTTATTTTGTACTTTGATGGGCTGATGAATGAAAAGAATTAGAGAGAGAGAAGATTGGATGGTGTGAAGATGGTGAACCAGAAATTGCAACGAATTAGCAAGATGGAAGTAAGTGCAGTGATAAAGAGGATGAAGAATGGAAAGGCCATTGGTCCAGATGACATAGCTGTGGAAGCATGGAGGTTTTTAGGAGAGATGGCAGTGGAATTGCTAGCCAGATTGTTTAACACAGTCTTGGAAAGTGAGAGCATGCCAGAGGAGTGGAGGAGAAGTGCACTAGTACCAATTTTCAAGAAAAAGGGTGATGCACAAAGCTGTAGTAAGATAAGAAAGGGATAAAGTTGATCCACCACAGTATTAAGTTATGTGAAAGAGTAATGGAAGCTAGGATTAGAAAAGAGTTGATGATTAGTGAGCGGCAGTATGGTTTCATGCTGAGAAAGAGTGCTACGGCTCTGAGGGTGTTGATAGAGAAGTGCAGAGAAGATCAGAAGGAGTTGCTTTGTGCTTTTGTGGACTTGGGGAAAGCATATGACAGGGTGCTTAGAGTGTAGTTGTGGTTATTCTATAAGGACATTAGGTGAGTATATGAGAGTATATGACAGGATAGGTATGAGAGGGCAGTGTGACAGTGGTGAGGTCTGCAGTAGGAGGGACTGATACATTTAAAGTAGAGGTTGGATTTAATCAAAGATCAGTGTTGGGCCCATTAATGTTTGTGATGATAATGAACAGTTTGACAGACAAGGTTAGATAGGAGTCCCTGTGGTCTATAATGTTTGCTGATGATATTGTGATCTGTAGTGAAAGTAGGAGCAGGCTTGAGGAGAACCTGGAGAGGTGGAGATATACTCTAGAGAGTAGATGAATGAAAGTGAGTAGGATAGAATACATGAGTGTGAACAAAAGGGAGGAAAGTGGAGTGGTTGGAAGCAGGGAGCAGAGGTAACAAAGTTGGAGGAATTCAAATACTTGGGATCAACAGGGATTAAGAGTGTGGAAGAGAGGTGAAGAAGAGAGTTCAGGCAGGTTGGAATGGTTGGAGATGATGGCAGGATTGGTCTTTGACAGACGGGTAACAGCAAGAGTGAAAGGGAAGGTTTTACAGGATGGTAGTGAGACCCCCTATGCTATATGGGTTGGAGGTGATGGTGCCGGAGAGCTAGAGCTGGCATAGTTAAACCTATAATCTAGCTTCCACTGCTCAAGGTAACCAGCAGTTGTTGATCTTAGCTGGTTACTAAAATGAAGATCAAATGTTGAGACAGCACTGTTATAAGCCGCTCTGGATAAGAGCGTCTGCTAAATGTTGTAAATGTAAATGTCTTCAGGCATCCTCTCAATTTCCAAGACTGTGTTAAAAAATCTTGTCAGAACCTCAACTGACATCTCTCCTAAACGTGTCCATGCTTCCACAGCTATGTCATCTGAACCAATGGCCTTTCCATTCTTCATCCTCTTCATTGCTGCACTTACTTCCATCTAGCTAATCCGCTGCACTTCCTGGTTCAGTGTACCCACATCATCTAATCTTCTCTCTCTCTTGTTCTCTTTATTTATCAGCTCTCAAAGTATTCTTTCCGTCTGCTCAACATGCTCTGCTCACTTGTGAGTACATTTCCATTTCTATCCTTTATCACTCTATCCTGCTGCTAGCTCTTTCCCCCTGTCAAACTAATTGGAATTTCCTAATTGGTATAGGAGAGATTTAGTAAAATGATGATCAGATTTAAAGATGATGATGATGATGATGATGATGATGATAATGATCAGCTTTCATCAGACATTACTATTAACAGTACACAAAATATTACAATTCTACAACCTATATTTACCTTTTATAAACTTATTTTCCTAAGTTTTACTTGTTATTTTATGTGAGTTTATGTAAATAATCTATGTAAAAGTGTAATAATTTTCCAGTTTTTTTTCTTTGTTACTGTGCTTTAAGATTGCAAGATTGATGTATCTGCTGTTTTTTTAATGACACTGTAACTGGGTGGGGCTTGGAACTGTTGCTGGCTGAATAGGATGATAGAATTAACAGTATTGGTTTTTTTGTGGCATCACAGTAACAAACTGAAAAAAGTAATAAAATTGTGCAAAAACAATATTTTAATCAGCGTCATAAGGCTAAGCTGTTGGCTCTCATGGCTGTTTACTTTAACTAGACAGCAGCCCAACAGTTTTCACAACTTCTCATAAATCCTTTTCAAATCCTGATCAGGTTAAGACCTATAAAAGACACAAGGTAGCAACATTTGTATAATGCATTATGCAATTCAATTCATTATTTAAAGATCTCAACAAAGTACTGCAGCAGCCGGAGCGTTTACAGTGTAATTATGGGTAGGAACACGCTCAGGGTTGTCCTTTTTTGAGAGAGAGAGAGAGAGAGAGAGAGAGAGAGAGAGAGAGAGAGAGAGAGAAAGAGAGCGAGAGTGAGGGAGTGAGTGAGGGAGT
The DNA here is from genome assembly GCA_017165825.1 of Hepsetus odoe. Lineage (NCBI taxonomy): Eukaryota > Metazoa > Chordata > Actinopteri > Characiformes > Hepsetidae > Hepsetus > Hepsetus odoe. The sequence continues at coordinate 26,171,675 of CM029378.1, forward strand.
GAGTGTGTGATTGGCTACGAATGAATAATAATTAGGCCTACTAGCAAGTAGTCACACTTATGTTAGTGGATACAAGGCATTGCTTACCCATGTAAATGTGATACATTTAGAACATCTGGAAAATTACAACACAACTCTGTCTGCATCTCTCCATGAGGTTGTGTGTAACTTCTGACAATTTAAGCTTCAAGCTGTCTCTCAACAGCATCTAGTCTTTCACCATGTTTAGTATCAATTAATGTCAAAGAAGAGAAAACAGCCTTACACAAGTAATTTGTTGCAAAGAGCATGCACACTGATAAAATATCACTTCAAACAAATATTTAATTTCTGCCTTTACGTTGTTTGTATTTGTCTATTCCTTCTTGTGTTTATCAGTTCCATTAGGTGTACGAATTTAAAAACACAGCCTACAACACAGCTCCAAACATAACAATAAAAAAAACCTGAGCTGGAGCATCTTGGCACTAGCCACTCATTTACTAATCTGTACTGCTAGCTGATCATGCATGCACAAAGCACAATTTTATGCTTCAGGTCTGTTTTTTGGAACTCGCTCTGACCTGCATGCCTGACAGTCATGGCCAAAATACTCCCAGAACCTTTTTAAATCTTCAGTGGTGTAAATACAAAAGCATTGCAGAAACGTTACTCTTGATTACTTGTTACTTGCAAATTAGCACTGGTTAAATATGCGGACTCTCTGTCAGTTGCCGGGTTTTTTGATTGATTCAGTATTTTTGTGTTTAATTGATAAAAAAGGGGCAGCGACGGCCTAGTGGTTAGGGAGTTGGCCGTAGCTCGGAAGATTGTGGGTTTGATTCCCTCACCGGTAGGTTGCCCTGAGGTACCCTTGAGCAAGTTACCCCTGCTGCATGTGTGTGTATGGGTGGAACGCAGAGTTTTAATTTCGTTGTGTTGTGTTGTGCTTTCACAATGACAAGAGTTGTCACTTTCACTTTCACTAAAATCAGAGAGAGGCAAATAGCAGAAATCTGTGATAAAAGACAACAAGAAAACATGGCAGTTTCTAGCAAGTAGTTTTGAAATAAAGCTTGCATAAAGCTCCATAGTGCTGACAATGAGTTATGCACTTTATTTTGTAGGTTTCAGTACATTTTTAAATGTTTTTATATGTTTCATATGCTCCCTGCGATGGGCTGGCGACCTGTCCAGGGTGTGTTCCCTGTCCTTCGCCCTGTGTGAGCTGGGATGGACTCCAGCATCCCCCTGCGACCCCACGCGGCAGAAAATGAATGAATGGATGAATGAATGTTTCATAAGTTTTTAATTCTAATCAATGCATAAGTTTTGTCAGTTTACATTTTACCCTCAACATTACTCTTCTATCAAACTTTTGCCAATTTAAAACGCAATTTAAAAGTAGTTGGTAACAAATACTTAAAACTACATTTTGGAGGTGATTTCCAATGGGGATACCAAAGTTTGCTCAACTCTATTTAACTCAGTGAAATTCAGTGAAAAGGGGGGGGCATCATTTTATGTTTCTTCACTGAATCTGGATTAATTATAATGCCATTTATCCAAATACATAGAGGACACAAAAAAAACAAAAACATTATTAGCAATTAAGTAATTTTTATTTTCTCAGTCAGTGTCAGTGTCTAGGATTTATTAGACATTTGCAAGTCATTCTTGTACTTGATGTATGAGATGCAGGAGAAATGGATTGTAATGACATGAGCAACTTTGACAAGGGCTAAATCATTATGGACAGTTGCCTGGGTCTGAGAATCTTTGGAATAGCAATATTTTTGAGTAACTATTGAAAGCATTTTTTTTGAGGAGGGACAAACCACAAATCCAGGAAAGATTGTTGGCCCAGGCCTCTTTTAGGGAATGATTTGAGGAACATAACAAAAAATTTAAGGTATTTCCCCATATTTCAATCCTATTGAGCATCTGTGAGATTTGCTGGAACAACAAATTCTACCTGCCAGTGCTCTGCAACTTACATTTTGCATCTTACAATTTACATCCGCTGCTAACATCTTGGTGCTAGATGCCATATGGCACCCATAGAGGTCCTGTATATTCCATGCTTCGTTGGGTCAGAGCTGTATTGGCAGCCTGTGGAAAACTAACAGCACAGGCAAGTTGTCAGTGTTCTGCCTCTTCAGTATAACAGCATTAATTCATGAAAGGAGAAAGAATATGTTTATATTTTTTTCAGAGCATAATTTCGATTTTGAAATGTAAACAGAATGTATAAATAGATACTATTTATAAACATATACCAATTCTACTTGGTCTGTTGAATGAGAATCAAGAAATGTCATAGTAAGTTACCAATACTGAGATTTTCCTTGAATATATTTATTGTGTGTGACTCTACCATGACTGGGTACGCCTGGCTGAGGTTGGGACTTTGTACTGGAGCCAGGTGTGCCAAGTACAATCCATATTTTATTTATCTCTGTTATTCAGGTCACAGTTATTGGTCACTGTTTGTCCTTTTTGTTGGTGCTGAGCATTGAGTTTTAGTTAATGTTTGTACATTGTTTTTGTACTTTGAGTATTTGTCTTTAATAAAACCCCTGTTTGAAATCCTGACTCCACATTTACGTCCTGTCTCCTGTCCTGTCTGCCACAACGTGACATTAACATAACTGAAACATAATGTATAGTGAAAGTGACTATTCTTGTCATTGCAAGGTCACAGCACAGCACACAGTGAACCACAACGAAATTGGGCCTCTGCATTTAACCCATGCACTCCTACACTGTGCAGCAGGGGGCAGCTATGAAAGCGCCTGGGGAGCAGTGACGGGGACAGTACCTTGCTCAAGGGTACCTCAGGGCAACCTACTGGTAAGGGGTTTGAACCCACAATCTTACGATCCTGTGGTGAACTCCCTAACCACTAGGCCACCACTTCCAGTGAGCCTTGTCTTTTTCTCTTTAGTGGATGCAGTGCCGGGCAGCAGTGGCCTAGTGGTTAGGGAGTTGGATCGGAAGATTGTGGGTTCGAACCCCTTACCGGTGGGTTGCCCTGAGGTACCCTTGAGCAAGGTGCCGTCCCCGTCAGCTTGCTCCTCCCTGCGATAGGCTGGCAATAGGCTAAGATCTGTCCAGGGTGTCCCCCCCGTCCTTTGCCCTGTGTGAGCTGGGATGGACCCCCCCCCCCAACCCTAATTAGGACAAGCGGCCCAGAAAATGACTGACTGACTGGATCCAGTGCATAAATATTGGCTTGTCTTTTTTGTTCTCTAATCTAGTTAACTTAAGCTATCATAATTTGCTTAGCTAGTGAAATAGCCACACTACCTTAAGCCCTTCCTTGAAAATGTTACCTGCAACTGCTATGTTGTGTCTGCCTAATAGCTGACCAGATAAGGGTCTTAATGCTAATGTAAATAGGATATTTCAGTCTTGTATATTCTGATATTGATGCAGTTAAAAAAAAAACACTCCATAAAACTTGAAAGGGTCTGAAAACTTTCTTAATGTACTGTATAGTGTTTGCATCAGATGTGCAGCTGTGGCCAAATGTTTTGAGAATGACACTAATAATTAATTTGAATTAAAGTTTGCTGCCTCTGTTTTTATGATGGTAAATGGGCAATAAACGCCAGAATGTTATTAAGAGTGATCAGATGAATTGCAATTATTTATACAGTCCCTAGGGCAGCGGTGGCCTAGTGGTTAGGGTGTTGGCTGCATGATTGGAGGATCGGGGGTTTGAACCCCTTCCTAATAGGTTGCCCTGCGGTACCCTTGAGCAAGGTGCCGTCCCCGTCACGCTCGTCCCTGCGACGGGCTGGTGACCTGTCCAGGGTGTGTCCTGCCCTGTCCTTCGCACTGTGTGAGCTGGGATGCACTCCCCCGCGGCCCTGCTTGGGACAAGCGGCAGACAATGACTGACTGACAGATCTTAATCCCATTGAGAACTTGAGGCAAGTGGACAAACAAAAACCCACAAATTCTGAAAAACTCTAAGCATTGATTATGCAGGAATGGGTTGACATCAGTCAGGAGTTGGCCCAGAAGTTGATTAACAGCATGCCAGGGTAGCAGAGTTCTTAAAAAAGGAGAAACATGAACACTTTGCATAAACTTAATTTAATTGTCAATGAAAGCCTTTGAAACTTATGAAACACTTGTAATTATACTTTAGTATTCCATAGAAACATCTGACAAAAGATCTAAAAATACTGAAGCAGCAAACTTTGCAAAAACCAATACTTGTGTCACTCTCAAAACTTTTGGCCATGGCTGTATTATTTAGATAATTTGCAGATGAGTCATTGATTTTGAGTAGTGTCTTGTATTTGTAAATGTAGTATTTTTGCATGTACATGTACTTTTACATAAAATTATCAGGTGACATTAATAAAAGCATTATTACACTTCTGTGCTTTTTCCACTACAGTTATGTTTGCATGCTAGGCTGCAGTGCTTGCTGACCCAGTCGTATTTGATTGTGCACGCTGCATTATTTTTTGTGTGTCCTTGCAGACATTCAGAATGTTACGGATTCATCCTTCTTTCTGAGCCTCATCTGTTTGTCTATCATCCTCGCGTCTTTGTACAGCGCAGAACAATCCTTCTGGGAGCGGCACAAAGAGGCTCTCCAAACCCAGTATGGAGAGCGCCTGCCGCGGTTGATGAGTTTTGAAGTCCGTCAGAATAGTCAAAGGCACTGTAGCTTTGCGTGTTTGTTTTTAAGCTCAACCTCAGGGACTTGTATTTATTGATCATCACAGCATCTTTGATTCAGTTAACAATTTGTCCGCCTGACTTATCCTGGAAAGGGAGGATGCCCAATGACCTTGTTTTAGGCACTATACTGTGCATTTGGGAACAAGGCAAGGCTTGCTAGCGGCAATATCCTATCCCTTATGGTTCAGATTGGTTAAGGAGGCTCTGTAAGAGGTTTTGAAGTTGTGGTCCACAACTTTTCCACATCCTTTTAGTCTGTAGTTGAGTTGTCTAGGTCATTCTGGTCAGTAACTCCTGTATATAGTGGAGAAACACCACCGGACATTCCTTTTATTCTAAGATTGGCTTAATCTTGATTTGGAAACCTCTCTAATATGTATTCTTGTCATTAAGAGGTGAGTGTTCATTTCCAAGTTTGCAAAAAAAGTTTAGTGAAGTTGCCGTTTTTTGACCTATTTTATAGGACTGGATTACTGGCTAAAATTTACCTCCTCAATGAATTAGCAATGATTAGTTGGTAATTTGCATGATGATAACATATATTTCAAAATCTCCTAAGGCTCATTAAGGAATACGCCTTATAGACATATAATTTTCTATGAATTTTTTAAAAGCCTTTCTAATTTAGCCTTTTAGATTAAAGAACTATCACATCTGTGAGGCTGATTTGTAACAGTTTTCTTCATTTATTCACTTCCACTCAAAACAGTTATGGCTGTGGTCAGTTAATACAATGCTCAAACAAGACATAAGAGGTCACAGCACTGTTTTAAATTCATACATAACTATATGGAGGAAATATATCTGGTGTGGCATCAAACGCAGCTGGTTGAATATGTATCACATGTACATTTTCTTGCTTTAACTATTGTTCAGTGCTTTGTCTAGCCTAAGTTCACTTTTTCTTTTCATTTGGGAATTCACAAAATCTAAGTCAATGTATGTCACTACAATGAAAGATAATTTCTACTGTAGTCAAAACAGAAGTGATTTAATACTGACTGGAAAGAGCAATCCATGTGAGAAAGGTTGTCTATAAGTTAGACCTATTGTTTAGCTTTGTTAAAAATCCACTTTTACTTGCAGCCCCTATTTTCTGTGAACTAATTTGCTGTTTTTTGTGCACATTTAATGTTTAGTGTAACACACATATGTAATTATGCACTTACCAACAATGACTATCCTGTCATGGGGGCAATGGTGGCCTAGTGGTTAGTGAGTTGGCCCCAGAATCAGAAGATTGTGAGTTCCAATCCCTTACCAGTAGGTTACTCTGAGGTACCCTTGAGCAAGGTACTGTCCCAATCACTGCTCCCTAGGTACTTTCAGTAGTTGTATGAATATGGATATGTCAAGTAGAAGTAAATATTAAATATGTAGTTTAGCATTGCTGAACACTCAGCATGTGTGAATTGTTAAGTTAGGACCAATTCAGTCACCTTAACTATATTTGAGTATGTAAAATTATTTTTTAAATTGATTTAGAAAATGCTTTAAAACCATTCTCATGTTTTTTGAAGATGAAAAAGATTAATAATAATTGAGTGGATTGATATTTGGTTGGAAAGGGATTCTTAGAAGATTGCTGGATATATTTTGCCATCTTGAATGGTAGAGAAGCACATATTTTCTTACTAGAAAAATGGCCATTTTCACAGACATTTGAATTTTAAGTGTGACTTATCATATACTTTTAATTGTCACATTTGTAATTTTGTCCCTAGCATGGAAAAACTTTGTTTGCCTGCCCATAATTTTAAGATGTTCAGAGAGAGCCTCCCTGGGCTGAAGTATTATTTACCTGTTTTAAAAAGTCTAAGTTTATTTATACTTTTCCGGATGAGTGTTCAGTATTTAAGATAATTATTAGCCAGCTAATGTAACACAGGAGATTTAATCTGAAGCAGCTGGTCATATTTTTAATGAGCAGAACCGCAACAACTCATATTGCAGTGACTTTCGTAACTAATGTAAAAGGGCAAGATTTAGTGCTCCTGTAAAGGTTATAGGTAAATGCAAATATTTTACAGTGCTAACTGCATGTGCTGAGGGAGGAATTTGTAGTTTGGTTGTTCAGAACACTGTTTACTGACCATTCTGCTGCTTGACAATAGACTTGAAGATGTTTTATTTTCAGCAGGTCAAGGGTAACGTCCCATGGAGTCAAACTTGTATATGCTTTGTGTGACCTACTTTAGATTTTGTTTGAAGAAAATGCTGCCAGAGTTCTTTCTGAGCATTCAGCCAAACACTTACATAGTTACTACCCTATAGGTGAACTGCTGCCCCCTTTAGGTTGAGCGGCTCTAAATGGATTGAACGGCACAAAAAAACTCATCAAAAAGCTGCAAACTGTAATAACATTTGACATTGCAGATAACCTTAATAATAGAAAATGGTCAGACATATTTGAATACTTGTTTCTTCTCTAGTGCCCACCTCATCTCATATCTTTTTTTTAAACTAAATCTCTCAAGTCTGTAAATTTCATATGCTGTCATAACAAGATTCTATAAAAGACCTGAAGCATGACTGAAACCCATTCCCTGAAACTGAAAGTGATTTGAAAGCATGAAGTGGAACATAAAATACACACTAGAGCTGTGTCTGTTGCTCAGTTTATGAGTTTGTGCCAAGGGGAGAAGCTGCTATGTCCCTGAGGGTTCACAAGCTCCAGGTGATGCTAATTGGGCCAAGCACATCAACCCCTTAAAAAAACAGCTTATAAAAGGGACTTTGGGGAGTTCATGAATGAGAAGAGGACGTGGCTCTGAGGATTCAGAGTTCTTTGGTCCATTTGTGTTGCTGAAATGCACCTGCCTGATTGGTTTCATACCCCTGAAGGCCTTTTAATTTTAGTGTGTTTTAGGCTGGGTTACATTTAAATAAATGCCCCAGTTACTCTGCATTTCTGTCTCTGGTGTTTCTGTGACTGATTTCATATACTCCATCCTTGTCATTGGTAGGCCAATTCAATTCTTCATTGGTAGGCCAACTCCAGTCTCCCCTGCAGAGAATCCGAATTGCTCACCAATACATTCAGAGAGTTAAAGCAGGGTCTCTTTTAATTCAGTAAAGTCTACCTCAAAAGAAGCTATGACATGTGAGACCAAGCATGTAGAACCAAAGCTTTCTATATGCTACCATGTTTTCAGCCTCTAAAAAACACTGAAATATTTTTTGTAGGCATGCAAACATTCAGAATGGAAATGTTTGCTAAACCCATTGTATTATATTGTATTATATTATATTATTAGTTCAATAGCAACTCTTATGTGATGCGTATTGGTATTTAGTGAAAGTGAAAGTGTTGTTGCTTGAGGATGTAAAGAATATAAAAGAACTGGGCTGTATTGTCTTGTTCAGTAATTAAAATGATTGCACATCACAATATGTGAAAAGTAGATAAACAGCGTTACAAGCCACATTTATGTTGCATTTAAGAGTTAAAATGCAGAAATGTTTATAGAAAGCTGTAAAGGTAGGAATTAATTAACATTTTAATTTGAACATGCTTGTATTGTTCTTTATGTAGGCAGTAAAAGTTTCTGTTTCTTGACTTTAGAACTTGAGTGAACACTGCTAATATTGCTTTTCTGTTAAAACCTTTCTGTTTTATCCTTTCCACAGAGCACATCAGTAGTAGGAGTGCTTAGCTAGAATCGGTTTTTGGGATAGTGACCTTCGTACATATGAAAGAATCTGATCCAATCTCAACATTCCTGATTCCTTTGTGAATACCAGCCCTGGCGTTGCATTGAGTGGCTACCTGTAGCTTTAAAATTTAGTTCCTTTTTATAGCTCAAGTTAAATTATATTCTGTTCTAAAAATCTTGCCCACTTTAAGATAGCTCTAATGCAGTTTGAGAGAGGTTTTTGGAATGTGTTTTTACAGAAACCAAGTGGGTGCCTTGGTTTTGGTTTCTAATGTTTCTTAGCCTCATTGCTCCAGTGTTAAACTGTGCCTTCGCTCAGCTTCACAAAATTGTGTTATAGACTTCTGTTGAAAAAGGCCTATTATTACTCTTGGGCTATTGTGCTGAGGTTTAATTAAGTTTGCAAAAATTATAAATTGGATATCGGCTCGTTTTCTGGATCTTGAAGTCTTAGAAAGCATGGTTCCTATCACTGTAATAGATGCTTATGTCGACTGATGAACTAAAATTTGTTGGGATAAATGAAAGTTATAAAATATTTCTTTGCAGCCCTTAAAAGCCTGTAGAAGAAAGAACTCAAATACAAAGTATAAAGTATTTGGAGCACACAGAGCTCAGCACAATACCAAGTCAAACGAAGGTCAAAAGAACAGGGTTCCAGTTGAAAGAACAGATTGCAGCAGTTTACTCTGTCATTTCTATCTCTGTGCGCTCTGGCCGTCAGTGTGTCTGCCAGGTTTAAAGCCCCATCCTTATTTATCACCCCTCTTGTGTTTGAGTGCATGTGAAGGTTTTTTCTCAGCAATGAAAGTTAGAGAATAAAAATAGTAGTTTTCAGAAGTTGTACTTTAAGGTCAGGCACTAAGGCAGGTATTTTATTGTTACAGTTTTCAAATGCAACAGCATTTAACAGCCCCCTCGCCGAAAAGGTGAAATATCACAGTAACAGATTGTATTTCTTTTATCAAAAGAACCATTGTATTTACAACATCTTTTGAGCCTGCTGCAGTCTAGCAAAGCCCATCAATGGATGCATTTTGATCTGAACGGCTTTTTGAAGTGGGCACAATTCATGGCAGCCTTTCATAACCAATGCCATTTATATATACCAGACTAAAAAGCTAAGAAACAATACTTAATTATGTTTTTGGTGAATAAAACCACAAACGTACTTTATGTGATACGAATCTTTGTATTCTTACAGGCCCACTGACAGGAAATCTTAGCACAGGTTCCCCCAATCCCCCAAGAGAACTGAAACAGAGCCGTCTCCTGTGTGAACGAATGTTAGGACAAGGCTAATGACTAAGGAAACATTTCACCGCAAAGTAGCAGAGCTTTTCTGGAGTTCCTCCCTCTCTTAGAGACATGGTTTACTCAAGTAAATACATAATATAAATGGAAGAACAAGGGAAGTATCCTTTTTATTTCTATTTAATGAGTAGGAGCCTTTGAAATAACTTTAAAAATTCCCTTTATCCTCACAAAAAGCTACAGATGAAAAGTTTTGCGGGTTTTCCACATCTCCAGCATCCCATGGTCAGGTTCTGAACGGCAGGGAGGATGAGCAAATGATGAATAATGTACATCTGTTGCACTTCTCCTGCAAGACCCATGTCTTATTGCTTGCAGATAAGGGTCAAGGGAGGTCACAGCAGAGCACCTTCTTATACACCCAGAGCAACTCTGCATTCATGTTTCTTTCATATTCAAATACACACACATTCTGTGCCCACATATGGACCTATAACCCTGACTGTGTGGAAACTCTGCACTCGGAATGGTTTTGCAGTTTCCTCTTAACCACCGTGTCTTTTTCAGCTCAAATACTGCATATTTACTGACTAGCAATTTAACTACAAACTGAAAGCTTGTGAAAGTTCAGCTTGTGCAATTTAACATTAAAGGAATGAATGAAATTAGGACAACCAGCTTAAATACAGTAAAGAAATAAAACATGTACGTGACTTTCAGTAAAGTGCCATTCTACCTCAGCTTGCCCTGGCATCAGTTTCAATAGGGCTTTAAAGATGGACTCTATTGTAATTAAAAAATAAATAAATAAATAAAAACATTTTCTGTCTGCAAGACTTATCATGCAATGTTAAATAGAATTAAAAAAAGAAAAAAGGCTGGTATGCCAGTTGAATCCTCTCACTGTACTAATGGTCTACATTGTTTTTGTGAATAGTTCAGGCTTGTTAGGCTTGCAAGTCTAACACAGTCTGCTCTTTTTCTGTATGTTTGTCTCACTTTGCATATTTAGACACACCTCTATGCAGTATTGGGAATTAGCTGGAAGCATCTTTGAAGCTGGCTGCTGCTTGGTAGTTGTTTTCAAGAAAAATGCTCATAGAGACAGCACTGGGCATAAATATGGGAGTTTATCAGGCTGTGGTGAGCCAGTTTGAACCATGATTTTCTGTGAGCATAAATAAAAATTGTTAGCACACAAAAAAATGGAAGAAAAAAACATGTTTGGTGCTGGTGCAACTTTTTTCATAGATTTATTGCAACTGCCAGAACTATTTGTTGCTCTTATATGCTATAGGTGTAGCTGTAGCTAGACTGCACACACTGGAGTTCAACCATGCTTAGTTATGAAAATTGCATTGAAAATTATTTAATTATGGTAAACATTGACAGGACATTTGGCAGGAGAGATGTTAATCTTTTCAACAATAATATTTATGTTAATGTTTTTTAAACCAAAAGCTTTGCTCATTCCAATACACAAACAGATATATTTAGACCTATCTATTAGTATATTAGCATTTTCTGTGATCCTAAAAGCTCTCTTTTTGTCGCAGATCCATCTGTTTTATGGTTCAGTTTTTAACCTAGCATGCCAGAGGACTATGACCTTTCTGTCTCTTCACTCAGTGTAACACCCTACCATTGATATGCCACAACACCAACATGTTTCTTTACTCTCTAGGTCAGAGCTTTTCTATTCAGAACTTCATGGAGAGAGATTACAGGCTTCTGAAGGTTTCCTTTTTATGTAGACAATATGTCTCCTTCATCTTTGTGCACTTATTATCATAATAAAGTGATGTATTACTTTATCATCTTTTAATACATTTCAGAACATAATTCATGAATGTTTAAGGCCTGTTGGTGATATAAAGTACATTTGTCTCACAAATACCTGTTATTTAATCAGTATTAAATAATTTACTTAAAAAAGGTGAACAAACACAGAATAACAGAACTGCTTCATTATGATAAAAGTATGTTAAAGCCTGCATTGTCCAAATAAAGGATTTTAGTTCGGGGTTTTTCAAAGCACAGGAAGCTATACGTTAATAACTGTCAAAACCTTTTTACTAGTAGAGAATGTGCAGATGGCGTACAGTGGGTAAAACATACGGAGAAGACACACAGATAGTGTTTAGGATATGTGACTCTGTTTAAAAAGGATTTTAAAACTGTCAGCTCATTAATTTGTCACATACTGTTTACTTGTGGCCTGTGTCTGCTCCAGGTCTTTGTATCTGTGTATTCTAAGTATAGTCTGACAGCTCACAGTGTATGACTCCATTTTCTTGGGGTTTTTGTTGGGTTTAACTTTAAATGGAGGACAACAGAGCCATTCTCAGAAAAGTCTATTGTTATTGTGATATATATTTAAGGGATTTGTAATAAATATGCTTTTCTAAGTATTGTAATTGTCATATGTCAAAATAGCCTGCACTTAAAAACACTAATCAACTGCAAGTTTTATTAAGAAGGGAGACTAATCAGGGCTGCATAATTGGATATCAAAATTAAATAAGTTATTAAAATAGGTTTGCCAAATCAGCCACCTATGGATTAGAATTTATTATTTATTTAATCTCTTCTCATGATTGAGTTTCAAACAAACAACTCAGATTAGTTGAATGGGAAAAAAACAATAAAATCTTAAAAGAAATCAACCAGATTTAACTTTACCTACAAAGTGCGCTTTCACATAGACACTTCAATGGTATTTCTAGTTGGGGCATAGTGTTCATTATAAAGACATTTTAAACTGCAAAATGAGAGCAGCTAGTCTATTTCTGAAAATGCCAAATGCATAAAATACGCGTTTTTATATTCATAAATGCATTGAAAAAACATAAGAAGGCCTGAATAATGTCAGATTTTATAATAAATGTCAGATGAGACCAGATTAATGCGTAAAAATATTGTGCCTAAGCACAGAATTTTGTTGCACTCAAGTCAGTTTCAAGCCCCAAAATCATGCTTCACGAGTTGTGCTTGTACAGAAGTTCGTCGAACTCAAAACCTTTTTCGTGGCTGGTGAGAAAGGACTTGCAATGAATTGCATTTAAAAAATGTGAGTAGGCCTCAATAATGTCAGATACATTAAACATTTTTTAAACTTACTGAATATTTGACACTGGAGATGGTTTTAATTAAGGTGTATATTTGTAAATATATATGCATTATGCAACAGGAATTCATGATGAGTTATAGCACACATGCAAAAACCATCTGGACAAGGTTTCCTAAACAACTGCTGATGGCATACAAATTGTTCAGTTTTTCCAATTTACATTATCATCATTATTATCATTTTTAATAACTTGCAGAATAAAACAGGCCCAGGCTGCCACAAAGCCATGTAAGAAGCAATTCTAGATCAAAGGGAATAACTTACTGTATCTCATTATTAACCTGCATGTTTAACAGGTATGTTCAATGAAAAGAAATTGTAGCAGTGTGTGTTTCCCCTTCTATATTCCTTTGATTAAAAGCATGAAATATAAAAAGAAAAATAAATTAATTAGCAACATTACATTCTCTGGTGCTAGTTAAGCTATTTTTGATATATTCAAAGTTTTTGTCTTATACAGATGGTGGATGTAGATCATCTGTATCTGTAGAATAATATCTGGTTTTAAAAAATAAAGTACATCAAGTATATAAAGTCTCCCAGTATATATGAACGAACCCTTCTAATATGGGTGTCACGATATGCATATTAATGTTCAGTTATTCCCAGATATCTAGGCTTTGAGAAACTGTCATGTGAGTGCATTTCAATTTTATACCAATTTAATTGAAAACACTAAAAATATGGAGTCATAGCTCTCAAATCACTGGAAGTGAAAAAGTATACTGTAGTTTTTTATCATGACCTTGAGCTTAGAATTTGGACATCATTTCATGTTCACTTCGTCACACCCTATCTCCTGTTTTCAAGACATTTCCCCCTGCAGACATCTCTTTTACTTTTCTTCATATCTTACTCCTGCTTCCTGTTTTCATTCTTTTTTTTTTGACGGTTCTCCTGCTCTGAGGTCAACAAAATCCAAGCTTGTGAGTAAAAGTAATAAACTATTTAATCCATTCAGGAGAATGGATTTGGTGCAGTCAAAAATATGTTTGGGTTTTATTTGTTAAAACAAAAATATTTTCTGTGTAATATGAGACGGACTATGTAAAGAAATAACTTACTATTTTATACACTATTAAGCCGTAACCAACTGCCTGATAATGTGTCCCCCTCATGTTGCCAAAGCAGCTCTGATCCATCTGGATCTGCAGCTATGCTGTAGTATCTGGTTCCAAGACGTTTAAATTTTGAAACTCAAAGCCTATGAGGTGGGCCCTCCACTGTTCAGGTCATGGCACATCCCCCAGATGCTTGATCACACTAAAATCTGGGGAATTTGGAATCCAAGTCAATAACTTGACCTCTATGATGTTCCTCAAACCATTCATGAATGTTATGCAGTGTGGCAGGGAGTACTATCCTGTTGAAAGAGGCCACTGCCAATGACACCTGCTTTTTTGGGAGATGATCATGCAGTCATCTTCCCATCACAATTTGGCCCTTGTCAGAGTTGATTAGATCTTCAGGCTTGCCCACTAAGCATCAGCTTCAAGAACTGACTGTTCACTTGCTGCCTAGAAATGTCATTGCAGTGAAACGCTTGTCCATGATAGACTGTCCAGTATAATCGGGTTCATTTTAACTTCAGTATTTAAATTAAGGCTGATCCTCATATTCCATATGGAATGGATTAGTGTGTTTACGCCTCTTAGCTTGACCCTGAGAACACACTGGGAGTATCTTGTGGCTTTGTCCATGGGAATGTGCAAAGCTGAGTGTGTGTGCAGCACTTGACTCTGACCAGTTAATTTATAAAAAGAGCCACCTCTGTTTGATAATGGGCTTATGAAGTGGAGCGGACTGAAGGAGAGAGACTAATGAGGCTATAAATTAATTGTGCTGTGTTTTTTATCGCTCTCCCTGGTGTAGAGCCTGCCACTCCCTAATAAAAATCACAATTGCCAGAGCTTCGTTAGCAACCTGAGCACACACTGGGAGGTGTTACCCCCAAGCCCAATAATCTGTAGTTACATCACTGACATTTTAACCATGTAGGATAGCCCTTAGCATAAACACGGCATTAAAAAAGTTTTAAAATGTGTCATTCACTCGTCGGTACGCATAGAGACTAAGGAGGCTAAGCTGTAAAAACAGCCAGTTTGGTATTCATTGTTTTGTGTCTGGCACATCCCACAAATGCTTGATCAGGTTGAGATTTGGGGAATTTGGAGGCCAAGTTAACCCAAGAACTCTTTGTCGTGTTCCTCCTCAAACCTTTCATAACAAATTAAGTGTGGCAGGGTGCATTGTCCTGCTGAAAAAAAAGATCATATTAAACCTGTTCAGATCTGGGGAATTTGGAGGCCAAGTCAACATCTTGAACTCTCTTTAAAACCATAAATGAAAGTTTTTGCAATGTGGCTGGGTGTATTAATCAGTTGAAGTAGAATAGTGCCACTTGGGAGTGGTAATACTGTTGGAATAGAGGGCTGTACATAGACTCCAACTATTGAGCAATGCCTAAGCATCACAGCCTTAGTTTTAGTGTTGATAATTGGTGTAATTCATATTATTTCATATTATTTTATGAGTCAATTTTATTTTTCATTTTTGGACTCAAAACTTAATGATACAGTTCAGATGACATTTTCAGTGCTTTTATCTGAAAACACCTTTCAGAGTCTCTGGCTCTGGGATCAGATTTTAAACTGGACCAAGACACCTCACAACATTCACATGCATATGGATGTAACACTGATTGGACATATTTTGGTAAAAACCATCACATTGCCTTTGCTGGACTACCTTCTTCCCATGATGTATCCTGGTGCTATCTCTTCCCCAGGTAAGTAATACACAGACACACCCATCCACATGATATTAAAATGTGATTTATCAGTCCAGCTTACCTTATTCCATTGCTCCATGGTGCTGTTTTGATACTCACATGCCCATTATAGGCACTCCTGGCAGTGGACAGGGATCATCATGGGCACTCTGACCAGTATAGACCAGCAAGCTGAAATAAACTGTCTGTTTAGACACCTTTCTATCACATCCATTATTAATGTTTTCAGCAGTTCATGCTCTTGAACAAGGCATGCCTTCACTCCCCATTAGGAATAAGTCTTGTGCACTCATGACCCTATTCACTGCTTGTCATTTTCTTGGAAAACTTTTGGTAGGCAAGAACTTTGGTAGGTACTGGTCTTGGCCCCGTCATCTCAATATCACAGTTTTGCCCTTGTTATAGTCGCTGAGATCCTTACAGCTGCCTATTACTCTGCTTATAACGAATTAACTATCCCACCATTTTATGGTTGCCATTGTAACTAGATAATAAAAGTTGTTCATTTCACCTGTTTTTGGAATTAATATTGTGACTGATCATTTAGTAGAATACCTTTTCATGTAACCCAATCAATCAATTAAAAGACATGTTTAGAATCAAATTTTTTCTTAATTTCTTTAAAACTGGAACTAAGAGAGTAACAATGCAAACACTACAGTGATCCAAAAGTAGTCAACAGTCACCCAAATTGTACGTAAACAGCTGTATGATACAGTTTTGCTAACTTTTTATCACTCATAGTAAGTCATAGTCTGTCCTAAACTACATTCACAAGCCATTATGCAATTTAATTCCACATATTTGCTTACTGTACTGTAGCTTGTTGAATGGAAATGTGGCATATTAGCAAATGATTCTAATAGTGTGCAATTTTGTTTTATTTTCATTTGTTTGGTGCATTTTAAGAACATGCCATGGTTTAAATACAGTATTAAGACACTATTTTGGTGCAGTAGATTGATTTTGTGCCCTCTGGTTATAACAGCTTTGCTTTGTGTTGCACCACTGGTTTTCTTTGTGTTTTTTTCCATTGAGAAAGGTGCTTTAAAGGAAATGGACGATATTGATTTTGAGCTTACATTCTAAAGGGCAGCTCAGAGTGTAAAAGTGTTAAAGCCCCTCTTCGCTTTGTCTGCTGAAAAGAAAGAACAAATATGGTATAACAAGTAGGCTAATTTGTAAAAGTGAAAAAGTCTGAGGTCAGGGGACCTAACTTTGTGAAGAAGTGTGTCAGTTTCCACATCACCTCCGCCCCCTTCAAATCGATGCTGCAATGAGATTTTCCCCTTCAATAACCCCGGTCACTTCTCTAAAGTAGGGCATCTTTTTACCTCTATTGCATTAGGCACCCTTTCCAGATTTTGGTGAAAAAGAAAAAAAGGAAGAAAAAGTCTCTTGACCCCAAATAAGGAGAAATGAGGCCAGAAGGTAATGAAAGGAAAACTGCTTTCATTTCTGATATTGGCTGGTTGGGCAGTGAGGATCATTGCTTGGTGGGTGTTCATCCTTGACATCACTTTAAGTTACTTGGTCCAAACAGTCCAGTTCCGCTGATGTGGTTGTACAGCTTACTATTATTGATTGTAATAACTCAACTATACCTGCATGGGTGGAGTTTTAGAGAGGAGAATCCAAATAGACAGCATTGTATTCTAGTTTTGAGGGAAGTGTAATACCATCAAACAGACAAAAGCACTAGTCCTCTATGACTGTATTTAAGAATAGGATAATTATTGGATTAAAAGCAATCTATTTCATCAAAACATTTGTTTTTTAAATAACTTTTTTCTAAATCTTGCTAGGAGTATTTTGGAAAGACTAGTAATAATTTGTTATTGTTTAAAAAGGCCAAACATTTGAATATTTTTTTTGTTTATTTAAAGTTTTTTGAGAAAAGGCAATCATTTTGTTACATTTTTTTCACAGACTTACTTAAACTACTTCAGAGCACATATATTTTTCATTTTAAAGTTTTTAATTATAAAGCTTATTTTACAAATAGTTATTGCTCTACTTTCTGTTCCAATGTATTAGGTTCATGTATTTTTATATATTTAGTTTTAAAGGTAGTCTGGATTTGTATTAAACCTAATTTCAGATGAAAGTGTAGATCATTTTTCACTTTAATGTAAGTGTAAAACAAATGCTCATTTTGGATTACTTTAAGGCTACAGCAAGCAATTATATTTCTGTGTGTTTCATGTGAGAACTTAATAACTTTGCTTTAGCATCTATATATGGAGATTAAAGCCAGACTCCCAAAATCCACACGTTGCACCTCTAGCCATACATTTTAATGAGGAAAATGACATACAGCAGACAGCAAAGTATAATGATGCATGGAAGTTATGCACTGTTGTACATTGAAACTGAAGTTTACCTGACTTTTAATATAAATAAAAATATATATTAATACATTATTTTTGTAGCTTAAAGATGCCAAAACCAAGACAGAACTATATTTCCTGCCTAATGTTGAAATAGGCATGTCGTCTATTCGAAAAGGGAACCTTTAAAAACCTTTAATAATGAAGTTCTGAGTAAAAAAGCTCAGACCCAGAGAGTAAAAAATCACACTGGTGCAAAGGCACATCAAGGGCAGGGTTTTTCAGTGCTGAAGAAACATAAAGAAAAGGTCTCAGGTTGTCTTTGTGGGCTAAGAAAAACTGAACCATTAAATGGCTGGATAAATAAAGAAAGCCTAAGGATGATTTTAAAATGTACTGCATTTATAATTTTTTTTTCCTTATGTGAGGTAAAATTGGCAATGCTAAATTTATTATTAACTCTTTACAAATGTATTTTTTTTAAATAAACAAATATGTTCTTCTTTCGGCTGCTCCCGTTTCGAGGTCGCCACAGTGGAAAATTCCATTTCCATTTCTTCCTGTTCTCTGCATCTTCCCCCTTCAAACCAACTACCTACATGTCCTCTCTTGCCATGTCCATAAACAACCTCTTTGGTCATTCTCTTTTCCTCTTTCCTGGCAGCTCCATCTTCAAAATCCTCCTCCCAATATAATCCTTGTCCCCCCTCTGGACATACAAAAATAAAAAAAAATGTTCTTATAAAATACATATTGACCAGACATTATTTGAAACATCTACCCATTATGCACAGCCCAGCATTTAAAAAATATATTTTTTTGTTAAATCACAAAATTATTGAATTGTAGTATTATTGTAGGAGATGTTAACATAGAATTTTAACATTACTTTTCCTGCTGAAAACAATATATTGTGCTCTGAAAATGGAAAAAGTGCACATTTTGGTGAGGTTAGTAGGTATCTTTTGTTCTCAGGGGATTTAAGAAAATAAAAGAGTGAGCTGTGGAGGATTTTTCTTGTTTAACCACGTATTTAACCTATTTAGCGATTATGTTACTAATGTTTAACCACATTTTCTGAAATATCACTGTGTTATATGTAGTTATATATGTAACAAAAATAGAGTCAGTCTGTTCT
This sequence comes from Hepsetus odoe, assembly GCA_017165825.1. Lineage (NCBI taxonomy): Eukaryota > Metazoa > Chordata > Actinopteri > Characiformes > Hepsetidae > Hepsetus > Hepsetus odoe. The sequence goes on from CM029378.1 coordinate 26,190,657, forward strand.
ATGAGAGCATGTGGGTGTAGAGGTCTAGATAAGGAAAGGGAGTAGGTGATCAACACACATGGCAGGGTCACTGCTAACAGATGTAGAAACATCTCTGAGTCAAGCAGAAACAGTACATTTTTGGAGAATATGAAAGCATGAAGATTTTTCATAGGTTAGCAACTTTTTGCCCATAGTCGCCCAACTCTTTGGATAATGGTGCAAAATCAAATTTTCAAATCTCTCCATGCTTAGTAACTGAAGACTAAAGATAAAACATTGTGTTGGTAATGAATAATGATCAATGTGATGTGATCGACTGCACCAATCCCCAGAAATTCCCTTGCTTTAGCCGGTGAAAGATTAATACCATAGACCTTACAAATGTATTATCTTTGTTACTATTTCCAATTTTGGATATCTGTTTCAATAGAGAGACAAATCCTTTGACTCAAACAAGTTGGACTTCTACTCTCTATTTAAAATAGAATATTGAAACCCAGGTAGAATTTACAGTAACTTTAACTGCTATAATCCCACTTAGGTCATTTTGTTGCTGTTATAAGTGTGACTAACACCTGCTAGACCAATCATGAGCACAGCTGTGCTACATTCCAGAGGGAGTGAACAAGAAAGTTGCCATCACTTAAAATCACAGGAGAAGTGTTCCTGTCTAAATTCTATGACCTCTACACTTCTCTACCTTCTCTGCTGATGCATTGTTAGGCCTCCAGCAATGCTGCTGCTTGTATCAGGGTGCTTTTGCTGCCAGTGTTGCCTTCAGTAGGCATAATGCATGCTAACTGCAGTTTGAACTGATTGACTAGCCAGCCATGAACTTTCTTCAGTTTATCTTTACTAAACTTCAAAACTGCGCTAGCATTTTGTTTTGGGCCATTGTGCTGATGCAAAGTGAACCTATTGCATTTTGAAATGTTTGGTTGGATCTGTGCAGCTCAGATGCTGCGGTTCACTTCAGAATTCATCCTGCTGCTACCGTCAGCAGACATACGTCCAATAAAGATGAATGATACAGTTCCACCTTCAATAAAGATGAGTGATCCAGTTCTGCTGGCAGCCATCCATACTCTATAAAACCTGGGCTTCACAGATGAGGTGCTTTCCTCTGGATCATAAGCAGTTCTTTTACTCTTCCACACTTTCTTCATTCCATCATTCTCGTACAGTTTTGTCTTGTCTGGATTTTGTTCCAGAACCCTACAGATTTAATGTAACGTGTGCAAATAAGCTGTAACCTGAGCTCTCTGTTCATAATTAAGACGATTTGCGTAAAATCTCCCTGGATATATCCATGGCTGGAAATCCCAGAACTGTCCTTGCTTTTTGCAAGGGAAGGATGTCTGCTGCAGGTCTAACCAAATGACCTCTTCATACTCTGCCCAAGAATGCATGCTGTCATAGCTACGGTTGCAGAATTAGTGTTGTGACCTGTGTTATACCTGTGTGTCTTAAAAGTTGGCTTTCTTAGAATAGATCAGGTATAGTTTTTACAATGTATCGTCAGCCAAAAGCATAGGTGCATATTTGTATGTTTTCAAAACATTGGTAACTGGTACAGCTATGTAATAACAGTAAACATATTGTCCAACTTTATGTTTTTTTTTCACAATGCTGGTATATAAGACAGTAATGAGGAAAGCTAATTTAAGAATTCAGATGCTAAACACAGACTAAAGTCACCCAGCTAGCAATGTTAATAGAATTAATGGAGGTGAACCTTATGCTGAAAGGAATAGTTCGGCCAAACGTACAATTCACATAAATTTCCACCAACACCAGATGTAGTTAGTTAGAAAGACATGTTTACTGTCCAAATGTCCAACCTGTCCATTTCAGAGAATAAGAGGGCTGAAATTTGCTGTCTTTCCAACACCAAGTCTGGTTTCAACATAGCACAATTACAAAAATATCCCTGGGTGTACCCAGACAGACATGACACAACATAAAAAAAAGTAAAATATGTTACAAAAAAGAAAAGAACAGAGACTCGAGCACAGTTAATGTTCTTTATTTTCAGTGGATTGTGTTTATTGTATTTGAAGTCTGAATGGTTTAATAGTCTTTGAATGAAACAGCTGGCAGAAATATCATTCAAAAAATGATTGTTTCTTTTCATATTTTGAGTGCAATTCAGAACCTGTACTTTTACTTGATTAAAAAGTTGAATAAGTACTTTTGCTGCTTTGCTATCTTTTTTAAATGAGTATCTGCACTTTCACTTTAGTAAAAATACCTTTGTCATCTTGGATCATTTTTGAAACCCTTTGGATGGCTGTTGATGTCTAGTATTCTCTGACAGTGCTTGATTTGTAACAGTTTTTCTGTTGAAGCAAAATTTGTGCTAAACATCGGTTACATTGTAAATGAAAAATATGTAAATATGATTTGTCTATCAATATATTAAAACCTTCTTGACAAGGTAACTCTATGCTAAAAGTCTGATCGCTTGCATGCACATTACAATGTCTAATTTTTTATGTGCCTAGAAATGGTATCTGCCAAAGAATACAGGTTATAGAGAGGTCATTTGGTGATATTTACAGTAAGGCGTTGCTGGAGAAGTTTTTAAAGATGCTTTGGCTGGCTACCTGCATTCTCTTAATGGTTGTCAAACCACAGATTGAACATAGTTATCACTTTACTTTGGTCTTCCATGGTCTTGCTGATTGTAACGTTTGGGCTGTGTCTCCGATTGATTTGTTCAGATTTTTCAGCCTCATAATGGCCTAATTTATTGTAACAGACATTTTGAAACACAACAGCAGATACCGGAGACAAATGCCAACTCTGACCTTTGTTAGCTTCCCTATACATCCCATGATGCAATGACACAACTGGCCAAAGAACAAGCGAGGAGCCAAATGCCCAATTACCGTGAAATGTTTCACGTAATGTACATGTACATTTCCGCAGATGAATATCCTGTCTGTCATTTAATTTTAACTCAACATGGTGGTATTTAGGGCCACAATAATAAAAATTTCATCACCGTCCAATTACATGCTGTCTGCACTGAATGTATAGCCAGATGTTATCACTGCAAAGCAGTAATGATCAGCGCAGTTTTAACTGAGCTCTGTTGCCATTAGACCATCGGTCATTTTAGCCTGCAAATGATTATTATACAATATAGCAAATAATGTTTTTTAAATTTTCCAATTTCGCAGTGAAACATGCTTTTCTGCTGTATTACTGGGCACGGACGTGAGCGTGTGTGTCACTTTTGTTTCCTGTTATTGCTGTTGCGGTCTGTTTTTTTTTTTTTTTTTTTTTTTGTCCCTTTTTTTATTTTATTGTAATCATCCAGAAAATCTCATTACTCTCTCCCCTTGCTGAAAAACGTTCTTCCTGTATGAGCCGTCATAAGAGCCATACATGCAGACTGTGATGGCTTTGTTTTAGCTCCATGAATTATTTAGTGTAGCGTGACTATTGCATTTGTAGTTTTATTGCTGACCTGCTGTTATTGTCAATAGATGCTTGAATGAAAATGTTCTCTCCCACAAGGCCTACTGGGTAATTATCTCACGAGGAAATAAGGAAAATAAACTCAAAAGCCTTTTTTTTTCAGGAGAGGTTATTCTGAAATTTGGGTAACACAAATCTGATCACAGCCAAAGTTCTTTCTGTGTGTAATCACAAAGTAATGTAACTAATCATATTATTATTTGCTTTTGCTAAGTTGTCAGCCGTCAGGTTTAAGCCAAATTTTTCCATTGACTTCAATGTCATACAATAACGATTTCTTTCTGTAATTACAATATATTTTATATCCTTTCATTAAACTGAAGCATATGTCTCTAAATATAAATGTGGTATGGATATAAATATTTTGAATCTGCCCCTTCCAGTGGATTTATTTTTTTGTTTCAATGAGTTATAATTGAGGAATTATTGCTTTAAGTTGCAACATGGTTTTGTTACAGTTGTCACTGTTATGGTGTTATGGTGGCATATCGCAAAATGAAACAAACTCTTTATGTTATTATGACAGATTATGTCATATATTTCTTGTAATTATGAGAAAGTGTCTCATTACTAGAAAATATTTGGTAAAATAACTGTTATAATGGTGAAATGGAATATCATGTAAAGTGGCAGTGGTGACCTAGTGGGTAGTGACAAGGTCCTACAATTAGGGGGCTGTGGGTTCAAATCCAAGACCATGCTGCAGCACAGTGCTTGTAGAGGTGAAAAGCAGTGATTGCATTTAGTTGTGTTTCCCACTGTGCTGTGCTTTGTTTCACAATGGCAAATAGTCACTTTCACTTTACTATCACTTATGCGAAAATATGTAGCAATGATATTATTTTGGAAAACCATAACTATAAAATAAACATCCTTAGAAGTATCATAATTCAAGGATATTTTATTGTAAAACCTTGTAAAAGTTGGCTATTTTATTATAAATCTGATGTATAATTGTATTGTAACAAACTCTCATGATTTTAAGATATTTTATCTTTTAAATGTGATTTTTAAGAAAAAAAATCCTCACAGCTTTACAGTAACTGAAAAACTAGATTGTTAGAACAAGAATCATATATATTTTAGAACATCGTGTAATAACAGGATAAGCATAATTATAAAAATTCATTTGACATAGTATCTTTTTAAAAACAAGATACTTTCTTTTTTATTTCATTGTTGTTAGAACATTTTTACCACAAATAAAATATCTCATAAAAATAAGATACTTTGTAGTAATTATAGGAAGGTTATTTCATAATCAGGACATAACATTTTCTAAAAAGAAATCTGAAATGGAAACAAGATTCACTTTTGGTAGTAGTCTACTGCCGCCATGGTGACCAGCACGGAGTATTGTAGGGGCGGTTGTTTGGTTTGCTGTGTATGTGTGTGTGTGTGTGTATGTGTGAGTCAGTGTCTGTGTGTGTGTGTGTGTGGGGGGGGGGGGATGCTTGAGTTCTCCCACACACAGAGATAACCTCATTTACATTGCAATTAGAATGAGGACACTGGCTTGAGAGGTGTGTGTGTGTATGTGTGTGGTGTGTGTTTATTTGTGTTTTCATTCATTTTCAGAACAACTCTGTATGAAAACCCAAATAAAAACAGGACTAACCTACAGGTTATTTTAATAGTTCCATGTTTATTTTTTAAGGGCCGAACCATTTATTCCTGAGTTCACTCAGATTTAAGGTTAGGTTATTGGTAGATCTCGGCAAAATGTTGTTGAAATATTTATCGGAAAAGAATGTTTAATTTTTGGTGATATCAACTTTTTAAAAAGTTAAATTCTAAAGAGTGAAAGTGAATGGACTTACAAATAACTTTGATAAAAAATGCTAAAAGTGAAGTGAAGAAAGCTAGTTAAATAAGCTTTAAGGTAATCTGACTGAATACCAAGAAGATGCAATAAGCTGTGTGGTTCCCTAGTGTGTGGGTTTTGTCCTTCTGTCATTTGCATTTCTGGTCATACAGTCTTGTTACTGAGTCCTTCTATGTCTTTCTACTCTCTGTGGGTTGTTTCTTCGGATGTAGCAGATGTAGATCCTGACTGAGAGAGGTTTTGTACTCCAGTGGGTTTAAGTGGATAAGCTGATAAAATAAGTAGTCTTATTGCCACACTTGGTCAGGATGGTATTCCTGCACAATTGTGTTCTGATACCAGCCTTATAAAAGCATAACTGGGGAGTTGGACTCTCCTTTCTCAAATGTTTCCTCACTCTCTTTGTTTTCCCTCTCCATGCTATTTCTGTTGTGTTATGTCCATGGTGCAACCAATACATCAGTTAAATGATTGGCTGTTGGCAGAGCTCTTACAGTGGTTTCATGCAGCTAAACTTTTCTAAATGTTTGCATTTAATAGTGAAACCATCAAACCTTCAGTTTTCTTATTGTTATCCATGAATACATGAACAGTCACAGTACAACTTTTGTTGCTCCATGCAAGGAAGAGTTGTAGCCACTGTGCGGATCTTGACAGAAATAGGCAAAGAAATCTGGTAAAACAAAATGAAATTAAATAGAATCAGTGAAGGAACATTTCCTCATGACTTTGTGGGCACAAAAATCATTTTACATATGATAATAAATAGGCATTTACATCGAAAAATGCACTGTACGTGTATGAGTTGCGTCCATGTGTAAAAATCTATGTTTGGACGAGGTTCATTTATAGCTCTTTATCAGTACAGGGTCAATCATTTAAGGGCAGTTAAGAGCAATATGTAGCACTCAGAAACTTTGCAAGAACTGTAAACTAGGACAGTTTTAGTTTTTGTGTGTGTGTGTGTGTGTGTGTGTGTGTCTGTGTGTGTGTGTTTGTGTGTGTGTGTGAGATGGGTGAGTTGGGGCTGGTTTGAGTGATAGCTCTGCGAGTTGTAATGAGAGTTGGGCCGGAGAGGGAGCTTGTGAAACATGGTGATTTATTTGGTAATTTTGGGTGCATTCAGGCGAGAATGCTGGGTAATGGAGTTTGCAGCAAGCTCTGGAGCATCAGATGTGTGACACATTATAGCTGGAACACCCCAGTCGATGAATGTTGTACACATTAAAGGTTAATTGTGTTTGTATGAATGCTTTTTGTTCTATTTTTCTTCCTCTGCTGTTAGTGTTGCTTCACATTTTGCCTTTGTGCACACCACCTGAAAGCAAGCGTATCATGTAGGGATGCATCAATCACATACGTTTGTGCTAATACTGATTTCTTCAGCAGATGGCTGATTTTTTGTCTTCTTTACACAATTTGTGGACTAAATGAACACACAACATACACGACACACATTTCCAGTACTTTCAAGATAAATGTTATTCACTCCTTGAGCCAAACTGGCATAAAAATAAATTACTAAAAAATTACTCTGAACTTACGCTGAAATATATTAAATGCTCTAATCTGTCCCTTGTTATTTATCTTATAAAACCGTTATAAAACAAGTCAGGCAAAATAAACGTTTTGAAGGAACATATTATATTGTTTTTTATATAATATTTATATAATAAATATTATATAAATATATTATATTGTTTATTATATAGACTCAGTTCAGTATAACTCTTTAGCTATTTGTGTTAAAAAAGGCAGCGGTGTAGGGCAGCGGTGTAGGGGCAGCGGTGGCCTAGTGGTTAGGGAGTTTGATTCCCTCACCAGTAGGTTGCCCTGAGGTACCCTTGAGCAAGGTACCGTCCCAGTCACTGCTCCCCAGGCGCTTTCAATAGCTGCCCACTGCTGCACGGTGTTTGCATAGGTTAAATGCAGAGATCCAATTTCGTTGTGGTTCATGTGTGCTGTGCTGTGACCTCGCAATGACAAGGGTTGTCACTTTCACTTCAAAATAAGTACACAAATTGATTTGTCTCTGAAGAGTTAGAAAAAGAAGAAAAAAATAAACACCAGTAAAAAATATATATATATTTTGTTTATATTTATATCTAATTGTAAGATTTTGATTAGCTTTTTTATCAAAACTTTCTACCTACCATATGCTTATATTGCTTTCTACAAAGGTGCTGAAAGAGATATTATGTTATGCTGAATTGACTTCAATAAGGAGACAGATGAGCCTTAGCATTACCAACCTTGGATCTTTGTTTAGTGATATATTTTCAGTTATAGTTGTCAGTTTATTACTGAGTGGACACCCAAGTTGTAATTCTGTTGTTGTGCCCCAGGTTCTTTGGCGACATAATGTTGAATTTCCTGTTCCACCATTAATGGTGCAGCAGTCAGACTGAAACATCATTAGCACCATTTAAGACTATAAACTTTAAGAAAGCTCCATTAAAGCCACAACAGAAAAAAAGAAGCCAACCTTATCCTCCCAGATTCAATCGTGAACACAGTAACTCCGGGGCTTAAGTGACTGCAAGTTTTTTTAATATTCAATACCAAACTTATAGATTCGGCAACACACTCAGTCTCTTGGCCTTGATGCATATAAATGAGTGACTGGGCTCAGCTTCTCCACTCAGCCATTAAGTGATTAACAGTCAGAATAAGAATCAATCCAGCAAATTAAACGTAGGTATTTGTCCTTGTTTAAATTTTTACAGGGAATGTTTAGTTGGCAATTTAGCTGTGCTTAGCCATTAACTAATGTTATATGGGCATGTCATGTTTTCTTCTCTTCCTAACATCATGGCTTGTGTGATAAAATCTTTCATTTTAAAGCTGAAAACCCTTTTACTCCCTTGGAAGAAAAATCTAATTCTTCTGTGTCCTAAAGGGTTTGTTGATCTGAACAAAAAAATGTTCAAATACTAACATAAACAGAAACTCAAACATTCGGGACAGCCCATATTAGAAGTGTGACGATATACACATTTTTAATTTTCCATGATTACAGAGCCCCAAAAAAATGGCAAACCATAGAATTTAAAAGCAACATCAGAAAATAAAGACCCAGTAGTTGAGTGCAGTAGCCCTGCCTCCTTCCTGCCCACTTTGTTGTCCCTAATCTAATTTCAGCGAGTTGTCTGATTAAAGATATCAATTTCATTCCCATGCATTTGTCCTAATTAATCCTAACAATCCTAACAAACTAATTTCTCTGTTGTTCAGAGCGATTGTAAACTAGCCGAACAAATTCTAACATCACACCATTTAATCTCACACTGATACAATCCTATGAAAATTAAAAGGCTCAGAAACTGCCATGGGCCCGCTACTTCAAATTCTCCTGACTGAAAGGGGTGAATGAAGCATAGCATGCAGGATGAACAGGACGATCCAGCAAACCCTATTCCCCTGTTCATTTACAGATTAGACCCTGCTGCTTGTTTACCTCTTCGAGGGAGAGCAGAATGCAAAACATGGCCTCAACATGAGCAAAGTTCCACTTTTTACTCTAAGCATTTCAGTGCCCGACCTTCCTGAAAAGAACAGGGACACTGAAAACACATGCCATTTCACTCAGCCATAATATTTGTCATTCATATAAAGAAAAAATGTACATTAATGAGTACCTAGTCAGCTGCCATTTTCCATGCTGTCTGCATTGGCAAGCAAGTAGCTGGGCATTTTAACTAAAATTAAACCCTATTAAACAGTTAATAGCCAAACTCAGTAGGTTGTTGGCTCACTGTTTTAAAAGTGCTATTTACAAATCCACAAATTTGTTCAGTACATGGACAGCTGTTGCGACCTCTGGCATAGAATTAGAACTAATTTACTGACCTGTCTGCTTCCATATCATTAGAAAAAATATCCATCCATCCATCCATCCATTTTCTTCCGCTTATCCGTGGTCGGGTCGCGGGGGCAGCAGCTCCAGCAGGGATGCCCAGACTTCCCTCTCTCCGGCCACTTCTTCCAGCTCCTCCGGGTGGATCCCAAGGCGTTCCCAGGCCAGCCGAGAGACATAGTCTCTCCAGCGTGTCCTGGGTCTTCCCTGGGGTCTCTTTCCGGTGGGACGTGCCCGGAACACCTCACCAGGGAGGCGTCCAGGGGGCATCCTAATCAGATGCCCAAGCCACCCCATCTGACTCCTCTCGATGCGGAGGAGCAGCGGCTCTACTTTGAGCCCCTCCAGGATGGCTGAGCTTCTCACCCTATCTCTAAGGGAGAGTCCAGACACCCTGCGGAGGAAACTCATTTCGGCCGCTTGCATTCGCGATCTCGTTGTTTCGGTCACTACCCACAGCTCGTGACCATAGGTGAGGGTGGGAACGTAGATCGACCGGTAAATTGAGAGCTTTGCCTTCTGGCTCAGCTCCTTCTTCACCATGACGGACCGATGCAGAGCCCGCATCACTGCAGAAGCTGCCCCGATCCGCCTGTCGATCTCCCACTCCATTTTACCCTCACTCGTGAACAAGATTCCGAGATACTTAAACTCCTCCACTTGGGGCAAGGTCCACTCCCAATCCTGAGAGGGCATTCCACCCTTTTCCGACTGAGGACCATGGCCTCAGATTTAGAGGTGCTGATTCTCATCCCAGCCGCTTCGCACTCGGCTGCGAACCGATCCAGAGAGAGCTGAAGGTCACGGCATGATGAGGCCAACAGGACAACGTCATCTGCAAAAAGCAGTGACCCAATCCTGAGCCCACCAAACCGGACCCCTCAACGCCCTGGCTGTGCCTAGAAATCCTGTCCATAAAAATTATGAACAGGATCGGTGACAAAGGGCAGCCCTGGCGGAGTCCAACCCTCACCGGGAACAGGTCCGACTTACTGCCGGCAATGCAGACCAAGCTCTGACACCGGTTGTACAGGGACCAGACAGCCCTTAACAGGGAATCCGATACCCCATACTCCCGGAGTACCCCCCACAGGAGCCCCCGAGGGACACGGTCGAATGCCTTCTCCAAGTCCACAAAGCACATGTAAACTGGTTGGGCAAACTCCCATGAACCTGGATCCGAGGTTCGACTATCCGACGGACCCTCCTTTCCAGGACCCCTGAATAGACTTTCCAAGGGAGGCTGAGAAGTGTGATCCCTCGATAGTTGGAACACACCCTCCGGTCCCCTTTCTTAAAGAGGGGGACCACCACCCCGGTTTGCCAATCCAGAGGCACCATCCCCGATGTCCATGCGATGTTGCAGAGGCGTGTCAGCCATGACAGTCCTACAACATCTAGAGCCTTGAGGACTCTATGTCCCCAGGCTCTGCTTCCTCCTCAGAAGGCATGTTGGTGGAATTAAGGAGGTCTTCGAAGTACTCCCCCGCACCATCCCCACTATACACTGTGTTGACCATGCACTGCTTTCCCCTCCTGAGACGCTGGATGGTGGACCAGAATTTCCTTGAAGCCGTCTGGAAGTCCTTCTCCATGGCCTCTCCAAACCCTCCCATGCCTGAGTTTTTGCCTCAGCAACCACCAGAGCCGCATTCCGCTTGGCCTGTCGGTACCTATCAGCTGCCTCCAGAGCCCCACTGGCCAAAAAGGCCCGGTAGGACTCCTTCTTCAGCTTGATGGCATCCCTCACCGCTGGTGTCCACCAACGGGTTCTAGGGTTGCCACCGCGACAGGCACCGACCACCTCCCGGCCACAGCTCCGGTCAGCCGCCTTGACAATGGAGGTGCGGAACATTGTCCATTCAGACTCAATGTCCCCCACCTCCCCCGGGACGTGGTTAAAGCTTTGACGGAGGTGGGAGTTGAAGCTTGTCCTGACAGGGGACTCTGCCAGACGTTCCCAGCAGAACCTCACGATGCGTTTGGGCCTACCAGGCCTGACCGGCATCCTCCCCCACCAACGAAGCCAACTCACCACCAGGTGATGGTCGGTTGACAGCTCCGCCCCTCTCTTTACCCGAGTGTCCAAGACATGGGGCTGCAAGTCTGATGACACGACCACAAAGTCGATCATTGAACTGCGGCCTAGGGTGTCCTGGTGCCAGGTGCACATGTGGACATCCTTATGCCTGAACATGGTGTTCGTTATGGACAATCCGTGACAAGCACAAAAGTCCAATAACAAAACACCGCTCTGGTTCAGATCGGGGGGGCCATTCTTCCCAATTACACCCTTCCAGGTGTCACTGTCATTACCCACGTGAGCATTGAAGTCCCCCAGCAGAACGATGGAGTCACCTGGAGGGACGCTCTCTAGCGCCCCCTCCAGAGACCCCAGAAAGGGTGGGTACTCCAGAATGCTTTTTGGCGCATAAGCGCAGACAACACTAAGGACCTGTCCCCCAACCCAAAGGCAGAGGGAGGCCACCCTCTCATCCACCGGGGTAAACCCCAATGTACAGAACCTGAGCCGTGGGGCAATAAGTATGCCCACACCTGCTCGGCGCCTCTCACCGGTGGCAACTCCAGAGTGGAAAAGAGTCCAGCCCCTCTCAAGGAGACTGGTCCCAGAGTCCAAGCTGTGCGTCGAGGTGAGTCCAACTATATCTAGCTGGAACTGCTCAACCTCGCGCACTAGCTCAGGCTCCTTCCCCACCAGAGAGGTGACGTTCTACGTCCCTAGAGCCAGCTTCTGCAGCCGAGGATCGGACCACCAAGGCCCCAGTTTTCGGCCACCGCCCAGCTCACAACACACCTGACCTCTTTGGCCCCTCCCACAGGTGGTGAGCCCATGGGAAGGGGGACCCACGTTGCCTCTTCGGGCTGAGCCCGGCCGGGCCCCATGGGTGAAGGCCCGACCACCAGGCGCTCGCCAGCGGGCCCCACCTCCAGGCCTGGCTTCAGAGGGAGGCCCCGATGACCCACGTACGGGTGAGGGAAAACGTCTTCCAAAGTTTTTATTCATCAGAAGAGGTCTGAACCGCTCTTTGTCTCTTCCCTCACCTAGGACCTGTTTGCCTTGGGTGCCCCTACCAGGGGCATAAAGCCCCCGACAACATAGCTCCCAGGATCATTGGGACACGCAAACCCCTCCACTACGATAAGGTGGCGGTTCGAGGAGTAGAAGAAATATATTAAAAGAAAATGTCATTCGCTAAGCACAAAAAGAAGTAAGCTTGGCAGCTGCTTCTCATTCAGGTTCATGTTAATAGAGGTTTAAAAAAAAAAAAAACATTTAATCCTTCTCTGGTTTCAACTGTACCCTTGCCTGACCCACTTTATCCAGCTCATGATGGGCTTGATAATCAGGTGCTGGGAACACTGATCTAGATATTTCCCTACGCAGCTTGTGGTGACAACTGCATCCGCATCTTTGGCAGTATTGTAGGACTCGGACATTGCAACATTGAGGACATTGTAACAGCCATGCAAACAATGTATTCATCATGAGCGGGCCTTAAATGTATCCCAGTAATCTTCAAAGACAGCTGTGCTGGAGTAAATGTATTTAAGTGCCTTGGCAACGGGAAGAACTCTCGATTGCGAGTAATAGTTCAGGGGCAATAAGTGTCCATTATAAGGGTCCATTGTTGCCTGGCTAGAAGTTAATGTAATTGAATTAGCCTTGAATGTTCTAGGCCAAGACGTCTCTGGAGAGACATCATCCAATATAGGCTTATACTTGTAAGCAGTCAAAAATTTCTTTGTTCTTTTGTTCCTCAAGGACAGTGTGTGCAGACGAGCACATTTAGACATTCTCACTAAAGGGGAATTACTGCATCTACCATGGTACATCATCCATTTTCTACATTATACACTTAAGTGCTCAAAAACACAGTGGTGACCTGTGAAGGTTTTGGAGTCAAAGAATGGAGACATTCACTTTCGCCTGTCAAACTGAGATACAGCTTCTAGGATTTTCAGATTGAGCGTATTAAGAGTTTTAATTTAAGCATCAATAAAATATAGTTGCAAAATACACAACAGTGTCCAGGAAACCCTGTAAAGTTAAAGAAGTCTTGCAAATGGTTTGATGAGGAAATAAGAATGGAAGTTAATCTGTTTTACTCCAAGGTTTTGTGAAAATTAATACATAATCATTATTCATCATGAGGAAATTACTTTTAGCTGTCTGCCATTATGAATAAAATAATATGTCTAGTGTAAGATTTTTGTACAAACAGACCTAATAACCATGTGTTCAAATGTAGAAACACATGAGTGTATGAGATTAGTTTGTTAAGTCAAAGCCAAAGTAGTCAAAGCCTTTTTAGGCCTTATTCTCAGTCACTTTGGGGGCAGTAGTAGTGTTTAGGGAATTGGTGTTAGTTTGGGGGCCACCAGCAGCTCGGGTGGCTGTGTGAGACATGCATGTAAGGTCAATTGAAGTTGCTAAATTGCCCACTAGTTGTGAGTGTGAAGGTGTTTGATCCAGCAGGGTGCTGGATTGAGCCACCAGTCCATCACAGGGTCAGAGTGTGATGAACTGGTGGCCTGTCCAGGTTGTTCCACTGCCTTTTCCTATATGCTCAAACACTGTACTTAAGTGACCTAATATGACGATGGGCCATTGGTAGTCTTGTTAAGTTAGCAGTTTAGTTTGAGTTAATTCAAGACATGCTACATAACGGTCAACACTGTAAATGACAAAAAACAAGAGAGATTGGGCAGCAGTGGCCTAGTGTTTAGTGACTAGGCCCCAGGATCAGAAAGCTGTGGTTCTGAATCCAGGACCAATAGGCTGCCCTTGAACAAGGTACATTCCCCATCACTGCTCCCTGGGCATTGGGTATGGCTGCCCAATGCTGCATGGTGTGTGTGGGTTAAATGCAGAGAATGCGTTTCATTTTGGTTCACAGTGTGTTGTGCTGTGCTTCACAATGACAGATAGTCACTTTCACTTCATTTCACTGGTCTGCTCTGCCCAGTGAGAGTCACAGCATAAAGGTGTTGAAAAGGTTGATGAATACAATAACACATTGTGGCCAGATGGTGGAACGAGCTACCAAATACCAGAGCAGTCTTCCTTCAAGAAGCCCAACAACCTACATTATTCACTTGAATCACCATTTAAGCTGCACTTAAAAAATTTTTTTTTTACATTATGTGGCATTTGATGTTCATGTAAAGCTCTTGAATGTAGCTTGAATGCTGCTTCTCACCTTTAAGTCGCTTAGGATAAAGGCATCTGCTATTAGTGAATTGTTTTAAGCTCTTAACCTACTGTCTCCAAAAAAAAACAAAATCATAAGAGCCCTGGTGAAATGAAGTGGAATCTTGGGTTCACAAGGTTCTCAGTTCAGCCTTGCAAACGAGTCCAGAAGGAAACGGTCCTCAATTTCAGCAGGATTAAGCTAGAGCGCTGTCAGCCAAGTAGGCATGTGAAAATCTTGGTCTTTCTGACATCACAAGAATTAACTGAAAATGGGCTGAACGGACACATAAATAACACGTTTTAAGGAACATTCAATTTTTCACTAAAGTGAACCTTTAAATATTTAAATAGTAACATATTTGTGAGTTTATTAAAGAAAAATAATTAGCAGCTGTGAAATGTTTGCTGATCCGTTTGTGACGTTTAAGTGCCGTTGGAGCAGAATGGAGGAAGCTGGCTGGTTTTTAAGGCAAACACTGTGGTGATGTTAATAACGTGAAGGGGGGAGGGACACTGAACCATCACTGTACAACCTGTCATTGACACTGTCACACATTAGCTCTCTCTAAGAGTTTCTCAGTCTGGAATTGTGAAAGGTTACCTTGTACCTAACTCTCCCCCCTCCCGCCTCGCTCGCTCACCCCAGGGCTGACATTCTCCTCTCTCACTTTTAATTGCCCCCTGGGGGCTTTTTTTCGCAGCAGCCATGGAGGTCTGTTGCACGTTGACTGCAACAGGGCACTGGGCTTTCTCCTCTTTCTGCTCTGCTCTGTGTTGTTAGAAAAGGAGAGCAGAAGACGAACGAGCAGTGATGCATGTTTCTATCAGCAGTCCTCACGACCCTCTGCACTGTGCATAGATTTAACCACCGAGTGGATCAGTGTAGGCACACTGCGGTCGGGCTGTGAATAAGGCAAGTTAAGGACCGCAGTGGAGTTTCTGGGGTTTCCAGCTTCCAGGACACAATGTGGGGTTTTAAAAAGTCCAAATCATAGAGAACCAAATTATCAACATGTAAGTTTTATTACTTTTATACTATTTACTTTCCAACCCATATGTTCTGTATAAGCAAAAACCTCCAACAACATGTGATGTCACCAACAAGTATTCTTATACCAGCCTGATCAGCCTAACCAGTAGCCTAGCCCTGCACATCCTTGATAAAGAATGCAGAAAAATAGGACTGCTCTTTGAAGGAGGCACGATACAGGGCAGCAAAGCAGAATAGAGGTCAGGCACAGTAACAAAAACAGCCTGTTTAATTCAAAAACATAAAGAGAGGTCTGGAAATGGTCAGTAAAAATGAATTTTAGTGCATAAACCCACAAACATCTGGACGTTATGGGAAAAATTAAATTAAAAAATGAGGGATATGAGCTCTTTAAAGGGTTGACCCAAAGGTCACCAGTCTTATCTGTTGAAGGCTATTGCAAGAAGAGGTTCACCTGATTCACCTGGGTGCAGCGGTGGCCTAGTGGCCACGGGATCAGAAGGTTGTAAGTTTGAATCCCAGACCAGTAGGTTGCCCTGAGGTACTTTTGAGCAAGGTACCGTCCCCTTCACTGCTCATAGGCTCTGGACATAGCTGCCTCCTACTGCACGGTGTGTATGGGTTAAAAGCAGGGGATGCATTTTGTTGTGTTTCACTGTGTGCTGTGCTAACAATGACAGTCACTTTTACCTAATCTGTCTCAACAATTTGTTTGGTTTTTTACTCTTTTATTCTTAATATTCTTTACTCTGTATTGTTTAAATATCTAGCAGAAATAAGCAGTACAGATACAAATAGATTTAGGAAGGATAGTTAACTTTTCGAAAAATTAAATAACTTACACCAAGGCTTGAAGACCTTTTCTTTTTTTTATTTATTAATTTATTATAAACAGAAGCACAGTTTACAAAAAACTTTTACAAGGAACTTTGGTTGAAGCCATTTGGTATTTTTTGACACCCAGCTCAGACTGAGGAAAATTGTCTCTGTCCATTCTAAATTGCAAAATACAGCAGTGATATCTGAATCAGTACTGGCTGATATTAGTTGAATTTGAAGTTATATGTTGGAAACAGTATCTGGAGACTATTATTGGTTCATCTCTATCAATGATAGCATCGTCACCCCCCTATAGCTCAAAACATCAATCCAAACCAAACCCCTAAGCCATCGAAGCTCAATGGCTTTATGTTACGAATGAAAGACACCAGCTTCTAACAAGACCAGCTGGACCAGATAGAGTGTGGCCCTGTTTTTGTTCTAAGCTATTTTTCTGTATTTCTCACTGAAACCGCCAGCAGTGATGCCAGTTGCTTCCCTTGTCCTGCTGGTTGACCTCAATACTGATGGCATAATTCACTCAAACCAAGAATGTTTCTTTCTTTACATTCCTCCAGGCTGTTTGCCAGACATTGTCTTTTGTCTGATTTAAAGTGGACTATTAAGACTTTCTCCCTGTGTGATCTACAGAGCATAACCTTTTATTATGTATGTTTAAGTGTTTTTCTTCCTACACCATCGTCAACAAACCCAAATTCGACTGCAGAGCTACTGTCAGTTCTGAAAATAGTGAGCAAAAGCAACATCAGTGCAGTACCGAATGAAAAAAGGGGGTTCAGTGGGTGATGGCGAAGTGGGACAGTGGCTTCTGTCCTCATTAAATGGATCACTGCTCAATCTTCCAGAGTCTGAACTGTGAGGTCTACATCCGTATATGGTTGACAGAGGGCTGTAAGAACTTCTCTACCAAGAGCTGATAAAAGGGTTTCAATCCCTCCATTGGACACGGCAGGCATGATGAAAGAGGAAGTGAGATTATCCAGGAATAGTAGTTGACTGATTGTTGATAAAGTGTTGATATTATCCTTTTTTAAAGACAATTTAAACATTTTTCACAACATTCAGATATAAAGCCTGCCCATGGCCTTGCTGCCATAAAAAGACCTTTTCATTTATATCCTGTAAGCTGGTATTAATGGCATGAGAAATACATTTCTAAATTTTTTCTGCATCACTACTATTAATACTTGAGGGTTGTTCTTGCAGTGGACTTACACTGAAAAAGCTTGATTTGGCATTCATTTTTTTAAACATAGATGATTTAAGGGCAATATTTTGAAGATGGGATGGACAGTCATATTTATTTGCTGTCTCAGGAGCAAATTAGAAGGGACCTTGTTCCTAAATTTTGGCACATGACTCTACACATTTGGGACATCATGTTCACATTTAGTCAAACCACAATGTGTTCAACTTCATTTAATAATGATCTAAAGTATACTTTACACATGAACCTTCTTCATCTGCTGGATTCTAGGTAGTACCAGGGACTTTATGGTGCCATGTAGAACCATTTTGAAAAGTTTCTTTGCAACAACAAGAATAATAATAATAATCATCATCATAATAAATGCTTCTTTGACAACAATTCAGCTTGTTGTGAGAAAGATGGCCCCAAGAACATGGAGGTGCCAGCATCCTGATATTGTTCTGCAAATGGTACTAGCAGTACACATCATCAGACTGAATTTAATCAAATTGACCAAAAGAAGTCTGAGAATTTGGATATTTGTAAAGTTAAAATGCTTAAATGGCCTGTCCAATCTTCATTCTTGAGCATTTATGGAGGGCTTTGAAATTATCCAGCCATACCCTTGTCACCTTGCAGGCAGTTTGCCAAGAGCTACGAGTGAAAATTGAACCATGATGCTGCTAAAAGCTAATTACTGTCGACATCCTGGATCTTGATGCTGTAATTACCAACATCTTTGCATCAAAGCTAGCAATGCTATTAATTAATTGTATCTAAATACCCTTTAAATTTAATTTCTTAAATTTATTGATATTACCAACACCACTGGTTCTGCGGTGGCCTAGTTGTAGACCCCAAGATCAGTCATGGTCATGTGTTACCTACCAGACTAGTAGGTTGCCATGCGGTATTGAGGTACTGTCCCTTCTTTGTTTACAGTATTTTTTCCACACCTGCCTAAAACGTTTGCACAGTACTGTATGTTTATATAATTAGTAATTATTTACCTTTTTTGGAAAATATCTTTGTTTTTGCTTATACTGTTTTGTTCGTATTTATAAATTCAGAGTAAAAAGCCATTATGCATGTATAGTTGAAAGTGAAAAGTGAAAGTGAAAGTGACAACCCTTGCGAGGTCACAGCACAGCACACATGAACCACAACAAAATTGGACCTCTGCATTTAACCCATGCACACAAACACAGTGCAGCAGTGGGCAGCTATTGAAAGCGCCCGGGGAGCAGTGATGGGGACGGTACCTTGCTCAAGGGTACCTCAGGGCAACCTACTTGCGAAGAGCATATTCTCAATATTGTACTTAAGTACTTTAAATAACCAAAACAAATGTGAATACTTGTTTCCTCTCAGTGTGAAAATGATTATTGTTTCTGGCACAGTGCTATTTATAACCTTTGTTTTCACTGAAGAAACATTTTTTTTGTGGGAGTGAATTTCTCCAGCTGTTCTCAGAGTGCACTCAGTGAAGGTCCTCCATGTGCAGCCAGCTTTTAGAAGAACATATTCTATCAGAAATAATATGAATACGCCTGCTCAGGAGGGGTTTTCAGGCAGTGTGCTAATGTTACCCTCAATTTGCATTGCAAATCATCAAGACTGTCACGGCTTCAACTCAGAGTGACCCATGCTAATGTCACTAATGCAGTTTTTTTGTTGCGGATGTGAACTCAGGTCAGGATGTATAGACTCTGAAAGAACATATGTGCATATATGATCATGTGCTTCCCAGGGTCTGCCCTGGAACCTCACCCCTGCACAGGAGATTGCAGTTTTCCTTAAACGTAACTAGTTTAAACCTCCTTGGCCCTTCATCGTTTCGTCATTGCTTCACACCAACAATAAGAAAAGAGTAGATTTAAACTTGCCAATACAGAATGGAAATGGTTCAGTTTTGCAGCTGTGTTTAAATAATTCTAAAGTAAGAAATAAGGCAAAACAAAGGGTAATCAATTTTAACTGCAATGAAGCCAAGCAGGCTCTACAGGTGTATCATAAAGCTTTTGTAATGTATGAAAATTGCCGAATGATGATTTTAATGTTTGTAACACACATTCAAATGAAACACAATGTAAATAAAGCATCGTTTACATATAATACTTTTTTTTTTCATATTAGCTTCCAGGTGCACTGTCCAATTCATTGACAGCTTTTGCTTGAAACATCATAAATGCTACCATACGGAATGCATCAAAAGTTATAGATTTTAAAAATGACTCTCAATAGAAAAGTATTTACCATAAATGATAAATTACTGTTCACATCGATATCTCCGTAGACCCACCCTCAAATGCTAACAACAACTATCATCTGTGCCAGATGTTAAGGTATGATCATGCAGAAAAAATAACAGCCAACAGTAAAAAAAAACTTTCTAGATTTAGCTGTTTGACACTTGTAATCAAAATACACCAGATTAAAGATTAATTCTGCTCTTAAAGGACTACACTAAGGCAGGGTTTTCCCTGCACTACACATGATTAAAACCCATCACCATATTGCCAACCATCTCATCAGCCGAATCAGATACAGTAGGGATCCGATTCATGCACTGAACTATGTATTTTGGGTGATTGCAGTTGTTTTTGCACATTGAATACAATTAATTCAACAATAAAGCAAATTCACTTTTGAATGAATAGTAGGGTTGAGAAAAATAAATGTAATCTAATCCAAATTCCATTAGCAAAGCATTTGATATGGACTGTTATTGTAAATACAGTAAAACATATAAAAAAGCCCACTCTTCTTAGTTTTCATAATTCCCATCCTTTGAGTTATGCATTTGGAATAGAAAGAAGCCAATCCTGTAGGTATAGAATTTAAATTTCAAGTTAATATTTTTATTTTGTTCAATTGCCATTAATTGTCTCATAGATTGTACAATAAAAGACACAGGAGAAGATACAGGAGGATAAATTATGAAAAGGAACCTTCTGGTTCCAAAAATTTTAACTACAGTAGTTTGCGAGGTGAATAAAAAAATACCTTTTTTATGGCTGTGAAGCAGCCCAATATTATTCACAAAATATTAGTTTTGTGTAAATACAAAAACGTTGAGTGGATACGTTTTAATTCAGTTCATTTGCTCAAGGAAGTTGAAATCAGTTGTTTGTTGTCAGTTATTTAAGAACTATTCCCAATGCATGCTTTGTACAAACTACACGTTATGTGTGAAATCTCTCAAACTGCCTATGCCTGAAGTGTTGTTCGAACTGTAAAGTTGTAATAATTTAGAATTTCATTTACTGAAAGCCATAAGTAGGCCCAGACATCTCTGGATTGATTCAGAAGGTGAGGCACCTGCGGCTTTAGCCTATACGCTTTATTTTAAATTAAAAATCATTGAACCTTACCTTTAGTTAATAAACTATTTCACTTCCTTTCTTAAAAAAATATGTGACACAATTGTCAGCTTCTCTCTGTTACGGCGAAAACCCAACTAGAGGGCTAATCCCCTTCATCCCACAGAATCTGCTTAACATTTTGCAAAACCTTTCACTTTTCTTTAACAAATTAAATGCCAAATTTTTCTGCTTTTTAGAATGAATATTTTAATAACATTCTGTTTTTTAGCAGCAGTACTACCTGCTCAAAAAAGTGTGCAGATAGTCCAGAATACAGCAAAATGGCAGTAACTCCACTCCTAAGGTTTATTAACAGATAAAGACAAAATGTTCTTAAGCATAAAATATAATTCATTATATTTTGTCTCTCACAGACAGCACATGGAGCTAATGGACGACTGACTGCCCATTCTGATCAGACACTGCTTCCGGACCATTTCTGACCATTGCTTTTGCTGTTGTTACCTGTACTTGGTACAGGGTTTTGGATTACTGAAGCAGGTTTATTTCTTCGTGCTGGAGCACAGAACAGAATGAGAACTCCTCGGCTGTTATTATTGTGGCTGTTTTTCTGCTACGAAGCTAAAGGCACTCTGAGGACTACAGGGAGTCTGAGGAGAACTGGCTGGGAACACACAGGAATGGCAGGAGACAGCTTTTCACTTAGACGTACCAAACGAGGCTGGATGTGGAACCAGTTCTTTCTGCTGGAGGAGTATACAGGAAATGACGATCAGTACGTTGGAAAGGTATGGAAGCTCATCTGTTGATTCCTTCCTCTTTGAGAGATAATCTATGGATGCATATGAGAATGTTGGGTAAAGGTATGAATGCTTTTACTTTCTTGCCTTTATATCATGTTCTTGTCAGTTAAAAAATTAGAAAGAGTGCAAAATTAAATTTGTTACATCTACTGGAAATTTTTTCAAAACCCTTGAAAAGGTGTAAGGTCTTTATTCTGCCAGCCATTTAACTGATTAAGTTCAATTACTTAAAATGTCATTTGATGAGCGCAATTAATCCTCTTGATGTATTAGCATTGATTAGTCAGAATTATTCATGATGATCTGTTAAAATTTTCTGCCCAATTTCTGAGTCTAGCTATTTCCCAGTAATTAATTTTATCTTTTAAAAACTCTGCATGGCTTGTTCATTTAATTCTGTTTTTATTGTTTGGTCTTTTGAAGAACTCAAAATAAATAATCAAAATGTAAAAAATCAAAGAGGTTGCTCGATTAATGATGTAAAGAACAGGAAGAGCTCCACACAGAAAAAAATCCACTAATGGTTATGTGTAAAGGCTTTTTGGTTTTTCAAAAAAACATTAAAAATATATATATTGCTTTTACTTGTTGAGATATTTGTATTACCGTGTAGAACACACATAGAAAGTGTAATGGTTTGGAGGCGCAGAGTCAATATTTTTGAACTGGGCTTTATTAATCATAAACATAAACGTACAGACACACAAGCACTGACCAAACGCGGTGCTCACATACAATAACTGACCCGGCACTGTATTTTGTTCATTCTGCTTCCTGTGTCATCATTTCATATAGTGTACCCCCTTGTCTTTTCTGGTTCTTCGTTGTCTTATCTCCTTGTGTTGTGCAATATTTGAGGTAAGCTCTTGTGCTCTTGTCTGTTTGGGTTTGTTTTATGTGCATGTGTGTAGTTCATGTTATTTATTTATTTTTTTAAATAAAACCCAGTTCATGTTTTTCACACCTACATTCTGCCTACAACCCGTGACAGATACAAGCTTTAGTTTTCCTGTTTATGGCGCATAGTGCTATCATAACCTTGGAAGCCCAAGAAAAATAACATTATTTAGTTAAATCCAATAAGGAAATAATTAAGTACAGTTTAAAATAAACATTTTAAAATTCTTTTCAGGAGTCTTGTCTTTCTGCAGAAATATGCAGGGATATGTTTCCATGCTTCTTGTGATTTTTCTTCTCTCTTAAAGACAACGCTTTAAGCACTGTTTGTCTGATGAGGGCAGATCTACTAGATCTGTTAAATAACCGCTAACAGTTTTTTTCACCTTACATATCTAATCTGTTCAGAAATATCACTTATCGCAGATAAATCAAGCATTTCAGCTGCAAATGAGAAAGAAATGTGTGGGGCAGCTGAGGTGTGTATGGGTAGTTTATGTTTGATGTAGTGCTAACAAGAGATTTGGGAGAAGCTTTGTTTGGAGGACACACAAAGCTATCTGGGTTTAGGATGGGAAGGATAGAAGTTTTGAAATTGTAGTGGGAAAGGCAAAAGTAAAGAGTGGGAAAACGAAACACTCACAATTTCTTATTGCACTTTGTGTTGTAGGCTTTTTTTGAAAGTGAAAGTTCTTGTCATTGTGTAACTCAGCACAACACAATGAAATTCAACCTCTGCAGCTATGGGTGAAATTCACCCATACAGCAACTACTTAAAGCTGCCCAGGAAGCAGTGACAGGGACGGTACCTTGCTCAAGGGTACCTCAGGGCAAACTACTGGTGAGGATTGAACCCACAATCTGCCAATCCAGGGGACAACTCCCTAACCACTAGGCGACTGGTATCCATAGGCTTTCAAGCATTTTCTAAAATATGTTTTTTCTTTTTGACTTGGACAGACTTTTGAATCATTTTATTTTATTATGTGTTTATGTGTGCAGCTTTTTCTGCCTGAAAACATCCCATAAAAGATCAAACATCATCTCATACAAAAGTTTTCTTGTCCCTGGGATGACTGGACGATGCCAGTCTGGACAAAAACTACCAATGGTTGATCCATCATGGGCATATGTCCATGTTCGAACATTTATCACTCTTTTAAGTGCTATAGCCTTTAGTGAGGAACATCACTCTTGGAACTCTTAGAACATCACTCATAAAGGGCAGAATGCTCTCAAAATGACATGGGTCATTTCTTAGCTTAATAACTGAAGCAGAGCTGCTGACTTTTCAGTTGGCAGATGATAATAAAAGGTTTAATCACCTTTTCACTCAGTGAACTTGCTGGGCCTGACGTGAATAGCAATAATGTAAAATGTAGAATAGCAATAAGGTTGTTATGCAGTGTTATTTCTCTTCATAAAAAAGTCACCCTCCTCTGTCTAATTAGACATTGCAGTGAATCAAAATTGGAGTCACCAGCTGTTATAACCCCTGTGCTGGCATGCCCGATTGGAAATGTCCTTTGAAAAGTTGTCTAACTGATAAAACCTAAATTTTTTGACTTGCCTTTTCTAATTGGACAGTTTTTAATACTTACAAGAGAGTTTATGGACTTTTTGTTTTATGGACTATTTATTGAGCATTTTCATGCTTGTATATATTAATGATTTAGTTGATTTTGTATAGTCTTTAAAACTTTGAAGAAATCAGCCAGAATCAAACCCCTCTAAACCAAAAAACACAGAATTCTTCCCAATGCTGTCATATTATGATTTGTTTTTGGTTTGTTTTGTAGTCTGATTGATTCATACCTTGTGAAAATTAAAAGGTAACAGAAGGGCTTTGTGTTTGGTGGTGAAAGGACCTTGAGGTTTACAAAGCTAAAGTGAATGGGTGATTTTTTATTTGGGCTGTGTGCTTTCACAGCTACAAATCTGGCTCAGTCAAGCTAACTTTCTATTCTGTCAATTGTACGGAATAGAAAGTTAAACAAGTAGTACATCCATTCTTGTCCTCTACTACCTGATTCAGGCAAAACATTTAAATTAATGACATCCTTTGATTTCATATGTTTTAGCATATCTCATGACCCTAGTCAGGATAAGCAGTTAATATGATGGACTGATGGATAGATGGTTGCATGGATAGATGGCATCCATCCATCAGCTGGACGGACGGACAGGTGGATGGATTATTATGATCCAAAGGCATTTTAGTCAAAGGCAAATCAATTGCACTGAAATATTTCTGCAATTGCAGTCTATGTATGATATCAAGATCTGTAGCATAATTAAATTCATATTAATTATTTATATCACAGTGAGCATATAATAAGATGAGAGAAAGTGGGGAGCCTGCTGCTGCTGCCATCAAAAGTATGTGTCTTTTTAAAACTAAGTTAGTTAACTTAACTTGGCACCAGCACCTGGCCTGGCCTGCTTAAGCTGCAAATGTGTGCAGCCTGTTTTATATATCCAGCCTCTGCACCCTGATACACATTTGAGGTGTTCAAGTAATGTCCTATTGAATTTAACTCTAACCCACTTTTCACATGGAGATACTTCGAATTAGTCTAAACTGTACCAAACTAGGGCACATAACTAATGGTTATTTCTGCAATCAATCAACCTAGAGATTTGGGTGCACTGATTATGAGTATTGAGATAATATTTCCTTTTCAGATTTGCTAGTGGATACAGTTTGGGCAATTTGTGGATATTTTTAGGCTGTGAAATGAAGATATTGATAACATATGCCAGTTCCCCTCTCTGCCAGTCCCTGAGTGAATCACTTTGGACTGTTTTACTTGAATTTAACAATTCTGCCAGTTCTCTCTCTCTTTCTTAATTCAAAGCTCTGTTTTTAGCACATGTTTTTTGGGTAAGCGAAATGATTTACAGCCCCCTATACTTCCTGTGGTGTATTGCAACCTGTCAGAATAACCTTGTGCATCACCCTTTCAGAGTGATTAAAAGATTCATTCCATGAATTTAGTTTATGTTCATCACATTTTAAGCAACTACCCTTTACCAGAGCTGCAGCTTCCACGCTTCATGAAGAACAGTGGCAAGTGGCAAGAACAAAAAGAATCCAGCAGAAGAACTAGTTCGGCATTTTTTATCTTCATGCAGATGTTCAAGAGCAGCGGACAGCCACGCAAGATTCAGAAGGAGTAGCCAAGCATGAATATGAGTAAGAGTAACTGACTTTGAAGTTTGCTCTGGAAAAGCACGGCATACTATGTTGGATTATGTTCTGTTCCGTTAGTCTGATTGAATCAGCACGATGTCAAAGACATTTTACGCAGACTGCTGTCTAGCTCATCGCTGCCGGATATCCATGTCATTTACAATAAAGTGTTTAAGGTTGCTTGTCACTCCCTGTGCTCATGCTGGTTTTCGGCTGAATGAAAACATGAGGCCTTGTCAAGAGGAAACAAGCAGTAGCACAATGAAGCCCTCTGATTGCACCAACGCAAGCCATTCAGGAACTCAAAGGTTAGAGGTCATTTTTCTAGTCCTGGTTCCTGTGAGACAGGCTGAATTCTTTATCCAGTGAATGGCACTCAGAGGAAAACAGAGAAAGGGTGTTATTCTCTCCTCGCCAGACGAAGTAGCGGATATGGACATTTAACATTCCTATAGCCCGTTCTCAGTCAAGCTGTAAGAGACCATCAGATCCCAAATGTTGAAATTAGTGTTTGCACGACAACATCTTGTCTTTCCTTTAACCAAAGCCATATAGAGTAGCCTTTATTGTGTTTTAGCAAAGTTATCTGAGTGATTGCAAAAGATTCTAAAAATAAAACATCACTGAAATCTTGCATATCTGTCATTTGGGCACAATAGAGGGCGCTCTGTTCTGATTGAGCACATCTGAGCTCATGAATGCACAGGTGTGCCTCATTGGGGCTGACTATTTAAGCCCCGATGAGTCAGAACAGAACGCAGCTCATTCGTTAGGCTCAGCCTGCACTCTATGGTGGTTTTGGTATTTGGTATTCTTGGTATCTTGGTTTAGGCTGCAGTTCCCTGGTTTTAGTTTGAACTGCAGTCCTTTGATCTTGTTTGTAAATATAGATAATAACGTTATGATCCGAACTCCTGGCTCAGCGTTGGCGTCCTTCCCACACCCCGCCACCGTTACAATATCACATAGATCACAAAGATATTGTTTTTGTAAAGTACTAATCAGACAGGATTAATTTATCATGGGGCGATATTAATTAGTAGTGCAGTGTTTTTCAGTTGTTTGAGTTCTGTTAAAGCTGGATCATTTTTAATGATTTGCTATATTTTTTTGCTTGCTCTATTAATCCAGGACAAAATCTACAACATGTAGTACACATGATCATTTTAGACCTTTAAACTTTCTGTTCTTCACAAATAATATCAACCAACATTCTGTAGTAAAACAAATCCAGTCTTGTCCAAATCTGTTATTTCCAATTTAATAGCATTAGTTTAAATAAAGCAGTGGGGTCATTTTTTCTTTTTCTTAGTAGTTTGCTAAGAAATGATCATGGGAATTGTGGTGATATAATTGAATTTTTAATATATATATATATATATATATATATATAATTATATAATTTATAATAAAGTACCAGTCAGGCCATTATCTCTATGTACAGGTAATCATGTCCGATTAGCACTTACTACCCAGAAAGAAATATTCAGGCAACAACATGAAGAATAATGACTGCAATGTAAACATTTGCAAACGCAGTTGTGAATAGATTTTATTTGTTCCTTTTGTTAACATCTGTTATGCCATTTTATGATGCTATTGGTCTGATACTGGCAATGGATTTTGCTTAGAGTGGAAAACCAGAACTTTTACATCCTCTATATACACCTGTTCAGTTTACAGCAGTTTAGCCCCACCTTTTCATGCTGAAATGAAGTGAAAGTGACTATTTGTCATTGTAAAACACAGCAGAGCACACAGTGAAAAACTATGAAATGCATTCTCTGCAAAACAGGGGGTAACTATGTCAAGCACCCTGAGTGTTACCTTGCTCAATGGTACCTCAGGTCTGGGATTCAAACCAGGTCCTTCTGATCCTTGGGCCTAGTCCCTAAACACAAGGCCACCGCTACCTCTTTAAGTTATAAGGAGCATTGATTTTTCAAGTTGTTTGAGACACAACACAGAACAAAGCTGATTCACATATATAGGTGTTAAAAGCACAGTAATTAAAACAGATTTGTGTTTTCTAGAACTTAGAAAAATGTAACGCAGTTGCCTTTCCTTATTTTCTTTTCTTTTCATTTTATAGCTGTATTGTTGGAGCTGGTGTTTTTTAATGTGCATATGCCACTGCTCGGAAATTGAACAGAGGAAGAGGGTTACCTGTGATAAAGTGGAGAGGCAGATACATGAATTACACAGGTTGCTGACCTTTAAATAAAGAACATTTCTGCCCTGACCGTTCAGCCCCACCTTAAAACTTTTTTCCCTGAAGTATGTGATCTGAAACTCCTGATACTCCTGAATGTAATTATATGCTGGTATATTAAAATTTGGGAATATTTTAATGTTTTTTAATAGAACATGTCTTGTTGATTTTATGTAACAGTAAAAAAACAAGCTGTTTTTTTACCTCACATCATGTGAGATACAGACTCGGTGAGAAAGAGGCGGTTAACATGAGGAGTATTTTTTATAAGTGGTTGGCATTTTGACAGAAAGCATTCATATCTAATGCCAACATCCCATCCTGTGAAACTCATTTCTGGGAGGGAGCATGACCACCCCCTTTTGAGGAGATGGGGCACTGGGGGAGAGTTGTAGTCGCAGGGGATTTGGCAGTATTTTGGTTGAACTGGGGGATTGGGGGTGGAGGGGGATCAGGAGCTTTAATGGTTTTTGTGGGAGGGTGATCTGCATATTTAGTTGTATGATTAGCTGTTTATTTTGTTGGCCAAAGGTTTCTGGTAGTTTTGCAGGAAATTCCAAGAGGGATGGGGTGTCTGTGTTATGTTGTTAATAACTAGAGACACAGAGATGTGACAAATTTGGCAGCAGTATTTAAATCCTGGATCCGGTAGGTTGCTCTGAGTTGTCCTTGAGCAAGGTACTGTCCCCATCACTGCACCCCGGGCACTGGATATAATGCACGTTGTGTATGGGTTAAGGGCAGAGAGTGCATTTCAGTATGGTGTTCTGTGTTTCACAATGAAAAATTATAACTAGAGAAAATCATCCAATTTGTTATTTTGATTTGAGTTGCATTACTTTTCTCTTTGGACTTCTGAAATCTGAAATCAAATGTGCACTTCAAAGTAACAGATGACAAAAAATGCGCTATCCTATTCAGACCCAGCCCTAACATTCAGAACTAAGTCTATTTTTATTGCAGTAAAGGCTCTCTGGCAAAATCTGAGTCAGCTGGCTAAAGCATGTATAGCTACACTTAACGCTGGATTCTTTAATGTTGCTGAAGTGGTGCAACTTTCGACCATAATCATAATCTAATCTGGCAGCAAATGCTATGAAATTGATTTAATATTTATATAATTCTCAAACATTGGTAATGCATATTCCAGTGCATATAGTTACTGTCATGCTCTTATGAGAGCATCTGGTCCCCAGAATATATTTTCTCACAAAAACACCAGAAGTGACACGGGGACTAACACAAAGCCATGCATTACACAGAGATTTATCATCTTCCAAATATGGATGGCAACAGAATGTTGCTTGTATGCTTATTTGCAGTAAAAAATAAAAAAAAAAACTAATGAGGAAAAGGAAAAGAATGAGAAAATAAGAATAAATATAAACTCCTCCTCCAGGGCTTTTCTCATTCAACCTTGCAGTACCTTTGGTTGAAGCTCGTAGCTGTGCTGATCTGTTTTTGGAGGCAGTTTTCAACGTCGTGACCATCTAATTAAGGTGGGCCAAAAATGTCAGCATAAAGTACATAACCCCACCTCCTTTATGTAGAACTAATCTAATCCAAGAGTTTCTCAGAGTTGCTGTTTATTCACCAGTTCACATAAACTAGCAAGTAACTGGATTTGGATTTTGCAGTGATGTTTGGGAGGTATTAAAAGTTTCTTGAAATCATGTGACCAATCAAATACTCCAAACCAGTCCAACTCAGGTTCAGGCAACCAAACCACACCCTTCCTAGCCGATTTCACCTCTCGGAAGTGCTGTTGCTGCTGTCTTTTATAACTCTGACCATTGTCAACACAAAACTTTCCCATTTTCTCTTCCTATTTCAGCATTGATGGATGCTCTTAAGAAAAGAGCTGTAGTTGCTGGAGTCTTTTAGGACAGCGTGAAACTTTCAGCAGACTTTTTGGCCTACATATCTCAATGGCTGAATGTGTGTCTCGAAAGGCCCTGTTATCATAAAGACAGGCTGCAGCCCAGCTAAAACAGGTCTATGTGTTTAGTGGACAGTATTCAGAATGCAGAATGTGGCCAGACAGGAACCTAATAGTTTGTTATGTCCTGATTCTGACACTTTTTTTTCTCCTCAGGTCTAACAATAGCAAAGACATGTATAGATTCTGTTACAAAGTTGAGATGCTTGAGAAATCTTAGTAAGACGTCACATATTGAAGCTATTCTGAATATAGCTGCCCCCAGCTGCACGTGTATGTGTGGGTGAAAAGCAGAGGCTGTGTTTCACTGTGTGCTGTGCCATGTTTCACAATGACAAAATAATGACACTTTCACTTCATTTTCACCTTGAATTATCCGCATTGGCCTTGAAAAGAAGATTAACTATTAGAAGTTATAGTCAGAGGGCAAGAATGGCTAAGCATTGGCCCTATAATTGGCAGAGGTGGGCTAGTGGTTAGATATCTGACTCCATGATTGAAGGGTCATGGGTTTAAGTCCTGGACCCTCAGGTACTCTTGAGCAAGATACTGTCCCTGTCACTGCTCCCCGGGCTTTGAGGGTTGAGTCACTGTGGTACACTGCGTGCTGTGGACTGTTCACAGAAGCAAACAGTTACTTTCACTTTCAAGATGGTAAGATTAATTGCTGGTGCTCCTGGTTATCAAAGGCTGAGAGTTCATTTTAACATGGACAGGACATGATGGGACAGGATTTGACATGAGTATATTAGGGGGACAGCTCAGTTTAGACGTTTTGGAGACAAAGTTAGAGAAGCAAGGTTGCATTGGTTTGGACATGTCCAGAGGAGAGATGAGGATTATATCGGGAGGAGGATGTTGAAAATGGAGCTGCTAGTAAAAGAGGAAAAGAGGATGTCCAAAGAGGAGGTGTTTAGACGTGGTGAGAGAGGACATGCAGGTGGTTGGTTTGAAAGAGGAATGATCAGCTGTGGCAATCCCTAAACGGGAGTAGCCAAAAGAAGAAGCAGAAGACGAAGAAAATTTTGTGTTTTACTTTGTCTGGTTCAATGCTTTGCTGAAATCTCACCAGTAGTTTTTGTCCTATACACATAACATGTGTCAGAAGAAAGTGATGATCACTTGCAGACATCGTTGTTGGTTTAAGGCTGACAGCAGCATAAATACGAATTAATCTTGGATTTATTTTAATACATTTGGCAAAGCCTTAAGTATTATCTATCCATCCATTTTCAAAACTGCTTATCTGGGGCCAGGTTTCAGGGAAGTATTATCCTAAAATTCAATTTTTTTGCATGGTAATTAATATTTAGTTTTTGAAACTGCTCTTTTGTGTTGGCTGTGTATTTGTTCCTGTTGGATAGCAGATTAATTAAGACGACATGGTACTTTTAGATTGCTGTGCTAGGTATTTTGTTTAGAATTATATACAAATATATATTAAATGAATTGCTTTAAAAGTAGGCAGTTTTAATAGTAGTAGCTAATTGTCAACATTAGGCTGACAGAAATGGGAAAAAGTTATATAAACATACTCATCATCCTGTCACCCTCTCTGACTCCGAAAACATTGAAAGTGGTGGGGGTTGGAATTTTTCCACTTTTCAAGGTGCTGTAATTGTATTTTCAATGAAAATTGATCAAGAGTATGTTTTCAGTGCACAGTGGGGCAGAGGAATTGATTTTTATGGAGGTTTTTCTGTTCTTTAAGTCAGCTATGATAAATTCTATCCTATAGGTGTGTGCTTGTTTTAATTCACCTCTTTCTTTATCTATACAACAACCAGCTACACGTAGTTCACACAGTTTTAAAGTGGTTTTATTAAATGCACAATTACCCAATGGTGGTGGTAGTCTAGTGGTAGGACACTTGCTATAGACCTATGGACCAAGAGCTACCAGGTTAAAATCCCACCTCTAGCACTAATGCAACCATTGGGTTCCTGAGCAAGACCCTTAACCCCGAGTTGCTCCAGGGGGAGTTCCCTGTAATTAAGACATGGAAGTTGCTTTGGATAAGAGTATCTGCTAAATGCTAACTTAATGTAAGTTAAATGTGTTAATTAGCAAACACCAGTAAAAAAATATTAGAGGGCTCACATATTACATTTTACATTATATTGGAAAGTTGGATGCCTTTGTTGATATTTTCCTTGGTTTTCTGTGCAATAAATTCATATTTACATATCCAATTATTAATCTCAAACAAAGCTCTATTTGAATCAGGCTATTCTTGTTACTGTTCCTTTATATCTATATAAATATGTAGTTTATCTTGCAACAACAATAGCTGATTAACTTTCTGAGCTGTTATATATCAGTATAACTGCAGCTGAATAAGTGATTAGTGGGAGAAGACTGGTCCTGTCTTCAATCTATATTGTGAAATACATTGCAAATTGTAATTGTACTGGTGATTTTGATGGCCAACTCCTGCAGTGTCTGACAGCCTTTAAAAACTCCCAATTGTGTGCTTTGACAGTGGGGAGTCAGTCAACCAGGGCACATTAACGACACTCGGATGGCCTGCTTGGGGGTCCAACAAATAAAAAAAAATTTTTCTCCAGAAAAAAAAAAGCCAAGAAATCTGCGGGAATGCAGTCATTGCAGCCATGAGTGTTTCTAACAGCGTGATATTTCTGCCTCCCACAGCTGCACTCCGATAAGGACAGAGAAGATGGCACCGTAAGGTACGTTTTATCTGGAGAAGGGGCAGGCACTGTTTTCGTAATTGACGAAAACTCAGGTGACCTGCACGCCACCAGGAGGCTGGACCGTGAGGAGAAAGCCTTCTACATGCTCAGCGCCAAAGCTGTTGACAAGCTAACGGGCCGAGACCTGGAGGGGCCATCGCAGTTCACCATCAAAATCCATGACATTAATGACAACGAGCCAAAATTCACCCAAGACCCCTATATCGCCTCTGTGCAGGAGATGGCGGACGTAGGTGAGCAAAGAAGGTAGCCATTTTAATGATGGGTATGGTTCTGCCTGTAACAAATTGGCTATTCAAATAATAGTTGAAAATATGAAGAATAAACAAACAATTATTTACAATAAAATTGGGCTTAAAAGTATGAAACATTTCAAAATACTTTACTGTTAATTCTTTAAGTTAATACTTAACTTCTAAGAAATGTTATAATTTATAATAAAACTTGCGATAAGATTTTCGATCATATCGATGGGATGTCCAGCTATTCATAGTTAAGTTTCAGCTATTAACGTCCAACCATTTATATTATCTAGATTTACATCCAGTCAAATGAGTTACTAAGCAAGGAAATTTACATTTACATCCAGTCAAATGAGTTACTAAGCAAAGAAATCTACATTTACATCCAGTCAAATGAGTTACTAAGCAAAGAAATTTACATTTACATCCAGTCAAATGAGTTACTAAGCAAAGAAATCTACATTTACATCCAGTCAAATGAGTTACTAAGCAAAGAAATTTACATTTACATCCAGTCAAATGAGTTACTAAGCAAAGAAATTTACATTTACATCCAGTCAAATGAGTTACTAAGCAAAGAAATTTACATATACAAGATTGCAAAAGTTGTGCAAAACTTTTAGGCAGGTGTGGAAAAAATGCTGTTAACAAAGAATGCTTTCAGAAATATAAATAATGATTGTTTATTTTTTCAATTTTCAAAATGCAAAGCGAGCAAACAAAAGAAAAATCTAAATCAAATCAATATTTGGTGTTACTACCTTTTGCCTTCATATCAGCATCAGTTCTCATGGCCCCCACAGAGCCCTGATCTCAACATCATCGAGTGTGTCTGGCATTACATGAAGAGAGAAGACTGAGGAAGCCTACATCCACAGAAGATCTGTAGTTAGTTCTCCAAAATGTTTGGAACAACCTACAAGCCAAGTTCCTTCAAAAACTGTGTGTAAGTGTACCTAGAAGAGCTGATGCTGTTTTGAAGGCAAAGGGTGGTCACCCCAAATATTGATTTGATTTAGATTTCTCTTTTGTTCTTTCACTGCATTTTGTTGATTGATGAAAATAAATGATTAACACTTCCATTTTTGAAAGCATTCTTTGTTTACAGCATTTTTTCCACACCTGCCTAAAACTTTTGCACAGTACTGTACATCCAGTCAAATATGTTACTAAGCTAAGAACTGGACCTAAAAGTAACAAAGTTGCATAAAAGTGCATTTATGCCCACATTTTACAAGCGCACTAGTATAGTCTTTTGTTTTAACCAAAATTTCCCTCTCCTTAGAGCTCTATCAACATTTATGCTCCTAAATCTGCCTTGGATTATTGAGCCAGTATCAGATAAGACCTCATTATAAGTGAATAATATTGACCCATTGGTGTGCATTTAAACATACTTATTGATAAGATGCTTCATTTAGGCCTAGATTTCCCAAAGAGTTCTGAATTCTTCAACAAGATACACCTAAACTTATTGACGGTTTTATCAGCTCCACTTTCCACATAGGTACCCTTCGTTTATTTACAGTCCATCTGTTTCCCTGTTAGCCCCTTTTACCCCATTCATCAGTGGTCAGGAACCCCACTGGACCATCGGTGAACAGGAAAATGATTACAATGCCTATCCTTAATAGGGAATTAAGGGCTGATGTATTATCTTGAACTGATTTTTCAAGAGGTTAATAGACAGAAGGTTTTAAAATGTATCTGATCAGTATGCAGCTAGGTTCATCAACTCTCCATATTGCTTTGCATTTAAAGAAGAAAGACACTTTCCAACTTCATGTTTGCGCAGGGGGACTGGGGAGCAGCCCCATCTGTTCAAGTCAGCAGGGACAATCCTTCATCACACAACACAGCTTGTCCCTCTAAAGCCTTCCAGAAAGTCAATTTCCTAAGCTAAGTTAATTATTCTTATATCCAATTGAGTGGATACTGGCTGATCTTTACACAATGACAAAGGCGTGTGTAGAAAACTGAGCTGAAGGCAGTGAGAGTAACGAGTGTTTGCAACATATAAATATACACCCCCCTCCCCCGTCCAGTTTAAAGGGATTAAAGGAGCTTATCACAGAGGTAAATTCTAAAGAGGGTCAGTGAGGCTTAATCAGTCATAATAATTAAACTGCACAAAAGAGATCGACTCCTGATATCAGCAGTATAACAACATTAACTCTCCTGATGACAGTCATAACACCTTTCACCTGTTAGCTTTCTTTCTTTTTAAGTAAAATCCCTCGATTTGGTGTGTTTCATCTTCTAAATCCTAATAGCTTAGAGGGGGTTTGAGGGACTCTCCAGTTGTCTTTCGTTTTTCCTTGTCTCTGAACAGATATGGAAGGAAAGGAACCCTGCAGTTGCCCCCTTAGTTGTGTGAACTATAAGCGGTGGCCTAGTGGTTAGGGAGTTGGCCACTGGATTAGAAGATTGTGGGTTCAAACCCCTTACCAGTAGGTTTCTCTGAAGTACCCTTGAGCATGTTACTGTCCCTGTCACTGCTCCCGGGGTGCTTTCATAGCTGCCCCCTGCTGCACAGTGTTTGCATGGGTTAAATGCAGAGGTCCAGTTTTGCTGTGCTGTGCTGTGACCTTGCAATGACAAGAATAGTCACTTTTACTTAATCTCTAGATGTGTGCCTGCATGGTTAAACACTAGTAGTCAAAGTCTTAACATATACTGTAGACCAGCTTTTCCTAAAACCTCTGCCAACCTAATCCATTCACATCAACCACCCAAAGGATGGATGAGTTAGGCAACTACTAGCTATTATTAACTCTTAGCTACTTTATCATTGACTACTTTATCGTCAGCACTTTTTCCTCAGTATTGTTAATCTGTTATATTTGCGCGCCATCTTGAGCTATTTAAATATCAGAAACAATGGTATCTGCAATTTTAAGAAGCATAAGATATTATATTATATTATATTTGTTCCATTTTAGAATGTTTCTTTAGAGTGGTAGTCTAAATATGTTGTCTGCGAGCAGAAAATGTAGACTTTAGATAAAGCTGCGTCCTTCAACGTAGGACTGCAAAATATAGCGTCTGTTTATCATTATCACAATATTGGTCTCTAACACTGATACTGATGAAGACTGAAATATGCAAGTGAGCTTTTTTTAAAGGTGCATTTAAAGAGCCCATATTCTACATTTTCTTTCCGTTTTTTTTCATGATGTTTATGTACCAAAAATATAATTCATAATTCAATGTCACCATTTTCCATTCTCTGTTTATTTCTTATAATTTAACAGGCTGTTACTGCATTAATGATCTCTTTACTGATTGGCCGG
Organism: Hepsetus odoe; assembly: GCA_017165825.1. Classification (NCBI taxonomy): domain Eukaryota; kingdom Metazoa; phylum Chordata; class Actinopteri; order Characiformes; family Hepsetidae; genus Hepsetus; species Hepsetus odoe. The sequence goes on from CM029378.1 coordinate 26,226,660, forward strand.
TTTGTATTGCATCTCATTCATAGTGCAGCATGGGGCTGAAAGAGTTCTTCAGCATTAATGGGAGGAGATCAAAGTGCTGCAGGGTGAATAAGGAGATATGTGTAAATGTGTTGTTTTGTAGCCTCACAAAAGCTATGAAAATGGGTTGTTTTTTGACTCTGTGGAAGTGTGAAATTTTTGCAAAGTGTGTATGTTGGAAAGCATCACAATCGCAAATAATTGGAATTATGAATACAATACTTACATTTTGTCCATATCGTGCAGCCCTTTTTAGCAGTTAATTAAAGCTAGAAAGATAAAGCTTATCATTTTTTTTTTAAAGCCAACCATACATTGGGACCAGAAATAATTTTTATAGGTTTCTGTTTCTGTAGCATTTGTTTACACAGAGAATGTGTTGGATTACAGTTAGTTAGTGCTGAATGGATACTGTGTTTCTCGTTATTGATGTATGGTGAAATGTGTGGGCAGATGCACTGTGTAAGGACAGAGTGTGTTTTTGACCTACTCTCTTACTGCAGCCGGCATATGACTCAGAGTGGATGATGTAGCAGTGATCGCTTTGCAAGCATAGCACTTTTAAAGGGCTTTCAGGGAAAGCTCATGTTCAGCTGTGTGAAGGAGTTCATCGTTTCAGTCCATGTGTGCTGCGCATGCAAAGCAGCACAAAGGATACAGATAATAATATTATGATTAGGCCTTTTTGGGGAGCTGCCTGTTTTTTATGGTCAAGTGATATGAAGGTCATTTTCCTGAGTCTGTAAATATGGACGTACTTTATAGTGGAATTTATGTTTATAGTTTTTTGTACTGTTTATGAAGCTGGTTTAGGATGGACAAAAATTTACTACTACTACTACTATTACTGCTACTGCTACTAATAATAATAATAATAATGTAAAGTCTGTTTTCTATTTCAAAGTCCATTTGCACAACTTTCAGTCCAAGTAGGTATGTAGGCCCGAACAATGACCAATTTCTCAATACTGCAGTTACCTAGCACATATAACACACTCTAAACTGGCCAGTTTTTGCAATTTTTGCATTTAATTATACTAACATACATAAATAATCTCTACTAGGGCTAGTTTAACTTCCTGGTTTTCAGTTTTTCCCTAGGAGTGGCACCAAACCTCAAACAGACAACAGACAGTTAAGGCAAAATACTAAGCATATTTTCAGGTCTATATATAATCAAACTTTAATATAACAACATGCAAAGACAACATATTCATGAAAAAAGGTGATTTTTGGTCCTAGGCAGTTCACTGGGTTATCTTTGCTGGTTAGCTTCTGTGAAAAACATCTTCTAGATTCATTACTTTTTATTATATCACTTATTAAAGTAGCAGTAAAAACACTGAAACTGGCATTTAGTACATTTCAAATGAAAATGAATAAAATTCCATTTTTATGTATTTCTTTTTTTGAAAACAAGTGCCCAAACAAAAAAGTGGTGAGGCATCATCCTCCTATATTGAGAATTCCTAGTCCATATGCCAGCTAACACCCATTTTAAAGCAGTTTAGCACTGAACTTAACTCACTGAAGCATTTACTTTTACGGCAATTAGGAGACGCTCTTAGCCAGAGCGACTTCCACATCCTAATTACAGGGACAGTCCCCCCTGGAGCAATTCAGGGTTAAGGGTCTTGCTCAGGGACCCAGTGATGGTAGTGCTAGAGGTGGGATTCAAACCTGGACCTCTTGAGCCTTAGGTCCATAGCCAAGTATCCTACCACTAGACCACCACCACCACCCACGTGTACCCACGTGTACCCACGTGTGTGAAACTGTATTATTTGCAGGGTGTAAATTAATGCATTATCCCTCCTTATCCATGGTGGGATCATTATTATACACACAGCCTGAAGTTGATTCAAAGTAAGCAAGTACTATTGTAGCTAACAAGCTATGGAAGCTTAAAGCAACCAATTAGAACTGTAGAGGCTGCGTGCTTAAATTAAGAACACTTGCCTTAAATCACATGATGTTGTTCACTGAGCTGAAAAAAAGACTTCCTTATGTGGTTTTATATGTTGTATAGTATTAAAAACGGTTTGGGTTAAAATACAGTAGAATTAAGTATGTCAGCATTCATTAAAGATCTTTTTTATTAATCAGAATGTAAATCTGATTTATTGGCTATTTATGTTAGACACAAAAGGAATTTGTCTAGTACAGCAGACAATATACAAACAATATACACAGAGTATACATAAATTACAACTGATATACAAGCAATAAACAAGCAAAGACTTTTAACAAAGGTTAAAAACAAAATGCCAACCAACTAAATGGTCATTATTATATAATGTACAGAACACAAAACTGTCCCTAAATATTATTGAATGAATTATGATTAGATATATCATAAAATTCTCAATAAAGAAAGAATAATGTACATTAAAGATTTTAAATGATGTGCGTTGTCACGTGTTTATGTTGATTATTCTGCTGTGCCTTGTGTTTCATCAGCCATTTACATTTTAGAGATGGAACTGCTTAAAGCACCTCAAAAGCAGTGGCGTAAATAGAGCACAGATGATTAAAATAGCGAGGGATCAGAATAATATAAAGTTAAGACTGTCCTAATCCATTACATATCCTTTAAAACAGAATATTTTTTTCCAATTTAATGTCTCTCTCTCTCTCTCTCGTGTTCAGGTACGTTTGTTGTCCAGGTGACAGCCACAGATGCTGATGATGCTACATATGGTAACAGTGCTAAGGTTGTGTACAGCGTTCTGCAGGGACAGCCATACTTTTCTGTGGAACCAGAGACAGGTTAGTTTCAGAATCACTCCAACACATTCTTTCCTCTTTTCTGTTTCTTGTTCACCACATTCCACATGGCGTCTCATCATACACTCTGCCTTACTGTGTTTTGCTCTCTCCTTGGCTGATGGAGATTAGGGACAGGGCCCAGGCAAATGTAAATATAATAGTGTGCAAATTGCGCTTTTGAAGCAAATCTGCTATATGTGCTTAAAAAAGAGAAAATACAAAAAGACATTAGCAGATTACTGGGGCAGCTTATTGCTATTATGCTTGATCTCAGATAAGCTCAGCCCCATAGTTCACCCTGAATGTGGGACGATAATCTGGATGCGTGGTGTGTGTTTTCTGTGTGTGTGTGTGCGTGTATTGCTGGCAAGCACATCTGTGGTGCATGTGTGCTTTACTAATAAAGCTTAATTGTATGTAAATATATGTAGGTCACATTTACTGATTCTCAGCCTTACTTTTCATCATACATCATACTTTTTGACAAGTACTTTATTATGAACATTTATTTTTACATTTTGCAAAATATTTGTCTAAAATCTCATTAGCACACTGGAAGAATGTATTTAAATTGAGTTTTCAAAAGTAAATTTTTTTTACTATTCTAAACTATTCTTTCTGAAGAACTTTCCCAAATCTTAGTATCTTATATGAATCTGAATTTAGGTTTCTCTTAACATCCCTACCGGTTTAACTGAAATCTAAAAATTTTTTTCTAATACCAACTACATGTCAAAGGATAAGCATTTACAAGAAAAACAGTTCACATTTCATGGTTAGTTTGGTGCACAGTTACTTTGCCGATAAAACAAAATACATATAGATTTACAGTCATTTATTTCATGTATAACTCTAGTTAAACCATTACCACATAGCCCTAATGATCTGTCCAGCCCCTGTGGTAGAAATGGCACAGCCAAATCTATATCCATCCGTCCATTATCTGAGCCACTTATCCCAAGCAGGGTCACAGGGTGTACTGGAGCCTACCTCAGCTTTTAGAGTAGAAGACATAGAATCACCCTGGAGAGGCTCTAACGTTGTACCATTGCAAGAGTATATCAATATACCATCTGCAGTGCTGTGTTTGTGGACACAGCTGTGCTTCGAATGACCATAAACCGTATTTTTTTAATCAGGTATCATCCGGACAGCCCTTCCCAATATGAATCGCGAGGTCCGTGAGCACTATCATGTGGTGATTCAGGCCAAGGACATGGCGGGACAGATGGGGGGTCTCTCAGGGACCACAACGGTTAACATCACTCTGCTGGACATTAACAATAACCCGCCTCGTTTCCCTCAGGGTGAGACACACATTGCACTTGCTTGGAGTACATGACCCCACTCTATTCTGATGATGCAGCGTGTATGCACATATTTGGTACAAGGCACACACTTCCAAACTACTTACTACTGCTATTCTTTTGTCATTTATTTTCAATTGCCTGTAACTTCAACATAATTACCTTGCTATTTACCATATTTATTAAATATAGCCTTTAATATTTACATGCTTGCCTGGTAAAAAACAAGAATTCAAAATATGAACACGATGCAAAAAACCCTGAAAATATAAACAAAAATTGTGTTTTTAAGTAAAAGTTAAAATAATAACAAATAAAATTTTCAGCAGCTCTTCAGAAACTCTCCCTTGGTAAATGGCCAGGCTGATTTTCTGATCTCGTTTGCCACAATAAAACTTGCTTTCACTGCAGCTTCGTTTTTGTGATTTCGCTTTGGTGAAAACTTCTGCTGTGATGTCAGATTCCTCTTCAATTTCTCTACCTTCTGTAGCTTCTGCTCTGCATCCAGGTTTTTCAACTTGTGCTGATGTTTTGTCTCGTACTGCCATCTTAGATTAAATTCCTTAATTACAGCCACATTAGCACCACAAATAAGACGCACAGGTTTACCGGCAATGTCAGTAAACATATACTCAGCCTTCTACCAGCTTTGAAAGGCTCTGTTTTCAGAATCAACTTTCCTCTTGGCCATTGTTAGGGGCTGGCTTTGGCTTGAAATTAGGGTTGTATACATCAACAGACGCTTGATTGATCTGATGTAATTGACGCAGGAATGATTGCAGGTAGCCTATTGTTCAGTAAGGCAGCTGTTGCGCTGCATTATGGGATTTGTAGTTTATGTGTTATCAGTGCTATATCTGTGAATATAATTGTATGCTGGGCTGGATGTGGCCCGCAGGCCCTGAGTTTGACACATGTTCTAAATTCATAATTAAAGGTAATGGAAGGTAAGGAAAACGATTTCCTTCCATTTTCTTGATTTGACTTTAATGTAGTACTCACTCTACACTCACCAGTCTATTTATGTTCACCTAAACTAAAGTTTAGTCTAGCCTGTTCGGCCTGAAGCTATAGGGTGTGTTAAAATCTGTGCTGCTTTTGAAATGGATACAATAGTTGTTATGATATGACATTATCCGGGGGAGTCAGGCCAGTGGTAACTTACACATGGCCGTTTTAAACACTAACTAAAACAGTTTCATTGTTGAGGAAGACAGGTTGTAAAATGGTTGTGTAAAAAAAAAAAAACATATCTAAAGTAAAACCAAATAAAAAATGAAAACATGCTTCATAAGCATATAGATTTAGATAAATTATACTAAATATGGTGTGTAGTAATTACATAAACATAATAGTTAAAGCATCTTTTTGATTAGATTAGAAGTTTATTTTTTTATTTTTTTAGCAGCTGTTTGAAATATCCTCCTGTTTTAAAAAAAAAACAAACATTTTTTTCCTGAAGCTTCTCGCTAATTTCGGTTTGTTTTGTATGAGGGCCGTAAAGCTGGGACTGAAAACTGAGATAAGGAAGTAATAGCATATAATCATATGGTACTACTACTTTACTACTACATGTAATATATAAACTATGATCTTATTATCAAGAAACATACACAAAAGTAACACAATTTAAGAAAATAAAATCTTAAATAATGAAACATGTTTCAAAACACATGTGATGCTAATATCTGAGCTGAAAAATTGAGAAAGAAAGTCCTTGTGACTGCACAGGTGGTAATCAAAATTCACTGAAAAGGAATGATTGTTTCAGAAACTGTTCTCTTTTTATATGTGCTGCAGGTATTTATCAGTTCAGTGCTCTTGAGTCATTAGAGCCGGGAAGTACAGTTGGCACACTGAAAGCTACGGATGCAGACATAGGCAAAAACACAGAGATGGAGTATACTATCATGGACGACCAAGACATGTTCCAAATCTCCACCAACCGCATTACACAAGAGGGAGTCATCACTCTGAGAAAGGTTAGAGATCAACAGAAATTCCAGTGCTACCATACTGAGTACCAAAATTAAACAGTTGGATTAGAAAGGATTCTATTTGTTCAGTTTAATTAAAATTAAAATATTAATTTCAAAAGGCAAATTCATTTATTGAAGTTTCATGTATTGAAGCTATTTGGGTTTGAGGTCAAAAGGTGAATATGAATTTTCTGCTTTTATGTATATGTTAAATTAAATAGAACATTCCACCTTTTGTGCCTGGTTTGTTTGTACAGACATGCATCATGCTAGATGGATTGCTTAAACTATAAATAAAAATAAAAACATATAAATTACAAATAAAAAAGAAAAATTGTTGTCTCTGAAGGAAATTCTTTACATTTTTAAGAAGGGAAAATCCATTAGAAGCATTCCTCAAACATTGGGCATCGGCATTACAACTATTTGAAATGTACTGAAAAAGAATGAAACCACTGGTATACTGTGCAGTTGTTTAAAGAACACAAAAACAGTTGACAAAAGATTAATTGAATGCGAAAGAAAAACTCCAGAACATCATAAACTTCCACAGGGCAGAGGTGGACATATCACAATCCACTGCTCGAAGAAGACTTTCACAGCAGCTTTGTCATCTGATCTGCAAATCATGCATCAGCAGTAAGAATTGGAAAAATGTTTTTTCCAGTTGGGAATCAGAATTTGTAAAAAGTGCATTTTATAGACTTATAAGAATAAAGATCTCCACCATAGCAATGGAAAGACAAAAGTGTGGAGAACTTGGAAGCACGGTGGAGGTAGTGCCACAGGGTTTGCAATACAATCATCTTTATTAATGATAATGACAATAGTAGCAACAGAATTAATCCTGAGTTCCACTTTTCCAAAAAATGTTTTAAGGCTATTTACAGAGTAAAGCATCCAAACTAATATATTGGAACTTTGTCATGCAGCAAGACAAAGATTCAAAATACTTCATAAGGGTAAAAAGTGAAGTTTTCTAAATCTTAACATGCATTTCATCAGCTGAAGGGGAGACTCCAACCAACCCCCCCATTACAAACAACAACTGAAAGATTTTGTGGCAAAAGCCTGTAAAACCATGACTGGAGAAGAAACAGTTTTGTGATGGCAGTGGGCCACGAGCTTGATCCAGCTATTACTTTAATTCACTATAAATCATTCTGTTGCTATACTTTTTTTTTTTTTGATTTAACAAATTTTGATGTAAATACAGAGAAATTTAAATATGAAAAACAGTTTTTCATCTTTTCATATCAAATCCTCAAAAAGTTTGAATTGCTCTTTATTTAACTTAAAAATATAAATGTTTAAAGAAGGTGAAACTGGCAATTGTATTGAGCATACTCATACCCAAATGTGAGACTTTTAGAGGCAAGGTAAAGTCACTATTGATTTTTATGTCTGGTTGGTTTATGTTTACAAATGAAAGGCATAGTTATGCAAACTTTAGATCAGGACTTAAATTCTAATTAATCATGACGATCAACTAGTATTTCTGCTACACTTTACACTTTTGTTCTCTTTACCTCAGCCTCTGGACTATGAGAAAAGAAAGACTTACACACTGAGGGTACAAGTGGAGAATGTCTATCTGGACCCACGCTTTCACACACGTGACTCTTTTCGAGACACAGCCACAGTGAAAGTACTGGTGGAGGACGTAGACGAGCCGCCTCTCTTTAAACGACCTGCCTACATCATGGAGGTCAAAGAAAATGCTGAGATTGGAACCATCATCGGATCCGTCAGTGCCGTGGACCCTGATGCTAACCGAAACATTGTCAAGTATGTTGTTCGCAGTCTTAGGCTCATGGTCATTTTTAACCTTTTTTATATTTTTAAATTAACAATGCTGAAAATACATCAGTGCACTTTGGTGCCCTCTATTACACCTATTTTAAAAAGCAATTTGTGCTTAAACTCTTCTAGCTTTGGGTGGGTTTAGCTGAATAGGAAGATTGGTATTGGTTTTTGTAAAACCTTATAAACTCTGAAATCCAAAATGTAGCACATTCAAAAATGTATTAGTTATACTGAATTTAATGATAAAAAAAATTGGGAGGGGGTAGACAAAGCTTGCAAACCCTTAATTTGTGTATAAGTAATCATACCCTTTTTAAAATGTTTGAGTACAAGAAAAAGTCAAGTATATTTTTACTTGAGTTAAGTTTTAAGAGTAATTGGATCAGAAACATTTCAAAAGAAATTAAATATCTCATGCCAGGGAAGATCCACTGTGCCACACTTCTCTTTCCAAACAATGGTGCCTTAAAGTACCTTGAGCTTTTTATACATGCTAAGCCTAAAAGCCTGGTGACTATTTACTTGGCATATGAACTACTGAGTTGCAGTTGCAATTTTATAAAATAGTAGATACATCGTCCATTCAGATTCTACATACATTATAAAGTGATAAGATAGAGGTTAAAGCCTAAATATCTTTATTAGGAAAAGAAACTTCATCACATAGATCCATTAAAATAATGTTGAAATAAAAGAGGTGCTGTGTTCGTGTACTGCAAGAAAGGTATATGAAATATTGTTTACATCTGGGATTTGGACAACCTGGAAAAGGTGGCTTATTTGCATTCAGTGGAGAGTTTATTTGCAAATTGTTGGAAATACTGTGTGTATATATATATATATATATATATATATATACTATGTAAATAAATATAGTATATATTCAAGATAGAGAGGTGGAGATATGCTGAAGAGAGGACAAAAATGAAAATCAGTAGGAATTCAAGGGAGGACGGTGGAACGGTTAGTCTGCAGGAAATAGAGGTGGCAAAGCTGGAGTTTAAATATTTGGGGTCAACAGTTCAGAGTAACAGGGACTGTAGAAGAGAGGTGAAGAAGAGTATGCAGGCAGGTTGAAATGGGTGGAGAAGTGTGTCAGTAGTGATCTGTGACAGACAGATAACAGTAAGAGTAAAAGTTTACAGGAGCCCAGCTATGTTATACAGGTTGGAGACATTGGCGCTGACAAAAAGACAGGTGGTGGATCTGTAGGTGGCAGAGTTAAATATTCTGAGACTGTCATTGGGTGTGACAAGGATGGACAGGATTATGAACAAATCTATTAGAGGGATAGCTCCAGTTGGATGGTTTGGAAATATGGTCAGAGAAGCCAGATTGTGTTGGTTTGGATGAGGATTATATTGTGAGAAGTATGAGAGAGCTACCAGGCAAGAGCTGAAGAGGAAGTACAAAAAGGAAGTCTATGGATGTAGTGAGAGAGGACATGATGGTGGTAGGTGTGAAAGATGCAGAGGACCTGAATAATTAAAAAAAAAAAAAAAAAAAAAAAAAAAAAAAAAAAATATATATATATATATATATATATATATATATATATATATATATATATATATATTTATATATATATATATTCTGTGGCCACCCCTAACCGAAAGAAGACCACAAAATGAAGCACACCATAAAAAAAATGCTTTCTCTGCATTTATTCTACAAGTGAAGTCTAGCAGTAAAGCATACATTCCCTTGGAGAGCAATGTTGGGAATGATATCCTTTTCAAAGGTTATTTAGTTAATTTAGTTAGCAGCAGCAAAAGCGGAAGCACTCGTTGGAGTTCCTCTCCTCATCCAATCCCAGAACTTGGCCTTCACTCTCAGGCTAGGTGATGTAGATGCTTAATCTAAAGCAGATGGAATGCATTATTATTGTTTTTTATCATCATACCGTATAATAAAAACATCACTGTCATTCTTTTGCCCATTGCTTAAATGTGTTGTGGATTAGAAAACAAATTGTGTGATTTGAAAAAAAATAGATTGAGCGTTCTATAATCCTATGGACCCAAACAACACCTACAATTATCACCCAAATAATAAAATTGTTTGAGTTTAATTGTTAGAAGCTCTTGCTTCGCATCTTGATTTGCATCTTAAAATCCTTGTCTGTATCAGTTAAACGGAGCTGAATCTTATGTTGCAGATGACGTCCAGAACATCCTGGAGCTCACACCTGCAGACTCAGCAAGAGCCAGTCACCCTGTAATCACAATTATTCTAGAGCAGGTTCTTCATGAGCACTTGATAGCTGATATTAGCCATGTCTGACCCTGAATTAACCCTTAATTAGAGAGAATGTGCACAGTCTTGAATAGGGAGCGCTAGTCTTTATCACAGTGGGCTGGTGCTGAAATGTCTGCTATGCTATTGTTCTGCAGAGGAATCATTTCGCTGGAGCTGTCAGATGTGTTAATTACTTTGTGTGCACTGCTCATTTCCCTAGCCAGCGAAAAATCCCTCATACTGGGCGCCCAAATTATGAATTTAAGAACTTCTGCTGGTGGTTTGATTTGCTGTTAAATTCACTTTTTAATCATGATCTGTAGTCCCTACTGACACAGAATTAGTCCTGCTGTAAGAAATAGTGCTGATTTACTAAAAAACTCACTTCAGTTTAACAATCGTCTCCATAATCTCTCATTACAAAGTGGTCAAGGTTGAGTTTTTCTATGCAATCAGAGACTATTCTTAACCATTCCAGAAAGGAGCTGTGAATGTGTATTTAAGCAAGCTTTTATTTATAGTGATATGATCTCACCAAAGCATCAGGCTTGGCAGTGTTCTGATTGTTTCTCTGCTTATTTCTTGCAACCTGAACATCATCTTTCATGAACAACCAATAGGCAGAAGATCCATGAGCTGATAGATCAGCAGTAAAGCAATAAAAGATCTATGTGCACAAAATTCCATTTCTATTTGACAAAAGTGTTTAATAAAAAATTTGTCTGTATTGCTTTTGTCAGTTTCTAATAACTAACATATTACATACAAAACATCTTGCTGTTTTCCTTTGCAAAAACTGCAAACTGACAGTGCTTATTGATGTTTACGAACAAATAGTTATTTTCAGAGTATGAAAGAGTGTTTTTTATGTTTTTTTGGAATGATAGTTTATAGCCAATGAAAGAGTTTTTTTTAATTGTTTATGGACACATTCTAGGGTACAAGGTTGCTTAATGAAGTTATTAATGGACTAATAGCTCCTACTCGAGTGTTTATTGATGTTCTGAATGGACCAGCAGCTCCCATTCTACTGTACAGGAATGTTTATTGAAGTTTATTATAGACTAATAGCAACTACTCAAGTGAATAGGAGTGCTTATTGATGTTTTCTATGGACTAACAGCTCCTTTTCTAGTATACAGGAGTGTTTATTGAAGTTTATTATGTACTTACAGCTCCTATCCCATTGAACAGAACTGATTATTGATGTTGTTTATGGTTTAAAAGCTAGTTAATCATTTTGTGTAAGGATTATTTATGGAATAATAGTTTATTTTAGTGTTAAGAATAGTCATTTGATGGGGACAGAGTATTTATAGTGTATAGTCATGTGAAACAGGTATGCATAAAAAAGAAGGCCATAGTCCTGCTCTGAAAGTGTGCACGTGAATGCAGGTAACCAGCGAGAGCACAGACTCATGCTCCCTTTGAGGGTTTTTTCGTTCTCTTCCTTTATCCAGCCCCTCAGCCCATTAATCAGAAAATAAAACAAATGAGTGTTTAACTTGTGTGTTTAATTAATGGCCCTTACAGGACCTGCACATATGGCGACTGTGATTATCATAAAATTTAAACTGACATGATTAAGAGTGATTTACATTAGTCAGGTCCAGAGGTCGTTCTTTTATTAAAAACAAATGAAACATATTTTTTGAAATAGGTTCCGAAACAGCCTGCATGGTGGGGGATTTACATGACATTCAGTTAAGGCAGGAAAAACTATTTTAAGTAGTCATTTCTGCCCTCACTGATGGGCCATTTAATATACAAACGATAACATTTTGGGAACCTTTTTTCAGGAGCTTTTTTATATGCAGTGGTCCAATTATATTTTATGTACGGATGAACATATTTATGCTTCTAGAGTAAAAACTACAGTTTTATTTATAATACACTTTTTTAGCCTAATGGCAAAGTAAAAGTGAAACATGGCCTTCACAATTAGCCTCATTGAAAAGGGCCAATATCCAACATTTCTTCCTTTTTCCCCCAATATCTGATTATGGTATTTGTGGTTTTATGCACCATTTAAATTGTAATTTTATTTGTACACAACAATGTGTCCACTTTTCTGTATATTCCTTCAAATAATACAGTATCTGTGACTATGATTGACACATGTAACTTACCTCTGTTCTGACTGGCTGTCCAGTTTGTGCCAGATTCAAAAAGTAGTTTGTGCTAAAACACTCTTTATAGCTTCCATGTTAATGGGTGGGGCTGGACACCAGTCACCAGTCAGTCACTAGTCAGTTGAATAGGTGAACACAAGATGCTTTTGGTGATGAATTATAAATGAGCTTTATTGAATTGGGGAGTGAACTGTACATTTTAAAACAAGTACATTTAAAAAAAAATATCATGAAAGTTCATCTTTCAATGGCATTCGCAGGCAGTTCACTTTTTAGCACCAGCTGTAAAAAGGGTCTGGAAGCCTGAGGGAGCGAGTGAGTCGCTTGGTAATGGAAAGAGTAATGGCACAATCTGAGTGTCTTCAAATGAAACCTAATTAACAGATAGAGCAGTAGAGCTCGCTTGTTAGTTAATCTAAATAAGTATCGGTACTGTGAAAAATGTTGAACTAATGTACTTTCATGCTTTTTCCTTTTTTTTTCAGTCTCAATAGCATCTGTTCTCTCCTAATAGATATCTAATAGACTGGCGCACGGATATGGACCATGTGTTCAACATCCATCCAAACAATGGGTCCGTATACATCTCTCGTCCGCTGGACAGAGAAGAGCAGGCCTGGCACAATATTTCAGTACAAGCTACTGAAAACAGTAAGTTTGTTTTTTTAATTGTTCTGTCATCATGGCACATAAAAGGCAATCAACATTTTTAAATGATGTAAAAATAAACAATAAAATCTTTTTTTTTTTTAAGAAATGAGTTATCAGGTTTTATTAGGACAGAGACAATAAATTATAGTCCATTTGGCTTAATGACCACAGGAGTTTTTATGCAAGAGTCTTCTTTTTACCAGTTTTTCAGCTAAGGTAACGGCCTGATTAACTGCATCTCAAAGCTGCCTGAGCACTGGAGGTGCTTTTGCATGTGACAGTTATGAGAGTGCAGGTCTGGACTATTTTAGCTTTTTGCATGTGTTTCAAGGTGTTTTTATAACTATTGTTTTGCTTTCAGACAGCCTGATGAGCCATGTGCCTGTCTATGTCAGGGTGCTGGATGTAAATGACAACGCCCCGACATTTGACAATATGGACGAAGCATTTGTTTGTGAAAATGCCAAAGCAGGCCAGGTAATGATGGCAGTGATGCTGTATCTGGAGAACTGAATTAATCAGCATCTTTAGAATGCCTTACTGTGCAGTTTGCCAGTGGAAAGCAAAACTAATACAGAACTTCAGTAAAGACACACAGCCTTTGAAACAGCTGCTTAACTGACTAAGCTAGAAGTTTGCAATTTTTCTCAGTCTAATTCTGGGTTGTAATTAACCTTTAAAAATGGGAAAACCCAATTTACAGCTGATTCAATACAAAGTTATACAATACAAAGTATAGACTACATTATTGGTGTGTAGAGTTGTTTTCTGTATCATCATGGTTCATTATGTTTTAAGTCTTAAGAAGGGGGTATATTACTGTTTTTATTCAAATAATTTAGATATAATAACACTTTTATTTAGTGTAATTTTTTTTTATGTATATCCAATTTATCTGTACTCTTGGCCACTATTCTTTAAATCTTTACATTACTTGGATTAAAAGTGCATGTAAACTTATAGTTTGGTTCCTATAGTTTAGCACAAAGTCAAAAATTAAGTGTTGTTACGTTTTAGTTCAGTTAGTGTTATTTGTAGTGTATATTGGTGATAATAGCTATTAATACGTTTTTTGGCCCTGTGGGTTTTATTTTTATATTGTCCTTTTAATATACTAAAGCAATAAGCCATGAGTCACCAATGTTTTTGCATGATATGAAATGTATAAATGTATATGAAGAACTGAAAACATAAAATCTAAATAAAATAAAATACATAAAATAAAAACTAATATTTGCTGTCAGGTGGTGACATATTAATTATTTTAAAGAGGTTGTAAACATGCTTCTATCTGTTGTACCTATTTAATACATGGTCACAAACACATGCATGTCAGATCCATGTCTTTCAGAAAGTCACCGGCTTGTTAAATCCAGGCTTAGAATGATTTTGTTCTGATTTGCTCTTAACATGTGGGTTTGTTTTAATTGAGTCACACCTGCCAGGTCTGAACACATCATAATATACTAGTTTAGGCCTAGTTTTGGGCTAAACAGTTATGTCATTCTTTAAGCACAAATTGTGTTTCACCATTAGATATGCCATTATAAGCTAATTCAGCACAACCTAAAGTATGTGTACTCATCTGAATCAACACTGCTTGCCTATGAAGGTGTGTCTTATGAACGAACTACACTTCTAGTTTTGTATTGAGCTTTTAGAATAGGTTATGACAGATATTCTTAGTCCAGGTCTGAGCTTTATCTGTTTCTGGGGAAACTTTTCAGGAACTTATTGTCGTATATACAATGAGAAAACGGCTGTCTTAACAGCTTCAGAATTACTTTATTTTTCACCTCACTACAAAGCTTCTTTGTTTTGCAGAGGATCCAGACAGTCAGCGCCTCAGATGCTGACCAGCCAGTTGGAGGTCACAGGTTTTTCTTCCACTTAGCACCAGAAGCTTCCATCAATGCCAATTTCACTGTCAGAGACAACAAAGGTAACTTAAAAAATAAGTCTTTTTAAGTTTTAGGAATGCTATTATTCATGGTTTTATAGCTGCAAAGTTAATTCCAGAGTTAATTTTTTATGCGTTGGTTAAAGGAGATAAAGTTTAATGCATTTGTAATTAGAATGCATGATTAACGGTAGTAACACAACTAAGTGGGCTTTATTTTTTCAGTATTTTTTCTTTAATTCATTGACTTTAATCTTGTGTTCAATGAACAACATAGCCCAAGATTGTCAAGAACAAACTGAGCTGGGCTGAAGTAGGGTGGTCACTATCAGGGATAATATTAACTCTTTTCAAGGAAAAACTGTAAAAAAGACAACAAAAAACCAGTCGCTCTACGTTTAGTTGACCAAATTTGGAGCAAAATAAAGATTAGAATCTGGCAAAATGCTTCATGCTTGTCTCTCTGAATTGGCTGCTGTCAGACATCTTCCATTATTTATGCCTTGTGCCATGGATTCCCAACCAGATCATCCTGTTGCTTCCCCTCAGCGGATAAAGGCCTGAAAACCAAGCTTGGCCATTTAAGGTCGCCTCATATTTCACAGTCAACATCTAAATATGCTACCATTGCAGAATCATAGTAAATGTTTTTGCCTTATTAAACCTAATGTAGTTATAATGCAGAAAATACACTGGAAACACTGGGAAAGTGTGTGGTACCTAGCTTGTAGTATTTAAATATAGGTATTATATATTTAAATATTTTGATTGTTATTATTGAATAAAAAAAATAGAAAATGCAAGTTATTGGTGTGTTCGAACTGTTTTGAGCAGATAACACAGCAGGTATAGTGACCGTGAGGAGTGGTTACAGTCGGATGCAGAAGAATGTGTACCTGGTGCCTGTCGTGATTGCTGATGGAGATTTCCCCGTGCAGAGCAGCACCAACACACTGACAGTGCGAGTGTGTTCATGTGACCACAATGGGAACATGAAGCAGTGTAACTCTGAAGCTTCCACACTTGCCGCTGGGCTGAGCACTGGTGCACTTGTGGCCATCCTGCTGTGTGTCATTATATTACTGAGTAAGAACACATAAGTATACATTTTACCCATTGTTAATGTTTGAAATTATTTAGTTTCTGTGAAATTACAAGGTTTGACTCTTTGGAGAAAAAAACCCTACCACAAACAAGGCACAAAAGGCACCCTTTAATAGTGGCCAAAAAATATAATTTAATAACATTTTCTTCAGAAAGCCATCAAGGTGTTTTTGTAGTTTTGCTGATTGGAAGGTTGGTTGTAGTAATTGTAGTAATAATGTAGCAAATTATGTAAATTGAATTTATATGTTTTTTCTTTTCCTCCATGTTCATCAATGTTGTGAATGTGACCTCTGTCTTACTGAGTGATGCTAGTGTTTTGTTCATTTTCACAGTGATCGTTGTGCTGTTCACGGCTCTGAGAAGCCAAAGAGAGAAGATGGAACCGCTGATCATTTCCAAAGAAGATGTGAGGGATAATGTGGTGAGCTATAATGATGAAGGCGGAGGAGAGGAAGACACCCAGGCATTTGACATCGGAACCTTGCGTAATCCAGAAGTGATTGAAGACACCAAACACAGGCGGGATATCATCCCAGACAGCTTGTACCCATCCTCACGGAGGCTGGCTCCCACAGTGGCCCGGGACAACACAGATGTCCGGGACTTCATCGCCCAGAGGCTGCAGGATAACGACTCAGATCCAACAGCACCTCCTTATGACTCTCTGGCCACTTATGCCTACGAGGGCAGCGGCTCAGTGGCCGAAAGCCTGAGCTCACTGGAGTCGGCCAGCAGTGAAGGCCTGCAGGACTATAACTACCTTAGTGAGTGGGGGCCCAGGTTTAAAAAACTCGCAGACATGTACGGAGGGGAGGAGACTGAAGATTCATAACCATGCAATGGGGCTGCACAAAATGGACAGAATAGTAGCATTGTGTTGATTGCTACATATTTCTATTGAGATAAACCTTGCAATATATTCTAAATGTATGTGTAAATCAATAATGCAACACTGGCCTGCAAAAAACAAAATAATATATATACACACACACTTTACTTGAATCCTGCTACATAACATTGACATAACCATGCCTTAAACATTTCATGGCAGGTTTTTTGCTCAGATATTCATATGCTGTTTGAGCTGTCTTGAGACTATATCAATCGATACGAATAATAAGAATAATTATATAATTATAATAATTATTAACACTGTTGACACCACTGCTGGAAATTGTCATTTCAGATGGTGTCATTTTACATTTCATGATCTTAAATGAGCATGTGACCTAAAATGCTATATGTCACAATTAATGCACCGATTGCACTGGTAAATAAATAAATAAATAAAATGGAAGGACAACTCATTATGGCATATAAAATAAGCCATGACATGTTATGTAGTAAGGTTCACGCAAATTGTTAGCATATAATTAGCTTTTCTTGGTTAATGTGAATACCTTGATACATTACAACACTTGTTTAACTGCAGAAAAAGTGAATTGGAACTGTGATTGGTCAGTTTGCTCACAGCACACAGTGAAAAATCTTGGGATTGGTTGGAAGATTCATTTACATGAAACATCAATATTGCAGAGGCAATATTGTAATATTGTAATGATGGACAAACGATAATGTGCAGCCCTACCATGCAGCTTAAAGCAGGGAAGCCAACACAGAGTTATTATGGACTCAGTGGACACAAGCTGTTTGTCCGTGGTGGACACCAATAATCAAGAGAGCCAAACAAGGCTTTTAATCCTTTTATGGTATTTAAAAAAGTGGATACCAAGGCAAGCACTCATTGCTTTCTTTCTCCCAAAGTGCCCTTTTACAGGACTGAAATTTTGATGTCTTATCAATCGTGACCTACTCTAAACATTTGGAGAACATTCAGGTCTCGCTGGCCCGACTAGACAAGAACTGTTGACCGTACCACCTGTTGACTTTGGGAAGCCACACTAACTGCGCTCTACTTTCTTCTGCAGAAGGACAAAAGAAGATAGTGGGCTTTACAAATACGGCAACAAAATACATTATGCATATTTGAAAACTCACAAAATGTCTGTGTACACAAGTCAGTGCTTCTGGGTTTTTAGCTGTGTAGCTGTAACTCTTCCGCAGTACCGCTGTACAAACGCATTGTCACACTTCATTGGTGGAAGAAACCACAAATGTTGGTTAGGATGGTTGTGAGTTATGTTAAAAAGACTTTAGAATATAAACAAGGTGATTGGTCTTTTTCATTTGCAGTAGTTAGGCAAAGGACTGGTGTAAACAGTGTTTTTGTAGTATAGTGATTGTTCATAACTGGCACTCACCACAAAGTGCTGGATTGTGGGATTAGTTTAATAAGGTGCTTTATTTAATCAAAAAGTATCTGAAGCCTAATTGGTGTTTCCATGAAGGAAAAAAATCTGTAGTCAGTCAAGATGGATCAGTCAAGCTAATTTTAGCAACAAAATTGTGAAATTGTAATAAAAAAAAGCAAGCCCTAGATTGTCATTTTGGTGAGTTTTCGAGAATGGGGCTCAAAAAGGGAATAAAAAGACACATCGATGTGAGCAGAACCAATATTTTAACATTTCCGTCCTTGTGTTGTAATCCCAAAATAAAAAGGATGAAAGGGGAGGAAAAAAAAAAAAAAAAAAAAAACAGCTTAATTTGTTCATTTTGAGTTTTTCTCTTGCAGCCAGTTTTATAAATCCAACTTTGATAATTTGATATTAATATCATCAGTGTCATCTCAGTTTTTTCTGACAGTTTTGTTAATGTAATGACTTAATTAGTTAATGTCAGTGCAAATGTTTGGCCACTTTTGTTTGAACATGGTTTCATAGTTATTCGCCCCTCCACTAAAGCTAAATGTTATCTGTTTTCACCCAATGTCATTTTGTGTGATGGGATAAAATCTGATGCAGAAACCGTAATGAAGATTATTATTTGATGAAAAATGTATTAAAATAATCCATAACACAAAATGTAAATCGACACAAGGATTATTGTGGGAACTCAACAATGTTGGGAAAAATAATAATAATGCTGTTCACTAATTTCAACAGAAATTTTATTTTAAAAATAGTGTATTTTTCAGGCTGAGCTATTGCCACTCATATTTTAAAGACGCACATACTTTAAATAAAGCCAAAGACATTTGAATCTTTTTTTTTTTATTATTTTAAGAAGCCTTTCAAAAACTTGGCAAAATGGCACTGGAAATAGAATTTGAATTGTACAACGATCAGGTGAATTAACATCAACATGTTTGGTTAAAGAAAAGAAAAAAAAGAAACTTCAACTGGAACTCACTGTCAAATATAATGGTTGATCATTGATGCATTGGGGCTATTTTACTTCTAGTGATGCAGGGGTGTTTAAAAAAACAAAAAAAACAAAGGAATATTGATTTTCATTAAGTTCCAGGAGATTTTAGTTGAAACATGGCTCTGAGCAGGACTTTCAGCAAGACATTTAGCTCAAATACACAAAATCTACAAGTTTGGAGTCTAGAACTGGAAAAAGAAAAAACAAAAAAAAACAATAAACAAGGAATTGGAAATGTTTTAAATGGAGAAGTCGAAAAACAAGCGTTCATCAGCCTCGCTAACAAAAAAAAAAAAAAGTAGTTCAGTGCTGAAATTCTTTTCAGTCCTCAGCAAATAAAATATTTTGTTGAAACTTCCAAAATGCAGTGTAAAAAGAAAACCATCATGCTGTCCTTCTCACATTAGCTGGAAATGAATGGAAGTAGACTTTACCCCAAGTAATTTTGGAGTATTTCTATTGCATTCATCATTATTTAAATGAAATCTGATCAATGTAAAAGGCAGCTGGTATTTTCAAACTGTCTGAAAAAAAATTGTAAAAACAGTGGAGGAAAACCAAGAAAAAGGCTTTGTATAAACAGTGTGTTAAAACTATATGCCATACTGGTCTATAAACTGGCAAATTTTACCTGTTTTAAAATTTTTGTTTAAATTTGCAGCCATTACTAACGTTTGTGTTCCTGTATGTCTGATGATTTGGCATCATGATTTATCAGATGTGAGCTGAAGCTCAAGACGAAACAATAAGATTTATAATCCCAGGGTCAGAGGGAAATCAATGCATTTTCTGTAAAAGACTGGCATTAGATTTCTTGTAAAAAGTCAAATAAAAGAAAATGTCCTGCTACTCCTCTGAAAAGTGAACTGTGATGTAGACTTTGTAGGCCACTTTGGCTCGCTTCTGTGTAATGTTGCGGACACTCTGTTAGCTTGTCCTTGTTTCCCATCAGAAAAGGGGGAACTAATGTCCTTGACACAATGATCACCTATGCTTTGTACAATGTGATATTTTGTATGAAATATTTATATGACATTAAATAGATGTAAAATCACCAACAAATGCATTGCTTTTTGCTTTGTTTAGGATCACAGTTAGAAGCTTCTCACTCAGGAAGGTAGTGCGTAGTTTAAATTCACCTCCTGCTTTTTCTGCTGGGTTGTTAGTGGCCCATCCAAAAAAAAATTCTGGTTAAGATCTTAGAAGCTGACAGATGCTGAAAAAAAGCCAGATGGCTCCTTTTTGCGAAGTTGAGTAGCCCAGGTTGCAGTCAATACAAACTTGGGTCACATGTCGACTCACAGTGGTCTTTAACTGACTTGGGATTCAACACGCACTCACTCTCTATTGACTCGACTCTTACTGACTCGCAAACTTCGACTTGGGTTCACCCTTAATTAACTTGTGACCTGCACTCACCCTCAGTAACTCCAAGATGAAGCATTCCAAAAGTCCAGACCGAATCAGCTACCAGCAATTCAACTTGCAAATTAGCCAGCCGGTTGTTTCGACTATTCATCAACACTGCATTTGTGGATGTTCAAATGTCAGAAATTTTTTCTCCACCTTGAACCTGATATTTTGGTACATTGTAGTGTGGAGTGTTGTATAACTGGGCCTATTCCCTTCTTGAGACTTGATTTCGATTCCTTTGAGGCTCAACACGGCTCATAAATCAACTCCTGAGCATCTCTGCTCTTTACAGAACTCTAAAATCCCATTCAGCCTAAACAGAAGCAGGAGCACACAAAAGTTAACATACCCGTAGTTCAGAATTTTAGAACAGATTAGGTGTTTTTTTTTTTTTTCTTCTGTATAAAGTGTTTGATTTATAAATATCTAAACAGTTATGACTAAGCTATTGATGGATGAGGGTTCCCGTTTAGGGGTCGCAACAGCAGATCAACCGTTTTCTCTTCCTCCTTCAAACCAAATGCCTACATGTTCTCTCACCACATCCAGTGGTGACACCTCCAGCTCCGCCTCCTATCTTTTCATCAACGTCACTGTCTCCAACCAGTATAGCATAGCTGATCTCACTGTTCACCTTTCTTTTCAGTCTTGATACCCGTTTGTCAAAGATCACTCCTGCCATTCGTCTCCACCCATTCCAATATGCTTATTCATATTCATCTTCACTTCTCTTCCACACTCCCCATTACTCTGAACTGTTGACCCCAATATTTAAATTCCAGCTCTACTTCCTGCAACCTAACCACTCCACTTTCCTCCCTTTTGTTCACACTTTAGAGCATCTCCACCTGTGCACGTTCTCCTCATGCTGCTCCCTACTCATCACAATATCATCAGTAACATCATCGCCCATGGGGGCTCCTGTCTAACCTCATCTGTCAACCTATCCATCATCATTGCAAATATGAATGGGCTCAGTGCTGACCCTTGATGTAATCCCACCTCTACTTTAAATGCATCCGTCACTCCTGCTGCAGATCTCACCACTGTTTACACTGCCCTCATACATATCTTGTACTACTCTCACATACTCCTCTGCCACACCTGACTTCCTACTCCTCTATTCTTTTTCTAGGTCTAAAAATATACAATGCAACTCTTCTGACCTTCTCCATCAACACCCTCAAAGCAAGCATTGCATCTGTAGCGCTTTCTTGGTATGAAACCATACTGCTGCCTTTGGCCAACAGTAGCCCAATTTGCACCTGCACCCTGTAGGCTAACAGTACTGGTGGTGGTCATTGTTAACCTTGGCCTCAACTGATCCGGTATGGAAAACTTGTTGTTTGCATATTGATTTGACAAAAGTATTAAACCAGATACCCTTCCTGACGTATTCCTCCCCATTTATTTGATTTAATTAATACATTGGCTTGTGCATTCCTATAGGCAGGGTTGAACATTGTTTTTAATCCTTTCAATCTTTTTTTTTGTGCATTTATTGGTAAACCGCAGATCCTCTAGCCATCTTTTCTCTTCAAAGCAGCAGCCTTTTGTGGATGCTGCATTATGAAAAAAAAAAAATGACATTGTAATAATTACATATTACATAATTACAATTTCCTTTTGACATTTTGACCTTTTGGGTAGTGGTGGCCTAGTGGTTGGGGAAATGCCTCAGGTCAGAAGATTGTGGGTTCAATTCCCTCACCAGTAGGTTGCCCTGAGGTACCCTTGAGCGAGGTACAGTCCCTTTCACTGCTCCCCGGGTGCTTTCAATAGCTGCCTCCTGCTACATGTGTGTGTATGGGTGAAATGCAGGTTTCATTTCGTTGAGTTGTGCTGTGCTGTATTGCGTTTCACAATGACAAGGGTTGTCACTTTCACATAACCTGTTTTAAATCACATTATCATATTATTATAAGCCCTAAACCGTCCTTCCCAACTTTTTTTGGAATGTGTTGTAGGTCTGAAATGCAGGAAAGGATGTGTGTTATGAAATTAAATGACGTTGACCAGACAAACCATGAAATACCTTGGGTGCCTATAAATTTTCCTATATGTGCCCACTTTTTCTGATATGAGGTTGTAGACTGTTATTATTGCATTTTCATAATCATTTTGTCTGTTTGAATTCCTGTTGTAATGTCTGGACTGGCAATCAGATTGCACCGTAAACAAAGCCTCTAGATGTGCATAATAATTGTCTGCTTGAGATGAAAACAAATGTGCATTGAAAGTGCATGTCAAATCAGAATATACATCAGAGAGGACATTTTTAATAACTGGCTTATCTAAAAGCCAAGCTAAAAAAGCTTCCACAGCTGCGTTAATGGTGCCCTTTGCTTTGGTCTTTGAGTTTCAGCTAAAAGCCTACACCATTCGTCTTCATAAATTCATCTGTAAATTCATTGCAAGCTCTTGCACATTTAGTGTCTGTGAAGCCAATCTAGTTATTCACCGAGAAGTACTTTATAAAAACTTTCACTCCATGTAGAAGTTCACTGATGACATGCACTACAAAGCAGTTGGGAGTTTGTAATGAACATGTGAAAACTCTGCAAGGCCAACTCTGACCTCAGAGTCTGTACCCCCGTCTGAGTCTGACCCCCCGGCTGTATTAAAGTTTGGATTTGGATTTTTAGAGATTAAGAGTACTTTTAAATATGTGCTAATATCAAACCTCCCATAAAAAATAAATAAATGTAAAAAAAGTTCTATTGTACAAATGAGGTGTATATGGTGTCCATGCTTTTCTTTATGGACTGATTATGTTTTACTGACCATAAAAAAAAAAAAAAAAAAAAAAGTTGCAAAGTTGAACATGACATCTGACTTTTTTGTACATTTCGGGCAGAATGCACTGGTTCGGATCCCATCACATTTTAAATAAAGCAAATGAGCTGCTCAGCAAATCAACACTAAACCACTTAACATTGAATGTGCACTTTAGATGTTTTGTCTACACTCCCAAATATTAAAAGGGCCATCAAGTATCATTTATAAACCCTTACCTTGTATTTTCACTGTCCACTATGCCATGCCTGACATGCCAAATTGTAGCCCATCTGTTGCCGCCTGGTTTATCACTTCACCCACTTTCATCATCAGTCATATTTCTAGCCAAAGGACCACTGTTGACCATGATATTTGGGTCATGGACTGTTCTCAGCACAGCAGGTTAAGAGTGGTCCACCACCCAAACAAACAGCCAAGAGCAGCTCTGTGGTTAGAAACTGACCACTAATGTGTTTCACTAACACACTATTCCATGAGATTCCAGGCTGAGCACATTTTTGTGCTTTGTTATATCTAGCATGGTCATTACAAAGGAGTTGGGAAACCCTGGCATAAAATCTTTTGTGCATACCATTGGAGGATGTGGTGGCCTAGTTTTTAGGGACTAGGCCCAAGAATTGGAGGGGCATGTGTTCAAATCTCAGACCTGTAGGTTGCCCTGAGGTATTCTTCAGCAAGGAATTGTCCCCTTCACAAGCTTCTGGAAAATGGCTTGAACAAAAGTTTCTAAATTAAAACAATAGAAATTAGTATAAACTAAACTTGGAGGGAAAATCACCAAAAGATAGATGTGTGCAAAAAAAGAAAAGCAGCAAGGTTTAAAAGATAATTGTAGAGTTTGACCAAGGTAGGCATCAAAAAGCCAGGACAGAAAATGAATGGCGAGGTTTAGTGGTATGGTACTTGCCTACAGACCTATGGACCAAGAGGTCACAGGTTCAAATCCTACCTCCAGCCCTACCACCACTGGGTTCCTGAGCAAGATCCTTAACCCTGAGTTGCTCCAGGGGGACTGTCCCTGTAATCAGGAATTGATAATCTGGTTAAGAGCATCTGCTAAATGCCGTAAATGTAAATGAATGGAAACCGGACTAGCAATATGTATGATTTCAAACAGGTGATGGTAAACTGCTGATTGTAATCATTATTTGATACAAATGCATAAAGTGTGAAAGATTTTTGATGGGCAGAGGATCTGTAGTTTGTCAACAAATGCTTGAAAACAATTATTGAAATACTTAAAATGTTAATCAGAGAAAGATTGGAAAGGGATTTGCATATTTTTACATCTATGGTGCATATTTCCATTAAATGATTCAATGATTAGTTCTTAACACCAGTGATCTCTGAACCCTCAGGCAACACAGCCTCAAGAAACATTAACAACTGACAGAACCCTGTGAGCAAGGATTACTGTAGTGCTTGGCAATCCTTTGACAAGCACTACACACGAAAAAAAATAATAACAATAATAATAATAATAATATCTTATGTATACCATATAAAATGGTGACTTTGTTCTGAGATATTGGATGGGCCACTACACAGTGGAAATGTGTTTTGTGGTCAGAAAAATTCCAGAAACCTTCTTGAAGAAATGGAAGTTCTGATTTCAAAAGACAAAAAATACATATATATATATTTTTTTATCAGCAACAATTCCAAAAGCGCTCTTGCTTTTGGAATTGTTGTTAGAGGTTGTTTCAGTGCTCTTGGTGAAGCTCATTTACACTTTCAAGATGCTGCATTGATACATGAAAGTACATTGAGATTTTAGAGCTACATAAACTGCATTCTAGACAATTTCAGAGCTTTGCACACAAAACAATGCAAAACTTAATTCTACAAACATTACAAAGCTGCAATTGTGGCACAACAGGGAATTACTGTACTGTAATATTCTAGACTGGCCTGCTTAAATAAATGACCCCAAACTGTTACACATTTGAAGAGGTGCTGCAAAGAAGAATGGGACAAAACACCTGAATGGCTTTATCACTTAATATCCTCAATGCCAAAATGTCTTTACACTGCTGAAAGGTGGAATGGCAACAATACAAAGTTGTAAAAGCTTTGCTGTAGCAACATTTTTGGAATGCATGACAGGCCTGAAATAAAGGAATGGGTGTTTATTTCCATTTACAAAATAAATGGAAAGACAAAAATTATCTTAGCCTTATAGTGGCTTGAAATAAAAGTCAGAGTAAAGTAAGTAAAGTAACAGTAGATTTTATTTTTATACATTTATCATAGTTTGGGGCAGCAGTGGGCTAATGGTTAGGGAGTTGCCCCGGATCACGGGTTTGATTCCCTCACCAGTAGGTTTTCCTGAGGTACCCTTGAGCAAGGTACCGCCCCCAGCACTGCTTCCTGGGTACTTTCAATAGCTGCCCGCCTGCTGCACGTGTGTGTATGGGTGAAACGCAGAAGTTGAGTTTCGTTGTGTTGCGCTGCATTTCACAATGACTTCATTTCACTTCACTAGTATCCCATCATCTTCGAATCTGGGCTTGACAAGGTTTACAGTATAAATTCTGTTTCTTCAGGAAAGGCATTGCAGCTCAGTTACATGGTCAGCAAACAGTCCATGTTTTTAATCCAACTGGAGATTTATGGAAAAAATGAAAACAATGATCCAGGAGAAGGCTTCATCAGTCCACTGCTACTTGTTGGAACCAGCGTGATTGAAGCAAAAAATTTAAAAACTCTTTGATCGCTTCTCCACATTTCTTTTGGGTAAAGAAGGAGCTTGGCCATTCATTGTCCTCTTTAGGGTTGTTGTGCTGCATGACATTACTTTTAATTTTACTTTTAATCTAATTTAGCTTTAGAAGGATGTCCTGACATTTTCTATTAGAATTCACTTTTAATCTAGCTGTCCTGGATCAGATTCTGCTAAACAGGCCCAAACCATGACACTACCACTACGTTTTACAGAGCAATAAGGTATTTATGCTGGAACGTGCACATCCTTCCACAAAAATTCCAGTAGCCTTAGGACTTGTGAGAGAGGACTTTAGTTGCTTTACATGAGACAGAATATTACACACATTGAGTTTGAGCGATATTTTTTGATCACTCCTGGGAAAGGCAGCAATGACATTTCCTATACTGTATAATGCCTCTGACTGTGGACTGGCAGTACAAACTCTTGGTAGATGGGTTTAAAACCTTTTCCAATTTGATTAGCATCAACAATCCCTTTTTCCTAAGAATCTCTTCTTTGTGCCAAGATACTTATACAAACATGTTGTGAAGATCAGGCTTTGACAGACATTTTAATAAAACTGAACGCCCACTTACATTTGATTAGGAGTCCATTAATGAAAAACACCTGATTCTAATTACACCTTCAAATTAAGAGCTGACCTAGATGTGCAAATACTTTTGCCACCCACAGATGTTATAATACTGAATAATGTTTCTGAAGAAATAAATGAGTGTGCATGTTTTTGTTCAGGTCACAATTATGAGAAAAATTCATAAGTGTTCACAAACTTGCAAGCACCACAGTGTTTGGATATAGGACTAGAACTTGCCCCTGCTCTGTTAACAGTGGGGTTATTTTCAGTGCTGCTTGTTTTAGTCAGGGTACCCATCCAGTCATGTAGATTACTCAAGGGACCACAGCTTTCCTCCAAAGAATGCCAAGGGACCTGGAAACACTGCCAGCAGTTCAAAAGACTTGTATGCCTCAGAGGAAGTATGTGAAACCTGTGCAGTGTCAGATTTCTGACTCTGCTCTGCTACATGTGTAGATATTGAGGGGAAAAAAGTGGAGAATGTTAAATTGGATGGAGAACAGAATATATATGGCTGAAACTAACAATAAAGTCTCAACAACCTCTATTCCATAAGTCTAACTTCAGCATCCAATATTTATAAAATATAGAAGCTCTCGGTTCTAAAACCAGGCATGTTTTAAATCATCAGCACAGGCAATTTTTAGACACTATTATTTATTAATATGTCTGGTCTGCTCTAAACAGTTCATATAAATCACATTTTATTATTCACAAGCAACAAACAAACAAAACCAACATACAAATCCAAACAAATAATGTCAAACTGCAAGTCTGGACTGATGTAGAAAATTATTTCCGTTTCTTAAATTTGCCACCTGTTTTTGCTCTAGAGCCATAAGGCTAATGTGTAATGGAAACTTACACCCTGCCAATTAGCATTGCTCAATCCTCACATTATTAAACTGTGTCCAGTTAAGAGAAGTCAACATGCTCATGTGCTTTGACAGTATGACACACATCTCTATAAATATATGACACCATTCTCTATTTGTTCATTGCCCTTCAGAAGTGAAAATGTAGTCCAGGAATTATTTAATGACACAGAAACTGATCTTTAGCTTTTAGATATATATTTTCTGGATACAGAAACCTGATTTAATATATCATCACAGACTGTGGTTAATCGCCGACTACTCTCCAGGTCTTACATGCCTTTAGAAAGGACTAATAATATCTCTAAAATAAAAAGAGAGTCATGTTTGTGTTTAAATTACAAATTCTAAATAAGGTGAGTTAAAAACAACAATTAAAATGATGAAAAACAATTCAGTTGAAGGTGTGTAAGATTAACCACAAAATGTAGGAACCTATAGTGGAGATTCTTGAATAATAAGGACTGGGAATGATTTAATGAGGAAATTAAATATTTTTAAATTCTAGACGTGAGCTCTGTGGCAGGACTGAGTACTGAATGAATCTAGAGTGCAACTGTTAATTCAGCGTTAATAAACCCCAAGATTCTCATTAGAGGTGCTAACGAAAAGGAACTTCGTCACAGGTTTATGAAATTGAGGGCCAATGAAGAGTTTGCCTCTGCTCAGCTAATGGATGGGGGTTAAGCTTCCACTTCTTGTTAGCCTCATAGCTCCAGTGCAGAACTTTCTGGTTGACCGACTACCCTGGAGGAAAATGGTGTAAATGTGATTTTCGGTTAAACTATGGCTTTAATCAGACTCTGCTTATTAAAAGCTTCTAGAAAGAAGACTGTGGTTAAAATGAACTCAGCCTTGTGCGTTCCGGGTTTGTAACTGCGTCCAGTCCATCTCCTTTTTCATACAGCACTGTTATTTGTCTTTTCTTCTAATTCACTTTCGCCCATCTTCCCCCTCGTCGCTCTCTCGCTCCTGCCGCTCCCGCTCCCTCCTCATCTCTTTCAGCTCCTGCCTGTATTTCCGCTCAATGAAGCGTTTCTGATGAGCCATCTGAGGGAAGTTATCTGCGAAGGGAGGAGGAGACAGAAACACAGTGAAAGAGAGATATAGTGAGATATTTCAGATGTGGAACATAAACCCCAAACTTTTTCCATTAACATTACGAGGAAACGAGAAATCGACGCGTCTGCTGCTTTGACAAATTGTCATGAAATGTGCTCGCGATCCTGCAATTATTCTGACTGATACAACCTCATACCAAAGGATTAATTGCCATGTTCACATATGCCCGTAATTTCACCTATCACTGAAAAACGAGGGGAATTAGACAAGCTTCATCTGCTGCCACAGCAATCAGATTTGATAAACTAATTAAAATTGTACATATCTTAATACGATCAGTAACAAGGCAAAATGGGAAATCAGATAAGTGTAGAAGCATATGTCTCAATTTATCCTGCAAAATAAGTGAGAATGTGACGAAACGGGCCTTTTGCTAAAAGTTATCATTTAAACTGCCCGACTCCACAGAACCTCTATACAGCTGTCCACTGACTACAGTTCACTCAGGACAGTTTTCATATCAGTTCAATTATATGTGGAACTTGTTCCACAAATGTGTTCACCTTCCCAATTAACTTCATGAGGGGAAAAAACTGCCTGAGAAGCATGAGGAAGAAGCACTGAGAGTAACCATGACTCAAAAGGAAACATTTCCCCACGAAAAAATACTGAGGGGAACCTAGACTAAAAGAGAGAATTCCTAATGAGCATGAGGAAGAAACACTGAGGAAACAGACATTTAATTAAGTAGAATCACTACTGCAAAGGAAGGATCTCCTGAAAACGAAGAAACACGAAGGAACCAAAACTCAGAACAAAGAATCCCTTGATGGGAGAATCACCAAGTGGAAACAAGACTCATCACTAAAGAGCATATAGAAGAAACAATGAGAAGAACCAAGATTAAGAAGGAAAAATCCATAAAGAGCATTTTTGTCTGCAAGAGAGGAACCAAGAGAGCAAGAGAGGAACCAAGAAAAAAAAAAATCCCCATTAGAGGATGACAAAGCTCATCCCCCTCTTGTACTCATCAAACAGGGCAGTTAAGATACAAGATTACTATGAATATTAAACAAAACATAGGGATCAGACAAGGAACAGATCGAGGAAACGCACCTTTTGCAAATCAAATTTAAAGATTTGGCAGAGAGTGATATAGCGTCTTTTGGCTTCTTTTATAATTCATTAGGCACTTTAACAAGAGAGATTTAATTGTTCAGTGGTTGTAGCTTGAAGTCTGAATAGAATATTTACCAGCACACATATCAGTAACACTGGAGTAAATACATTTACATTAACAAACTGACATACATAAACCTGAGTGTGTGATTTCCACCGGGTAAAGACCGTTCTCAAATCACCTATAACAAGCAATGAGGGCATCCAGGGCCACCTATTCCACCCAGTAACTGTATTGTGTTACCTGAGGTATATTTGCATACAATGAATATCTGTAAAGAAGACTGCCATTTAAAATCTAATTTATACACTTAAATGCTTAAATAGAAAAACATTACAATAAATGAATACATGCTGCCCTTTTTATCACTCTGCTAGGAAGATACTACACCCAGAATGTAATCCAAATCCAATTTTAATTGCAAAATATTACATTTAGAAAGTTTCCTCAAGTTTTCTCTTACCCTAGATATACTCTATCAGCCAAGACCAAAAACTGAGTCCAATTATTGCTTCTTTAGAACTAGAGCTGAGGCTAACATAGCAAACTCTAGTAGTTAAGAGTCACACAGTTTTTCCTCTGCAAACACATTCCCAACACAAATAATGTCTAGTTCTTCATTAAAATGGCATAGATTTGATTTACTGTCAGCTTAAAAAAAATCCACATACCCTGTGCCGCTCTAATGAAGAGATAAATATGGCTTTATATGACATTATACTGACATTTAATGTTTTTTTTTGCAATGTTAGTCTTTCAGGTTCGGTTCAAAACTAAATATTCCACATTTAGAAATATCTCAAGGAACCAGAAAAAAGATTAATGAAGGTCTTAGAAACCATTGGATACCATTATGTTGTTTATATCAAGTCTTTATATCAACTATTATTTATATAGCACTTCTTACAACTGTTGCTGTCACAAAGCAGCTTTACGGAATCCAGACTCGAACCCAAGTGAGTAAACAGAAGGACAGAAGCAAAACTCCCTAAAACACAAGGAAGAAACCTTGGGAGGAAATAAGACTCAAAAGGGAAATCATTCCGCCTCTGGTCCACACCGGATAAAAAAAAAAAAAGAAGGAAAAGAAAGAGAAAGTGCATTTTATAATTTAAATGATCATTTTTACTGGTATCTACCAGCTACATTTGTCAGTAAGAGAAAAAAAACAAATAAGTTAAAAATCCCATTAGTGACATTGCATATAGTAATTTTAAGGCAGTATTTAATCCCAGTAGCTCAAGGCTGCCGCAGACTACCGTTTCATGCCCTGCCACTTTCCTTTCAGTACTGAGCACCAGTTAAAAAAAATTCCAGCAACTATTTGAATAACAAACCCTTTCACTCCCAGCATATTACAACCTCACACATCCCTGATCAACATCCAGCTCAACAGTGCAGGACTGAGCACCAGGGCATGAAAGACATAAAATTTTTGCAGCACAAGAAACGGCCTTGAATCTCCCAGCTAATTTTCCATTCTGCAGCGCATCCTTCAGGACTAAGTGTTTTGCCCACAACAGTCCATTCCTAAGTGTGAAATGGGTCAGAGAGAGAGAGAGAGAGAGAGAGAGAAATAGAAGGAGAGAGCCTAAGTGCAAATGAAAGAGGAGGAAAAGTTTAAGAAATAGGGAAAGAAAAATTGAGTTAAATGTGTGGAGCCTTGCATTTGTGCTCGATAGGATGCAGAAAGACAGGCAAGACATTGGGCATTCTCAACATCTTGTGGATTGTCGGGCAAGCAGGCATTTTCAGAGTGAAAAATCACCTTCTGAGCAGCGCATTCCGCATACAGATGACCATGCAAGTATGCAACAGCATGCCCACTTCAACTACCATCTTTTGTTTATTGACAAAGGAGTAATTCCTTTCAAGGACGAGTCTTCTTGTGGGGTGGGGGGTGTGGAAGGCAATGGAATCCTTGACAACAGTGAGCACAGGAATGAGTTGCTTTCCCAAAAAAAAAAAAAAAAAAAGGCTATTTAAGCTGCTAATGTTTACAGCATCAGTCCAGACATGGGTGTAATTCAATGGTGGCCTGAGAGTGGCAATCTCAGAGAGCAAGAGGAAGTTATGGTCTCTCCAGATACTTAATCAGTCTTAATGTCATCTAAACAAACTTCTCTTATCTAAAGGACAGGAAGAATATGGAGCAAGACCAAAAAGACAAAACAATACAAGAAGAATGTGGGGATCAAAAAGAAAAAGACAAAAAGTAACATGAAAATCAATAAGAACAGGAGTACCAGTAAAGAAAAAAACAAATTCAGGGCAAAATCATTATATCAGTATTGTGTATTGTCTCACTATGTATGTATTCACTCCTGTATTAATAATTTGGATAGCTCTTTTGCAACCCAGCAGAAGCCCTTCCTGACATTATCAGCATTAAAGACTTATTACTATATTTTGCAGTTCTTATCACAATCTAAAATAATATAGTTGAATTGAAAGCTGTGAACTAAGAAAAACCGAGGTAAACTAATTAAATAAAGGATTCAATGGCAAATCTATTAGCAAACTAAGACAAATCACAAAATTCAGGTTGCTGGTTGGGCTCTAGTTTTAACTGTTAAACATTCAGTGTTGGGTTTGAATGCAGCCGAGCTGAAAGACAGATGAACAGAAAGAAATACAGCAGCACAACTAAATCTAAAGAAAATTAACATAAAATTAAATAACTGGTTATAAGTTGGTTATCTACTGGTTTTCTTCACTAGAAATGTAATTTATGAAGCCAGCGTTATCAGTTATGCCTCCTTAGTCCTTAAATGTTTAACACTCTCTGCAAAACTTTTTGAACTAGTGTGACACCGTGTCTTGTCTAAGTGTGGAATGTGACTTCATGAGGCTAGTTTTAGAAAATATGCATTCTACAATTTACTTACGCTAGCTCAATTATATAAAATAAAAATAGCCACATAAAAAAATGACACTTTCGTAATGCAACTGGCTGTAGCAATGAATTTTACTGAGAGAAGAAAGAAAGCTTGTTATTTAAATAGTGTATAACTTTTCCTCTCAAGCAGTAAGTTTTAAACCAATGGCCAGCTTACTGAAAAAAAGAGATTCCTCCTGTAATGCTAGTTTGCAGGAGGAGGACTGTAAATCTGGTATACTGATGGTTCACCAAGCTGAAGTCCATCACCGTCCTCTAGTTTAGAAGATGATGAAAATCAGTAGCAGCTAGTGGTAAATTTACTTTGGCACAGTACATAACATGAGCACCCAAACACACACCCACAGACTTAAACCAATACATTACTGGAGTAGCGATTACTATTATCAAGCTCTTTCATTGGTCTCACTGCCTTGGCGGTAAACCCATCTACTTAAGCAAAGTGCACTACACCTCACATCTTTCATTACTGTGGCTGCTCCACTAAACACACTTGATTTTATGTTGCTTTTCCTCACTGGCTCAAAAGCATTAGCTATTGGACTTCTTAGAAACTTCCTTAAACATCTTTTAGCTTTATTTTCTTTCATAATTTGTTTGAATCAACAGGCAGCTCTCTCTGAAACCAAGTAAGTAAATTACAGTGACTGCTGCCTTCCTGGTTCATATAACCAAACTTTTGAGAAAGCTCATGTTGATGTTGGAATGGAACCAGAAATAAAGTTCAAATATGTTCCTAAAATTAATATTCAGTATGTAAATATACATGTAAACATGCAGAAATGTGTGAGCAAAAAAAAAAGTAATGCGACATTTTCAGAACTTTTTTTTTGGAAGCCAAAAAAAATTGCTATTCAGGCCAGCCATAAAAAAAAAGAATAAAAAGGATAAGAAGAAAATTAAACAGATGAAGTATAAATATGAAGTTAAACAAGAATACCATGAATAAAAAGGGCAATATGAAAAGAAAGATGAAAATAAGTTCAAATAAATAAAAAAGAGAAACAAAAGGATCAAAAAATGAAAGAAATACAAAAAACAAGAACTAAAAGAACCGAACATCATGAAGTAATTACTCAGCAAATAAGTTCGCCACTGAAGAACAGCTACTGTTCAGAGCTCTGAAACCATGAGATATGAATATTCAACAATCACCAGTATGAAACATCTGCAGTACAACTGTTCCAAACCTCCCACCAGCCTGGACAAAACTTTATACACTGAAAACTTGCAAAGCAACGAAATTCTGCTTTTAGGTTTTAAATACTGCCATATGCTTGTTTAATGGAACATGAGATGTTGCTTCCAGAAACTCAGCAACCTTGGCTTTTTTTTTTTTCCTACTCTGTTGGAAGCAGGATTCAAAAGTAATTTCTGAATAAAAAATTTTTTTTTAAATCCTTGATTTTTAGTTTTGTGAAATTTTGGTTCTGCTATGTCAAGGCGCATAGCAAGTCAAATGACTCATGAGTCCTACAACTTTTTTGAAGAAGAGGAATTATGAAGGCTGCACTCACAAACCAAAAACCCAAGGTTACAATTTTCTAAAAATTGTAGACAGTGGCCGGCAGTATCTGGACCATTTCTGAGGCCAAAGTGAAGTGTCCATAAAAGTGACAGGAGAGTTCAAGTGTGGATAGCAAAGAAAGATAAAACACTGTGGATGACGGAAAGAGTACTAGCTCATCCGTGAAAATAACAGCAGGTAGTACCAGCTTTTCGGAATTTGTACAAAATGATCTCGCCAGTTCATATATAGTCAAAGACCTCAAGATACACTGGCGAGTGGACAAAACACAGAAGAATTGTTATCACATCTTATATCCTGATGTACACTATTGGTCAAAAGTATGTACCTGATCATGACATCTATATGAGTTTGATGGACATCCCATTCAAAAGCATTGGTTTTAATATGGAATCCTCCCCTTCAACCTCCACTCCTCTGGGAAAGCTTCTTTACAAGATTTTAAAGTGTGTCTGGGAATTTGTGTCCACTGAGTGAAATAAGAATTTGTAAGGTCAAGCCCTGATGTTGGAGTCTGCCAGCTTCTGCTTATAGAGCATTCTGGTGATCTCTTTTCCACCCGGTTGTCTAAATGATTTAAAAGAAAACATGGTTCAATACCTCTGTTCTGTGGGAACGGACCATACAGGCTGGCCTTCGTTTTGTTGTGGTGCACTTGCTTTGACCCACTCACTCTAGTCAAAGTCACTCACATCCTTGTTTTATCCTCCCATTCTCCCTTATCTATATATATATATTTTTTTACTTTTAGTGGTGATGACAGTGTGACTAAATAGTGTATGCCCTTTTCATGTCTCCTTTATACTTAGACTGATGGCACATTACTGCAGGTTTGTTTTTGCATAAAACCCACAACAGCAGATTATACAATTTCAGCAGAATGATGGATTAGTTTATTCTGTATACTACACCTGTGTGACTGTATTCTACCACCTCTATCACATGATGAGCCACTTATTTTCATAGTCCTAATGATGACTGTAATCTCCCTCCTATACAATGATGATGAATAGAGAATATTTAACCTAAACCCTGGTGTATCTGCTCTGTAGCCCAGGAAACCCTAGTAATGCTTGATCAAGATGAGGGGGTTGACAGCCTTTTCCTTCAGAGAATAACAGCCATTTCTATATCTTGTTCCATCTGGACCCAAACTTCCATCCATCCATTATCTGCCGCTTGTCCCAAACGGGGTCGCGGGGGAGTGCTGGCGTCCAACCCAGCGCACACAGGGCGGGGACGGGGGACGCACCCTGGACAGGTCGCCAGCCCATTGCAGGGAGGAGCGGGACGGGGACGGCACCTTGCTAAAGGGTACCTCAGGGCAACCCATTGGGAAGGGGTTCGAACCCCCGATCCTCCGATCATGTGGCCAACACCCTACCCACTAGGCCACCGCTGCCCCTGACCCAAACTTTAACTTGGTAAAATTAACCAATGGATTGCTTGTTTAAATTTGACCACAAGATACTGTTTTCCAGGTGTTGAAAAGCAGCATTATTCACATTGTAGGTTACACAAAGTTACACTTGAGCAAGGTACTATCCCCAACACTACTTCCGGGTGCTGAATGTATGGCTGCTGCTGCACATACATGTTTCTTTTGGGGCAGCGGTGGCCTAGTGGTTTTGGACTAGGCCCTATAAACGGAAAGTCTTGGGTTCAAGCTCCAGACCAGTAGGTTGACCTGAGGTTCCCATTAGCAAGGTTCCCTGGAAAGGTTCCCCAATGCTGTTCCCTGGGTATCAGAGGTATGGCTGTCCACTGCTACACTGTATGTGTGATGGGTTAAATGCATAAGAAACATTTAGTGTTTACCTTTGTGCTGTATTGTTTATTCACAATGACAAATAGTCACTTTCACGTCACTTACCATTTTCTGCAGCATACTAAATGCACTAATATTCAGCTACTATTGTGGAAATGATGCTGTAGGGGAGAGGGCGAGTGATGAAGAGGGTATGGGGGCTGAACAACTGCAGATAAATAAATGGACTAAAATCTGTAATTGCAAAACGACAAAAGTTGGGCAAATGAACAATGAATGTAGAAACAACTTTCCAGGGAGTTAAATCAATCTGGATTTCCAATTAAATAATGGGGTACTAGATACTGAAATGATTTAGCAAAAGGTTTAATTTACATTGTATAATAATTAGCAAAAATGATTTTGGTCTCCTCAAAACCACATTCAGGACTTCGTTTAGGTGATGCAGACTTTTACATGTGGTTTGAGCAAAACATGAATCGAATGAAACTGTTACATAGCTTGTCTAGACATCACAAGCCCTGGTATTCACTTAGCAAGCATATGGAGGTCTAATCTTGGATCAGATCCCTCCATATTTATGTTGGCCAAAAACTACAACCAATCAAACTACAACCAAACAGCACAATGTTGTTGGAAAAGTCTGCATGCAGTGTTTGAACACCTAAGGAAGCTTAGCTAAACCTTAGTAATTCACAGGAAGTCATACTGTGCCCTAAATCACAGCGATAAGACTGTAGCACCTTAATCTTAAGTGGATTCCTTTACACAAATGATCTGGGTGACTTAACTTCTAATATTACCTACGTACCAACTTATAACAAAGTCAATTTGATTAAAACAAAAGTAAATAAAATCACTACAAATGACTTATGCTCATGGAGAAAAAGGCATCAAAAACCTTCCCTGAACCCATAACCCTTTATATAGGAAAACTTTTGCTCTCCTGTCCTTGAACACTGAGCGTTTTCCTCCATCTTTAACCATCCTCAAGTCCTCCAGCATTGACTCTTCATTAGAGCAGCCCTCCTACACCTCAAATCTTCAACCTGCCTCAAGGACTCTTCACTGTGTGCGATCTGACTCCTTTTTCATGCCAAGCCATCGCTCCACCATCTTCTACAATCCCCATCTGTTCTCACAGCCTCCTTCTGAGTGCAATCTAGCTGCCAATCAAGAGGAATTCAACTTTAATCGGAGTGAATCATAGCCCTGTGCCTTCGTGAAGTATCATGGCTCTTCCCGATGGGGGGAAAGACGTAAAGAAGAGAAACAGAGGGGGTGGGAGCTGCCGATGGAAGAGGGCTTAAAATGAGGAGGCCAAGTGGATAGAGAGATCCGGTGGGAAGAGAAAAGAGCAGACAGGTGAAGAATGAAGGTGGAAAGGAAAAGGGGGTAACCTGTGGCAAGAAGGAAAGATATGTTAACTAACCCTTGAGCTTTCCAAGGCAAAAATGATATGAACCGTCATGCATATTTCATTTCAATTCTGCCATTCAAAGTAGAACAATTGTGAGGTCTAAATGCTAGAAGTGTGTGTACAAAGAGGTTTCTCTCCGAGTGCAGAGAGTGAACATGACCAAAGGGTATGGTACTTCAGAGTTTCTGAGATTTCTTTCACATTTTCTGCTTTTTTTTTTTTGCTCATACTGGAATTCAGTTGGTGGTTAATGCTCATCATTGCCTTGCTTATGGTCTTTTTTGTTAACAAATCTTTGTGCACAACGACAACAAAGATAATGGAGGATAGGCTACAGAACTAAAACTCCAACATGCACTTATTAAAGCTGTTATACCACAATGCAGCTTTCTGAATACAAAATAGCTGTTAAATCCTGTTTACATGACCATTTACCAACCTGTCACAGTTTAAGAACTGTGAAAATCTTGTTTGATTCTTTACTTTGCCTTTAAGACTGGTACACCAATAAGCCACAACATTAACACAAGTTAAAAGGTGGATAACAGTCTTTTATCTTTACAGCATTTAGCAGACACTCTAATCCAGTTTGAAACATGAAAAGTCTCCCTGGGGCAACTTTAAAGGGTTTTGCTCAGGAACCCAATGATGGTGGTGCTGGAAGTGGGATTGAACCTGTGAGCTTCTGGGCAGGAAGTAAACAGTCAATTATTGAAGTAGATGTGCTGGAAGCAGGAACAAGCATAAGGATCTGAGTACGGCCGAAATGGCTAGATGTATTCTGCCTCATTCAAAAAGCAGTCCGGGTGGAAATACTAACTACAGCATAAAAGAGTGGTTCTAAACAGCCATAGGCTGAATAAATAAATAGATATAAACAGAAAGAAATTTAAAACAGGCTGTTTTCGGAGTTTATTGTGGGTTAGGGAGTGAATTGTGTGTTTTGAGACTAACAGTGTTTATATATCCTACCTACCCAGAGGGACTATGGTCTCTCTGACTCAAAAGACACAGACAAAGGAGGGACCACTGGCTCAAACTACTTTCTTTTTTCAGCTGCACAGGTTTTGTTCCCCCAACCATTTAGATAGATTATGGCTGTTAAAAATTACTGTTATTATTTGTGGTCTGGCTTGGTAAAAAAAAAGCGGGCTTCCAACCAATCTCCAAAATGGCAGGAAAAAAGTTTGGGGACACAATGCTTTGGCACTATTGCATTCTCAGCTAAAGTGCTTATGGACAAGACACCTAATCCCACAACCCTCGGAGTGCAGGCATTACAGTACACACTACATGTGTGTTTGGGATGGGTTAAAACAATTTTAAAGCAAATTCACTGCTTACCGTTAATGGTGTAAGCACAGGAATTTCGTTCATTTTTTTTTTTTAACAGTTGAAAGGTTTCTGTTGATATCACAGCAAAAGGACAAAAACAATTGAGCTTTTTCCAAGGTGTGGCTTTTTACAAGCGTTTTGCAAAGAAAAACAGGAAAATCGAATTGAAATTTTAAAGCAAACTGAAATAAAAAAAAAGTTTATCTTCATAAACCCTATTTTAAAAGCTAAATGACTCTCTATCCACGAGTACTTACAGTACAGAACTTACAGTTCTATCCCCGGCACATTCAACATCTGAAATTCCCATTCAGAGATAAACTCATACTCATAGAGGACAGTACATTCGCCTAAACTCTGAACCTCATCCGTCTTTCTAGGAATCAGTGGGTGTAAGCTGAAATGAAAGCAACGGAGCCATCTGATCATATGCATGACGTGATTCCAGTGCAAGCCTCGACACAGCGCTTCCTCTGCTGGAGTTCCACGGCCGGTTCCCCAGGGTGTTGAAAGCAGACAGAGAGAGAGAGATAGGGTGAGAGAGAGAGAACAAGAGAGAGTCCTCCTTGGCTGGTTTATTCATAGAAAGTTTTGAACCCGGCCCAGTTCCGTGGCGCCGTCTCCGGCCTGAACGTGACTGATAGATGATATTAAATGAACTGACCTTTTCAGGAGGCATCGCTAATCTAGTCACATGAAACAGCAATTTATGAAGGGGGAAATGTTCATTTAGCAGCAATGAGCAAGTATCAATCAATCTGACAGCTGCTTGCAAGGGAGAAAGGATATGGGGGGGGGGGGGGGGGTGCAGATTAAGGAGGCAACAGGGAACGAGGGAGTGAGCAAATGAGAGAGAGGATGAGGTGATAAGGGAGGAGAGATGGAGACAAAGGGACCAGACAAAATAAATGAGCATGAGGAAAGGGGGGGGGTTTGAGAGAATGAAGCAATTGTGTATTTTTGGCCAGAAATCAAATGTAGACACCAAATGTAGGCAATCAGCCAAGATATGCTTGGTGTCGGAGTTTGATTCTTTAGATCTGGACTGGGGAGAGGAGGCTAAAAAGTAATGGAAGGTTTTTATAGCCCAATGATTAATGCAACATTGGTGAAGCTTTAAAGACCAGTTAAAATTATTGTTGATTGTGTGACATAAGTGTGATGCAAATTTGAGCTCATTAACCACCTAACCAACTGGCTCACTAGGAGGTCTTCAAAAAATTTTCCTTTATGCCCTCTTTTCTGCCATCAGCACAAGTTTTGGGCTTTTCTCAATGACTTTGAGCTTAGTTAAACAAGCGGTTATGATTACCAAGGAAAAAAAACAAGATGAACAGTTAATAGCCTCAACCATTCATGGTTTGGCCATCAACATTCGACCAAAAGCCTGTACGAAGGAAATTCTTTATCACTTCCTCTGCTGTTTAATGATTCTGACAGTTAAGTTTCAATTTCAGAGTAGAACCCTGAAAATTGCTTGTGCCAATTCACTGTAAAATCCAGTGTCCAACTGTTAACATGTTTACAGTTTACTGTGAAATACATTGCAATTACTCCTGGGCAATATCAGCAACTGATTATCATTGTGTAATTTGACAATTCTCAATGCATTTGCCATAATTAATGAATAAAACACCTTCAGTTTGCATTTGGAAGTACGTGTTTGTGTGTGTGTTGGAAAGAACATGCAAAAAGCTTAAAACATCCTCCCACAAATAATTTACTGTATGATCAGCAGCTATATTTTTTTATTTAAAAGCTGTGTATTAATGTAAGCTTTTCTCCATTGTGTCAGTCATGATTATACAGGTACCATGAAGTCTGAAAAGGTAAATCATAAAAATATTCTTAACCATATTGTGGTTAGGATTCAAAATGTAGGACTCAAGACTACACTTGCCTGTTTTGATTTTACTTGAGACTTCACTATACTGACTGAACTCACTAGATTTAAGACTTGCCTGATTCGACCTGAGACATCTTGTGAGCTACCTGTATTGATTTGTGACTCAGCTCTTTTCTGTGACAATCTTTAGTTCATTTGTATTCATAGCAGAGTGTCTTCAATGCTAAGCAAGTCCTTTAGAGATTACTTAACATCTTGGCACAATGCGATTCAAGCTTGTGTCGATTTAGGCAGGGGTTCACCCTGGTAGCTCCAGCCCCAAAATCAAAGAAGCTTCAGACACCAAACATGTCTTGGTTGATTGACTTCACACGGCGAACATAGATCTCACACCCCCATCCAATTCTCTCGCTCTTTCACCATTCCCTTCAGCTTCCGTCTTCTCCCATTCTCTAATAAGAAAAAGCTGGAAGGGAAACTGTCAATTAGATTTGCCACTGTTCCTTTAAGCGGCCATGCTCTGAGAGATAAAAGAGCGAGAAGAGAAAGTGTGCGAGAGCACCGATAAAGACATCGGTAAAAGCTCAGAGGTAGCTTATTAGGGCCCTGCTGTTGTGTGCTAATATTTTATAAACCTGAGAGGAGACGGAGACAAACAGCATCAATCACAGACAGCTAGGGGCCTCATTTGCGGCCAAATTAAATCAAGGCTCTGACCCCGCCGCCCTTCAACAACGATGGCACAAACCTGATCTGGAAACCCAAGCTTTATTCGTCCCAAGCTTATTAGTCAAAACTTTTTCCCCTCTAATAACGCATCGTTTGATTAATGCACTAGCCACAATGGTGAGCTAAGAGCCCAAACTGAAACGATATGTGTTTCAGAGATTTGGGCTCTGTTAGCTCACTGTTTGTGAATTGAAAGTGCTGTTAATTTTACTTTTAATTCTGTAAGTAGTACATTTCTTTGGAGAGGAAAAAAAAAAAAGGAAATAAAATGAACTAGCAGTTAAGGAATAGGCCCAATTATTGGAAGGGTGTGGTTTTGAATCCCAGACATGCCAGCTGCCCTGAGGTATTGTCCACATCACTGTTTCCCGGGTGCTGGATATGGCTGTCCCATGCTGCACTGTTTATGGGTTAAATGCATTAAAGGAGCCGTCCACCACGGCAGTGACATTATGTGCACAACAAGCTGCC
Source organism: Hepsetus odoe (assembly GCA_017165825.1). Lineage (NCBI taxonomy): Eukaryota > Metazoa > Chordata > Actinopteri > Characiformes > Hepsetidae > Hepsetus > Hepsetus odoe. The sequence continues at coordinate 26,268,458 of CM029378.1, forward strand.
AGTACTGCATTAAATTATCCCCAGAACAAGGGCACTTAAAAAGCTTTATGCAAAAAGTCATTAACAAATCTTTTGTCTAAACCATATCACGTATATCTATTATTCCTTGAGTGTGCTATAATTATGCTGAATCGAAGCTTTGAGAAGGGGCCTCAAGGAGATGTTTCTGGAGAGCTCTTGCACTGGAGGGTTCTTCTTGAATGACATGTCCCTTCATTCTGCCAAACAACAGAAGTATTGCTAAAGACATCCTTGTAGCACAGTTGTATTGCAGAGAGGAATATCTGTTTTTCCTGTTGTGCAGAGCTGGGAGAGGATTCAGCAGAGATCCAGTCGAGATTCAGCCAAGTACAGCCTTGGACTACAATAGCTTTGCAAGGCATGATTTTGAATAGGCCCTCTGAGCAAGGCTTTCATGAAAACTCAGCTGAAATCACCAGAATTACAGCCTTGAACCACACACTGCATTTATAGGTGAAACATTGTTAGTGTTGTACAAAAAACCCTGTACCTCCAAAATAGTAACTTAATAGGGGGGCAAACAAAAAGTGTAAGAGGCGGAGGGTTCACATTTTAAAAGACTGCCTTAAGAATAATTATAATTAAAAATTCAGTGGAACATGAGTAATTGAGGAAAATGTTTCCACAGCCTAAAGGCCAGCAGGCACTTGGAAACAAACAAATATGGCTTGATTACAAAAAAGACTTACATTTTTCCAGAGCATCCATTGCGGCACCCATCTCAGCTTGCTGGATACTGTATGAAATGAGGGGGGGGAAAAAAAAAAAAAAAAAAAAAAAAACACATTGGAAAAGGAGATTATACTCATTTGAAAGAGATAAACCAGTTTTTAAAAAAATCAGTTACTTGCTGACTGAAATGCATCGTAAAACACATGACATTGATCAGGAAGCAGTCAGATCTTGATTTGTTGTAAGCAGGAAAGATTTAAAAGCATAAAGACCTGAGTAACTTTGACAAAGAGTGACTTAACATAAATGAACTATTTTGAACCATGAGGGCCCTATCTTGCAATACAAACACTTATAAAGATCTGCTTCTACAGTTCTGGCAAATGGTTTTGGTGGCTTTTCTTTTGGCTTTACATTTACATTTACGGCATTTAGCAGACGCTCTTATCATGTCCTTTTTACAGGGACAGTCCCCCTGGAGCAATTCAGGGTTAAGGGTCTTGCTCAGGGACCCAGTGGTGGTAGTGCTAGAGGTGGAATTCGAACCTGGGACCTTTTGAGCCATTGGTCTATAGGCAAGTATCCTACCACTAGACCAACACCACCCTAGTATTTAAGTATTGTCTTACCCCACACCTACTAAAAGTTGACTTGCCTGTGTGTCAATTTTTATATTCCCTTTATTTACCTTAAATTAATTGCTGCTATACACTGCCATACTACTTGTTCATTACTAGTTGACAATGTTATTAATTTATTTATAGAGAGAGAGAGAGAAAGCGAATCAGCCATAGGGTAGACTGGGGAGATGAAGGGATCAAAGAAAAGTGTTGGCTAAAGCTGTTTTTCTCCGATTGTGTGTTTAGAATGGCATTTTTGAGCAATGACGCACTATCTGTGAAAAGGTAAAGCTTTGGTGCTGCTGAACCGGTGAGCGTTGTTTATGCGGCCTTTCCAGTAGCTTACTGTGCACATCCATTCTGAATTATGCGATCATAGTGAGAATGCATTGGAGGCTTAGCATTGGGTTAATACATAAACAGCTAAGGATTGGTGAGAGACAGAAAGAAAAGAAAAGGAGAGAGAGAGAGAGAGAGAGAGAGAGAGAGAGAGAGAGAGAGAGAGATCGCCAGCTTAGAGCAAAGGAGTGGAGGCTTTCAAAGTGGGCCTGCAGCAAAGAGATTCAAATTCAAAAGTGTAAAGTATACAGACAGGATTTAAGGTTTGATTTCTTTAATCTGTCTTTTGCCGGATCACTCTTTTCCACCCTTTCTACAATGAGCCATTTAGCATCCTCTTAGAGTCTGCCCCATGTCTCTTTTGTGGCTTTCATTCTCTCATCCCCTCGCTCAGTCAACTGCAGAAAACAACATTCCTTCTGAACTTGAACGTAGACAATAATATTTAGTTTGAATGTGGACATGGTACATGCATCAGTGATCCAAAACATTAAGTATCCCCAAAGAATAATTTTCCAATGTCCAATAAAATCCCAGTTTCAACAAAATGTCTCCCCTTTTGGTGTATACTGGGCATTTCTAATCCTGGGTACAGCTTGTGTGAGCAACGACCCTCATCGATCACTAGTCTGACGTTCCGCCCACACTGTTTTATTAGAACTGGGTTCCCAACGGTCTAAGGGAAAGCTAACCTAGTGAGTGAAACCAAGATGAATACCTGGTGGGAAAGCAAATAAGCTTATATTCTTTAAAACACTTCAAGATAAAAACAAGAAAATATTATTTTTCTTAATTTCAGTTCATTCCTACTCATTCTCTAGGTCTTCCTCTCTTACTTGTTGGCACCAAGCTGGGAGAGTGAAACCTAGCATGCTCTTCTTCCCAGAAGTGATGCTCTCTGCTTCTTTTCAGCATTTTTTTTCCTTCTCTTTAGCAGTTTAACAAGGAAGAGGAACACTTAAAATGGCTTACAGATGACAATATTCTGTTTAACCCTGATTGGTTCCATTTAAACTCAACTGTAGTCTGATAAAATTCTGGCCCAAATAAGGCCCAACTCCAAAATACCATCTGAACCTGACTGCACTTTCAGATGGTTCTATATAAATCTGACTAACATTTGGCCTTCACTATAGCCTAGACCTTTAAAATAAATAAATAAAAAAATAAAAAATAACCACACACTTTCAGAACTCAAATGTAGCCTGAGCAAATTCTCAACATGGAAGAATTTGCAGCTCCTTTAAAAAAGGTTCTTGGTGAGTTTTATAACACACAACACATCTACACAGAACCATGAACACAAGGACTATTTGAATGTCTGGTTGATGGAAAGCCTGTTGTAAATTTAAGAATATCTGATTCTCCTTAGGTGAGCACTGGTATCTGGTTTTTCTGACCCAGCTTAAGTGAATGAGTGAACTTCCATGATCCTTATTTTGTTAAAAAACAAACAAACAAACAAAAAAAACAAGACAAACAAAAATCAGACACTTAAGATTTTTAAATGTAAAATATTTCTTAAGAATGTAAGCCTCAAGGATTTGTGTAAATGTGTTTATACTATTTTAAAATCTTCATTCTTACATACTCAACATACTAAATTCTAAAACTTACTTCCTTTAACAGCACTCTATTTTTTTTTAATTTACACTACGAAATCTACCTTGCTTGTTTGCCATTTAAAATTATGCATGACTGTCTAATAAAACTTAACTAAAACAGGCACTATTAAGGAAAGCTGAAATATCAATGAACTTGTGACTGTTGAAGGTGTATTTCCTGCCTTTCACATCCACTGAATGGTATTGGCACCCGCACCCCCTGTATCCCCAGTCAGGAATGAGTGTGAGGGTATTTGTACCTGGGTCCTTTTCCACAGCCAATACGCTCCCCTTTAAAGTACACAGCCACAGTGTAGGTCCGAGCATGGGATGGGCCGACAGTCTGGAGTGTTCTGAAAAACACACACGAAAAAAAAGGTAGTCTTTGAACAAGTAATATTGCCAAAAAAGCTTTAGAGAGTAGTTCCAAATGGCTTACAAGGTTAGAGAGTAAGAGAGGAAAGGGGAAAGCAAAAGATTGAGGGACAAAAGCCCAGAGAAAAATAGCAATGAGCAGAAAGATGCAGAAGGCCGGTGAGAGAAATATGGTTCAAGGTAGAGAACAAGGTACAACAAGGTTGAACAGCTCAAGGATATTGCTGTTGTCCATCCAAAATAGAGTTGGAAGGGAAAGTGTTGGGGAAGAAAGGCTTCATTTGGAAAGTTCCTTGGCTGAGTGTATGGCTACAGTACTACAGGCATGGCAGATTCAGTTACTGGGGGAAAAAGAATGAAACCTGACCCTGGATCAGGGTTGGAACAGATTCCACAATGCACAATTTCACACAAAGAGATCGTAAATAGTTGAGATAAACGAGATGGTTATGTCAAGGAGCTGAAGCGCGCTTTCAAAGAGTAAACAATTCCATCCACACCCAAATAAAAAGCACCATTCGCTTTAAAACTTAATGATCAAGCCACATTATGTGCCGTTACTAAACATCAGCTGCCAGAAAGTAGAAACATGCAAACAAAGGAGAGAAATATGATAGCACTGTTAGCACATTGCTTTGTACTAAGTATATATGTTAGTACATTAACAGGCTCAAATCATGTGATTTATTTTGGACATTACTTATTTTTGCAATTTGGGATTCATTTTTAATGCACTATGGTCAATTTGGGTGCATTATCAACAATTTAAGCCTTTCCTCAATATTTTAGATATGATTTCTGACTTTAAAGTGAAAGTGACAACCCTTGTCATTGCAAGGTCACAGCACAGCAAGCGTGAACCACAACGAAATTGGACCTCTGCTTTTAACCCATGCACATAAACACCATGCAGCAGTGGGCAGCTATTGAAAGCGCCCGGGGAGCAGTGACGGGGACAGTACCTTGCTCAGGGGTACCTACTTGTGAGGGAATCGAACCCACAATCTTCAGATGCGGGGCCAACTCCCTAACCACTAGGAGTTGCATTATGAAACCCATTTCTTTTTAATGGTTATACATGATATGTAAATGGTAGAAAACTGGCCATCCTGCATTTAGAGATGATTTCCGGGAACTAGCATATAGTTTCACTACATATACAGTGCTCTCCAAGATGTTTGAAACAAAGACACATTTTTCTTAATTTACCCATCTGCTCCTCTGTGTAAAACTTCAAATCAAACAATTCATACCGTAGTTTGCATAAGCAATGACCCTCATCAATCACTAACCAAGAATCAAGCAGTAACGAAAATAAACTTCCACTTTTTAAGGCACTGTCATAAAATTTTAAAAAGAACAACGATTCAGACATGAACGGCAGTGTGAAACTGAGTTATCCATTTTATTATGCAGTTCCCAGGGGTCCAATATTAAATAATGCAATCACTGAAACAGCCCTGGCTGACTGCAACAAATCTTTACATTTTTGCTTAAATGGACGCCAAACTTTAAAATTGTTAAAGATCACAATTACATATGGTGGGAAAACAGAATAGGAAATGGAGGGGAAAGAAAAAAAAAAAAAAGAAAAAAAAGATTTCTCTTCCATAGCACATGGTTTTTAAACACAAACGCAAAATATTTCACAAAGAATCGGCACAACTTTCAGAATTCTTTAGGTAGAATCTGCAACTCATGGTCGTAGTCAAAACCGTCACTCAAAGGTAGAAAACAACAACCAGCCATCTGATTATAAACTTGTGGAGTGAAAGGAAAACTAGCTGAAAGGTTGAGAATGAAGATGAGTGTGCTAAAGACAAGTGTGTGTGTGCCTTTAGCTGCAGAGCTTGAAAGAAAAGAATACATTTGTCGCTTTGTCTAGTTGCTGTTTGCTATTCCATCTCATTTTCAGAACATTAAATACAAAAACTGGATTTGAACGATCCACTATGCCTAGAGGAGTAAGTTTTCAATATTTTGGTCCAGCTTGTCCCTTGGAAGCTCAATAGGAAAAAGATCTGGAAACTGCTGAGATCATGACACAATTCTCAAGACTTTTCACTTTCCTTTGGAGTGGATCTAGCAATTTTGGGTTTAAAGAATCCTTGGGATCATTGCCCCGAGAATGAAACTATATCCAATTATATTAAAGCCAGAAGGAATTGTGTGACGATGTAGGGTTGATTTATATCCTTGACATCAATATTTATTATTTTTTGACAATTGGAATTAGCCTACATTTACATAAATATTTATTACAAAACCTATATATTTAATATAAAAGAACAGAGGAATACACATTCGGCACACATTTATCATCACTACACCCTTGATGGTTATTGACAGTGTTGGTCGTCAAATCTGAGACACAAACACGCAGACACTTTTTTTTCCCTTTATTGGACAAGCATGTTTCTGGTTGGTAAGCCAGCGTCACACCGAGACAGGACCTTCTTGCCAATCTACCCACCATTGCTGTAGAGCAGAATGTGGATGTGACAGTTTGTTTTCAGCACTGTCATATGTCGTCTTCATTCCAGTGTGTTTACGAGAGTGAGTCAGGATACAAGTGAACATGTACATCATTTCAAAGTCTTTTCCAGCAAAACCATCTTCAATATATATATATATATATCCATCCATCCATCCATTTTCTCCCGCTTATCCGAGGTCGGGTCGCGGGGGCAGCAGCTCCAGCAGGGATGCCCAGACTTCCCTCTCTCCGGCCACTTCTTCCAGCTCCTCCGGGCGGATCCCAAGGCGTTCCCAGGCCAGCCGAGAGACATAGTCTCTCCAGCGTGTCCTGGGTCTTCCCC